>JAAGVU020000025.1:22569555-22624389 GCA_011763525.2 Mormyrus iriodes
AAAAGTCAATGGGCCGCCGTCAGAATTGGGTGGGATCTGTTAAACGAACCGCCGCCGTATAGCAAGCTATGGGCCCCCCCCCCCCCCCCCCCCCCCAAACTGTAAAATGGACAAAGAGCAGAGCAGGGGAGTAATCAAGTCAGGGAGGCTAGATAAGAGGTGGAGCCCCCCAGCTTGATTGGGAGAGGATTAAAGTTTAGGGCTCTGGGATATGACTTTTTGTCAGGTGACTTATTGGGGCGTGGCCATTCCCATTCATCTCACTATGATTGGTGCTGTCAAAGCCCAGGAGAGGAGTCACATGGCCGAGCAGCAATGGTAGGAGCAGCTGCTTGTTCTTGTCCGGTGCACTGCTCTCATTAGCTTTAATTAGTCAGGACCAAGACCTTTAATCTCACTATCTTGAATGTGCTGAAGTTAATTACACTCATATACCCATACTGTCTTGATGCTTGGCTATCTTTAGAGAGTCTTGTAGGATCACACTGGTGTGTTGGAATGGTTAGCCAGCTGGATAGTATACTCTTAATGGGCAGCCCCTTAGATGGTCCAATGATAATAGTGTCACCTTCTGTTTAGATAGCACAGATCAGGTGGGACCAGCAGTTTGCGGAGGCAACTGTTTAGGAGGTCTATTCAGGGGCATCTTTGTTGCTTCTGGGGCCCCCATTCAAAAAGTCACTGTAGGGCTCTCAGTTTGGTGACTTTTTGTGGCGAACAGGGGGCTTAAGCAAATGCGTGGTTTGAGTTCTGGTAAACACTGTTGCTGAATCTGTCGGTCCTAGTGCTCCTGGCTGTACCTGAGCCTGCCGATTCCATGGGAGTCCGTTTCTCTGCTCTGTTGTCCCACAGTCTGTGGCTGAGCATTTGGAAGGGGTGGCATGCTTCCAGCGCTCAAGGTGGACGAGCCGCCATCCACATGGGATGACCCATGATGCATGAATGCCATCTGTGGGATAGATAGATGTGAGATAGATGTTCCAATATGGCCTGGGGGCGTCCAAGTGTGAAGGAGGCCATCAATAACCATGCTCATGTGGTGCTGTTATCTGAGGAGCGACCCGGTGAACAGGCCAAGTGCTCCCCCTGACATGTCACGCCCCAGCGCATCAATATGCGGGTGAATCTGATTGACCTTTGTACCTGATGGAGTAAAGATCTGAGGTCTTATGACATTACTGAGAGTTAGAGGCAAGCTTTGGATGTGGGGGGGGGGGGGGCCTGCAAGTGGACGATGTCCCTGATAAACAGGTCTCCTCCCATGGCGCTGAAATGAACATCACACACTATCAGAATCTTTATTGCCACACAACCAAGGCTGGTGGAAAATTGTTTTGGCACAGCTGGCTACAGCTGGAGACTCTGTTACTATAGACAATTAACAAATATGGATAAATACAATAAGTACCAATCATGGTTAACACACGGCCCCCGGGTTCATATAAGAACCTCATCGTCTGTTTTAGTAAATGACACCCTTTGGGGTGTGTATGCGGGGGTGAGGTTAGGAGGGTGGGTCAGGTGATGACCATAGTTTGCGAGATCTTCCTTTTTGTGACAGTATTTCCAGCCTGATGGTCTTTACGTCAGCTCCCAAAGGTCGGCGCAGTGTTCTGCGTGCATCTGCTGTGTTTGCTCTTCATTCTTTTCCTTTCTGCCCAAAGAGCACTTTACCGCCTGTCCACAGGACACGCCCCTCCTCCAGCTCCATTTTCACCTCCACTCTCGTCTCTGGCTCCGGCTCTGGTCCGATCCGACCTCCCCCGCACCCGCCGTGATCCCGTGCGCCGAGCCGTTCCAGATTTCCCAGAAACCCAGGTCTCAGAAACCGGGGGAAAAGTGTACTTTAAAAAAAAAATAACTAGTTTTAGCACTTTTTGACACCTTAATTTTCTTTCAAAAACCTCTTTTGTGACGACTTTTAAAGAAGCATTTGTCTTGTGCTGGAAGTCCCTACGTAGTGGATTTTTCAGGAGTTACCGGCATTTTCGGGACATTTAGTCAATATTTATCCGCCAAAAATAATACTAATACCCACACACATACATGCACATTTACACGTGGATGCAGGGGTCCGGTTTTACAGTGGTGGCTGCTAATGTTTTCACTGTGGTACATTTCACCTTACTGTTACCACTACGCCTTACACTCCCTTTCTCCCTCTCAAAGGGAAGGCGGTTCTGTCTGGGCCCCTGCTGATGCCCTGTCTGAAAAGGCAATCACACGCCCAGCTTAAACAGATGTACACAGGAAGCATGTAACTCCTTGTGTGTCACAAGGGAAGGAGCTGCAATGCCAGGCTTGACTTAGTGTTCTGTTCTTACTGTCCTGGGAGGTCACAGGAAGGGATATTTCGTGAAGGAGGTTCTGCCTTTGCTCCTGAATAACACTTCCCCTCATGTTCTCCACGGGAGGCGGGCCTGTCCGGGGTTTTGGGACGATATGCGAGGGGAGGTGGGGAGCTTGTGAGGATAGCGCATTGCCTGCGGGGGTGTCTGCCCGATTGGTCTCGATAATCCGAACCTGAATGTGGCCCTGCAGCCGAAAAGCCACGACCGAGAGGTTGAGATGGTGCAACTGTTGTAGCATGGGTACCACGTCAGTATTGGGTAACACATCGATATTAGCCTCTAAGGTGTCAGGAACAAGTAAACTAGAGGCTCTTCTGTTGTGAATAGGCTGATGTTCTGAGGACCACAGGGAGATCGCACACCATAAGCCCTTGACAGCAACCCTGTAAATGACACCGGAATTGTAATTAATATCGGGATTGTCTGATGACGCTTTCCCTGTGGAACACATCGATCCGTGTTCTCTGCTTGTTCCCATCCGTGGTAACGCCGGTTTATGAGGCTGAGGGGCCCGGTAGGCGCTGTTTAATGCACACACCCCATCAGCTGAACTTTCTGGCAACTCTTAAGTCTTCCTTCAAGCGGTTTCACCCCACCCACTGCGAGCGGAGTGCGGTCACCGAGCAAGGGCGGGAGTGTCACCCACTGACAGGCTGTAATTATTCTCGAAACGCTGGGGTGTTGCTGGGCGTGGAGGTTTGAAGCCTTGATGCAGCCCCCAGCCTGTCGCTCAGGGCAGGACATCTAACAGACCTGGAGAAGGGTAGGATCACGGTCAGGCTGGTCAGTGACCAGCTGAAGAAAAGCTGAAACTAGTGTCCACCTACACCTACACGCCAGCAGTAATGTGTGTGAATGAAATGCTGCTCATTGACGTGGAATTTGTTAGCTTAGAGTATTAAGTTGAATTGTGCTGAACAGGAAAGGAGCTGCGTTTCACTGCTTGTGTGACTAACACAATTTATCTGCTAATTTTGCACCAGTAATTCAAGTCAGTCAACAGCAACTTTTGTATCCATTTTTAAAGAATATGAAAGCTGATTTGTTTCCTTATAATGACTGATAGAAATGCTCAACTTTTTTCATCATTTTTTCATTGTTGCCAAGTTTGGTCAGCTGGCTGGTGTGAGATTTTCAATTCGAGACTAGTCTTCACACTCATTTACATGTATGTAACAGTTTTATTACCTTGTAAATTGTCATGTCCAGTCCTGCCCTAGCAGTCTTTCCCAGTGTTTCCCACAGGTGGGGCTGCTAATCAGCCACGCCTGTTGCTCCTTGTGGTTACCTTGTGTTCCTGCCCCCTTGTTCAACAGCCACAGGTGCCCCTCGTTTATCCCTGCCTTCCCTGTGTATAAGAGTTCCCCAGTCCTGTGCTCCCCTGTCGGGTCATTGATGTTGAGTGCTGGTCCTGAGTGTTATGCACTGGAATAAAGCCGTTCCAGTGGATCCCTCGTCTGTGCCTGCGTTATGCCTTGCCGTCATCCCTGCGTTCACGACATAAATAGTCTGTAGGGTTTGCAAACTGCCTCAACGCTTTTAATGTAGCTAATTTTAGGTTCAAAATGGAATAATATAGACTTGCTGTAAGATTTCTTGCGTGAGCGTTAGAGTCTGAAAGCGTGAGAGTCACGCCAGATGCGTGAGAGTCAGCAGCGCTGTTTCTTTTTGCTGCCCACAGTCAGGAAATGAGTTTCGTCTCAGTTTTTAATTCCCCAGGCTTTAGGCTTTCACCTGGCATGTTTTGTCCTGGGGTGACTTTGGGGTAGCCTTCATGTGCAAAATTATCAGGATGGCCCCTTTCTTTAGTCTTAAATGCCCTTGTCACTAATTAAAAACACCCTGCATAACTGCATAGTTAGCAATACGGGCTTATCGACATGAGCGCAGAAGCAGGACTGGCGATCGATGGGCGTTTAACAGCGATCGATGACGTTCGCTGTCTGTAGTCAATGCCACTAGTGTCCTCATAATTACTTACAGCTCTAGACTGACTGGAAAGAAATGAAATAAATGTATTGCTAATTTGCTCCCTTGGTGGATGATAACCTAGTTACATAGCAATTACACCAAACTAGTTTGTTAGCACTTTCTAGAAGGAAAGGACAAACTGGTTTCCATACCATTTCATAAAAATTTCAAAATCGATAGTTATTCAGTTCATGATTTAGATCTGTGCTTGAGATCATAGGTTTCAGCAAACCTAAATCGGATTTGATTTAACTGTAAAACATTATGATTATTTAAGAAGGGGTTTGTAGAAATCGGTGCTATACACGTGTAGAATATCCTGTACGGATTGAATAATTGCTTTTATTTATTTGGACGTATATATAGCCATTTTTATTAAAGGATATTTTACCCTTAATTAAAGTAATATCTAAGCAAGAAGTATGAAACTGTATAAGAAAGCAGGTTCCTTTGTTAGTGAACAGCATTTTAAAATAACAATAGGAACATATTAATGTTATCGCACTGTATTAATAATTCAGAATGACTTAATTATGCCTAACAAAATGACCTGAACAAATCTGTGTAAAATATGACTACTTAAATAGGGGAATGTGTAAGGAATTCTCGTTGTTATTTAAGACATTCATCATTTCATAACATAAAAACGAGGCCAGAGCCAGATGCCCACCACTTAACAGGTGCTGCATAGCGCTCGCGTTCTCCCGGCGTTCCCTAAGTGCGTAATCAGCTACGCCGGATCATACGTAACGTGCACTAATTCTTCAGGCACGTGACCTTGATAATTACGGGACTTTAATCAGATGTTTCGCTACTTGCTGTGCTCTCGCTGGAAATTGGCTTTGATTGACAATCTGAAAATACATCTGTTTAATCAAGGGTGTGCTGGTGTGTTTTCATGGTAATGTGTAATGTTTGTGGGGCTACAGCTTGTTATACTGGGCCCATATGGCCCCCCCCCCCCCCCCGCCCTGTCCCCCCTCATGCCCTGTGATAGGCTGACATCCCATTCCAGGGTGGCCCCTGTCCCCTGGCCTGTGATAGACTGGCATCCCATTCCAGGGTGGCCCCTGTCTCCTGGCCTGTGATAGGCTGACATCCGATTCCAGGGTGGCCCCTGTCTCCTGGCCTGTGATAGGCTGACATCCGATTCCAGGGTGGCCCCTGTCTCCTGGCCAGTGATTGGCTGCCATACTTGTTTCCCATACATCACCCAGATATATCTGGTGCAGGACAGAACTATCCTCCACGTTGTATCCTTTGTGAGGTGGGTATCCCATCCCAGGGAGTCCCCCGCTTTCTGCTGTGGTTTCCTGGGATTGGCCCCAGATTCTCTGCAGCCTTGCATTAAATTAGGGATTATGGAAGATAGATGGCTGGATGGTTTTATGGATGGATGGATAAAAATTTAAATAAACTGCACACTCTTTCTGTTCATCCATCTCCTAATTTCATATCCGTTTACATTTATTTATTTAGCGGGCACTTTTGCCCAAAGCGATAATTGATCAATATCAGGTACATTGTCACTGGGCGGGGGGAGGGGGGGCTGTTATGTTATCCTGGGCAGCACAGTGCAGGAGATAGGTCGCCCCATGGACAGGGTGCCAGTCCATTGCAGCACACACACTATAACCGGTCAGCATGAGCAAACTGTGCTTAAACCTTGTCAATAGTGGTGGAGGGGGGTCTCAGTCACCTCAGGGAAGGGGGTAACTTAAAGATTAATTTGGAGAGGCCTGAGAAGGGAATTTAAAGGCCCTTGTTCCACCTGAAGTACAAGAGCCAAGGCAACGGACAAAACCAATTTCCACAATTGCTTGGATACACACTGCAGGGAACAGGTGTGAATGAAAAGCACCAAGCCTGCAGTGTCCCCATAGACTACAGCGAATGCGGGAAAGGTTATCCCGACTTGAACCTGCACCATTTAGCAAATGTTAATTGTTAACCGCAATGATGAGGACGGGAATAAAATTCCTCTGGGCAACGGCGATGATGTCAGAGCATGATGTTGATTTTTTTTTATGAAATCGAAACACTTCTAGGCTTTCGGTGCTACACTCACACTCAGGGCCGCGGTTGGGAACATTTCCTTTCGGTTGGGTTTTGATGATCAGTAATAAATCACCCAGTTCCAGTAAAACAGCGATAAAACAATAAAACATTTTATTGAACAGAGAGTTTTCAGCACTCTTTCGAGGGAGGAGGCTAAATGAGCGACCACATACACTTATAGGCTGCTTTGATTTTTAGATGATTGATGGGAGACAGAGCCAATCAGAGCTGGTGTCTGTATGGACACAAAAATTCATCTGATCTTAGTTGACCAATCGCGGTCAAGCATTTATTCAGTGCAGCCTATAAGCATATTTCTTTGTGCAGAAGTACCACTGACATTTGCGTCCGCATGGAAAGGTTCTGTAGGCCTAAGGGCTGGGGTTAAGCACACTATTGGACCTGTTGTGAGAATTCCTTATAATTAATGAAACCGGAGCCCGTATTTGCTACGGTAGAGACAGCACGTGTGATGAGCGATGGTGCTGTCTGTTTGTTTGCTGGTGCAAACAGTTCTGTCCTGCACCAGATATATCTGGGTGAAGTATGGGAAACAAATATGGCCCTGTTTACGAGAAACAGAATGAACGGACGAGCAGGCCTGCAAAGCGAGGGGGGCTTTCAGGACCATTGTTTTTGAGATGCAATGGTGCCCTGCCAGTCAAGTTGTAAAGTGCTGAAGCCAGTCAAAGCTCTTTTAGATATGTCAGAGGACTGTGGATCTGTGTTTGAAGGGCACGTGGGGAGGCTCAAGGGCGTAGATTGGGGTATGGACATGTCCCTACCAATATTGTGGGAGTACAGTGTGTGTTTGCGGAAATGGGGGCTGATTTGGTCCCTATCGATGTTCATACCAAACCTACGGCCTTGTCTTCGATCCACGGCTCTGCAGAAGCAGGACGTGCAGATGACATTCCACCTGACGTGTGTCATGTGACACGTTTCTAGAAATTGAAATATGGAATCACCATATTTACCGCGGAGTGGAGGTACGACACTCACAAGCAATCTTTCAGGAGTTTGTATTCATGTTAAACTTATTTATTAATATAATGAATCCGGCCTGCGACCCTGACCAAATTAAGCGGTCAGAGTATAGATTGGTGGATAATTAATCCATAATTAGACTTCAGTCATGCTCCCTGGGTCAGTACGCAGGCTTTGTAAAGCCCTGATTATTCAGCAGTCCTGTTTGATGTGAGATGTGAGCGTGTCCCTCATGTGATCTCTGTACTCTGTGAACTCGCATCACTGACTGATGTAACGGCGCCTCCCTGCTCGTGGCCGCACCTCCGCCACCTGACCCGCGTTGCCGTCCGGGCACTGAGCACAGCGTAACCACCTGTTCTCCCTCTCTCTCCCTCTCCTGTCTGTAGAATCACAGTGTACGCTGTGTGGTGATCCTGAAGGTGAGTTGCCACGTTCTGTGTTCCCCCCTCCCATTGTAATGTTTGTGTATTGTAGCTGGGGGGCGGGGGGGAGGGGCGTTCCATCCTCCCATCCGTTGCCTGTGGCGACGGGAGGAGATAGGCATCAATCCACAGCATTAAGCTCTGGTTGAACGCTCATCTTCTTATTGCTGGTTCTGTAGAACTTCCACAGAAATTAACCCATACATGCTGTTCACCGTTCATCGCCATGACGGACCTGCATGCTCCCCGCATGTGGAGGCAGATTCTGTCTCATGTCCATTGTCCCAGCCTGTCTTTGTGCATTTGCCATTTTTGGACCCCCCGCGCCCTGGGATGTTGATGTCAGCATGTGGCTTTAATGAGTCGATTGGCCTTCAGTGTTTCATGGATTCCAGTCTCCCCCACCATTAGACAAGTACTCGATGACTTACAGAATCAATGTGCCTTTTGTGACGGAAGAAAATAATAATCTCAATACAAACGCTAAAGTTAGTAGGTTTGGGGAATGTTCTGTTAATTAACAGCTGTGATGATGGCCCTGCGTGTACGGTGGCCCTGAAGTGCAAAAAACCACAAAAAATTAAGAAACCACAAAAACATTGAGAGTACATTTTATGTGGTTCCTTAATTTTGAGGGATTTCTAAAATATTTTTGAGATTGCTTAATTTTTTCATAATTTTGTCATGTTTTGCACTTCAGGGCCACCGTACATGCATGGCTGGTACCTGATTGATGGTTGTGCATGATCGTGCAGTGCGTTTTGTTAAATAGCTGAAATTGCAGACAGAAGAAAAAACATTATTTCCACGAGGCAGCACCGGAGATATTAATTCGAAGAAGCTTGATCTTGGGACTAATCGCGATTCTGAAAAAGTTCGCCGAGTGTCAACATATAATTATGGAATGTAGAAATAACGTTTTCAGAACTAATCAGAATGGCAGCCTTCTTTGGTCATTCCAGTCCTTTCAGGCTGCTCGTGTGCTCCAAGTCATTTGGGTAATTCTTCATGTTAAAAATCAATGGAGCCCCCTGATTGCATATTGGATTAAAACAAAATCAGATTCATTCTGATAACCACTCCTGTGACCTTCTTGCCAGGCGGACGGAGCCTGGTGAGACGAAGCCCGTTTCAGTATTTTTAGCCTGGAGCTGCTCGGCTCCACCTGCTGATTTGCTGATTTCCCAACAGCCCAGGCCAGGAGGTCAGCGACTGGCCAAAGGAGGCTTTCTGTCTTTGAGACCTGGGTAGATCTACAGGGGGCGGGTGGGGGGGGGAGGAGGTAGAGAGAGGCTGAGAGAAAGGAGACAGGTCTCGTTTAGTGGAGATTGCCGCTCTGTGATCAGAGGCACTTAATGCACAGGCTTTCCTAGGCTGAAGCACAGGGGCCCTTGCTAAAAGGGACCTGTCGCTACCCCCATCTCCCCCTGGTAGACAACATCGAATAAAATAGTAGGGGGGGCTCTGACCATGTTAATGTGTCTGTGATGGAAAAAGTGCTTTTTAAAATGAATGTGCATAACCGTCAGTTATATGTGAAGAGAAAAGATGTTCCTTCACAGGAAGTGGCATCATCTTTACACCACTGGTACCTTCTAGAAGCTACCAGAAGTCCCCCTTCACTCCCACCATATTTTCAAAGTGGAGCGCAGCTAAAACATGTGTATCTCATGAAAGAGCGATGCATGAGCCAGGTGGATTATGGGAAGCCTTGCCGATCATCTGCTGCGGGCTCTGGTGCTGATGGGGGGGGATTGATCTGAAAGAGTTTGCCCCTTGGGAATCTGGGCCGGCTCCTGTGCGTTTTGCTGCAGACATAATGTGAGAGATAAACTCTGACTCCCAGATGCTTTCCAGTGCACTGCTGGCTCACAGGAAACCTGAAGATCAGAAATGTGGGAATGTCAGAATTTCTGCTCCAGTTGGATATAGGGAAAAATGGGCTTGACTCAGAAAAAAGAAAAAATCAAAAAATGATGATACTTCATGCACACAGCGTTATGTTTGCATTTCTGTTTTATTGATTAGCTGATGTTTGGTGTGGCTGAGATTTTTACCCACTTATGTGACAGTTTGTGTTCATTAATGTGGGTATTTCAGTAATTAAGTATTTTACTGATGGCTGCAGCGGCGTGGCGTCTCCTTGCTTTATTATTTCTTTATTATGAAGGAAATTGTCATACTGACTTCTTATATTACATCGATGACTTTAAATTCTGGCTGGTTAACAGGGGAAAAATACCCTGGGTTTGGTGCCATTGAGGATTGGATCTCATTATGGTTACAGGGTCTCTGTTGCTGCTTTGAAAACGAGGAGCGAGGAGCCAAAGTACTGTGTGACAACGTAAACGAAGGGGGTCTCATTATACCGCCCCACCCAGACTGCTTTGATATGTAAGAAGGGTCAGGATCCCTGTCATCTAGGCCAGTGTTTCCCTACCAGGTCCTTGGAGGCTCACACATGGTCCACGTTTCTGCCCCCTACCAGCTCCCTGTCAGACAGTCCACATTTTTGTTCAGGGTGCTCGGATGGAATAAAAACGTGGACCGTCTGGGGGTCCCTGCGGACCGGATTGGGAAACACAGGCCTAGATGACAGGGATCCTAGGAAACACTGATCTAGGCTACAGCATTTATAGGGCTTTTGTACAAACTCCTCACAGTCAATTGTGTTGCAAGGTGGTGCATAATAGATTAGCTCAAAAAACACCACATGGGCCATACCGCGGACCGCAGACCCTCCATGTGCTGCTCTGCCGGCTGAAAATATTGGTGTTTTACCGTGAGCAGGAATGACAGTGGTGGTGATCCGACTCAACACTCCATCGTGTTTGTGAGTGGGGTTGCCATAACGACGGCCGGTCAGATCCCCGGCACCCTTTCTGATGCATCACGGCATGCTGACGATTGCCGTCAAGGGGCATTGAAGGCGCTTGAGGGTGACACAGCACCGTTTTGGAGTCTGTGGATTGGCAGCGGCTCTGCTGCATCTTGTCGGCATGCTTGTTCCATCTGGCACACTGCTATTTTCCCTCCAACCCATCTACAGGCTGCAACAGGTAGAGGGGCTCTGCTGAGCCCACGCCAGCACTGGCCGGTGCCCCACCAAACCGAGCTCATGTCCTAAGCACCGATTATTAAAACGCCTTTGATTTTCCAATTGGACAGATGGAAGAGGTGGACAGCACATGGATCTATAGAAAGGAAAAGCAATGTGTTAGTGCAGAAGTACAGAAGGGTTACTATGTACCCCACACAGAGCACGGGGGGTGGTGTGTGGCTCAGCAAGTTAGGACACTATGCCTGTGATCAGAAGGTCATTGGTTCCAATCCCAGAGTCAGCAGAGTAGCTTCACCGTTAGGCCCCCAGTTAACCCCCAATTGCTCCAGGGACTGGCTGACCCTGCTTTCTCAAAATGTACATGGCTTTGGATAAAAGCATCTTCTAAATAAATAACAACATGGGCCTATTTGCCCTGGCACTGCCCTCCGTGCCCGCTGCTAGAGGTTGTTGCCTCTTCTCCAGGCAATCCTCAACTGCCACATGCCCCAGAACCTGAAATGTCTCCAGATTTTAGTGCAGGATCAATTAAGTGCATTTATATCGTGGGTTAAAACAAGAAGTTGCCTGTTCAAACCGGACGGTGGGTCTCACTGCCCTCCCTGCCCTCGGTAAAGCAATATCCCATCCTTTCGGAAGCTTGGGTGTTGTGTGTGGAACTCCCCCACTAAGCAGGGCGCCTGGCATCCCCTGATCTGCAGTCACCAGACCCTGCTGGAAACAGTAAAAGTCACATCACAAGTAATTAGTGGAGAAATGCTTTTACTCCCAGTTGCCACTGAGGCAACTGTGGCCAAAAGTGCGTAACTAAACACACAGCTTTTGAGTGTGTGCCTCAGTGTGCGTGTTATATATAGTATGAGAAACTCTAGGTGATTTTACAGAAGCAGTTCCACTGCTCCCCTCTTCATTTCTCAAAGGCTGCTGTGCAGTAAACGTGAAAAAAGACAACTCTGTAACATTTTCCTGGGAGTAAATAAAAGCGAATGGTACATACTTGGGTGAGTATGTTATTTGTCAGCCGTGTGGCTGTGACGTGAACCCTTTCAGAGCCAAATGCAAAAGGGTGAAAGAGGCTTCAGATGGTCTGCGAGATTACCCATGATTCCCCTTAATGCCTCCCCTCCCCTTGCATTCTTTGTGATGGCCCCTCATTTGCTGAGCCGGCAGGTGTGAACAAGTGCGGCGAGCCTGTGCGGGTGACACCAGGACCACACTGCGTCCTCCTGGGATGCCCTTCTGATGGGTAATAGCTGATCCAAGCGGGCACACCGGAATAAAAGTATGCGGGGGGTGCTGGATGTGCTCCTGGAGGAGATGTGTGGCTGGCCATCTGAGCAACATTAGCTAGTGATTTTGGAATAACACTGGCCTCTCTCAGACGGTTTGATCAGGGTGACCGGGCCTGAGGACGAGAGATTTATCACAGATAGCTGACAGGATGTGGCCTGTGAGGTTAAGAACTCATTACCCCCAAGGTTTTTGGTTTCTAGGGACCGTACTGCTATATTTGAGCAAGCCACGGACGTACCGTGGATGGATGGACTTGCCATGAATTGTCAAAATCAAATATCCAGCTGTATAAGCAGGAAATTGAAGTCACTTTGTCTTGCAGTGTGATTTGGGCTAGAGGCATGACGAATTGAAAACGGATGAAAGGGTGAAGCCGCTCACGGGATCAACGCTCATTTAACGGGTCACAATAGTCTCAGCTGGTTCTTAATTCAGTGAATGGCGAAGCCCGCATGTGCATTTTAACAGGCCAATTAGCGGCTCTAAGGCTGGTTTCGAAGCCCTTTGCCGGAGTTCCTGAAGAGTCGTTTTCTTTTTAAAAGGCTACAGATTTCTCCGGGATTAATGACTGTACCCGGGAGGAGAGTCAGGGCTACAAATCTCAGGGACAGGGCCAAGTCGGCTGGAAATGCTTCGGGTCTTTGCAGGAAATACCCGTTTGATGTAACAGCAGAGCAGGATGCTCAGCCTGCTCAGTGTATGCCATGCTGTTCACTGCCTCATGTTCCACCGTGACCAAATGCACCACACATTGGAAAATCAGCCCTTACGCTCGGGAGTACTGATACCAGCGGATCTAAATTGATGTTGCCCTTACTCATTCTCTGGCCCTCCTGACAACCCCCCACTGGTCCAGAGACAATGTTACTAAGGCAACCTGCGGCCTGTATCTTTGCTGTGAAATATTAAACTGATAACCCCCCCACACACACACACACACAGACACACACATTCCCCCACCCCCGCAGCTGTTCAGCAAGACCTCGGCCACCCCGCCCTCGCCCCGGGACACTCTGCTCCCTCCCCCTGCAGGCACAGTGGGGCTGTGATCGTGCTCCAGGCCTCTCCGTAACACAATTACCCCTAATGCATATACTCCCTGTGCCCGAGAACGGCGCATGTATTGAACTTGCCGGCATGGATTTTTTTTTTATTTTAATAATTCGTTTACATCGGCCTGTGGGATGTGTGCCAATCTCATGATGCAGAAAGGGCCCCCTCATGTCCTGTAGCCGGGAAGAACTCAGCACGAGATCATTGTGGTTACAGATCATTAAATGGGGTAAAAAGCCTGAAAACGGGCCTCTTATTAGATTACATTCTGGTTGTTGAAGGTGTGCAAAAAAACTATTTTTAGATCCAAATTGTACCCAGACATAAAATACTCATAGATTGTAGGTTGTGGACAGACTCCCCATTTCATCCAATTTTGGAAATAATATATCAGCAAAATATTATTGGTTTCAATGGCAATTTATCAAAACCCGCTACTGGTGACTCGCGGCATATTAAAACAAAAACAGATTGACTGAATGTACAGTCCACTGCTATCTTTTTCCGCCGACCAAACCCGGTGCTTAAATAAACGTCATTTTATCAAGTGAGACCTCAGACTTTCCAGTGCCAAGGCCTCCGTGATGTATATGTGCGGATCTATTCATTAAGCGTTTGATTTAAAGTAGAGCGCCTGGCACCGGCTGTAGAGTCCTCTTCATCCTCGAAGATCGATCATTTGACTGACAAAGCCATCCCCAGGGCCCTTCGGGGGGGTCGGGCTGGGTGTGCTGAGCAATGAGCTGCCGTTCAGTTGCAGTGATGGTGCCGGCCACGTGAATCGATTCTGCGCAGCTGTCTCGCCGAGTCATGACTCACCATGGAGTCATGACTCACCATGTGGACAAATGGAGCAGCCAGTGGGAATTAAAAAAAGAAAAAAAAAAATGAACCACAGCTTTAGATCATCAGCGAATTGTAGCGCTGGGGCTGCGACCCCCATCCCAATCATGGGTGGTAGCGTTAGGGAAAAAACACACTCCCGCCACTGAACTGGGAAGGTGTGCTGTAAGAATTTACTCCATTATTGGTCAAATTCACAGCAGGAGCTGAGTCGTTTTTCACGGCCCGGCCGCCATTCCCCTTAAACACCGTGCCCGAGTTAAACGTTCCTTAATCGCCACTGCCAGCTCCAGGGTCTGGATGTTCATCCTGATCTGCAAGAAGCCACTGAGCACTGGCTGATAGGGGGAATTAATTGTTATTAGGTAAATGTTTCTGTACAATATTAATGAAGCACTTCTCTCTGTCTTGGACCTCTTCTCTTGATTTGCTTTTTCAGACGAAACTGGTAATGAGTTTGGTGTCCGACCGCACACCGACGAATTACTTTTCAGCTGCACACCCTATCAGGTGTCATTAGATGCATGTGCAAAGAATTCTGGAAGTTTCTGCCTAACAAAGTTTGAAATGACAGTCTGATTAATTAGAATCAGTTTGAACACTTAAGGCATGTTCCAGAATTTTAAAGTATGGCTTAGAGTCTTTGCTCATTCCTGTAGGACACCCCCATGGGCATCAGGCCCTTGGCCCCATGCCGGAGGCTGGCTGTCGTCTATAGCAATGGGTGCCATGTGGCCCTACCCAGACAAGAACTCGTCTAGACCATCAGCCAGTGACGTGTTTGGCTCACCTGTCTGCCACCAACAGGTGAGGGAGGGGTACGTGGTGCCTGCTTCATATCAGAATCGGCAGTGTTTTCGTAACGAAATTGCCGGTCGTGAGCTACGAAGGGAGGCTAGCAGCGAAAAATAAGTACTCAGGCAGAGATGTGGGAGCCTTCCTATTTCATTTAATTTTCTCCACGTTGCAGGTTGCCAAAAACATTACCTCCGATTCAGCAACGTTGCCTGTTCCCATTTGCCTCATCCTTGGGTGCTCTCAGCTGTCTCTTTTTCTGTATTTGATACTTTATATTCATTTATTTGCTGCTATATGCATTTTAAAATGGGAGGAATAAAGTGCATGTGTCATGTATTTTTAATTCATGCTAGCTTCTGGTCACTACAGCGATGAGAGTTTCTTCACTGCAGTTCAGATTAAATATACATGATGTTGGGACAGCTGCGGCTGTGGGCAGCACAATGCGCCGTGTACGCCAAAGGCCAGGCGCTCTTTAATAGTGCGCCCTTTTACCGAGGCACACAGCACAACGCGATGATGCTGTGAGAGAGCCTCTGTCTCCCAGGGTGACGCAGAGCGCAAAGCATTCTGTGAAATCCGCTTTGAATCAGATTCTTGTTTCCCTATTCACCTTTTGTGGAGTTTGTGAGGTTTTCCCACGTACAGGTTTCCTTCAGGGATCTGCACATGGTGTACAGGCAAACAAGTGCCACGAGGAGTACTGACTTTATTGACCCTAAACTGACTTTAACAGCTGTGTATCTGCCTGACCTGTCCAGGGTGTACCATGTCCCTCCTCCCTGTATCTCATGATTCTTGTTACAGAGCAGGTGTTATTCTCCCTAGTTTGCAGGTTCCTCTTAATTTGTATTCTTTGTGGAGGCCTCCCACCAGGGGTTAAAATCTCTCAACATTTCTATGTAGTTTCAATAAACTATACTCTGGGAGTTTTCTCAGAGTGTAGGAAGCCCACAGCCTAGGCCTCAGGGCAGATGTTCCTCATCTGATGTTTCTAGACCTTCGCGAATGGGTGGAGAACGCTGGGAACAGGCTGTCTGCCCGCGGCCATCTTCATTCATTACAGACGGCGTCGATTACTAGAGGGGACATGCAATTCACAGAGTCCGATGTCAGTCGATTAGGCCGGGCCCTGGTGTTCCTGAGGTCCCAACTGTTATAGTGCAGCACAGACACGGCCCTTTTGAAATCCCCCTTGGTGGTATGTAAGTACCCTCATCATTTCTCCGCAGGAGTCTGCATCACGATCAGATTACACGACTGGCTCTGGCGACAGCCTCCGCAGATGGAAGCATTTGTTCCCGGCTATAATTCGTTGAGATCGATTTGATGGGACAATTCCTCGAAGGCCGTGGTGCTATTTCATAATTCCCATGACGCCTTTCAGCTGCATTTCTGAGGCTGCCCCCTGCCTCATTTTCTCCTCTTATGTGCTATTCTCTGGGAGCCTAAAAGGAGTCATTCAGGAGCATCCCGATTGGCTCCCCAGACACCTGATGTGCTGTGATAGGTCTCTGACCCGATTTTCACATCTACCTCATATTAAATCGAAGTCCTTATTGCTTACTTCCAAGCGGGTCCCCAAAAACTGAGAGATCACTGAAGAAATATTATTTATGGTTTGTGGCTGTCGAACAAAAGGTATCTATTGTTCATCTTCATGTTCTGTGTTACCCATATGTGGCAGCCTATCGCCCTTCTCAGGCCAGATGGAGGCAGCCATCCAAAAATCACTGCGTTCTGATGTCCCACTTTTCTCTGCTGGATCCTGAGGATCTTTTGAAGCTTGTTAAAGAAAACAGAAGCATGTTGGGAGCTGATGGCATGCTCTCAAATTTATATTTGATGAGAAGGCCCTCGTTTACCTCCCGCTGTTTAAATATTCAAATGGAAAAAAGCGATTAACCTAATGAATGCACTCTTTCAGGGGGCAGTTTGAAATTTGCACGCGTTCCATGTGACGAGTCCGGATTTATCTGCATTCTCATCTGTCTGCTTGGCGTGTCTGTCATGTCACTTAAGTGGGGAATTTAAGCGCGGCTCCTCGACACGTATGCTTACTGATATTTATCCGACAGACGCTTGGCTCCAAAGCGACCTGCAGCTCAGGCCAGGAAATATGTGCATTAAGCGTGTAAGCGTGTACGTGAAAACAAACACATAATTCACCAATGCAGCTCGTTTATGGGTGGTTGTTGGCCGAGATGACTGAGCATAATTTGCGTTATTATGAAATTGACACTCTCCCCCCCCCCGCCACCCAAACTGTAATCGCAGTTTGGTGAGTAGGTGACATACCATTTAATATCCAGTTAACTCCTCTACACATGTGGAGACTTGTAGAGAACAATATTTACACACGAAATCAGCAGTGGGTGACCCTCTGAAGCACGCAAGGGCCCGGCATAATGCAGACGTGTCTCTCGCTTGCTCTAGTTAATTATACCGTCCGTTCCCATCTGCTGCGGAAACTTCTGGATGATTCTGGCCACACTGCTAAGAGTGTCCTACGTAATTTGTGTCACTGAGGAGACTCAGGGTAAGGTGCTAAGGGCCAACCCGAGGGAGGTGGTCTGTTGGATAGGCAGACGATTAATTTGAATGAGCATCCTTGGCTAATAGGCTAATCTTATTTTAGCATCTTTGAGTGAATAATATTGGGGGGGGGGACAGGTGGTCATTCATGGGGGCTAGGTCTCCCCCCATCGTCACAGGAGCACGTGGTTCCCCCCATGTCCCCCGCGGATGTCACATTCTTGTGCTTCTTCAGGCACCAGTGAACCCTCAGGTTTGTTGTGCTCCTTCGGCAACCATCTTGGATTCCCTGGCTCCCCCCCCCCGCCCCGCCTGCTGAAATTTCTGTCTCTCTGTTTATTCCCTTGCCCATTGTGCAAGTGCAGGCAAATGGAAAATAACAGGCTCATCGAGGGCTAAAAAGCTACCATGTGAGTGTGTCCTTCAGAGGGTGTCTGTATAGCACATCGTCACACCGTGTCCTGGACACCGTACCCCTAGTGAGTCCCCACCGCGCCTCCTATATAACGCGCTAATAGACCGAGTGCGTAAGCCAAGCCTGGGATATGCTAGGTCCCATCAGCAGACTAAATTGGCCCATGCGGGGGCCCCACTGGCTCACTGGGGTGGCCCATTAAAGCTGTACCTTCCAGCATTCTACCCGCCAACAGTAGCGTGCTGCGATATCTTCCCATGTCACTTGCGCGTTGGAAACTTCAGACCGCAAGAGAGTCACTTTTTTTGCATGGTCATTTTTCTGCTCTGGAATAACGTCTCCAGTCCCCTTTAAATGATCATTTAGAAAATCCAATGTGCTTGTGGGTTTGAGAACTCGCCAACATACCTTCAGAATGGAACGTGACAGGCCCGGGAACGTGTCCCGTGTATCTGCCCTTCGCAAGGATCCAGGGGTGTTCCGTCAGTGCCCTGGGGGCACCGCCCACCCCGAAGTGCCACGCAGTCATAAATCCTTCACATATATTTTTGTCCAAAATTATGGTACCGTTTCCATGGAGACACACTGACGCATCGGCTTGCCTGAGTTACGCCATCGGCAAGTTGGTGCATTTCAACAAACGTTTTTCTTGATTTATATTTTTAAATGACTTCCGTCTTCCAGTTTGCAAACAGCACCACAGTACCATTGCTATGCACTGCAGTCTTCTCATACTGTAGGCGGTGTGGGAATCTACTAATGTGATTCAGGAGTGATGCAGGAGCTCAGTGGACCCGAGCAAACCCTGAAAAAGCATGTCAGGCCCTTTCATTTTATCCTGCTTTCCCTGCGCCCCCCCGCCTCCCCCATCAGGCTGTGAGTGGGGCAGCAGCTGATTTGAAAATCCATTAAAATGTAACTTTTCATTCTCAGTGCTTGGGTGACGGCTAACTCCCTGCGTCTTCTGGGGCGATTAACCTGCGCTAACCATGATAGAAGCTGAGCAGGACCGTCCATCAATAGCCATGCGGATCTCAGACCCTGTCTCTCCAGCCACCCACATTGTTGACCTTAAGAGCAAATGAAACACATTTTTACGAGGATAATTTAATGCTTCTAAGTGTGCTGATTTATTTGTGAAATTACAGGGAATACCCTTAAATTATTATAGCTTGTAGTGTGTTGCGTGTATTTGTAAATACCTTGGCATGAATGATTATGCTGTTTGCGTGGCACATGGTCCTGACCTATTCTGCTAAGCTGATGGTATTTGGGTTTTAGTAGCTTTTTTTAAGTATCGCCAGAGTAATTACAGTAAGACGTCATATGCTGTTTAGCTAAGCATAGTATGACAGCATATAGATGACAGGAAGAGACGTTACCAGTTACCAGTGCCAGGTTTTCAGCTCATTGTGTAAATTCATGGACCGCTGTGGTCTTACTGAGCTTCAGACCAAGCTGTAATCATGTAAATCCACAGGCCACGCCCCTGATACTCGGCCCCACCCACCCCAGTGATGCCCCACCCACCTGACTTGTGTTTTTTTTTCCTATTTCTCATTTCCTTGAGCTTATTTTGATACTCGGAATAGTCCCCACTGAGAAGGTATAACTTTTAGCTTTTGAACAGACTTTGAAGTCCGGCCTGATGATTAAACTGATGGAAAGAGCTTTAAACAGCTGTGGATGTTGTTCAAGGAGCCGCATGTGTCCCATTGTTCTCGCTGGAGCTCTGGAAGCAGAGTCTCCTGCGCTGGAGAGGTTGCCATGCCGAAGTGCATAGTGACTCGGCTCTGGTCCCTCTCTCTCTCCTCTCTTTCTCCCCCTCTCTCTCCTCACTTTCTCCCCCTCTCTCTCCTCTCTTTCTCCCCTCTCTCTCATCTCTTTCTCCCCCCCCTCCTCTCTTTCTCCCTCTCTCTCCTCTCTTTCTCCCGTTCTCTCTCTTATTTGTATCCCAGCCACTGGAGGCCTGATCTTCCAGAGAATGTTACAAGTCAGCACTGACAGCTAATTTAGCGGCCCCAATAATTGCTGTTTGATGGACACCGCTGACCCCTGTCCTCTTTTGCCAACAATGTCCTTAGTAAATGCCGAGGACACGCTTCTGCTTTTATGCAAGTAGTGGGCCTTGCGAAGAACCAGGCGGGCTCAGGCTGGGTGCTGCCAGACACCTAATTGGCTGGAATGTTCGCCATTCATCTTCTTCCTAGGCATTTGTTCTCATTGGGGAATATAAATACACAGGCGACAGTAAGTAAAGGTAACTCCATATCAGAAGGAAACGACATGGAGCGCATGCAGGGCACAGCAAGCCACAGATGGCAGCATTCTGCGTTTATGTCTGCAAATTGTTGAAAAATGAGGACTTCCGCGCTGACGGGTAACACACAAACGATATTGGCAGCTGGGCTCAAAGAGCACGAGTGGGAGCCGGTATCATAAAAAGACCGATATGATGTCGCCATCAGCTCATCCTGGTGGGTGCAATATCGCATTTTGTTTAGTCTCGACGCTGGAGGAATACTGATGAAGCCGGAGAGCACTGCACTGGGAGTTCGGATTCCGGGAAATTCTGGTATTTTTGCATTAATAAACGTGAGCCTTAAAGACATCCCCCCCCCACCACCACCTTACAATACCGCCAGGCACTGTATGCAAATTTCCCCAAGAACCATTGCATCATGAGCCTCCCTGACACCAACATCTTTGACTAATCATAGTGGGACCAGAGGAATTATGTCAATTAATCCGGAAAATAAACTGGGGGGTTTATGTTGAGAATGGGAGCCTTGGGTAAGGGTTTTGTCTGACAGCGGTATTTAACATCTTAAACGCTGCTGGACCAAAAACATTCATACTTACGTCATCCTGAGTCAAGCAGCACCGTGAATTCCGGCCTGCTTTGCATATGGATGGAACAATCTGGAACTACAGTCACGTCATTTCTGCTGGGGGCTCGACAGGCACGCATGACAGTGGTGGGAGGTCTGCCTGTACTTGGAGTATCCTGGGAGCCTCTGACATGACAGTCAGCAGATTTTCTGGGTCTGTTACTCCGAAGCCTTGCTGACCCTGATTACAGAGATTGGGGGAGATCAGTGGGGTTAATGGTGTGCTGTAACCCTAGAGCAGCATTGGGTGCCAGGTGGGAACCCCCCTGTCGCCTTTGCTCAGTATCCTCCAGTACCATATTACCCTTATAGGTCAACAGACATTTCGGTACCTGGATCAAATAACTGAGATGTGAGTCGGAGAATACAATCACAGGAAAACCAGCGTGGTGTTAGAGGGGCATACGAGGGTGTCAGGCGATAGAAGTGGGATACCGTGTATTCTGTGTCCCAGAATGCACAAGGAGGGTGGTGGAAGGTCACCATGAGTTCCACCTACTGTCAGGGTACGCAAAGCGGTGAGTTGGCGCTGGAGCATCTCAGCCAGCTAGCGGCGCTTTGTTTGTGATGAGACGGCGGTATGTAAACAACCCCCGCCGCCGCCCCCACTGCGATGGGAATGCCTCTTGTCTTGATGATCGAGGAGCGCCGACTATGGAAACTGCCGCCCACATGGGATTTCTGCGGTTCTGTCTGACGGGATGGAGATAGAAAACGAGAGCCGTCAGCGAGGCCGGAGCCCCTGTAAAGCTCTGCACTGTGCAGTTACACAGCCATGATGAATAGCAATAGCCATAATACTGATTTTACCACAGCGACACGCGGCCCTGTGCCCGTTAAGGGTCATCATCGCCAATTAGGCACTCGGTAAGTTCTGTGTTTGTGACTTAGAGGGAAGGAGACTTTGCTCATTGGCCATAACCCAACCTCCACTGGAATTCAGGATCAGGGAGAAATCAGGGAGGGAGAGAGAGAGAGAGCAGGAAGAAGGAGGGAAATGGGGGTTAGGGTTAGAGGAAGAGAGAGAAGCATAGAGTGAGCAGGAGAGGTGAGGAAGAAGGAGGGGGAGATAGGGAGGAGGGAAACAGAGGGAGGGATGGGGAAGAAGAAGGGGGAGATAGGGAGGTGGGAAACAGAGGGAGAGATGGGGAAGAGGGAGGGGGAGATAGGGAGGAGGGAAACAGGGACAGATGGGGAAGAAGGAGGGGGAGATAGGGAGGAGGGAAACAGGAAGAGATGGGGAAGGAGGAGGAGGAGATAGGGAGGAGGGAAACAGGGAGAGATGGGGAAGAAGGAGGGGGAGATAGGGAGGAGGGAAACAGGGAGAGAGGGGGAAAAAGGAGGGGGAGATAGGGAGGAGGGAAACAGGGAGAGACAATTAAAGTGAGAGGAAGAAGGAAAGGGAGAGAAGGAGTGAGAAAGTGAGGAGAGAGGGAGAAAAAGAGAGGGAGAGGGAGGAAGAGAAAGGTAAAGGGGGAAGAAGGAGAGAGATCTGGGGATAGAATTAGACAGAATTGTTGTGTGTAAGAGTAGGGTGGGGGCTCTAAGGGGTACCGAGTGGGCAGGGATCAAAGGTGGGAACCTGACCCGCGTGAACGGCAATCACATGATGTGCGTACATATTTGCGCTCCCCAGCACCACCTGCTGGGTGAGCCGTGGACCAACAGCCAGCAGTAACAGCTGCAGTACTCATTAATCGCACTTATTAATAGCTGGACCCCTTGGCCTTTGGGAGGGGATCCCTCAGAACCTAAAGGAAGCTGAGGGTTGGAGCTATCACTGCTGTCCTGTCAGTTCCCACTTCCTGCTGTGGTGGCTTCTGCCTTATATATTTCTCTTTTGATGGACATTAAGCTGGCAGCTTCACACTGTCGGTGCCATTTGAGGATGGGTGATGATGGCCACAGGACACCATTACCCATCTCCCCGCACCCGTCTTTCCCACCTCGACCACTGGGGGCACCAGTTTCCCAAACGACTGCGGAATAAATGGATTGATTGCTGGCTCGATTAGTGGGTCGGGGCAGTATGTAGTTAGTGTAGCTGTGGACCAGTTAAATAATGATGGAGGGCATTAGTGGGTCAGTGTATCAGCAGGTTAGTGTAGCATTGGGTCAGCGTAGCGACTGACAGATTGAGCAGGCGATCGGAGGAACGTTTTTTCTGCTGCTCCCCTCGTCAGCTTGCTTGCGCCGGGCCTCCCTGAAGTCTGCCGGTCAGCCTCGCTCCTGCAGCATTTGGTCACGCCGCGGGGACGGCCAAGGAGCTGCCAAAGGAGTGTTACGTAACCGGCCTCGACCTCGGCGGTGTTGGAGCAGGGAACGGAGGCCAAGTGGTGAATCCGACAGCGTCCCGCCAGGCGCGGGTCAGAGCTCCGAGACACTCTGCGGTCGCAATACAGAAACGATAAAATCTGTGTAACATGGGCCTGCTTTGAGAAGACAGCAGCACTGGCCCCTTTCAGATTTGTTAGCCTCTAATGGAAGCATCGCAGTTCCTGACTATTTGTTTAAAATTCATTAGTTTCCTCCAACAGTATCTGTACCTCCCGTCACCCCGACTGATCTCCTGTCCAAATAGAAACGGCTGTAATTTATTTCTGTGGCTGCTGACTAGAGCATTTAGCAGAGCAATCCAAACATGGAGGACCGCAGGTCGGCGCGGTGGGGGGATGGGGGGTGGCTTCAGAGCCACACGCGTGTCCTGGCAGTCCTCTGCGGCCTGCGTTTGCTTGGCTGCAGATCTGGACTAGTTTGCTTAACCGTGTTTGAAGGTTGGTCGGCCCTGGCCTTCGGGGACTCCAGCATGCAGCACTGTGAAATGGAGCAGCACGCTGGCCTGGGGAACAGTGCTTAGGGAGAAATCCGGGGCCACTGCAGTCCCAGAATGGGATTTGCTGTCGTACCATTTAACCAAATCACGGTTAAATTAAAACTGTACGAAACGGTAAAACTGTTATGCTAGATGAAAGGAAGGATTTGGATGGATGGATGGAATGAAAGTTAGAAAGAAAGAAAAAGAAAGAAAGTAAGAAAGAAAGATTATACCCTGTGAATAAACTAAACAGAGGGATGTTCCGGAGGGGGCAGATCACGTGACACGGACAATCACGTCCCCTTTGCATTCCCCAGCTCTCCCCCCATTTCCATCTCTCACAGTTCACTATGACCCTTCGCTCTAGAGGTTGAGTTGACTCCGAGAGAAATGATCCAGACCTCACAGAACACTGGCGCGGTAAAAACCTCACTGGACCCGTCATCAGTCAAAACCAAGCGGCTCTGAACCTCAGGAAATGAAACATAACTGCATTATCACCGGGTCTGTACTAAATTGGCCATCAAGCGAAACAGATTCGTGGCATGTTTCGGAAATTTGTCATTAATTCAAGAAAAACAACGCTAATCCATCACGAGTGCGGATGCGTCTGGAGATCGCCTTTGTTATTAATATTTCATTATTAACTGCTTGTGTTGGTCAGTCCCACTATTCGGCTGAGCCTTATGTTTCTTTTTTTTATAAATAGCTAAATTTGTGGCGAAATCACTGGTGTTTCCCCTGAGTTTCACCTCACACCCTTGAGCTGACATGAATCAAGTTAAAATGGGTGTGAAAACGCGCGTAATTCTTGTAAATAATTTATTAAACATCTCTTTAGAAGCCAAATGATCTCACATGCAGATTCTCAGAGCTGTACATTGTTCAACGTCACAGCCACCATGTCTGTCACCACCGGGGGGCGCTCCCCACATGGCACCGTATATACAACAAACTCAAATGACAACCAACTCCCCCTCAAGTGGCCATAATACAGCTACTCAGTGAACATAACTGGAATTGTAAGAATATTTCCTTAGTTCAAATTCATAACACAAATGATCACCGCTTTACGTTTTATGTAAATCGTTAATGCAAAAAAGTGCATAAATTTGCAAATATTAGCGGTCTACAGTGAGCAGTTAAAAAAATAATTTTGCCTGAGAGAGATTCTGAGCTTGTGAAAATGAACAGCGACTGAAGGCTGCCCCCCCCAGCACACTGGAATAAATGAGAATTACATGGCCGATGAGCATCACTTTCTAATGGGCTTTGGCGGAGGCCGAACAGCTCTGATGTCATCAGACCCATGCCTTCGCCTTGCTTTTAATATGCAGCTTTGTGCAGCCACTGTGGAAAGAGCCGGAAAGGCGGCACAGGGGCGCATGACGCCAGCAACAGGGGTCACATGCTTCCGCAGCATCCCCTCTGAGCAGCTAGGGGGCAGCACACTCCTCCCCCCCGTGGGCCTTGGTGTGGCACTGTGCCGATCCGGTGCAGATGCAGCCGATCCCATTCCGTTTATTCAAGGCCTGGATCGCCTTTGCTGCATTCTTTCCTAAGAATTTCCATCAGGAAGATGAACAAAAAACGTCGTAATTATTATCCAGTGCAGTTTTCCTCTCCCCTTTCAGATAAATGCAATTCATTTGAGACACGCTTTTGGGCTCAGCTTCACTGCGGACTCATTCATTTGCATGCCGATGACGCCCCGGGGTTCGTCTCACGCAGAAGTGGATCTGAAATCGCTGCCGTTTGTTTACAGAGTGCAGGTTTGGTTGACTGCACTTGGGTTGGGCATTCCTCTGCTTGGCACTCCCAGGTGAGGAAAGCACGAACCTCACATGATCTGCCCCCTACCTCGATTCCCAAATTGAAAGAAGTCTGGGTTGTGCTTCTGCCTATGAGGCTGGGAAGTCTGTTGCCCGGGCTGATCTACACACCTGGCGTCCCAAGCGTGTCGTTTCCTCCTGCCAGACAGAGTCACTTCCTTGTTGATTTTTTATTTGTTCTGCTCGGTTCAGATGCTGGTTTAGTGTCGGGGGTAGGACTAGATTCAGTGGCCAGCATTCCTCACAGGAAGTGACACGTTAGCAGGTCTGGTCATAACCGCAAGACTCACTGAAATAAGTACTTTGGTCAATCGATTGATGTCGTCTTTTGAATGACTGGTGACTGTGTTCTGAGGTCCTGGGAAAGCCCAGGCACCACTGAACGCTGAGCCGCGTGGTGCACAGATTTCGAGATGGGATTCCTTCTTTCAGTGACAAAGGAAAGGAAATTTTGCGAGTAAACAAGCTTAAAATTGCACTTTCGGCTGTATGAATAGCGGTTCAGTCTTAAGCAATCCTGTATCATGTGGCCCAGGGTTACTGGAGAAACAAATCAGAGCGCACCAGTCTGTACAGACATTGGACAGAAGGTGAACGAATCAGTCCGAGCGACCGTGGTCACCTGACGGCCGCGAGATGGTCACTTCCCACTCAGCTGTTTCAGTGCTGAAGTGTGGGAATTTCATCAAGTTCTGCTTTCACGCTTACTTTTCTTCTCACTGGTGATAAATTCTGTATTGTATGATACGTCACCTTGTCTCAGAGCCCCTAAAAAGGCCCAGTAACCTCCACACTTCCACTTACACTAATTAAATTCCAGCAAGGATGTCAGGTGCTTACATGGGTCAGTCCGTAACGGGGCATCCTGTGGGCAACGGTTCAAAGTCTCCGAGGGCGCGAAGTTGCTCGGTGTCGCCACCTTCAGTTCACACAGTTAAACACACATGACGGATGGAGCTTTTGGACCTGAAATTGAAGGTTGCAGGATAAGCTGATGAAATAAACGTGTGGAATAACACCATATGGATATATTCCTTCTGGTTTTCAAGTTGTACTGCCTAAAGATTTACTCCTTTGTTACCACGACAACCTTCTGGACTTCCGCGGTATGTGATCGCTACAGAGGACACCCGCTGACATTATTTAAGAGTGCAGGACCTCCACGAAGGGCTTTCCTGCTGCCCGGTGTTGCCTGCATGTCGACTTTAATGGTGTGAGCGCCACTCGTCTCTGGGATGCCCCTGAGCACCACGCGCCCCTGAGGCAATTAGCCTGTGGTGCGGGATGGAGAGGCCTGCACACCAGGGAGTGCCTCCCACCTGCCATCAGCTCCTTCTTAACCATCCTTTTCTGTCGATATTTGGAGAGAGAGCCTGATAAAACCGGCGAATTCTGCTGCTGACTTTTCTCCCGCTGAGCTCTGAGTTGTGCTCCCATTTTTTGTGCCGGTGAAGATAAGTTTGTGTCTTCGTGGAAAGAAGCGGGATCGCCTTATCTCCATGGGTGCGGAGCCGCATCAGAGGAGGCTGATGCCATCACCTCCCTGGGTCGGCTTTTGCTCTCTTTCCTGTGCACCTCCCACACCCCGCCTGCCGCCCCACCTTTCTCATGTGTCGGGCGGAGCCGAACGCAGATTATCGCACCATGCCGTGGCAGCACTAATTTGCTCCTTTCATGATAAGCCTTTCTTGGACTCGGCCTCTTATCGAGAAGCCGTAATAATGAAAAAAAGCCGGAAAATGAGAGTGTCCTCGATTTTCTGCTGAGTTCCATCAAGGCGGCGAGGTGGGCCAGAAAATACAGGGGTTCCACAAAGCATCGTCTTCCACAGGGGCATGGACATTAGGGGTTGGGGGCTTTATTGCGCAAAGACCTATAACAGCAATGGAAACAAGGCCTCCATTTGAATTGCCGGAATGAAGAGTGGAAGCGAAGAAAAGGATGTCTGGAACATTCTGGAGGGATGACTGAAGCTGTAGCAACTTAGCATGTGATTATTATAAGTTATTTGCAGACATCTCATTAAATTCCCCTTTGTGAAGCTTTCGTGTATGTGGTGCACCTACAAGATGGTTGGTAAGAAAAAAATGATCACTCATAAGAAATCTTAATTTGACTTCAAACCCAAATTCTTTTCTCTTCATTCTGATGGCCTTCCTGGCAAAACAGATAGGTATCGCCAAAAAATACATTTCCCTAGATTTTTCTTGATGCTAGGTGAAAACAATTAAAATAATAATTTGTAAAGCGGGGGAGGAGGGGCACAGTGGCGGCAGGGGTTGTCTGTACCTTCTGATGCCTGTGTCTTGTCTGGCTTTCAAACCCTGCAGACTCAGATAGGCTTCAGCACTCGGCCCGGTCTGCTGGTTTAACGTCCAGACTAAGAGCTCTAATTACAGATAATTGTGTTCGTGGCTATAGATGTAATTCCTGTCTCCTTTGCTTTCCAAGAAACATGGGACAGACTCCTAGAAGCTGGGCTTTTACCTCTGCAAGACCGATAATTAAGCGCAGATATTGATTTCTTTGTTTGGAGAAGTTGCCATTTTTGAGTGAGTGGTGGTGGGGTTGGCCACTTTCTTTGTAACCAGGGGCACCTATTTCATTAAGCGCCAGGCCTTTGCTGTACTAATCGGCCCTTTTTTCTGGCACCGGTTTCTATAGCAACATTGTTTATGCTTTTTCTTCTAATTTCAGAGTCTTTGTAAAGCATTAATTTGCTTTTTTAGTTACTGCAGCATTACATGCAACTACAGCCCTGTTTAATAGTCATAATAAAGCAGTTTATGGCTTTGGGATATAAAATAATATTTTATGGAGTGAATTTAATTATGCCACAAGTGAAAGGAAACAAGTTGCACACATTTGAAGCTGTGGGCCAGGTCAAGTTTGGTTAAAGAGTGGGGGGCCGGCGGTGGAGGTGGGGGTTGTCAGTGCACATAATCGTTATTTAACCACACTGACAATTTACACTTGCGGCTTTTTCCTCTGGCCGCTCACTGGCCGCCTTCCTGCCCCCCCCCCCCAATTTTTCATTAAGGTTTTTCTGCTCTCGGTCATCGTGGTGGAGAGTACAGCCACAACAGCGACGAGGCCTGAATATGAAAAGTAACGTCTTGGTGTGGAGCTCGTTTGTTTTGGTCTGAAGGTGAGGCGCCCCCACGGCCCCCATGGTGAAGCCCGGCTGGGCAGCGGTGCTCATAATCGCCGGTGGAGATGGGCCAAAGTTGGAGGCCATAAATATGCTATTAAAATGCTAATACTAATGCGCTACAGTGCATGAGCGTCCTTTCAGCGCACTCTGCCGAGTCATAAGAGGCCTTTCCTATAAGCACGTTATAATATCCACCTGTGTTTCTTCACCACAGTGTTCCTACTTTCCCTCAGTATTAAAGCAAAGCTTAAGCTGAGTAAATGAACCTGTTTGCCATACTTTCTGCATCGCCAGTTGGACGCCTGGTGACCCGCCGAGGTGATCAGACAAACCCCCAGGCTCCCGATCGATGTGGCTGCTAAGCTAACTAGCCTGGTTTGGACACCCACAGGGCCCTGCTGTCCGTGCGGTTTCCAGCCTTTCAGCAGACAGAATTGGAACTCGGGAAAAAGAAAAGGCAAAAACAGGACTCCATGAACCTATTGCTGATCTTTTCAATTTAACTGGCCCATTTTCCTGCTACATCTGAACTCTCGAAAGCATTTCGTCATTGTTGAGGCGCATCCGTCTTCCAGTGTCAAAATTATCGATTCATTCGAACGTGCATATCGATCTGTGGATGAAGATTCGTCATTGTGACTTTAAGTTTTTTTTTGGCCCCTGTAAAAGCAAATGGGGGAATGTGTCTCTTAGAATCTCCGTCCCTTCGGTCTAAAATCCTGTGATTGTAATTGCTATTTGTTGGCCCCAGAGGCTGCCCCCAGGGGCCGTGACTGTATGAGTCACCAGCGCACCCCAAACTGCTTACAAGCTGCACACCCCCCAGCCTCTCTTTTTCAGCCACTGCTTTCCCTGTTTTCTGAGTTACAGAATAAGTTATAAGAATAAAAATAAGAAAGTCTGCTAGTTTATTAGCAGGAATGGCATTCAGCTTGTGTTTAGTTGGGAAATTCTGTCTCACTGACCTGTCCTGAGGGCAGACGTCACATCGCATGCCCGCGTTTCCTCGTTCCACCATTGCCCAGCTGCTGCATTGTTGCAGGTGGCAGCCTGCCTCTAATTAGTGGCTTGCTTTTTTTCAGGCAATGCAAGGGGCACTCCTCCAAGGGTCCCCTCGTCTCTCAGGCTGATCGATAGCAGCATGGCCGGGCTACCTCAGAGTGGGAGCAGGCTGGCATTAATGACTTTACAGACACCATCCATTAGTGCTGTCAGGTAATTTTAGCAGCAGGACAGGCAGGGGTGGGGCCACAGGGGCACAGGCCCCAGCTGAAAGCTGATTGGCCCCTGGAGTGCCCCCTCCCCTGTCCCTCACCAATTCAAAAAATATCACTGGCTCATGATAAGGTCAGCCCCTCTGCATGAATTGTGGCCACATTTATACCCTGTACCTTAAAAAAAATCCTAGAATTATCCCTGAGGACAAGTGTCTGTCCTAGCATAAGACTCAAAATCACTTGACTGCTGCAGTAGTTGCAATGCCTTTTTTCAGAGGACACCCCTGCTTAGATCCTTATGCATCCCCGTACACTTTGAGTCTCTCTCTTGTCTTCTCAGCCACACTCTTCATAAATAAAGGGTCTCCTTCAGTTTTACAAGGGCGAGGCTTTATGGCTGCGGTGCTGAGTTTTACGAGGCATAGACCGAACTTGTGGCGTTCCAGTGAGTGCTTCGGTTGTCTTTTCTGATAACTGGAGATTATGAGTTTGAAACACAGGTGGGCCGGTCTCTGGGTCCCAGGAATGAAGCGCAGTCCAGGAAACAGGGCCTACTCCCAGAACTTTTTGGGCCACAGCAAAGACAAAGTATAAAGACAGGCAGAATATGATGTGGTCTAATTCGCTTGCCATTGATTTGTGTTTATTTCCTTTGGTCATTGATCTGAAAAGTATCTGCTATAAAATTAACCCACATCGGGAACCACAACGATGGGCCACAGATGTCTTGGCAATCGCAGACCCTGGGATAAAAACGGCGAATGGGTCCTAAATGATGCGAGAGCGCCATGTCCTTGTCATGTGACCACGTGTCAGGGAGGTGTGTCCTGGACGGCTGTGCTGAGGGCGTCCCTCACAGACGAGCTGGAGTTATTGTACCCTGTTCAGACTGTGGGAGCTCGTTAGGTTAGGTTAGCTCGTCCGATACGTGACATAGGTGATCGCCTAGGGCGCCATTTGATTAGGAGGCACATAAGAATGAGTGAAAAAAAATCTGAATAAATACAGGTACATTTTAATATTTCACTACTTTTCTTGTGAAACAGACACAAGCAAGTCAGGGGGTGGGGGGGCACTCAGCAGAATCTCGCCTAGGGCGGCCCAGCCGGCAATGAGTCCTCTTTAATTTATGTTGGGGCACTGACTGGGAAAACAGCAATATTCGATCAGCGTGCTGTGAATTGTGGACTGTGTTCTGGCTTGGCACAAACGGTGACATTGCAGACACAGGTTTTCTGTGGGTTACACAGGGGTGGGGCTACAGGTTGTCTGCCTGCTCAATCTATGCACCCCCTAGTCTACAACTCACTAAGACAGTGTTTTTCAAACCCAGTCCTTGGGGAGGTAGCCCTAGTGGCGTTACTTTCCATGTTTTTGCTCCCTCCCAGCCCCCTGCACACCTGAACCAAACAATCGCCCTGGGAGGGAGCAAAAATGTGGACAGTAATGCCACTGGAGCTACCTCCTTTGTATATGGAGGCCATTTCGTGTGTCCTACTTGTTCTGGTGCCAGTCTGGGGCCCAGGAGATGTATCTGACTGCACCAAGCCGCATGGTCTCGGAAACATCGCTCAACTCCGTGATTGTTGTTAGTTCCTAACCATCAGGGATACCCTTGTTTCATCAGGAGGGACCCCAAACCACCGCCACTTAGTTAGATGTCCATCTCCATCAGTGTTTTTAGATGTCGTTTACCACGTTCACCATGTGTTACCATGACCTATCCTTCCCTGCTGCCCTGCTGCATGTCCTGTGTCCTCTCACTGTCTCCTCTCTCTGTGTCTCATCCAGACCAGCAGTATTCATGGTCCCCATTACGGCACTTCGATGAAGACAGTCCGTCACCCCCGGCCGGGAGCATGAAGGGTCTCTCGGGCGGTCGAGTGGTGACTCAGACTGCACCGGGGCACACCTGCCTGCTAGCCGAGTGCGAGCACCCCCAGGAGCTGGGCCTGCACCACGGGCCCGAGCCGCGGCCGACCTACCTACTGAGCCCCGTCGACGGTTGTCCCGCCGAGTTGCGCCGCTGCTCGCCACGCAGCTCTGTCCACTCTGACTGTGCGGCGATGCCTGCTGGCGCACCCGGCGACCACATCTCCAGCAGCACTTTCCCGCGCATGCACTACAGTTCGCACTACGACGGTGGCGGGGGAGGTGGCGGGGGGACACGGGACGACGGAGCTGCAGTGCCCTCACATGGCAGCGGCAAGATGAATCGCATCCCTGCCAACCTGCTGGACCAGTTCGAGAAGCAGTTGCCGCTGCACCGCGATGGCTTCCACACACTGCAGTACCAGCGTGCCTCGGCAGCAGAGCAGCGTGGAGAGAGCCCCGGCCGCATCCGACACCTGGTGCACTCCGTGCAGAAGCTCTTCACCAAGTCCCATTCGCTGGAGGGCTCCTCCTCCAAGATGAACGGCAGCAAGAGTGCCGGCGATAGCCACCACCATGATCACCATGGCCACCACCATGGCAGCCATCATGGCCACCACAAGCACGGTAGGCGGAGCAAGAGCAAGGAGCGCCGGCCCGATGGCAAGCACCGGCCTGGTGGAGGTGGCTGGTGGAGTTCCGACGACAACCTGGATAGCGACAGCACGTACCGGACGCCCAGTATCCTGAGCCGCCACCACGCCAACCATGCTAGCCACTGCTACCCTGAGGTGGGCCCAGGCCGCTTTGCAGAGCTTGCCCTCAAAACGTCCCGCAGCAACAATGACGTCAAGTGCTCTGCCTGCGAGGGCCTGACGGCAGCACCAGAGGGCCGCTTCATGAAGCGCAGCTCCTGGTCCACGCTCACCGTCAGCCAGGCTAAGGAGGCCTACCGCAAGTCTTCACTCAACCTGGAGAAACCCATGATGCCCCAGGACCTTAAGCCCTCCCTGAGATCCTGCCATTACCTGCAGGTAAGCCTTTTCCACTCCGGTCTTTGCTGAGTTGTTAAATACCCTTCTGTGACTTCTCCAGCAGTCTTGGTCTTCTTTGGTTAATGTCACAGAACGACCTAAAGTGACAGATGTAAGATTCACAATATAATTAATTGGGATCGACTCGAGGATTAGCCAGACAAAGCTGAGTAGAGTTCAAATATCCGCAGAGACACTGACTGCATGAATTCTTGCTGTAAGAATGGGTAAAATCACCCATCAGGGCTGGTAACCAGGAAGCAGTCAGTCACCTTGGTGACAGCAGTGACAGGCTAAGATTACACGGCCACTTCTGGACATAATAACAACAGCTTCCTGTGGCTTATCGGACTGTACATCACAGGCACCCCCCTAGCTATAGCTTTGAGTCACAAAGAGAGCTGTGAGGGAGGGCGAATCAATGACCGTGTGAAGACCCATGGTCTACAGAGAAATAAACACCCAGGAATAAGAAAGTCCTGGGATCGATGGCAATCCAGCCTTGGCATTGACAGCAGAGTCATTCCGGATTCACTATTGTCTTGCAGGCCCACTTATCCAGTATCCGTGCCTCCTTTGGCTGGGAGCTTTCAGGCTTCCCTGCAGATCAGGCCGTGGAATTGATCCGTGAGGTCACTGCATCGCTGCGGGAAGGCGCAAGTCTCCAGCCCCATTGCCGCAGTCTGGCGAGGGGGGTGTAGGAGTTTGTGGCCACAGACCACTCAGCTGGGATTCCCGGCAATACTGGCCAGTGATTGCGGGAGAGGGGTGGGGGATCATTCGGATCGCCGTTTCCAGGTCAGTGTGCCATGAAACTCCAGTGAGGAGGCACACCTGGCTCATTTACCTACTGACACACTTTCTGACGTGGCTGAAAGCTGCTATAATGGCGAAGGTTCCTGGCAGAGTGCATTCATGGCTGCAACTCGCAACAGCCCAGGCAGGAGGCGGGTGCGTAGTCGCCTGGAGCAGAGGGTGGTATTTGCAGTAAGGCAGGGTGACTGTCACAGCCGATGGCCTGAATCGCGGCTCACAGGGGTCATAACGGGGTACATCATGGTGCCAGGGTGCATCAGAGGGGCATTCTGTTATAAACCGGAAAACATCGGAAATGTTCTTCTTTTCAAGAGCTCTGCTGGAACCTTTAAGATTGCGTGGACAGGCCTTGAGTCGACGGACACACGGGTGACTTCACGCATAGCTCCTGGAAGGATGCAGTTAGCTATTTGAAGCAGGGGGCAAGCCGGTGTCCACTGTGTTACCGGGGCACCTGGCTAGGAAGTTGATTCAACTGAGTCTTGCGAGGAAGTGAGGCAGTGCTGTGGGTAGGCGTCCTTACTGACAGGATGTGGTAGGGAAAAAGTTTGCTCTGATTCCTTCGTCAGACCTATTCTGCTCACATCCATATGGTGCAGAGTTCGTTTTTGGCCACAGACGGTGACTAATGTGATAATGACAGGAACTACTAGAAAAATACCTGCAGAGTATTGAAAGCTTTTGCAGAAACATGCCGGCACTTCCCCGAACATGAGCACTGTTGTTTAATGGATTTGGCAGACGTGCAGATTGAGAAGGGGCTCTGGCATCAGCTAAAATGCCTGAAAGGCACCAGACCATACGGGCATCACAGCTCCCAGCGAAAATCCCCTAACCCTGTCAGAGCTGATGGAATATTTCTACGACTGATTTTCTGTCGTGTGAGATCCTCTCCCTGAAGTGATGGGGGATTCCCTGATATTTCTTTTTGTAGCACCTTTCTGACGATGAACATTCTTGGTACTCATCATACCAATTCTTGTTGTGATCCACTGAGATCTGAAACATCGTTGAAAACAAACAATGGATCACCAAAAGTTGTTTTCCTTTAGTTCCCCCTGTTTAGACCTCATGGTGCAAACCTGGCCTTCCTTTAGCACACTTTGGGGACCGGGGAGCTCTCAGATTTCTCATCCATTTCACACCTCAAAGGCTTCCCAAGCCCACAGGCCGGTACTGATACATGATCCTAGAGGGAAGGTGTGACTTTTGTCTACAGAGTAGGAGTCTGGAACTCCATCTACATCGGAGTCATCAGGGAGGACACTGGGCTGGGTCTTGACAAATTTAAAACCCCCCAAAAGTCCTACATATAATCTAGAGGTGCGGAGTGGAACTTGACGGATTCCAATGGCAGTAACGAGGGTGATGCATTCCCACCATTAAATCGCTCTAGCAAATGGCTGTCGATGTAGAATGGAGAAACAACTTTTTTATTGCTCTCTTAAAGCCTGATTAATTTGGTTTCTAGGGAAATGCGGCCCTCTTTTCCTCAAAGGGTACAAAGAAGGGATTAGACTTTGATAGTTCTGCTGATAGAGCATTGCGGCAGCATTTAATAAGCCAATTAATTACCGTGTCGACTGGCCAAGGTGGACAGCCGTGAGCACCTGATTAGAGCCAGAGTGAAGCGGTGTGTCATGGCGACAGCTTGCTTGGTGTGACGGGCCGCCCAGGACGTCCTTGTCACAGGAGCATGTCACTCCTGCTCTCATTAGAGCTGCCTCGCTTGACGGCGCCTTGCTTCGCATTCAGCCGGCAATTCGCTTTTGGCGGAGAAGATCCCCCTGATGCTGGGGCCTATGGCGACTGTGGGTCATCTTTGATCCGGGGCCTCTTGTCTCGATGACCAGAAGGAGGCTGAACACAACAGACACAGAACCAGTACCTCCAGTATAAGCCATGGCCTGGTGGAATTTGGGTTTCCACTTTCTCTGTTCAGAACACAGTGATAATCTCCTGACACCATGATAAACATCGCAGACCGCAGCCTCCCGTTGGGACTCAAAGACAGCTGCAACCCTGATGGCTCTCAGGAACCTTCCGGTCTGTTCAACTATAGTAGCCCTCTCTCCCGTCCTCTTTGTGCCAATCGCAATCGCAAATTAAACACAAATCCTAGCAGGGCTCACACCAACCCGCCGGCGTCTTGCCTTAATTAAACATCTAAAAATATCATACTCCTCGAAGACTTAATTAACCCCACCACTGCACGCTGCTTAGTGTTTGTGGCAAGCAGAGCTAACGCTATCTGCTGGCTACAGTGCCGGATCCATTCCTGTCGGGTGGCGATACGGGCCCACGATTTTCATTCATGCTCCACACCCACTAATCCGCCATCTCGCGAGGGCTGCGATGTTCTTTGTTCAGCCTGGGATTTTCGCCTGTTTATCCACTGGTGTTTTTCCAGCAAAGAAAACAAACGAACGAATGACTTAGCCGGCGGTTAAAGGTATCTGCTAATTGGAGTGTAATTGATCCATTATTCACGATGTGTACTGCCTTTGTCTATGTTGTTAGGGTTAGAGGGGAGGGCAATTACTATTTCTGGTACGACACCACAAGGATGGCCACACTAAATGGAAATTTAGGGGTTTAATTAATGGAGTATTTTTCAAACAGCTTTTTAAGTGATTTGCTGGAACTGTTGTTTTTAATAAAATGTTTATCTGTAATTTCACTGCACATAAATTTCCTGATTCACGTGGCGATCTTTCAACCATTTCTTGAATAAGCAGACATGCGACAGCCGGGATTTGCTGCATTTGGCCTACAGGGTCCTCGCCAATCTGCACTGTCAGAAACAAAACTACCAATTTGTACCTTTGGTTCTCACTTGGGCTGTACCCTCAGGGGTAAATGTACCTTTTAAGGTTCAGAAATAAACTACGAGGAACATTTCTGTACCATTGGGGATACATTAACGTTGTTTGTACCTTGGGGATGTTTCTCAGAGTCCATTTCTGTACCTTAAATTAAACTAAAAGGTACATTTACCTACAGCTAGGGTACCATTGGCAAGCCCTTGAGGGTACAACCCCAGTGACAAGCAAAGGTACAAATTGGTACTATCTTCTCTTATAGTGTGGGGGGTGGCCACTATAATGGTGGGGGGTGCAAATTAGAGAGTTCTGGGTTCTTCAGCTTCTTTGGATTTCTTCTCAGAGATATGTAGCCAGCGTTGTGATGCGTAAATCTGACTGAAATCTTCAGATTATTTTTATAGGGATACTAGGTGCGTGGGGGTTCGTGTGTCACTTGTTCACAGAAGGTCATGAAGGTCACACTCACAGTTGTGAGACACCAGGCTCCTGCACCGACCTGCATGAAGCTGTTCATTTTCCATGCTCCCCCCCCCACGAGCCCCAGAGTGCCGTGTTGTGCCACGCAGGTGCCCCAGGATGAGTGGGGGGGCTACCCAGGGGCTGGGAAGGACGAGGAGATTCCCTGCCGGAGGATGCGCAGTGGCAGCTACATCAAGGCTATGGGCGATGATGACAGCGGCGATTCGGACGGCAGTCCCACCACCTCACCCCAGAAATCCATCCGACCTGATGCGCTCGTCAAGGCCGTCGTGCAGCGCCCCCTGCTGGACCCTCAGAGGTAGGACATTCCTCATCTCATAATGGAATGTGTTGGTCTTTCTGCGCCGGTCTTACGTTCGCTGTTTGGGGCTGGGGGTAGGGTTTCAAATCCCAGAGAACGGTCGAGCCAATTCAGTGCAACTGTGAGTGAAATGGGGTCGGGTTATCTGTTATCTGTTAGCGACCTAAATCTGCATGCATGCCAGGCTGTCTTGTCAAGGTAAAGATCTGAAATGTCCACCAAGCTTGGGGGAGAGATATTCCCTCAGGCCTGCAGCCAGTGAAGTCTGCAGAGGGGCCATTTTCCCGGAGTCTGCAGTTACTTTCCGTGAGGGACGTCATGCTGTGAGAGAACCTGGCCACTTAGGCATGAAATTCACTCCGCAGCCCCATGGACATTGGCTCGAACGTGGCAGCGGGATCCGACAGCACATTAAAGTCGTTAACAGGCAAATTAGCGTTGCACTGACGACAGCATGCTCACCAGGGGGTGCTGGAATGAGACGAGTCTTGTTTCTTTGACTATAAGTATCGATAAATAGTACTGTAAAAATAATACATTGCATCATCTCATGTTCCCATTCACCCTGACCAGGATAAGCAGTTACAGGCTGGATGGATGGATGGATGGATGGATCATTGTAAAACGACTCGCAGTTGGCAGAGGTACTGTAATGCAGGAGCTTACCCAGGCTGTAACCCTCCTGGACAACTTTTACTGTCACCACCCTTGTAGTTAACAGAAGGGGGGCCTCTGACAATTGAAATATCCCAAGGCTCTCTGACCATGTGAACGTGCATTTGACAGTCGCCCCCGATGTTCACACTGAGCAATACCGACAAATTTGTATTCCAGACGCTCTGCCTGCCTGCTCAGCTGTGACACAGTGTGGGACATTTGAGTCAGACTCGCTGATAAACATTTTTCCCAAACTGCAGGGCCACATCCTTCTGTGCCTGATCAAGCCCGGGGCAAACCCGTTTAATTAGCGCACTCTATTAAATGTATCTTTATTGATTACCTGTCACATTTGTCACACTGTCTGTGCTCCAAATCACATTTTAGCCATGAATCATACAGCAAAATTCAGGAAAATCGGGAGAGTAACACGATATGACAGAAGGGGGCGCCGTGGAGCTTGGAGAATTAAGCTCTGTTTTCTGGGTGAAGGGTCAGTTTGGTAGAGATTGAATTGGCCAGTCAGTCAAACTGGATATTTTTTCTAGAACGATACGGGATTATTGGTTAAATGTGCAAAACCATGAAATGCGTCGGTGAAATACGAAAACATGGGTCTGCAAAACAGCAATGTGACAGACGCACCTTATATGTTGGTGTCTTCATGCAGTGCTGTGTGGAAGCAGAGTGGCAGGGACGGGTTTGTTGTCTCCGCAGCCCCACTCAAAAAGTCACTTCCCTGCCCCCAGATGTTTGAAAAACTAAATAAATAGCCATTGAGTCAAGTCAGAAGATTGTAGCTAGGTAGATGGTTAGCAGATCATGTCGTTTCAGCATCTCCTAAATAAGGAATGTCTTTATGCAATGTTTATTGTAGCAACTGTATGTGGCCACCAGGGGGCGGCAAATCTCAGGGGCCCCACATAAATGCGTGGTTTGAGTTTGTGGTAAACACCAGTAATGAATGATCTGCCATCCATCTGGCTACATCACCAGCCTTCCTGGCAGCAGCGGTGAGATTCCTGTTCATTTGGGTGATGGATGTCGGGGGGTTCTGCCTGGGGCTTACCAAAGCCATATTCCCGTCCTCCCTGGTGGCACCAACCTGCCCAACGCAAAGAACAAAAAAGAGAAATGGTGACATAAAATGAAGGTGACAAAAGGTGCTTTATCAAGTAAAATAAATCATTATTTTATTTCTATACAGATACTCCCTTTCTTTCCATCTTTTTTATTAAACAATATGGATTTGAATATTATGTGAAAATATGACATTTTAATACGGTTTTCGTCTCTTCCCATGAAAATGTAAAAGTACCATTGTGGAACAACACAATTACTATTATCTCCCAAACAAGGCCAGGGTCCTCAGTGTTCATTGTTGAACGCACAAATTATAATTACCATATACAATCACATTTAAAAGGCACCTTCTTCCAAATCTGCAGCTCAGTTTAGTCCATTCAGAGTAACGGGGAACTTTTTATCACCCCATCTTCTTGTGCTTTTGCAGTAACGACGCCACCTACAGACTTGAAATTGTACAGCATACAATGTGGGCTCTGAATTTACAAGCAGTTTATCCCCTGGTCATAAATACATGTCTTAAGGAGAAGAAACAGCTTTTTGTTTACAACCAAGAATATTTTCCTGGTTTCCGCATAACATTTTGCCTCCGTGGTCTATTTGAAACACTTTCAGAGTGATATTGTGTTTTACACATGCAGATTTTATCAGCAGGCACACTATCACACTCGAGCCCCCATTCATTCTCACTTAATTCTTGTTCTGTACCATGCATTCGTCCTGCATTATGAATTTGGAGATCAATCGCCTGGCTTTTCATGACTTGGTAAGATGCAGTGGTCCTACATGATTGGATCTGGTCCTGTTTTGGATAATCTGCAAGTTCTGTTTTAATGGCTGTGCTTCAGTAGTCCTCCTGTGGTTGCTTGCGATATCCTGGTCTTGGTCTGACCGGTGCTTATCCTATGGCTGGTTACAAACAGGAAGTAGGCATCCCTTCTCTCACCATCCTGGCGTTGGACATCCCTGTGACCGCGAGCAGGTGCTTTTTCTTCACAGGGGCTCTGGATCAGTGCGGAACGGGCTCTCGCCTGCACAGCGGTCAGGGTTCCTGTGCCAGGATGCCCTCCTCCCCCCTCCACCTCCGCCTTGACATCGGTATTCTCCGCTGGCTCTGATATCACTGCTCCAGCACCCCTACTTTGGATCCGCGCCTAACGCGGCGACAGAATCCATCACATTTGCCAAAGTTCCCGAGTTCACAAGGCACTCAAAAAAGAACCGCCCGTATCACAGGCTTTTTTAATCCGCACAAGTTAGCTTCTTTTCCAGCTAATACACTGTATGATTCCCCATGTGTTCTGCCAGAGGAATGGAGATACGGCCCCCATCTTTTTCCCCATGAGTAGCAAGGATGACTGCAACAGTGTGTGTTTTTTTGTTCAGGCACATTTCTCGGGCAGCCTCTCCTGGCTTCACATTCAGAGATTTAGGTGCTTTCCAGCTTGTTCTATCTCCTCCATTGGCTTTTAAGAGCATGCCTTATGTGATGCCCCACACTCCCATGTTGTGGGCATCCCTTGTGCCCATTGGATGCCCTGGAGATGGCATCTAAGATTGGAAATGAGCACTTTCCAGACATTTCCCAGTGTCTTTTGTGCCATTTACACCCATCCAGATGTGCCACACCGAGCTGTCATCATTATGCTGAATAATCAACTACATCCTCCACTCCCTGTCACCCAGAGAAATTTCATATCTCAGCGTGTGGCTGTGAATTTGACAGGCAGAGTTTTGGTGCCCGACGCTGTTAAAGGCAGAGCGTCCGGTGTCTGTGTGCCGTCTACAGAGACGCTGCTGAGGCAGTAGTGAGGGTCACACACAGCTGTCCTGTCAGGCTATCGCCCCATTGCAGGTGCTGGGACGGAGCGGGGGGGGGGGGGGGGTGGTGGAGTCCTTGGGCACGCAATTTTTTCCCAAGTTTCCTCAGAAAGGAACCCAGTTAAATGACCAGAGTGCAGCTGTGAGCTGTGTGTGAAATCAGCCACTTGGTGCATTTGGTGTTACTCTCGGTTTATTGGCAATGATCACCGTGCTGAGAGATGCTGCCCCATTAATAACTAATCTATAAATAATTAATCCATATGGAAATGCATCATTCTTCCACCAAGCTTCCTGAGCAGGCCGTTCCCTTCCTGTGCCAGACTGACTGCGAAAGCAGATCAGTGAATTGTATTTATATACATACACAAACATACTAATGGTGTACCCAACAATGCCACGTGATAAAACAACTGGCCATGCAGGGAGATTAATGGGTCGATCAAAGAATCATGAATAGCAGATAATGGCAAGGCAATCTCTCTAATTCAGATGAGGAGTGCTTTCTGTAATGGCTCCTGCCTTATTAGGTATCAGACAGGGTCTGTGGCAGACCGTTCAATCACCCACTGTTATTTAGGGTTTAAAATAACTCCGCTTGTAGCTGTGATTATCCCTTTCAGTAGCCAGCATAATTAATCAAAATTACTCACGAAAGCACCCATTAATTCAAAATGTGACATAAGGTAATTATTCACTCAGATCATGCTGTTAGCAGCCACTCCTTACTCACTTCCTGAGAACCCAACTCCAAAATCCTTGATTCATAATACTTTCGGCAAGGCGCCAGGAAGGTGGCCTTCTGGAGCTCTGTTGCCAGGTGTCTTGATGAAAAGCAGGGTCACCTTGGTGCATGCAGGTGGTGTCTGGATGCTCCCATTCCACTGGATTCTTCCACGAGGGTCCACTGCTCCTTGTTGAGTGATAGGACACCACAGGACGGGTTTTAGTGGTTCTGTCATCCATGTGTGGTTCCAGGTGGTTTTGTCCTTCTCTTTGTTGGCGATTTTGGGGAAGAGGTGAGGATCAGCAGGGGTTTGACCACAGCCCTTTATGCTCACAGAGGGCCCACGCTGGATGGGATGCAGCTGATCTGTGCTGAGTATGACCGGGTTAGTTCTGTGCCAGGTTTGACCCCGGGTCGATTCTCTTTTACTGATTTGAGCCAGAGTTCCGTGCCGGGTTTGAGCCCAAATTAGTTCTGTGCCTGATTTGATCCCAGTTTGGTTCTGTGCCAAATTTCAGTCCAGTTTGGTTCTGTGCCAGGTTTGACCCAGCTTGCTTCTGTGCCTGTGCTGGTTCTTCACGGATATTAGGCATTTTAGTGAGAGGCTGAGACTTACTTCACTCGCTAAAAAGGCGGGCCTTGTTGCTCTGTCCCCGATATTGACTTCCTGTTTCACTCCACTCTACCGTTATCATGTCACCCACAGAAGACAGATCACAGAGGCCCTTAATGTGGTTTAACTTCTTGACTCCCAATACTGTTCCTATGTTTTTTCCCCCAGGATGGAGAAAAACATCTCCATCGCTGGCCTCAAGGAGAGATGGAGAAATGGATCTGTGTGGCATCCATCATCTCTCTCCTCTTCACTTTGGTCCGTATCAGCCACGGCGCTGACTGGACTGATGAAGACTGAAATGAATGCACTGAAGTAGAGCAGATAAAGGGCCTGTTTGCAATAATAGCTTCCCCCAATACGAGCAACGTATCAGCATGTCCCAACACAGATTGCAAATGTAATCTGCATTCCTCTCTCCGCACTGCGCCGTTTTCACCTGGAGCTGGAACAGCGAGGAGCCTTTTCAGCACAACAATAAAACTTTTTTACTCCTATTCCCTCTAATGATGTTTTTGCCCGTAACTATCTGAAAATGACTGTATAGTTTTAATAATTTAGTCAAAACAGCGACAGTGCCGGAACATTCCGGATGCGGTGTCAGGCCGTGTTTGCTGTTCTCTGTAGGCTCTTGCTGTGAAGCCACCGTTAGAAGCAGCCCCTCAGTAAACAGTGAGCTTGGGCTACTATTGTCATCTTGAAATGCACTTCACTCACGAAATGTTTTATTCCTTCTGATTATTCTCGGCCATATGGCGTTTAAAGGGTTCCAGGGTTTCCTTTCTGGATGCAGTAAGGGGCTGAACTGGCATCGTGAAGCATATGTTTATCCACAGGGCACTTACAAAGTCATTAACGCACCTGGAAAAGAGTTAATCAGCTTCGTAATAATCGGGGGGGTGGAGGAGATTCATTGTGAAGACTGAGGCCTGACACTAGGTTTCAGCATTTCTCATTGGCCGACATCTGTGCACAAGGGTGGAGCTTAAACTCATGGCGCTCCAGTAGCCCCGCCCTTCCTGAGTCACATGACCTGTTTCTGTCTGTTCTCTTTTTTTTCGCAGCTTGTGGCCTTTGGATAAAAAGAATGGTGATATGACTAACTACATCACCAACTTCGCAGCGGATTTAAGGTGAATACGTCTGGTTCAGCAAACCCATGCACCCTCCTGCCCCCCTCCATACCCTTGTACTTTAATCTTTAATCGACATGACCTCATTGTCATCAAAGGAGAGCTGATTGGCTGAGACAGCTCCCGGCAGCCAATCCTAAATCTTTATTCTAGTTTCCACTTACCCAACGCAATCCAGCCTACACGAATCAAGGGCACAGTGTGTATTGACACAAACTCCGTGAAGAAGGTATACTGGAATGTGTCTGCAGTCTGGAGTTAGACAGTACATCCTGCAAAGTGTCGAAGGTGCCTCAGCTGTCACAGACAACCTACAAACAGCACATTTGTAATACACAGTTAACATATACAGTAATGCTGCATTCCCGCAAGTCCCGATGCAGATAAACCTTTAAGTTCAGGGGAAAAAAACACCTTTGATATGTTCATTCTGGGCTTTTTAATGCAAAGCTTTGAAAACTCACTCGCTCTCTCTTGCTTCCTTCATCTTTACTCTGTCATCATCTCATGGTGCAGAAGATTAGCAGAATCTATAAAGGGCCACTTTCGCAGGCATGGGGAGGTTGGGGGGGCTCCGTCTCTCTGACCTTGTAAACACCACTTGTTCTTTGACAGCCGCTTACTCGCCAGCTGACGGGGTCCCTGCATTGTCCCAGCTCTGTGGATGCGTCGTCACGGCAATAAATGAAGTGGCAATTTTATATATGTTACATATGTAGAATGCTATCAAACATTACATCTTTGGCTCTGTAGAGAGACGGTTTCTTTTGTAGAAACTGGCAATGGCAACTCCTTTGCCGTCCTGTTCACTTCTGGGGGACTTATATTCTCCCCTGGATGATTTAGGCTGACAGTCTGGTTGTTAAAATTTTCCTGTGCGGTGTGTGAATGCTGGTACCCTCCCCCTCATAAGTATGTGTGTGTGTTTTTTTAAATAACCCTCAGAAATGTACACAGCATGCACAAGCTGGCACCAAGTAGATGAAGATCCGCATTTATTTTGTATTCGTTCCGGTTCTTCTGCCTTATCTACTTTGTTTCTTGCCCTCTGAATGGGTCCTCGCTGCCGTCTCACCCCCCCCTTCCCGTTTCCTGTTCAGTCAGAACTACCACCTGCAGGCGGCCCGCGACCTGCACCACAACCTCACGCTGGAACCAGCGGCAAACTACAACTCGCCCAAGTTCCGTTCACGCAACCAGAGCTACATGCGGGCGGTGAGCACGCTCAGTCAGGCAAGCTGTGTGAGCCAGGTGAGCCCTCCCTAAATGCACGCCCTCCGCTCCCCTGCCACAAGGGGGCGCCAGCAGCGCCACCCTGGATCATGTGACATCAGACAACTTCAAAGTCCCGCCTTCATCTCTCTAGATGCCCTCCCTGAGTAGCAAGCAGGATCTCAGTCTGGGGTCATCAGTTTAAAACAGGAGCGATTCTAGTATTTTTTAAGGTGGGGGGCATTAGAGGGGCCATAATTCATAGAGGGGGGCCAAACTCATTCATATCACGAGCCAATAATATGCTTTGAATCGATGAGTGACAAGGGAGGGGGAAATCCGAGGGCCAATGAGCTTTCAGATGTGGCCAGTGCGCCTGTGGCCCCACCCCTGTATACGCCCCTGGTTTAAAAGAAACTAGATTTGATCCACAGCTGGATACATGTTAATCACCGCAAGTGCCAAATATGCAAGTGCCAGTGTCCTCTGTGCGTTTGACATTAGTCCCGCCATTAAGGCTGGCTGTGAGAGGCCACATCAAAAACGAAAGGCAATTCTCAGATTGGAAACACCATAGCGGTAAATAAAAACACAAAATCTTATAGGCAGTTTTACTGGAAAGAACTATATGACAAGCACCCAGGTCAGACGCTGACCTATTTACAGATTAACTATGCAGAGTACCGGTGGACTGAATTGTGTCGCTGAAATGTTAAGATTGTAATTTCTGATTACCATTGTTGTTATTGCTTGAAGATTAAGGATTGCAATGCATGAGAAACTGTAGATGTTACCTGACAATATGATGCTGTATTGCATCGATTTCGGAGAATCAGCAACTATCGAATGCTTTTCGTAAAAGTCCCTTTTCCACAGCTATGTCCATCAAACGAGATTTAAAGATAACATATTCAGCTCATGGTTAATGAGCTCTCGCAAATAACTCAGTGGATCGCCTGCAGGCACCTCTTCACAGATCTCCTGCTGTTCAGTCATTCTCAAATGTCTGTAAACATTTTATCCCCATTTTAGGCTGATGCAGGACAAACTGGCGTTGCTGACTGTAGTCACAAAACCTCGCTCAAAATTTCGGATACAAATTGAATTCAGCCTTGAAATCGTTCTGCGTCACGTCTGCAGTCATAAATCTTCATTTGTCCTGGTGTTAAGTGTTTCGTTCAGGTCTGGCTTAACACGGGTCTGTAATTCACGACGACTCCACTAAGACAGGCGAACAAACCCGCATACATAATCGTCAGAACAGGGATAATGCTTCATCGGCCAAACCCTTAGCTATGTTTTTAAAGTTTAGGTAAATCAGCAAATGAACCGCCATAGTGAGCTAAGCAGGCCTTCAGTGACGATATTTTCTAAAGTCGTACGTTAGCCAGTTTAAAATAATAACGAAAATAAAAACAACAACAACATAATAATAATAATAATAATAATAAACCCCTGACTCACTCGGTCAGTATTTTCTGGCTGACATTTCAATTGATGCAGACTCTTTAGCTCCTCAGTGATCATCTAGCGATTTTTGTGAGTCACATAAATGATCGGCCACCTGTTTCGGCAATTGTACGTTTTATCACGGTGCCACTACCAGCAGATTTATGTGCAAAGAGCCTTATTTAAAACGGAATCTGGACTTAATGGAGTGACTGGTCAGTTGGGGGGGGCGGCAAATATGGATATCAACTACTGGTGTGTGACACATAAACGCTAAACAGCCGCCAGTTACATACCACACATGAAATCGAGGTGCTGTTTGCCCTTCAGTATAATCCTCTTCCGTATTACGGGAATGACTTACAGTGATACCTGCGTGTGATTAAAACACAACAGAAATATCAGCAAGCCTTTCAACGCACTGTGTACCACAGACCCCTCTTCGGCAGGTAGTAAACGATAGTAAACGTAGACATGCAGAGTTAGAGAAGTTTCTCTATTTCACCCCCGATTATATAGAATATACAGAATAAAGGTCGCAATAGTTGTGCCTGAAATAATATTAACTATAACAATGATCTTAATAAGTTCATTGTATGGCGATGCTTCAAATCAAGCTGGCAGACTTGTACCAAACTTGAATGAATAAAACACCAGTCATCCTCCTCTCCGCCCGCTGTGCTTCTTCATCGCTTTATTCACTTCCTCCGTGATCGATTAATAATTCAGGAATTACGTTGCTAACAAGCATATCGATCTGTTATGTTGATCCCGGGTTTGTGTTCGGCTCTGCAGCTGGAGCGGTGCACACACCGTGGTCCGCAGTGAATCTGGAAGTGCGGGTTTGCAGATGCATCTCGGTGATCTCCTGTCTAATCCGTCGGATGTGCTGTGCCTCTTTAAACACATGCTTCTCTCTTTCATTTCCAGCTGTAACTTTGTGGCTTCTGCGAAGCTCTGCGAGATAACGATTCCTAAAAAAACAAAACAAAACAAAAAAACCTAGAAAAACAGCAGACTTTCAAACGGGATATTGTCTGCTTTGACCATAAAACAGTCAGTGTTATGAGGGAGTCGGAGTCCATCTGCATTTTGCTAATGTTCCTCCGTGTTATTTACTGCACAAAGGAGAAGAGTCAGACTCAGACAGAGAGGGGAAGACGCGAAATTAAGGACTGCTATTCCTGTTTTTGTCTCTCAGGTGAGTGAGACTGAGGTCAATGGCCAGTTTGAGTCGGTTTGCGAGTCCGTTTTTAGTGAAGTAGAGTCTCAGGCCATGGAGGCCTTGGACCTGCCGGGCTGTTTCCGCACCCGAAGCCACAGTTACCTGAGAGCCATTCAGGCCGGGTACTCCCAGGACGACGACTGCCTCCCCTCAATCACCTCGTCTACTGTGACCTCCACTATCAGATCCACAACAGGTAACAGTATGCTCCCACAGAGAAGGGCCACCTCTGCACACGCCCACGTTTGCACTTACATCCTGTACTCATGGGTGCCTTGGATGTCATTGGAGTTTTTTTTGGGGCGGGGTGAGGCGAATATTTGTTTGTTTGTTTGCTTGTGTTGCCCCCTTCCTCTTTTTCCTGAGTGCAAAGGACTGGGGTTTGCTTGCATAGTTTGTTGCATGAACCCACCCCCCCCCCCCCCCCTTCCGGTGCCCCCCCCCCCCCCCCCCCTCCCCGTGCCACTCACCCGGCCCTGCTCATTGCACCTAGTCAGCATCACCAGTGTGAGCACATTTTTCTCCCAGATCATCCTCCAGAACTCATTCACAGTACTGGCTAATGGACCCTGTGCTGCAATGAACTCTTTGCTGGAATTGTACCCCTGTGAGACAATATAAAACAAACAACACAACAATGACAAAACTGTCAGTCATGAGAAATAAAAAATAAATAAATAAAAATAAGGAATTAAAAAATCTCCTCGTGATAGTAATACATACTGGAATATAGTTGGCGTTGATGTAGTCATCAAATGGAGATCCTTGGACGGACAGCTTTACTCTTGAAAAATCATCTACAAGTCGGAATTGAGGGCTTAATTAAAAAAAATTATTACAAAATAATCCATAAGCAATTACTGATGTAATGCATGTGCCTGTTAGCAAGCTGTACAAGAGCAGGAGGTAGAAACACATACAGAAGGACAGGTTCAGCTGACTCACATGGCAGGACGTTGTTGTATCGGTTCTTCCCTTTGTTCTCCAGAGCCAAGGCGCTGCTCTTAGATTGGGCTACACCCACAGACTTCAGATTCTGCAAGCCAATGATAGAACATGACGGAGGTATACATATTTGCTGTATCTTCAGATTTTGTTAGAAAAAACTATTTATTGAATTTAAAATAAAATATTTTGTATGCACCATCAATTACCTCGAATTCTCCTGCAAACCCACAGTTTGAATTTGCATGTTGCTTTCTGAAGTAATCTTTAAAGTCCTGCACCATAATGGGAACATTACTGCAAGAACAAAGACAAGTTAGATTAATCCATCCATCCATCCATCCATCCTCCAACTGCTTATACAATGCAGGCTCTCTAGAGGGCCTAAAGCCTAACCCAGGCAACACAAGTCAGGGGTACACCCTAGCTGGGGTGACAGTCGATCACAGTGGACACACACACGCACACACTCACACACTATATTGCCTCACAAAGGCAAAACACTGTAACTGCGGATTTTACCAAAATACCGTTATGACCAAAATCTTGGACAAAACACCTTAGTTTCGCTATGGCTGGTTTTGAAGAAGCATTATCATTTGCCTACCTATTACAGATATGGGCGGACAGTGAACAAACTATAAAAGACCCTTTGCTCAGTTTCAGTGTCAGTGTAGCTACAGTGCTGTGCCTTTGTAGGGCAGTACGGGCATTTTGGATGCAAGATGCATAGAAATACATTGGTCAACAAAAAATTGATTTTTACTTACACTTTTTCCCTGAAAACAAATTAATGAACAAATATGTTAATAGCATGTATTAAATTTCTGCATGTCCATTGAAACAAACCACATTTCTGTGTACAATGGTTAATGGATATGCACTACTATCTGACCACTGAGAAAACAACTTCAGCAGATATCTAGGAGCTGATGTAAAATGTATGTATATATTATGATAAATGTACCCATCAAAAACATATACAATATTTAATGAAATATTATGAAAAAAACAGAGACCTGGATAAACATTACATCACCTCATTGAAAGAATGGGGACTTCTGAAGGTTCTGGTCTCCTATGTCTGGCCAACAAATGATAGGTTGTAGTTATTAATGTATAATCTTCTTAATTATTTGTATTTTGTGCATTGTAATGGATGTGAATAAATAATGGGGCTTTACCTTCTTAATGAAAATGCACCAATGATAACAAAGCTGATGAGTAGGAGTATAGACACCACAGCTATAATTATAGATACTACAACAACTGGGAGAAGAGTGGAAGATTAGTTCAAGTTATGGTAGCCTCTTTGATATTAAAGCTGGGGATTATGTAACACAGAGTAAGACAATGACTTGTGTTCTGTACCTGGATTTTCTGGAAGATGTATTTCTGTCTCATAAAAAGGTGATATTGAGACATAGGATTTTGAAATATCCACAAATCCTTCCTTTTCCACCAGTCGAGTAAACATAACAACAGCAAAACTGTAAAGAAGAGTGAGATTTATTCAGGGTTGTGTTACCTGTGTGCACCACTATGGCGAAGGTAAGATCATTTTACCTGTAACTTCCCTTGGGTTTTAAAGGTCCATTAATATATCTCCCCCATTCTGTGCTGTCACCGATGACAATCGAAGTTATGCCTCTTTGATACATTCCCTCGTTTTTTTTAAGGATTGCTAGATAAGTTGCCTCATTTCCAGTATTCCAGGCTTCATAGGTGATGCTTAGGTACTTTTCCAAAGAAGCTGAGTTTCCACCGATAATATCTGAAGTAAAGAAATAACATGATATCACTTAGGAATATAAAAATGAGGGATTAATATATCAATGGAATTTTCTCAAAGGACTTAAACTGAAAACATACTGCCCACACTAGATGTGACGAGTACACCATAACTCTCAATGGGTCCTTCACTGTCACAAAAGAGCCCAGGGTCCAGGTCCAAAGTAAATCTGTCATGCTCCACCTCAGTAACTTGGATATAGTCCTTTATATCTGGTATCAATGGAACTTGGGGAAAAAAGCATAGTTTGAGAACACCTACACCGTATAACTTGCAAGGTGAAATGCATCACATTCATATAAGGAAATATCACACAAATTTCATGGGTAAAATAATTTAATGAGTTTGTCCTTACAAGGATGCAAAGTCTGATTAAATGATAAGTGCATACCCGTGATTCCGGTCTTACAAGATACAGCAGTGATGGGGCTGCTATTCCCACACCCGCGAGTCAGGATGTTCACTGTGTACTGTGTGTTATAAGAGAGATTTGTTAGGATGTGGGAACATATGGAGGTACAAGTTGAAAGAGTCTCCTTGGGTTTATCTGTAATATTGATTTCAAAGCCTTTGTTTAAGCCTTTGGGACTGTTCCACTCCACTCTGAGGAGAGCCTGAGTGAGGTCTGGGCCCTGACAGCTGATTATGGTGACTGGAGCTGCATCTGTGTTATACGGGAACAACAAACAGAAGATGAACATCCATCCGTGTCCTATGCCTGCTTACTCAGCAGCTTTACGGTGAGCCCAGACCATAGCCAGGACCAGACTCCAAGCCAGGACCAGACTCCAAGCCACAGCAGGGCACACATTCACTCACAAAGGAGACATCAGCTGGCCTGACTTTTGACTGTGGGAGGAACCCCCCCCCACCACTAGCACCGTTACAGGGAAGAACCCACATTCCTGACGGTAAGGGGCCGCAGAACTACCCAATCAACCACCAAGCCGCCTTAATAGACCAATATTAAAAATACAGAGTTTTGTTTCAAGAAAGTTATATTGGCTTTGAAATTCAGATTTAAAGGGTACTTTATTTTGTATGTATTCCAAGAATGTGAATCAGTCATTTGGCTACCTTAGCTAAAACAAGGAGAACGCTCACCTGTACAGGTGGCCACCACTGCACGTGAGGCCTCTGTCCCATCCAGTGTCAGGGTCGCTACACTGAAATTATACTCAGTTCCAGGCGATAGACCGACCACCTCATAAGTCTCATACGACGTTGTTGTGTTGGTCACATGATCTGTACTGATTGTTGTCACTCTGTAGTGGTACCCATTTTTAAAATCAGACGGTGCACTCCATTTGAGCACAACCTCTTTAAGAAACACAGACTGTATTTCCAGTGACTGAACTTTCTCTGGTCCTATTAAAACCAAGAAAACAATTATAAAAGAGGGATTACCTCCCCCTGTCATTTTATATTTCTTCTACAATCAACAGATAATATTTCATATAAAATAATATTGTAGCGCTGGTGAGATGGTTCCGCAAAGCGGAGGCCATAGTGTTTCCCAGCATGCTCGTGAGCGGTGCAAATAGCCCCTGTGTGTATTTGCTGTTGTAAATACTTGTGGTTCTCTGCTGTATGTAAGTGTGTTCACCTGTGTGTGCCATGATCTGTGCCAGCTACTCGTATGTTTCTGTGCGCTCTGTAGTTACCATGTGTGTTTTATAGTCCAGTGTCAGACCTCTATGTGTTTCCCTGTTATGTGTGTCTGACTGTGGTCGTTATCATAAATATGATGCCTCTAGCTTTCCAGATTGATTCTTCTGTTCTCCATGTTACCAATGAACACGTACTGGTTGTGACCAAGTCCACCGTAACTGGTGCACTCACGCGCTCCTCTGGTCCTACTGTAGCCACAGAGATATTATACGAGGTTCCAGAAGCCAGCCCATTCAGGACACTGCTGTTTGTATTTGTGTAAATTGTGTGGTTGTACACAGCAGAGTGATATTTCACCAGGTAATTGTTAGTAGAACCGTCACTGTCCGGCGGACTGTGCCACGCTAAAGCAATTGAGCTAGTATCCTTGTTTGTTATTGTGACGTCTCCAGGTTTGTTTGGATCTGTAAGAGTAACAATTTCTTAGTGTCATTTCAGCAATGATATCTGTCCAAGTAAATGCCTGCTACTAATATATTTTGAATATCAACCCTGACACTGAATATTTATGAGGAATTAGGAGCATTCATTAAGCAACACTTTACTTGAGTTACTTGAGTAAATCATGAACAAATATAGCAGTTACTTGAGATAAAAGATGCACCATGATTCATTAACGATGAACAAACATGAGATCAGTATATCAATATAACACTTGTTATTCATTACTTGTTCCTTCAGTAGTTCTTTAGTAGTTCCTTTAGTAGTTTACAAAGGCTGGCAGAATTAACAGATATAGTAACAAATACAGTAACTGTTTGAGATAAATGATGCTTCACAATTCATTAATGATGAACGAACATGAGATCAGTATGTAACGCTCCGTTCCATTTACCTCGGAGGTCAGAAATTGGAGCTATGAATGACGTCACACTCAAGTTAACTGCATTCTAGTACAACAAGTCAGAAAGCCATTTAGCAATGCCAGGGACCTGTTACAAACAGCAGGATTTCTTGCTTAGCCTGACAACTTGTCAGATTTAAGGTACCTCAGTTTAAATGGCCTTTATCTTGGATCCCTTACATTTAGCCCAGACTACATTAAATCTGACAAGTTATCAGCAAGAAATATTGCTTTCTGAAACAGGTTCTAGCCCAGTTCATTGTTAGCCATTGTTAGCAATACCAGTTTTACAAAATGTCCACAGACAGCGGTTGGACAGTACTGTGTGTACGGCCAATTTAATGAAACACAAATACGACATAAATGCTAAGAAACAGTATATATCTACAGCTTTCATTTCTGTTGATAAAGGGCACAGCTGTCTTAAATTCTGAGGTCAGGGCTGCATAGGTTCCTCTGACTTCAGGGGGCATTCCAGTCGATACTTTCGACTAGGATCTAGGAAATTCAGACTTCCGAGTTCAAACAGAATACAGCAGAAGACTTAGTTTGTGGTTAATTACTGCATAAGTAAAAGCTTAATACTATATTATTGTGCCCCCTCAAGTAAAGTGTTACCAATAAAACTTTGGACTACTTTAAGCATTTCCATGCTCAGAAATGTCTGACGTCTCCAAAGGACTGATGGACACTGCAGACTGTTGACGGATACTCACAGGTTGCAACTGGCACTGCCTGTGATTCCTCTGCAAACGGCCCACTCCATGTTCTCACTGCGAGTGTGTACATTCTTCCTGCTTTCAGGTTAGCAAATAGACAGGATTGAGCAGTGCTGTTTAATTCCCGTGTCCAGGATTGTCCTTCAAGATTATACAGGGTGACCTCGTATTTTTCTACATTGCCCTTTGGAGAATTCCAGGTCACAGTAATGGAATCATTTGCAACTCCATTTGATACCACTGGCACTACTTTCTCAGGCTCTGTGTGTGATAAAGAATAACTGAATAGAAGAATAAGAATAAGTGAAGACATACATCAATCAAAGACACTCAGGCTTGCTCTCCGATGAACAGGAAGTGAAAGAAAAAGTTAAATTCCCCTCAAGGTCTCGAGGCTGAAAAAATTCAAAGCAGATGTCTAGTGTGTTCCTGTGTTACAGACCAATAACATATAAACAAAGGGAGAAGATGCATACTTGTGTACTGAGATGTGTAGAGTGGCCATCCTTCAATACCATTTGCTGCTCTGCTGTAAACAAGGAAGGAGCAGTTGGTTCCTGGAATCAGATCATAAATGTAGGTTTCCTCTTGCTGCGTTGACTGATTCTTTGTTGTAGATGTGCACCCAGAAATCTTAACTGTGTAAGTATAGCTGTCTTGGTACTCCTGTGGTCTGGTCCAGTTCAAATACACCACTGATTCATTAATTGCCTTGGACTTCAAGTTGGCAATGGGATATGGTCCTGAAAATCAAGTTTAATTCTAATGTAGGCATACATTTTGACAATTTATTGAATTTGAAAAGCTGAAAAGTACTACTATGGATTTAATCTATTACTGCTGGAAAATGCAGAGTGTTTCAGTAAACTCACTTGTGAATAATGAGATGGATTCAGCAGTAGAATCACAAACACCCTGCAGGTTAACTGTGACATGAAATGTATAATTGCTACCAGACTGAAGGCCTCTGATGCTGGCATCTGTGCTGTTCACACTAAAGTTGGTCACTTGGGTTCGGTTATTCACCGTTACAAAGTATTCATAGCTCTTCCCAGAGGTGGGAGACTCCCAAACCAGTGTCACGTTATAAGCAGTGATCTCTGCTGCTTGCAGATGTTTCACAGAGCTGACTCCTTGGGGAAGAAATAATACAACTTTTAATTTCTTCCATGTTGTAAGCCCATACAAACTTTAAATATCTAATTGGCTATCCTCGTTACAGTTAGCTAATTACAGTAAGAATACTGCATACTAATTAGCAATGACCATAAAACAAAGGTGTAGACTGTGAGACTCACTTGTACAGGCTAGCATAGTCTGTGGTGTGCTCCTGTGGTTCATTGGTCCAACTGTTAGCACAGAGATATTGTAGAACGTCTCTGATTTCAGATTTCCCAGCATGATACTGTTCTCAGTGGAAGCTGTTTCATTGCCCTGGTAGTAGACAACATATGTGTACTGGTCCCTGTCCATGTCAGAGGGCCTGCCCCAGCTGATGTTAACGGAACTTGTCGTTGCACTTTCAACTTTAATGAAGCTGGGTGGATTGGGATCTGCAATAATACGTTAATATAATAAAATCCACAGCATGATCTGTATTTGAAAAACAGCACGAAATATGCAATACAGTCACTCATCATATAGTGAAAACCATGGGTCATATATTAAGAAAACATTGGCATTGTTTCATATATAATGTAATATAATATAATATAATGCCTAGCACTCAATGTTAGAACTCAGACAAAAGCCCAAATGTGCAGTGCATACAGAAATTTCGCAGACTGTTTCAAGTGAACAGCTATTGTTGCATTAACAGTCTGACACTGAAACAGAACATCAGATTACCTATTCTTCCACACATCTGTCCATCTGCTCTGCTATTTATCCAGTACATCAGATTACCTATTCTT
>JAAGVU020000025.1:22624489-22686117 GCA_011763525.2 Mormyrus iriodes
ACCCCACCCCCCACCCACAGGGTATTTGATACAACTCACCTGGAGGAAAAGTAGCTAAGTAGCTGGTGAAAAACAGTTGATGACCCCCCCCCCCCAAAACATGTGTAAGGGGGAGTACCGTGTTCGTTCACGGTCCCCAGTGGGCTGTGATCTGTGAGGGAGGGGCCTAATTGTGTTGGGGATGCAAGTGGGTGGGGTTTTGAGGATGTGGAGAGGATTACCAGGAAGTGGTGGTAGCTGTGTGGGCAGAGGCTGTGACGTCCACGTGGAGGGATTCGAAATCCCCCCCTACCCAACTAATATTGATGTATAAAAAGTTCAGCAGAATCAAGACTGGGGGTTAGTGCACAAAGACAGTGTGATTCTGACCCAGGTAAGTTAACATGCTTTGGGAGACAAGGCTCTGCTGGTTGCACAAAGCAATGTAACGTGTTCAAGGTACTAGTCAGAGACACACAATGTGATGTGAGCATTTGCGTTAGAGAAACTGAGTTAGCAGATATGGTTACAGTGTCCCAGCTGTTCGTTGTTCTGGTAATCTTGTTCTTTGGCCTGAATTATTATTTTGGATTCTGTCCTAATCCTCCAACTTGTATACATATCCTTCAGAAATGTACATATTTATAGTCCCTTATAATTAAACCTCAGTGAGGGAATTTAATTACATACATATTCTGCATAGATGTCAGTCATGAGTGTGTGAATAACTCAGCACTGCTCTGATTCAGTTAATTATGGAGGCAAATGTAGACCATGCCTTCATTTTTCTACTGTTTAAGCTGTTTACAAATTAACTTCCAGCCTAGCAGCTAAATTATATTAATTTCTATGGTTTAATCGGACAGTAATTTCACAGTGTGCTGCCAGGCACATGGCGGGGGCTCTGCGAGGCGCGTGTAGCGAAAGGGCCGTCCGATTGCTTTGCGCCTTCGAAGCACGGCGCCCTCTGCTGGTGCGTGTAGGCACCTTTGACACAACGCTCTGAGCATAGCCACTCCACCTTTTGGCTTTTTACCAAAGGCAGGGTTTGTGTGATTACACGTTGCTTTGTGCAAACAGGACACATCCCCCTTTTTTAGCTTGATTTTTTTTTTTTACTATTTGTGGTGTATGCATCAACGAGTAAAGATATGAACCCTATTGAATTTTTATAGAAGGAAAGCGTGAATTTAATACCCTAAGAGGTTTCATTTTTATTGCATTTCATTTGTTGAGCATCCAGTAGTTTCTCTCTTTAGTAAGATTTTCCATCAATTCGTGGAGTGCTTATTCTCATCCTTAGCCCGGTCAGTCTAAGCACTTAGAGGTTCACCTGAGACCAGGAGCACTGAGGACCAGGGGGTGCCCTCCAATCCCACAGTCGGATCACCCAGTGGACCCCGTGTTTCAGCTGTTGCTGATTTTCCCACCAGAAGTCAATTCATGGCCCACAGTTGCCGATGGCCCTCTTCGTCTCCTTGGTTATGCATGGGAGTTGATAGCCATGGCCAAGGGGGAGGAGAATGTGCTGGCAATTTCTGAATTGTTGATGGGTATCCCTCATGATCTCTGAAGGCTTACATCCAACCCGTAAAACATCTAATATGTAAACAAGTTGAATTTCAAGTCATAAATTAAACAAAAGAAGTTTGCTTAGAACCTGCTTCTCCTCAATGATTTGGATAAGGTGAAACTGCTGCTCCCAGTTCTCGTCTAACTTAGTTCTGAGATGAGATGTTATAAATTAGCAAAAAGACCCTCTGACATGGGGGAGCCTTTTTCTAGGCCCAAACAAAAGTTGGGCAATTTCATCTGGAATCTAGTGTCTTAAAATCTGAGTGATATATGAAAAGATGTATGAAACACTCCTTTTCAAGGTGAGGGACATCACAGGTGATTACCATAAGTGGGCTCCAGTCTGATGGGATTGCTCATAGTCGGCGTCTGAAAGCATTTCAACGATGTCCTTTAACTAGTGTAATATATTTATATATATATATTTGTAAATCGTGACGTCATTGTCATGGAAACTGTCTCTCATCATGTGTGTCACGTCTGTGGGCTCAAACATGCAGACTAAAATATTTCTGTGTGTAAACAATCCACGGTCAAGCAGTCATGAGACCGTTGGATTCATCGTAGATTGGAGGGTTTGGCACTTGTTATCATTCCGAAGCCAGTCTTTCACTAGGCCTTGTGTGAGGCTTTACTAGGCTCAACATGTTCCTCCCATATTGGATCCAGCTGTCCCCACAATTCTGAAAAGTTGGCTTGGCCCGAGATGGGCTTGCAAAAGTTTTTAAAGAAGGAATTTGGCGTTCACGGTCATTTAACTGATGGAATTGGATTCTGCTGGGTCCACTGACCACTTTGCCTACAGAGTGATTGTCGTCAAGCTGCGGACGTCTTCTGGGAAGTCGTTATCATGTTTCACGATGAAGCTGATATCGTTTAATCACACTGGACCACAGACACAGTGATCGGTCACGTGTGAAAACGGCGCACACAGAAAAGCCAGTGCTGGCATTCCGCGGTGCCGCATCACACCTTTGGAAAACAGGAGGGCAATGTCTTATCTTCTCCGACGAGGTTTCCTTTCTTGGAAGGATTTCATGTAGAGCCGGGTAGGCAGGCAAGGGTGGGTCAGCTGGAGTTGGTACCTCTGAGACATTTACAGGTTTCCACATACATATTTACACTGCCTTCTCGCAAGACAAAATGTCAGGCACGACATTGAAAATGTGCTTACCTGCACAGTGTAAAGGGTTATTGTTTTTCCTTTTAAAGCTTGTTTTTTTTGGGGGGGTGGGGGTTATGGGAACAGCTCAGGTTGGGGTTTATGTTTCAGTTAGTATCAAAGTGTGATGTCACTTCCAAGAATTCTGGAGGGAGAATCTTATGTACTCAAACGCATAAGCATCTAACTTAATTCTAAACATAGGTAATGGATACTTGGCTCCACTACCAGAGCTAAATATAATTTAAAAACAAAAGCTTCCAGTGGTATTTCAAACTACAAAACATCACACTTTGGTATACCTCTAAATTCAGGCAAACAGGCAGGAAAAACATTATCCTGTGATGCGTGTGTCAAATGATGTGTTCAGCACGTCACACAAGCTCTGTTCCACTTCCGTTATGGGCTACATTCTATTTAAAAATAAAAAAAATCCCTCCCCAGGATGTTGAGGGACTTGCCCGTGGGCGACAGAGCGATTCGACGTACTCCACGCTGCTGAGGAAATTAGCCATCTCTGACCGCGGGATTGAGGTCCCTTCCCTGGTCACGGGCTCCAGCAGCACCTGGTCCCATTCATAAAGGATCGCTTGTTCAATAGGGTTCATACCTGCTCCTTGTCCAAGGCATGAGAGGCTTGCAACGTCCTGGGTTTTCCTTTTCATCTTTCCACGTGGTACGAGCCGCCACCCTTGAGCCATGTTTATGAAATCTGTTTTATTTTCTTTCAAAACCATACCCCACCCCCCCACCCCGTCCATTGTTGGGCGTTAGCGGCTGAGAGAGTGGAACGGTGAAAAGACTTGTGTGTTCACTGAACGGTGAGAAGGCAGTGTAAACTCAGAGTCAAAACCTGTGAGAGTCAAAATGGAGTCCGGGCCATAGGCGGAGGATGGCAATGACCCTTGGGGACTTTGTCCAGAGGGACCACGTTCCCGTTTGCCCATTTTAGCATGCGGCGTTCAACACGCTAGCGCATATTGACTTAATAAGAGGTGGCAAGGAAAATATAATTATGTATCTCATGAATAAGTAATAGAGCAAGTATTAAAATTCAATCTCAGTTAAAAGTTGCAAAATAAATTGGAAACTTTGGGGCGTGAGAGTGCTTTTAAGGCCCCCCATTTTGACTCACATGTGGCGTCCTGTAAGATACGAAACTGGAAGGGGATGTTCTGTTCCAGCTGTTCCTCCCTGTAAGCCCCCCTCCCCCTGTGCGTATTTATATTTGTCTTTCAGACGGCTATGATGTGGTTGAGGGCACGTCTTTACTTAACGAGGACGATTTGCATGATGACGAGTTGGACTCTTCGTCAGTCTATCGGGAGCTGGGCCACTCACGTAGGGAGGATGCTCCACGTGGCCGTCATAGCCCAAGCTCCACCCTCACCGCCATGTCGGTGCCCAGCGCGCCACCACACTTATTCCGGGCTGTGCCATTCAAGTCTGGCCCCTCACGGCGTGCTAAAGCCGCCAAGGAGCCAGTGGGGGACATGCCCCTGGCCAACCTGCCCTGGAAGGAGGAGATTACAGCCATGCGCTGCGAGCTGGCCGAGCTGCATCGCGACGTCTGTGGCGAGCTGCGCACCTTCAACAGCAACTTCTCCAGGTTTGCACGCTGCTACAACACATGGGCACCCGGCGACCGTGTTTCCGTAGGAACACAGGCCGGCTCTGGCGGCCTGGTACGGCAGAGCACGGCAGACGCCTCGGTCTCTTGCCGGCCTGAGCAGCTGCCACCTGTCGACCCCGGCACGCCACGCTCCATCTGGCCTGTGGTCACGCCACGCCCTGGCACCCCGAAGGGGGCGGAGTTAACCTACGCTAGCCCCGCCCGATTTCTGGTCTCGGAGGATTGGGATCCCGACAAGCGAAGAGCCGAGTGGCGATCGGGCAGACAGAGGAGTGCCAGCCTGGAAATATGGATCCGGAAATGCACCCGGCCACCGCTGGCATACATCTCGTTATCCTTCTAGCTGCTGCTCGACATCGCAAGACGAATGCTGAGAAACAGGGTTTTCCCGAAAACAGAACTTTAATGACCCTGGGAATGTGATGTCAAGATCAAGGGTGTGACGATAGAGGGACTGGATTTGAGGCCCTTTTCCAATTTCTTCTTCACAGGAGTAGTAACAAGTGTGGTCATCTATTTGGGGTCATACTGGACCCAAGAAATTGTCTCAGTTTGTGAAACCTGTTTACAGTATGAGCAGAGTGGTAAACTGTACAGTGTCAACCCTGAAGTGCGGAGGGGGGGCTGTTTGCCTCCATGGGGTACCAATGGGGAATTGGGTGGGGCATCGCAGGTACAGTGTTCCCCATACTGTGCTCATACCATACTTAACGCCTGACATCTTTCAGCTTTCCTTAGGGTTAACTCATCTCGATACACTGCCCGTCCCTGAAAAACGGCTAGGTGGTAAATGTAGTAGACTGTGGTAGACCATAATTACGGCGAAACCACTTCCCGCTACAGTCCTCTGTATGTAGAACGGAAGTGTTAGCAGGAACGCTTCGATGAATGTTTACAAATTTGCCTTATCGGACCATTAAAAAAAATGCAGTATGGGCAGCCAGCTGGCCGTTTACTGGGCCATCTGCAATCAGCCAAAAGTAGCCGAAGATGCAGTAAGTGTAGCTGATTGGTAGCGCTGTGGGCCTCAGGAGCGGTGGAGTTAGCCAGCTCTGCCTGCGAGTCTCACAAGCATGTCTACATACCTACACTTAGCAAGCGACACTGTGAACTCCTCTCTTTAGTTAACCTCTAGTGATATATAACAATGAACAAAGATGTGGCGCAGATTAAGAGTAATTGTGCCAAGTGTTAAAAATTATCTGGACACGGTCTTCCTTCAGTTGTGAGGCCCAGTAAATATGAAATATATTCATTTAAATATTTTTTTAAGCAGTCAAACACCATCATGAATATTTAAAATGATTGGCATATATAATTATGCATTCCCAACTGTCAAGTAATTATTCAAGTTATTTAGCTAAGAAAAAAAAACCTCTACAACATGGATTAATTTTCTATTTTAAAAAATTGCGTGCCAAGACCATGCAGTGTTTTTTATATAATAACCGAATACCCAGGGTAATGAAAATTTATTTTTTTTGGCAAATGTTATATTGTGTGATTTATGTTTGTATACATATCAAAGCAGAGGTCTTCATATAGATTGTTTAAGAAAGTGACAGACTGTGAGCCATGTTTATCATTTTGTCAAACAGATTCATTTATTAATCGACCATTTAATTAACTGACCATTGCATGCTGGCTGATTAACATTTTGTCACTAAGCTGATGCTCCTGTCCAAAGCAACTTTAACCGGTTTGCATAGCTGTGTATTTACTGGGGCATTTCAGGTGAAGTGCCCTGTTCAGAAGTACTAGAACAGGGAGTTTGAAGACCGCTGCATTATGGGAGTGACACCCACACCGCGTTGGGTTTCTGAATTCCCCTGTTTGTTGAATTGCAGTACATCCTGCCCTACTCCAGAGTGCGTTTTATTGAGAAAGATGCTGTACCAAACCGATTGCTCAGCCCTGGCACTGTGTCTGCTGTGAAGGTCTCCTTGTCATCCGTCTGTGAGTCTTTAACTCTTGCTCCTCCGACAGCCGGTGCTTAGAAATGATCCGTCGGAAGGATCTGGAATCTTCTCCTTCCCGAAAAGCCAGAGGGTTCACCCCTGCTTTCCTGGTCGCCAGCACCAGAGCCTCTTCTTGAATACTTCTCATCTGCCATCGTGGAATCACACCAAAGTCTCTTCCTTCAGCTGCGGCGGCTGTTGTGATGTTTTCTCAGACTGACAGTGTTCACTGGCTGACGATTAATTTGCTCTCAGCTCTACGGGGTGCAAAGGCCGGCACCACTTGATACAGCTGGTCCAAATAAACGCCAATCCAACCAGCCTGAGGCTTTTGGCTGACATGCCCTTTGAAAACTCTGAGAAGGCCGGGATCTTTTAATTTTTTTTGTGCACAAACGCAAATATATTGCAGGAGTGACTTATGAAAATAGCTCTGAATAATTGTTGACACTTGTGTTTCCAGCAGGAATTTCTGATAAGGGGGCAAGCTGCTGTCAGTGTCAGATCACTAGGGATTTCTTCCAGATATCTGGTGACAAGTTCGGAGCCCCCTGTTCTGCTGTAATGGACGCACAGTGCTGCCTTTTCATGTGTATACAGAGGCGACCTGACAATGGGGACAAAAAAACTGTCCTCACACTATAAACATTAAAAACGAAAAACTAAAACTGTGTCCTCACACTAAAAATATTATAGATCTCTGTTGGCTAAATTCCGCTTCTGTAATGCCAGATTTCAAAAGTCCCATCAAAGCCAGCAGGGAGATGTGGGTACGCTGTTTGTCATCATTGTTAATGAGACCCATCTTACTTCATTCCTCAATTGGGACGGGAGTTCAGGAGTATTAAAAAAAATGTGTTTTTGGAATGCTGGAATCAGCCTTAAGTAGTGTCCGGAATCTAAGAGGACAGGCTTTGAGGCTGGAATTATCAGTGCGTAGCAGTCAAATCAAACGTGAATAATGTTCATATATCTCAGTGCTGAAGGTGGATATTTACAAATCACTTTTTTTACATGGGTTACAAAAACTTTGAAACAATACAAGTCAAATTTCTCTCTGAATAAAGAACAACAAAAGAGAATAAAGTCCCTTTCATAGCTAATGTTTGTTTTAAGTGCTTTCCACTTCGAAAAAATGGGATGAAGGGGGGTAAACGCTTTAGAAACAGCTTCAGAAATGTTTCCAAAAGAGAACCGAGCTCAGGCAGCCACTGACTAGTTCATCCTGAAATCTCTGAATCGGTTCTCAAATACTGCTCTCCCACTTTGCCAATTGCTGTTCTCCTACAGAATTTTTTTTCTTTGCCTTAAAACAGAACTTACTAGTCGCCATTATCACTTTGATCTTCTCCAAGTAGCAATCTGAATTATATATTACTTGGTATTATCTTCATTAGATGCACAACGTGTTTTGTTTTATTATTATCAATGAGAACACTGTTTAGGCACAAGGAGCAAAGTTCCTTATAGTGTTATATAAGGTTGAAAGAACATTTGTGAAATGAGGCAAATCGGATTCAATCTTTAACTCTGAGTGTGACTCATTTAACGTAATTGTGAGTTTTTTGGGAGACTTATTTCTTCAGAAATCACAGATGAAGCCCGTTTCTATATGAATCCATTTACTGTAGATGTTTCTGAGGCCTTCTGCATGACCTGGTAAGCTCAACTGCAGAGAGAGAAGCTCATAGGGTTAGGCTTGATGTCAAATCGTAGCAAATTACTCCTGCCTTTAATCACACTGGTCTTTTGATATTTCTTCTGCGTTTTTTTCCATAGCTGAGAACGATGCGAACTGGATGTGAGGAAAGGAAAAAAAAAATAGAATGCTGAATATATGTAGCTGAGAAAAATGTAAGTACACAGTATCAGAGATGTGAGGTAGCTGAGCAAAAAAGGTACAGAAACTCACGCATAAATTCTACATTCCTGAAGGTAGCAGCTTGTGTTCACCTCCCATTGCATCATCTGAAGGTCTGGCCAGGTGAAACAGACCATATTAGCGTTAGTATCCAGGCTAGAGCTGGGCTCGTTTTTTTTTTTTGGTAAACATCTGAGTCTTCTGGACGGGCGCTAGCATGACACGCGTGTGGGAGGAAGTTCGAAGAGCAGCTCTGACATGTGGGGGAGCGTTTCTTTGTGTTCGGTTTTATCCGTGTTTTTTTTTAAGAAGTGGAGTGCAGGCGATGGGCGTCCTTCATTTAAGATGTTAAGTTGCCTAGGTTGTATTGTCGTATAGATATTATGGGATGTTTTCGAGAGAGAAACTCACAGAAGTTTATTCCATTATTAATTACTTAGTTCTTATTTACAAAGGATAAGAGCTTTACTCCTGAAATAAGCAGGTAAAGCCTGGGACAAATAGGAAATGGAGGGCATTCGCTGTTATTATTCCCAGAAAATGAAGGTCTTGCACTTTTTAGTGGATGGCTTTTTAAAAATTCAGGACATCCATAATTACATTAGAGGAGTTGGGAAGACTGAACGGGAAAATGTAAGCGGTGCAGGTCATTAAGGAAGCGATTCAGCAGCCCATATGATCACCGCCGGTTCGGAACAACACAAAGCTTCTGAAGCGAATTAAGCTAGTACTGCATTATCCTCTCACTTTCAGGCAGATTAGCATGTGGGCATAACCTGGGATGCTGATCACTCAACAACAAGTCTTTGTTTTAGTGCAGTTTAACTCATTTTCCTTACTTTATCATGAATGCAGCAAAAATGTAATGTACAATTGGTGTGTCGAGTGAGCACTAATGCTAAATATTCATTGGGAGAGTAAATGATTGTATATTATAATCATGCATTAATGATTTAGAAATAAAGTAATTATAACTGACTTGTGCTAAAATTGAAAAACTTGGCTGAACACACAAGGAAATTGTACATCCATTATTTTCCTGTTGCTGGAGGGTATTTTCCTAAAAAAAAATCCCATTGAAGTGGGAATTCTGGCTTTTCTGTTGCATACTGTATAAAATCATGCAAAAAGCAGGATGGTAAAATTTGGGATGACAGCCACAAATTGAATTTGGTCATTGTGAAAAAATTTTTTTTCCATGTCTTGTATTTTGAATTTTTTTTTACTTTCTAAGGTTGTGTAGAAATTTGCATTTCAGCTTCACGCCCTGGTGACGGAATAATACCTCTGTGAGGAAACAAAATGGCCGTGGGTGGGAACATTTGGAAATTTCATGACTTTGTCCAGGTTCAGCCAAATCAGCCCAATCTCTTTGTTTATTGCATTTCATTGGTTTTGATTGTCTTCCAGTTCTGAGACATCTATAGCTTAGAGCTGCACGTGGAAGGTCTTTCTTTCAGGGAATGTGATGGGCTTTTTAGACCCCCAATCCCTAGGATGGGTGGGGGGGGTTGCCTGTCCACAGCCTATTGATCCTACACAAACAGCCCTGCTTCACTATCTGCAGATGCGTCCTTGACCTTTCAGAGGTGCTCGGCCATCTCAGCAGAGAGCTCTGACATTATCATGGGCATGAAGAAGTTCATTACGCTAAAGTCTACTGGACTGCCACCCCCTCCCCCCTCCACTGTTGCCATGGCAATACAGATGCCATTATTTAGCTGCCTTGATCTGACTGTGGGGCCATGCCATAGTTTCTGAGGAGGTCGATCCCTACCATGACTTTATGACATACCCATCATCTCCTTGTCTCTAAGCTAATTGGCTGTTATGGCGGAGAGAACCCCAGCATCATTATCGAATGGGAGTGAGACTGCAGACCCTTAAGATAATGACATGCTTTCATCAGTGATACCGCCAAATTTATGACTTATTCCTCTCTATGTATATATCTGTGTGTGATTGTCTACATCAGCCACTATATGTGTGACCTTTGGTCCTTTCCCCTGATACCCTGTCCTTGCCTCATAGTCGTTTTGTTTTCATCTCTCTGGACATATCTCAGACATATCACCATATCCCTCTGGTGCAAGCTTTCCTCTAAGCAACTTTGACTTAACCATGATTAGTCAAAAAGATGGAACCTGTGATCTGTGTTAAATTTGGATTAGGTCGAATTTCAATCACCAGCCTCCGCTGCTGGACTATGTTCATTTTCTGCTCAGCTGAAACATCGTCTGACCTGACTGTACTTTTCGTCCTCTGAACCATTAAGAATGTGTTCTTGTCCTCAAGTCAGTTTTTTAGAGACAATGTGGGGATGGCTCATTTTTATAGGTGTATTGCCCCTTTTTGAAGGGCCCGCAGTCCCCTCTTTCATGAGACCCATGCGAGATACAAATATGCTGAGTTGTGCATTGAGTAGTTAGTGCCGGACAAGGTGGACTCATCTGACAGAACCTCCTTGGCTTCCATATCACAGTCTCTTGTCTGTGGGCTGAGACATATCCCTGAAAAGAATTGCAGTTGTGCAGCTGTAATTACCCATAATCCAATATGGCTGACTGGGTCATACCTAAACTTTAAAGCTGCTTCTTCAAAACAGGTTGTTTCAGTGTAAACTAATTTTAGGAATTAATGCAAATTTGTATTGACAAATCATATCCAGACAGTTTCAGTATGTATGCATATGTATTTCAGCTGTAGAATATATTCGCTCGTAGCTGACACGACATTGTGTTCGTCTCATTCCAAACCTCCTCTGGGTTTTCATACGCAAATGAGGCTGCCGTGTTCGCACACGTTCTTCTCTCTTGCTCACTTGTCATCGGCTAGGCCGCATCAAGAACCGAGACGCTAAAGGTTGACTTGTCTCCGTGTCCGAGCGAGGGACAGTGGGCATTTGACCCTGACCTGCGTTGGCAGCGTCCTGTGGGTGCTGTAGCAGGTCTGTGAAAAACATCTTCCAGAAAGGGTCATCCACCTCACCCTCAAGGTCCCCAAAACAGGAGTGCACATTTTCTTTGGCTAGACAGTGGTCTAGACATCCACAGCTGAGATGTGGTGCTCACCTTTCCTGTTAATGCTTTGTTATGCATATTACTGAGCTCTACTTACACTGTGTACATATAATCCAGACCTTTGGCTGTAAAAAAAAGAAAAATCTTAAAGGTTTGAAGAATCTCAACACCAGTGAAAAAAGATATTAGTTTTCATTTTCTTTACAATGACGAGGATTCAACTTCCCGGACAGTTCAGTTTGCTGGACGTTGATGCATAGTGCAGCTAAGTACCTGGTCATTGTCAATGATGGAAAAACTTGTTTGGTAACTCGTTCAAGGCTCATCTTGGGGACTCCTTGGAGATAGTGTGTAGATATGCTCAGAGACTCATTTGGAGAGTGATCCTCTCATAAGGTATCATGTCAATACCAGCCCCAACACAAACACCACCTTTCTTAGTCGGTGCTCGGTTTCTGAATTGCATCGGTCTTATACCGTTGGTAGGTGGAGCAACTGTTCACCTGCTGTGATTGCCATGGCAATTCCCTGTTTCCCAAGCCAATCAAATTAAGCAACACGAAAATTTGCAAGGAGAATACCAAGGGGAAGGCCTGCTTTTAAGCTGTTATTTGAAGTGGGTAGAACAGGTACAGGTGTAGGTGGGTGGGTGTCAGCGTGAGATCTTTACCTAATGACCATTTTGCCAAATTTCTGCATTTTAGCTAATGTATGCTCGAAACGTGTTTTACCTCCATGCCAATAAAAACAGCCACTGCTCACCGAGGACGGTGAATGGCTACAAATACCTTTATTCTTGTGTGTGGCTGAAATCTGAAATTTAAACGTTCTTTTGTTTTGACTGTTATTTCTCTTTGCGCATTAATCCTTGTCGTGTCAGCCATATGTTTTGATTTATTTATTTCTCTTCTCGTTTTGACCCCATCACACCTATGTCTGTGTGTTTGTCTGTCTCCAAGCAGAATAATTGATTTTTCAGTTAAGGAGATTTCTTAATATGGGGACTACTGTAGTTTTCAAACTGAACCCCACGGGTGTTTTTGGAAGCTATCTGTGTTTTCATTTGGCTCTATTTTTTTGTGTATCTGTGTCTATCGGTGCCCCCGCAATCGCTGACATCCACCGCTCTTTGTAGGGATCCAGTTCCGCCTCCCCACTTCCTGTGCTGCGGACAGGACATCCCAGCAACCTCCAGGTAAGGATTTTGCCTCTAAATGTGGCATGTTCACAATACCCCCCACCCCTCATTCCAGAACTTTCTGTTCCTCTGCTTTTACAGCCCATCTATACCTACTGCTTCCAATGTCAGATTTTCTATCCGAATTCTTTGTGTGATGTGAAGTCATTTACATCACAGCTTAGTTTGGGAAGATGGGGAGAGGGGTTTAGTCACTGCTTATATTAGCATTGTGGTGCCTCACAGAATGGGGAACGTATTGAATTATGCATCATGCCATTAATTATTCAGTTAACACACCAATTAACACAGGAGGCATTGTCAAGATGGCAGTTTAATAAAGTGATCCTAAATGAACTCTTCTATTCCCACTGCTTTGAATTAGTCAGTTTCAGTTCTGACATTTTTTTTCCTCTAACAGACCCCCTGAGATTCTCCAAGTGAATTTAAAGTTTGGAGCCAGTCAATAGTGGGCCTCTTGTTGGTTGTTGGTCCTAGAGTCAGAAATTGAAAGTTCCAGCACGTGGAAAAGATATAAACCATTGGCCAAATTTGACTCATCCCAAAAGCCTGTTCAAGATCATGGGGTCCTACCCATAATCTGGAAAATTTCTTTTAAAAAAATGACAGTAGTCTGTATTCGACATGTTCGATGTGGGACATTAGAGAGCAAAGTGGTGGAACTGAAGGCACTCTGAAAGGGTGTTTAAAGGCCCCAGGAAGTCAAATGAGTTTTCTTGGGACAGCGGATGGAGTGTCGTTATATTGCATCACATCAGGTCCATTCAAATGCGCAGACTTCAGCCGTTCTGTTTCCACGGTGCCCTGCCTTAGCAATGAGCAGGACGGCCCTCGGACAGCCCATTAAAGTGGAATGAGTTTGCCTTGACTTCATAATCCCTGAAAATCACTGTCAGCTTTCTAATAACTTTCTGGGTTTTTATTCGTGACTTCACCGCACCCCTGAACCCCCCCATCCCCTGCATCTGCGACTGGCCTGTTATTGATTGGTCTGGTCCAAACTGTTATCTGGCAGATAAATTGGAAACTCGTCTTGAATGTGAAATGCCCATTCCTCCCACCCGCTCTTTGTCCTCTTCTGCGTAGCCCCTCCCCATGTGCACTGGAGGAGTAATAATTGAACTGAGGAGACCTCAGTCTGCAAGCCAGTGACGGTGAGCAATGGCCTTGGTGCCAGTGAACCCCCCCCCCCGCCCCGGTTGCCGCAGTCAGAGGGGCTATTTTTAGCCCAGCAATAGCCTCTGCGAGTGGCACTACTGACTAATCAGTTTTGGGTTTGAGGACGCCCCCTGTCTCACAGATATAGGAACTTCACGGTGGAGATACCTGAAGGTACTTTTTGGGATTTTGAGAATCTTGACAACCTGTAGGCAGAGGGGTAAACTTCCCTTGGGAAGCATATTGCCTCCGGGCTCCATTATCTTTAATCTTATTTACATAATCACTCGCCTTATATCCCAGGCCCGTCTCTCTGTAATATAACCATTTGCCTGCCGGAGGCGAGCGCTGTCATGTGATAAATTACACACGGGACCGCACCACGGGGCTTTATATGCCACAGAACTCCCACAATTCCAGTAATATCTGCCTAAGCCAAGGCAGCGAAGAAAACGATAAGTGGCCATGAGCATTATGAAACGTGGGCTTGATCCTTCTTTGCTGCCTGGCGGGGTTGAGGACGCTTGCTTTGCACGTTCTGCCAAGCACGGCACAAATGTTTGCCTGTTTGTGGAAGGAAATTCAATCTGGGTTAGTAAATGCTTCCCACCTCTTTACGGCCGTACAACAGATGTATGCTTCATCTGAAATAATTCCGCCGCTCCATCTCAGGAATCCTTGCAAAACGATCTGGGCCTTTTTTGCGGCGCACCACTGCAGCGTGGGTAATGAATTCCCCCTCAGAGGTTTATGGCTGTTGCTGTATTTTCCATGTGAAATAGCGATTCCTTATTCGAACTCTGTGAGTAGTCTGCACTTTACGGAGCGCGGCTCCCATGCCACATGATGGCACCGGCGCAGTGCAGAATAGTAATGGTGCTTTGATCGTTCGGCGTCCCTTGAAAACCACTGAAAGTAGGATCAAATGCAAGAATCGTTTTCTCGTTGCAACAGTCATGCAGAATGAGCTTCACCATCCTACCCTGGCACCCGGCTTTTTTTGCATTAGCATACGATTCAGGATGGCCCTGATGCAAACCCGCTAGTGGGGATCGAACGGCGGTGCCCCTGTGCTACACTCTGAGTATTTGGCCTCCACAAAACTTGAAAGGAAACGTCATTTGTCATTTATACAAATACAGGTACGTTACAGAGTGTTTCATGCATATCATGCTCTCCTTTTTATGAGACATACACATGCATATAGAGATTAGATTGAAGATTAGGGTCTGAGCACAGGGTCAGCTGTCAATCCAGCACTCATGATGCATTTTTCATGGGGTTAAGGGCCTTGCTCAACAGAAATGTAGCCACTCTGCCAAGCATGGAATTCAAACCAGCAGCCTTCTGATCAAAGGCACTAGCTTGCTGAGCCACACACCACTCTGTATGTGTCTATGTGTGTCCTTACTAGTGGATGTGGGATTCTTTCTCTAGCTTTGCCCTGTGAGTTGGCCAGGAGCTCCCCAGCATAGACACAAGGTGTCTCCTGCCTTCTGTATGCTGACAGAAGCCTCCTCTGTTCCATCACAGCCCCCCCCCCCCCAAGATAGGCAAGCTCCGGGACCGGCCTTTTTGGAGGTCCCTGTTCAGATGGATGCCTCTACTGGGGGCCCCATCACATTCTGTCTTGTCAGTTAAGCTCCGGTGATGAGTCAGAGTCCTAGAACAGGGACCCATCGTGTGAACCTAGCGGCTGAGTGCCAGTCATGACACCGTCCCCCCTTGTCCCCCTCCGGCACTTGCCTGGTAATGACTATTTTTGTCACAATGCCGAATCACGCCCCCCCCCAGCTTTGTCGCTCGTTGTCTCACACCCCTGAATCTCTCTAGGCCTCCTCAAATATCTCTCATTTTGAAAAGTAAAATTGCAGGCGAAAAAGAGCTTGATAAATTCCCTTCACTCATCAGGAGAGCCACGGAGACAACCACAACAGCACTAGGACGACGACTGTGGTGTCACTTGCTGGGAGGAAGTGGGCTGTCATTAAAGGGCCAGCAGTAACCGAAATGTCAGACTGGACACGGGATTGAACAGATGTCAATTGTTATCCAGAATAGAGTCACACTGAAAGCCAGGCTTATTCTAAAAGCAGCCACAGCCCTGACAAACAGCTAAGCTCAGTGCGGGTTTCTTTTGTGCGTTTCAAATGAAAGAACCAAACCAGTGACTCCTACTCCCTGCACATGAAAATAAACCAGCTTTGGTTGGATTACAGTGTCACACATGCTCTTCTTCCCGAGGAAAAGATCAAAGAAGTGGCGATCTTAAGTCTAGGCACAGAAACATCATGAATTACAACTAAAAATCATAGTCTTATATTTAAAAAATCACATATAGATAGGCTGATCCTTGCTGGCTTGGTAAGTCCTAATAATTCTTAAATTCTAATAATCTCTAAATTTATGAAGGTCTCTAGGAAATGCTTTAAGGGTAAAATGTGAGTTCTGAGACCCAGATTCCTCAGATCAGAGCATGTCAGGTCCTTTGCGTTACTATTTAAAACTTCCTATTGGTCCTGTGTAGCCGCCTGTCATGTGACCTTGGGCATCCTTTTCCCTGGGGCCTGTCACTCACTCCAACAAACCGCGGCATTAAAGCCAGTGGCTAAGAGCTGCTTTAGATAATGGGGAGCAAAAGCTCCACACTCCCCAAGAAAGGCCCGAATCTAACAGAGGCCATTTAGCAGCAGCATCTTTCCCTGTGTTTGCACTTGACAAAGAGGAGTCTCACAATTAGGGACCCAGGAGGTGGGGACCTTTTCCGGTCATTGTCTGAGGCCCCTCCCACCATCTTTGGGCTCGCTAATCAGGGATTTCTGTCACCCACCGCATTTTATGATCCATTCTGAATCATCATGCTGTTGTCATTCATGTACGCATGGTGCAAAAATGATCCCATTTTTCCATTCACCTGACAGAAAGGCGTCTTCCTTCCTTGTTATTTTTTATTAGCGGTGACGTACACCCCCAGCTTTAAGAAGACCCCTCCGCCGGTGCCACCGCGTACCACCTCTAAGCCCCTCATCTCCGTGACAGCCCAAAGCAGCACCGAGTCCACCCAAGATGCCTACCACGAGGGCCGGCTGGCCCACGGTGCCCTGTGGCCACCAGACAGCCTGGGCCGGGGCCTCTACAACTCCACGGACAGTCTGGACAGTGCCAAAGCGGTGACCATTGCCATGGAGACGGCGGCGGGCCTGAGACACCCTTCCACAGACAGCCACAGCTCAGTGCTCACTTGCGACAAGGCCGTGCTGGTGTCCAAGGCCGAGGAGTACCTCAAGAGCAGACGTTCCTCCATCGGGATCCAGGTAATGGCCCCCCAGAACCCCCCCACCCGCGACGTCAGTCTGATGAGTCATTCCCCCAGAATGGCAGCCCCCCCATGGCCGAATGGGTTGGTGGGCCTAGACCAGATGCAGTTACACACAGCAGCCCAGTTGGGTAACAGACGTGGCAGGTCGCCATGCCGACCGGCCCATCCATCATCAGACTTGTTGCTATTAGCGACACATTCACCAAGGTCCTGTCTGTGGCCATTAGCGTGCTCGCGTCCTCATTAACACCAGTATGGAAATCCATTATGACCTCAGTTGTTTTTTTTTGTTTTTTTTTACGGGCCAGCGGGTGGCATGGCAGTTAAGGAAATGGGCTCATAACCCAAAGGCTGGAATATCTGGGCCTGGGGGGTGTCTGCTATAGTACCGTTGTGAAAGTTAATTAATTCAAATTTATATTGCTATGACATCCATAAACAACATAATGATTATTATTCTTTGTGTGTATATTTAACAGTAAGTCCTTCCTCTTTTTGAAGTTTTTGTTTCTGATATGATGACTGATTTGAACCACTGCTGATGACTGGATGACTGGGAACACACATGTAAATGTGGGCAGTGATAAGAGTGTTGACCTGCGGCCTTCTCAATTAAGTGAAAGGGGGACCCGAGTGCCCTTTACCTCAGACTCTGGTGTCATGTGAAACAACAGAAATACCCTTGATTACCAATGGACCACAAGGGACCACGGTTTGCAAGCGGTATTTAAAACCCTTTGCCAGCCATCTGATGAAAAGGACTCTGCTCGTCACCCATCCCATGGCTGTAGCCTTATAGTCCTAACCTTTGATCTTGCTCTATCATTCTTCCGGAGCACATTTCTCACCTGTCACACATAATCTAGCTTTCCCCAATACCATCACATTGTGACGGTGTATCACTGCATAAAGAGATAAAGGAATATTCCTTAAAATGAACCAAAGCTATGCTAAAAGTGATATTTAAGTAAACGGTGATTCAGCATTTGCACTTCCTACCAGGCCCCCAGGGGCGGTGTTGGGTCTGCCGGTGAGTGCTTCAAGCCCCTTGGGAATGATAACCTACCTCCACCTGCTCAGAGATAATTCCTCTCACTCGATATTTTCTTTATCCTCTTTCTGTGGCCCCCTGGGACATGTGACATTTTCGAGATGAGCACCCAGGCATCAAACAGGACTCCAGTGTCAGGAATAGCGGAGGCAGGAGGGATCGGCTCCACCTCTGTCTTCTGGAGGGCCCCTCTTTCTGTGAAGGGAATTAACAAAATGTCGTTTTGTTTTCGGGCAACGTTGGCACTCCCACAGGCGCTCTTGAAAACAGACTCACGGGTTGGATTATCCGCCTACGTGCGATCGTCCCATCCCTCTGTGCCACTCGAGAGAGGAAACATTTTAGTGGATTGTCTGTGAAGTATTTAGCGTCTTCAGGAGCAAAATCGGAGATTGTCCTTCCTCTACTTCCTGGTTCTATTTTTTTTTTATGGAAGCGTCATCAATCAGATACATGACTGACTCTCTCTGCCATGTTTACGTTTGGTTTGAGATTTCTTAGCTGTTTATAGAGGTGATTATTTGATTCGAGTGGCGTCTCTCCTGGGATTTCCCAGAAGTCTTTGGGTGCATTTCAGTTATCATCTAGGGGATAAGGTCCAATACTCATAGTCAATGCTCTGTGGCCTGAGAGCACCTTGAACGGGCAGCCTCCATGAGGGCAAGTGGGTCAGAAGAATGCATCCTCTACCAATCAGGATGAAGGACCCTGAGAGACTGTCATGCCCCTTTGCACTTTTACACATGTTTAAAATAGCTCCCCCTGCAGGCTAGGGGGTGTTACAGCTGCTGCAGTTATTTATAAAAAGCAGACTAATTTATACTGAAACTTTGACTCCTTTAGTCTGCACTATTTGTGTGAGAAAATTATTGTATGTTTGTGGCGGGGGGCCTGAGAGCCTCGTCCGTCAGTCTGAGTGCCGTCCTCTTGTCGTGCCAGGTGGAGGCGGCGACTGACTCAGAGTCTGAGAGCCGGGAGCTGCGGGAGTACCATTCAGTGGGGATCCAGGTGGAGGACGACAAGCGGTACGTGGCATTCGCCGGCAGCCAAGCTGGCCCTCCGTGTGAGGTGTCCACACAAGACCTGACACGGGGTCACCTCGGTACAGCCCCCGCCTCCCCCCCACCCCAGCGTGAGCCGATCACCGGCGACAGATGGTCCTTCACCCTGCTGTGTCGCCTGACTTGGCTGGTGTGGCTTTGTGTGTCTGCACAATGTACTGTGTGCATACACATGCATCCTTTGATGTGTGTGTGTGTATGTGCATTTACATGTGTTGCATTGGTGCATCGCCCTGGTGCCCTTATAGAGATATGTTGCAGGTACTTGGCATGTGCATGCCTTGCTGTAACCAAGCCCCCCCCCCGCCAGACTCGGCCGGTTCAAGCGGTCCAACAGTGTGACAGCAGCAGTGCAGGCCGACCTGGAGCTGGAGGGCTTCCCAGTCCACATGGAGGACAAGGGCCTGCAGTTCGGTGGCGCCTTCCAGCGGCACTCGGAGCCCAGCACGCCGACGCAGTACGGCGCAGTGCGCACTGTGCGCACACAAGGCCTCTTCAGCTACCGCGAGGACTACCGCACGCCCACCGAGCCGGTCAGCAGCCCGCGGCCCGAGCCCTGGCCCGCGGATGTAGCCCGTGAGCCCGGTGACACCGGGCGCCTCTCCCCTGGCCGCCGTGACGGCAGCTGGTTCATGCAGCTGCTTCATACTGAAACCAAAAGGCTGGAGGCCTGGTGCAAGGAAATGGAACGTGAGGCCGAGGAGAAAGACCTGTCAGAGGAGAGTGAGTCCAAGTCAGCGCAAGTTCCACCCAGGGATGAGTCCGAGCACATGCACTGTGACGCAACAGATATGTCCTGTTATGTCTTCTATTAAAGAACAGGGCAGTCCGTAGGTAGCTGGTAGTGTCATGGTTAAGAATGTTAAGAAAGTTTACTGACCCATTCTGTTGTCCCCCCAAACTTTTTACATTCCTGGGTGAAGCTAGATAATGGATGTCAGCTAAGCAGCTAAGCAGCTAAATCTGAAGGTCCGGTATCTCTCAGATCTAGATAAACAGCAGTTCTGCTCTCTCCCACGTTTTTTCAGTTGTACCTTAAGGCTTGTGTCCATGTTTCCCAGTTCTAGGTAAAATCCGGAGCGCCGTGGGCAGCGCACAGCTCCTCATGTCCCAGAAATTCCAGCAGTTCTACTGGCTCTGTCAGCAGAACCTGGTAAGTGGGTGCAATGTGTCCGCTTGTGAGTCCTGTACCAAAAGGCTGTGTGTGTCCACGAGTCTCTGTGTGTCGGAGTTTGCACGTGAGTTTTCACAAACCCGCATGGGTGAGATTCCACATGCCTGCCACTGTCATCAGGGCAATTGTAGGAACACTGGGACGCTGGTCACGTCCTTAGCAGCAGCACAAGGTGACCGCGCAGGAAAGTGGGCAGGACACGTGAGGGTGCCGTAATCCGCGAGTGGAGAGAATAAGATCGATAGCAATCTGGGCCTCTCGCTGGTGATGAAAAAGCCCCGTATGGCATCAGAGCGGCGCCTGGCCGCGTTCTACTGGCGCATGCTGAGGTGAGCGGGGAATACGGGAATAGCTCTGGCTTAAAATAGCGCCTGAAGCGGCCGCTATCAATCACCAGCCTGTCAGCTTTCATTCCAAGCACCTGAAACACGCCCGGGCTCCACTGGGAATGCTAATCCCCATGTGACTCTCCTCCTAGTGGCCCTCTCCGGCATTGCAGGCAAAAGGAAACTCTAAATCCTTTGATAAGGCATCATAATTTTTCCAGAGAACATGGAATTCCCTTCTCTCAAAGTTGAATTGTTGCTTTGGCTAGGCTGGTCTTTTAAATGGTGTTTTGGTATGTTTTTTTAACAATTGCTTTTAATGAGCCTCTGCAGTTTTAAAACGTCTCATACATGCATGCATGTGTACACACACACACACACACACACACACACACACATACACACACGTAACCTTTGTAATCCAGGACAAGGATCTAGACTACATTTTTGGACCTCACTAACGGATTGCTGTGGATTTCATCCTACTGTACTCTGCATTTGCAAAATCCATTCCCTTTCTGAGCCGACAATCAACGCGGACATTGTCTCGGCCCTGCCAGTGTTCTGCCAAAGCAATTTCCATTTTTATAACAGGGACACGACAGGAATTATAAAGGAAGAGGCTGAGTGTGGTTCTCATTTTCTCGAAAAGAAGAACCAGGATTGATGGAAAGAAGAGGCTGTCATCCCCAGTTTTTCAGTGATTGCACATCTTGTCCCAGTCTAACCCTCCAGAATATTCCAGAAAAGTCCAGGCCTTCTTTTTAAAACTGCCAGGAGCACTCGACCTGGTACGGGCATTTTGAAATAAGCTACTGCTAATCTTGATCCTGCTTAAAGCAGAGTCCATGCTACCTATCTTCACAGATGTTTTCGAAGAGGCAGGAAGTAAGGAGAGACTCTGAGAGCCCAACTTTGCTGGTTCTGCTTCTGCAAGATTCTGGCTGATAGGACCCCCCTCCCCCCAGCCTTCATCAAGGACAAGACAGGCTGCTGGGTCCCCAGCCCCCACACCCCACAACCATACACCACTCTGTCACAGCACAGAAGCCTGGAACAGACATGAAAGGGCATGGGTGTCACTCTGGCTAGATCTTCACTGTGCCATCTTAATAAGCGGCCACCAGCCAAACAAGTTTGCAAAAAGAATCTCAAATTCGGGGGTGACTGGATTTGTCAGTCTTAATTATTCATTATTGTATGAAGGTGTACTAATGCATAGACTTGAGCACCAGTCAGCAGCCCTTAAAGCATTATGAACAGACCTTGAGGCTACATTACTTTATTTTTACTTTTTTATAGATATTTTTGTCACGTTTTGTCTTTCGCCCCAATTCCCAGTCTGAACAATCTGCTTTTTCATGTCAGAGTGAGTCATGGTGAGAAGTATTGGTAGCTGCGTTAGGTCATTAATTACTTTCACCTCGATCCTGTCGCGAGTTTCTCCCTGATGCTTTCCGAACGCATGCAAATCAGCTGGTGGGTTTTCCTGAGGTTTCACGAGGCCATCTGCTGGGTACTGGTGGGATTGAGCAAAACTACACTCATTCAAAAATTCATTCTGAGCTCCTTTCTGAACTGCCTAAGGAGATGTACTTTTTTGACATTAAGCCCTACCTCCATTACTGGGTGCTGTCCTAATAACATTTATCCCTTTTTGTCATAATATGCCTCAGGCAAATCTTCAGAACTCTGTGTAAATTGGCCCAGGTAAATTGAACTGTAGAAACAGGATTTCTGCTAACATGCCAGGTTTATTGTAGATGTCATGTCTCTAGTCATTTCATGTAACTACAGCAGTGTTTCCAATCCAGTCCTCGGGGACCCACACAGTCCACGTTTTTGCTCCCACCCATCTTCCTACCAGACAGTTCATATTTTTGGGAGCTGAGAGGGAGCAAAAACATGAACTGTCTGTGTGTCCCCAATGACCGGATTGGGAAACGGCAAACTACAGATTTTCAGAGTGCCTATGAAGTATGTAATGTATTAAGTCAGGCTTCGCATCGGTACTGTCATGATGGGTATCTCAAAATCCAGCTGCTACACCTGAGTGGAGGTGTTATTTGCTCCACCCCCACCTCCTGTCACCATCTGCCAGGACCCCAGTGCCATGCCCAGACCAACCTCTCAGGACCTGGCCGGATTCTGGGACCTCCTGCAGCTGTCCATCGACGACGTCACCGCCAAGTTCGACGAGCTGCAGCAGATCAAGAACAATGATTGGAGGCTCGTGGAGAGTCCAGAAAAGAAGGTGAGGTTCCTAAGGGACACCCTTTAAGTCATTTGGGTTATGTCACGGCGCCGCTAAATGATTATAAAGATTATAATCTGAATTTGCCATTGCGAAGGGCCCTGCTGTTGTACCCTTGAGTAAAAAGGTTAGGGGGATTCAGCCATAGAGTTTCCTACAGTCATAATTAAACATGTGCAGAAAAAGCACCAAAATCGCTTCCGTTAAAAACGTGGCTAAAATAATTCATGAAATAAATGTGTCTGCTCAGGGTCTGTAATTATATCAGACTCTTTTTGGGTCTTGCTGACTCACCAGGGCCAAAAAGACTTGACAGCATTTGGATTTCATGTAATTTGTTAGATTGCTGTGGTGGGCTGAACTTCCTGGTGCACCCGATGCCCAGGTTTTAATTTATAACAGATATGAGCAACTTTATACAATGAAATTAAGCCTTGGCTGCAGGGGCGATTTTAAGATGGGGACGTAACAGGGGCCATAATTCTTACAGAGGGGCCAACCTTATCATCAGCAAATGAAATATTTTAAATCAGTGAGTGACAGGACGGGGTACTCTGGGGACCAATCAGCTTTCAGCTGGGGCAGTATCCTTGAGGCCCTACCCCTATATATATATATATATGTCCCTGCTCTGCTGAATTTTAACCACAGGAAGAGCAAAACACACACAGCAACGTTTAAGAGTCCAAACAAACTCACCACAGATTGTTTTCAAAACCTGCATCACCAGCCACTGTCGAACATCATGCCTCACAACCAAAGGACTGACAACTGCCTCTCTGTCTCTCTTTACCCCTCCCCCTTCCATGAACACGGAGAAGCCACCACCCCCTGTACCAAAGAAGAGCCTGAAAGGGCGGATGGGCATGACACGGGAGAAGTCGCTGGACCTCCCGGATCGGCAACGGCAAGAGGCACGGCGCCGGCTAATGGCGGCCAAGCGGGCCGCCTCCTTCCGGCAGAGCTCCGCGGCTGAGCGTGCTGACAGCATAGAGATCTACATCCCCGAGGCCCAGACCCGCCTCTGAGGGTGCTCTCCCCCCTCCTGCTGGGTCTCCCAGCTGGTCCCCATCTTCTACCCTCACTTAGCGGTAGCAAATTTGTGTTAATCCCAGCTAAAACACAAAGATAATATTTATCTGACTGTCTCGTGCTAATATGCTACCCCAACCCCACCATCTTACCCCAGCTACCCCCCACTATCCTTCCTCCATACAGTATCAGCTTATTCTCCAGTCAGTCAGATGTGTATGTGAGAAAACAGCAGTGAAGAGCTGACTGTGTGCTGGTAGCTCTAATCGCTAACATCCCTGTAGCGTTTATCCGGCAGGCATAGGGAGATGAGTTCCAGGCCCCTGTCAGGCCCTCAAAGAGGCCCACCAGCACTGGGGAGGGGGGGGGGGCTTTGGGCTAGAATCTAAGATGGGGTGAATACTCAGCTTTTCGAGGCTGTATAATTAGCTCTTGGCCAGTGAGGGGGTTTTGAAACCTGTTTAGTTTACGATTCTTTGGAATTCGACCAGGAAAACTGTCATAAAATCCGTGCCACGGCTTGAGCGACCTCTGGAAAGGCATGGAGGAGTTTGAGAATGCCAAGGCGTCATCCTCTGTGTGTCCTGCATCTCCATGCTGTCACTTAAGTACGCCTGTAAATAATACAGCTACCTTTTTCAATCATTCCGCCTCGACGCTGCAACAAGATATCTTGTGGGCGGAGTCACAAGTCATTTAGTTCTGTACAGTAAATAATGAATGAATAATATTCCTGTTCGTATTTCCAAGGGAAATGTTAGCAGTGAAGCCCACTCAATATTGTTGCAATTGAATTGCAATGGTACGAAGACTTCGATTACGTTGGTTTTTACCTCACGTGGTCCGATTTTCACTCCCTCTTGAATCCTGCACTTGTAGCATTTAAATACTGTGTGACAATGCATCACAGATGCGTTGATCAGCTGCTGGCAGGACATTAGGTAAAATTCCTCAAAGCAGAATGCAGTCCGAGCATCTTTCTTTCCCAAAGGATGATGCATTCGTGTCACGCGGACTTGCCGAGGGTCAGCCAAGGACTTGTGTCCAGTCTTAATAAGAATAGGAGGAGAGTTCTGGTTCTGCTAAGGGTGTACTGAATCTGTGGGTTAATAGACCCCCCTCACTCCCACAAGGATAAAATTAGCCACATGGGGGGGGGGGGGGGGGGTTACACATATATTCCAGGAAGCTAAAAACAGGGTATGCTAATGCTATTCAGTATGAGAAGAAAACACAATGATTGACCCATAAGAACTAATAAGCTAGCAGGACACAACTCAATGATGCCAGCAGTCTTCATCAAGGAGAAAGGACTGGCCCTGACAGGACAAAATCTGAGAATGATGCGACACTGGCGTGCTACTCTGCCCCCTGCTGATGCAGATCTGGGAATGAGCTATGTGAGCCCAACACATGTCCTGAAAGCTGCACAAAATCAGAAAAAGATCATATCAGTCAAGAAGCTTGATGTGTAGTAAAGAGCGGTTTTCCCTTGCAAAGTCAGTATGAACTGGAATGTCCTTTTAACGTCTTCAACGTTAGTCTGCACATTAAGACCTTAAATGTAATTTTGCCACTGTAGTCTGGGTCGAATATTATATAGGTAGGCTCAAACAATTTTAAACTACTTCGAGATTAATCAACAGATGAAATGGTGCTTCTTTGTACTCTTGGGTCTGATCTGATCCAATCTTAGGTAAACAATTTAAGCCAGACAAATTGAATGGCGGAATTTGTTCATTTCGTATACAAATACGTCTGTAAAGAGTTTATTTTTTGGCAGAGGAAATTGTCTAGCTATCTGGTGTTCACGTCAACGTGTTTGTCTGTCGCGTTATGTTTTTATGGCCACTGTGCGGCAATGGCCAAGTACAAAGTGACATTACTGGAGCATGGAGCGTCGTGTGTCCTATCCGGATGTCGACAGCACCCGTGTGTGCAGACAGATTTCTCGAAATACACGTGACCCCATGAACCTGGTGGTCAGTGATCACACCAGCCCTGGGGCGACAGGCCTGTAACATGAGTTCTGCTGAGTTCTGACCCGAGAGAGCCATAGGCTTTGATTCAAACACGATTTCTTTTCCTTTTGCACTAATCTGCGGTCATATTTACGCCATTCCTCAGAACTGCCAGGAATCAGTACGGTATATGGGGCAGGGAATTGCATAAACTCTAAGCATGTATGACAATTGACGGGAGAGCCCCTCTGTCTGTGTGTTTTATGAGGTCATCAGTCAGCCATCAGAGGCACTCTGCCTCACATCTTTCATACTTGGTTTAATTGCTAGTGTCGTGCTCTGGGTTGCATGTTTTTATACAGGTTAAAAAAAAATTTCACATACTTTTTACTGGAATGGCGCATTAAGCTGAAACGAGACGCAATGCTGTGAATAACTAGTATTAGGAGGTCTCAGTTCTGAGCAGATTCATCATAAACCTGTGTATACTGGAAAATCATGAATTTGCCATGTGTGAGGTGTGTGGGTGTTGCTGTCTGTTTCTGCTGCCATTGGCTGATGAGGGTTAAGGTGTGGGTTTAACACAGGTTTTTATTGGTCAGCTCCTTGAGCTCTTACTCTGTGTAGGGTCATGTGACTATTTCAGTTCTAGCTGTCATGTTTAACTGCTGACAGTGAGTTGTCTGCCATGGAATAATGCAGTTGTGATTAACGTATAATTAACCACTCGTTTAACCTAATCCTGTCCCCCGTTTTTGTAAGTGTGCGCTTAATTTACCAGACAGCCTTAAAGTCAAGCTTAAGCAAAAATGCCTATGAATGTATGGGCCGCAAGGTGCAGAATCTGTGAAAAATAGAGTAACAAAAATTCAAGGGAAGTAATAAATTAAAGGGCCATTGTTTTGTTTTCCTTTCCAATTTTCAGGTATGTTCAAAAATAAGGCCCACACGCGAGTCATTTCAATGGGGGCAGATCATCAATGAAGATCTCTAGAGCTGTGTCCAAAACCCTAACCATGCTCATAGCCAAGATGCAATTACAAATAACTGTGCCGAAAATGACAGAAAGTAAATGCGTGTGCTAAGCTGTCCATCCGAGACCTGTTATCATCAAGGAACTTTTCTGAACATCATGCAGATCAAACCTTGGAGACACAGTTGTTTCAGTAACATGCCGAGATGTGTGCGTTTATGTCTAGGGCCAAACATCTGCTGCTAACAAAGCTTTATACACGTGCTTCTCTGCATGGATACTTCACAGACAGCAAAAAGTTAACATCTTGTGTACATACATTATATATTGATATTAAGTGTGTACATGAATCATTTACCCTAAGCTCTTGTTCAGTGTCACCTGATAGTCAAGCGGAAATATCTGTCTTAATACTGGCACATAAATACCCCTGAGCACATAAAACGTTATGTCAGCCATGTTACTTTGTGAGTGCAGAGATGGACAAAAAGGCTTTTGCAACATTCCCCGCAGAATTTAACCAAAACGTTCACCGATTGTTTAATTGCCGCAGAATTTATTTGGTATGATTACTGGCCTTTTAGGGGATCAAAAAATAGGAGAAATTTTTATGTGCAAAACTGATTGACTAGTCAACATGTGTCAGAGTATTTATGTATATATTTCATACAACATAAGTTGTTCATATTTGCTTTTATTTATGCTAAAGTTAAGCTGTGCTGTAAATATAAGTTGTACATATGAAGAGATTTTTTCGGTGCCTTAAAAGATTGAAATATTAAACCTAAAATAATTATTTAAAGTTAGAAAAATGAGAATGTTACATACTGATGGAGACTTGCCCTAAATGTAACTGTCAGTCAAGCTGTTATATTTGAATAGAAATAAAAATTTTGCCAGATAAAAGCAAAAGTCAGGCGTCCGACGAGCTTTAGTTTACACTAAACAACTGAAATGTCTGAGAACAGTAAATATAAACCTGGCTTTGTCAGTGATGTCTCAGATGTGTTCTGTAATTATATAACACCAAAATGCATTAATTTTAAAGTTTTAAAAATGTCACAAATTGACAGAGAGGGGCACACGTGTGATAAAGAAAATGGTGAATGACAGATGAGGACATTTCCATAAAAAATAATGCACTTTTAACACAGCCAAATTATATATTTTCAATGACAGCAGAACAAGAACTGGGATGGATGGACAGACAGGGGGTGGCTGTATTAACTGCTTTTCGACTGTGCATTCATAGATACGCAGAGAAGCATGCCCAACGTGATAAACTGCCAATCATTTTTTGCGGGTGTCAACACAGGGTTTTTGGTATCAGTACCAGGAGTCAGTAGTGAATGCGGAAATGCACTGATGGTGGTGTGATTTGATGGATAGATCAGGATCTGTGGTCCCGGGCGGATGGCCAAGCTGCCGGACCATTCAGATAGCTGCTACATACCCGAGCACTTTGATGCATCATGCTGTCTAGGCATGGTAGAAAGGGCTCTGATGCGTTCTTCCTGTCGTCATTAGCCAGGCCGGGGTAATTTGCTATTAGTTGTTTCATTGCACACATGCAGGTCGGGCCAGAGTGTCTGTGTCAAATGTCTGGGTCATGCTGCAGCAGGACATCGTAGTCCTCTTTTTTGTTTGCTGTAGACACATTTACTGTGCTTGAAAAAAAGTCATATGAAAAGAACATAATCATGTGAGAAGGCGGGGATCAGACCTTAACTGTAATGGGAAAATGAGACAGGAACAGGATATAGTATGCAGAAAGGATGTTGTCTTTTTACAGTGTCCTCATATTTACAATATATACATATAATAATCATCGTGTGACACAGAGGATGTAGCTACAGAGGGCTGTAAAGAGTTAAAAACTGTGCATACCTGCATAACCTGATGATATATTGTGCCATATGTAGTTTTCCCACCCTTTTTTCAGTTCAGGAATCACCCTAAAGGGTCGCCGTCCCCTTTATTTAGGCATCTGCTCTTTGATGGACACAGAGCAGGGTGTGACGTGGACCCGTCGAGCGCATTTGTTTGTCTGGTTGTTCCGTTTAATGCAGCACCACCGTTCTCCTCTCTCTCACTGGAGCCGGTGTTTATCTTCATTCCTGCATTGTGTCTGACACCCTGCGCGCTTTTCTGTGCCAGTGTTAAAATGTGCATAATGTTTATATGTTACAAGTTTTCATTTATTTATTTTACTGAAAAGATCTTTCCTCTCAAAGGCATTTTAATACTGAAGTACTTCTAGTATATTTATGCTAAAAATAAGCATCAAACCCACCCACATAACTAATTTCACTGTAAAATTAGCTGTGCCTCTCAGAATTTATCAGCAAAGGTGAAAACGGAGAAAATTGCTGTAATATATTTCTCATTATATTATTTTTATTCTCCTCACTTTGGCTATATACTGTGTGTAGTGTATAAATGGATGGCTCTTTGAGCGCTATGGGGAAAAGCTGATTAAATCAGGGGAACGTGCATATTTAGCAATAATAGTCTTCTCTAGAAAGTGTCAGAATATACTGTTAAGCTTCACTCCCTGATAATCTTTATGAGCAGATAAGTATACAATTTCCATTCACTTAACTACTGGTAATCAAGTTAAAGTATGTTAAGATGCAGACCAATTAATGTGTTCACCTCAGTTCTGTTTTTTTATGCAATTATTAATACATTAATTGTGCTGCAATATGTGCACAAACTTATAGTGATATTCATTTCCACTTGATTCTACCTGAAATGCATTTAGAGAGGAAGAGCTTTGGTCATTTTTTTCTTTTCTAATTAAACATCAGTTACGCTCGTACCATATGGACAAAGGTACACCACCTCCTAGATCATGGGATGTGACAATAACTAAAAGGTAGATGTTTAGTAAAACTATTTTCAATTCTTGAATATCATATCAATAAAGATGAATATAAATGCCAAATATTCATAATTTGTAAAGAAATATAGACATAAATATAGAAATATATAAATATATGCTTAGTTTAAATTAAACTTTCTTGCTTGTGTTTTAATTATTTGAACTATTTAATTTGCATTATTTTCGATGAGCTATCATGACGGCATGCAAGACACTAATACTGAATGTATGAGTTTTTACATTTTCATTTAGAATAAATATTTTATCTATATGTCACCTTAGTCATTTGTTTGTTTATTTATGGTCATTTTAGCTTTGAATATTACCAGCAGGTCTTACATTTCGATTTCTGCGTTCATTAAAGATTTATTCTAATGTGCTTTACGTGTTCTGTGTCATTTCATGTTTTTATGAATCTGGCTCTTTAAATAGTTAAAGCACTGCTATTCATCTGTAAATATTTCTGCAATTAAATTTTTAAAGAACATTTTAAATGCGTTTGTGTCTCTTTTCTGTTCTATATACATTTAAGTATATTTACTGTAAAATTGTAAGGAGGTGTTCATATTACTATGATTTTGCAATATCATGGAGTGAAAGGGGCAAAACGAGCAATGTATATCCTTCGTTACAAATTTTAATATGTACAGTTTCAGTCTGTCAATCCATATTTAAATTATGGGCTGCATTTCTGTGAGAAAAATGTAAACGTATTTTTAGAGTACTAAACAGTAAGAATTTAATAAGTTTAAGTGCAGTCGTATACGTTTGCATCGTTATTTTGATCAGAAAACTGATATAAACGGTAAGATGTACTTTAATTTTAACTAAATTTGTATTTAGAATTAGTACATTAAGTACAGTACATTAGTACGTTAAGTCCGAGACGCAGTAATGGAATGGTTTCCCTGGCGGATTCAGGGACCCCAGCAATCTACCTTACAGGGGCCGCTAGATTTTGTCGTGGGTCAGGAATGCCTAGCTACGCTCCTGCCTGAACCACGCAAATATCCTTATAGCACGACAGTAACGCAGATTTAAGAGTGCTCTATAATCCAAGTTCAGAAAAAGGCCATTATGGCTGGAAAACTCCGCTGTAAGCGATGAAGAGTACGGCGGATGGACGCCATCATCCGAACAACGAGCACGAGCCTGCGAACGTCATGAAGGCGGCGCCAAATAACCACACAACTTATGCGTGGTATTTGTAAACTTCACTATATTTGAAAATGCCTAATATACATATCAAACTATGAGAAATTATACTGTGCAGTTTATGGGAATATTTACGTTCATTAATAATAAAAAAAAGTCTTACTTAGTCAAAATGGAAGCCCTGTGGTTAACGCCTTACCTCACACCTCCACTCCTCCAGGGCTGGAGGCCGGAAATTCACCATCTTTATGTTTCCCCTGTTTGGGCTGGACGTTTCCAGAAGACATACAGTTCGGCAAGTGACGTCTCTAAATTACCCGCAGTGTATAAGTGTTTATCTGTGTGTGTGCCATGGCCAGTTATTCCGACCGGGCGTACCTTCAGCTCTGCGCCCTGCGCTAAGCTCCAGGCGACCCGGATAAGCGGCTGGGAGCGCGGACGTTAATGCACGCGTCACTTTTCCGAGGGCATTTTCGGTTGCTGACGCGAAGACGTGACGTAAATGTCGTCACCAGGAGTCTTATGAGGTCATAGGTACCCGCTTATCTTACTTTTCCACGAGTACCTGGCTGTAGGAGGGGCCTGAGAGCGCGGGTTCCACTCTCAAGCCCCAATACGTCATTGCGTACGACGTAAGGACGTTTCGACAGTTTCCGTTGTTTACGTTTCCCTACCGCGCCAGTCATTACATCGTAATCTTTGCCTTAAATTAGGTGTGTGAGTAGTTGTAGGTCACATAAAAAGATCTATTAAACAATTCTGTCCATCTGCAGAATACTCCACTTATTTATTATTTAACAGAATCGATATGATCACACCTTTCGAAACCAACCGACTAAAAATAAGTCTAAAGTCTAACTAACTGACAAGTAAATTAAGTGTCACCCGGGGTCTGGCGCAGCCTCCGGGAAGTCCAGTAACTCTTTGTATAGAAACACGGTACTTTCTGTATCAAAATGGGTAAAACGTGTTACTTTTTTCGCGTTAACAAGTTCAAAATTGATATGTTGACGGGCACATTTTGTACGTGTCAACACGAACAAAATATTTGCGTCACCATATCAATTTTCAGCTTGTTAGAAAAAGCAACACGTTTTGACCCTTTGGGCATTCCGTAATGGCGTCTGACGGAATGACGTTTTGGGGCTTCAGAGAGGTCCGGGTTCTAACAGAGGAGCCGCGCTCCCAGGCCCCTCAAGCGGCCAGATGCCTCTCAATTTTTCATATTGTGCAGACATTATACCGAGGTACACGGTATTTTAAAAAAGAGCACTACTCCGACATTTTGAAATCTTGGCGATAAAATTCGCCGAGCGGAGATTTGCCGTAAGGTTTCTTATGCATCATGTCAGATGTGTGAGAGCTGGAAACCCTGCTTGACGAGTATCTTTAAAGTTGTTCATAAAAGTTTACTCGTTTCACTACACTGCTTGTATTTATGTTTCTTGCAATACATCTGCCCTCTCCTGGTCTGGTCGAATATCACTGCTGTAAGCATGCACCAACGGCGATCACCCACATCCGCAGCCAAATGAGATATAAAAAGAAAATGCCGCGTGCAGAACCGTGCGCACCCGGAAAAGCGAAGTATGAACTTTATGCAAATTTAAACGGTCACTTTTATCACAATGATTACGGTAGTGCGCGATTCGTGGAGTCATATGATCACAATCAAATCGACGCTGTCACGTGATAGCGTCGGGTAGTAATCACCTCTTAGCATAGCTGGAACTTCGCAGAAGTCTGTTTGTTGTCGCAGAAGTTGTGGTATGTTGCTGTCTGCCTATTATGTTTCTTTTAAAATGTTTGTGCGATTATATGTGTTCATATTTTTCACTGGTCATAGTAGTTCTCGTTAACGTGGTCGTGTTTACAAGGTACAGGAAATTGCTCTATTTTTACGCTGTACTTTTTGTCAGTGTGACATATCTCAAGGGAAGGTAAGGTGCCATGGCTGAGAGCGTGAAAAATATTTTTCTCACTTTGTAACCTGTCATCTGTACGTTTGTAATTGGGTTAATATTCTTGTATATTTTCTTTTGTCAGGTACAATATATGTGCCTTTATTTGCCTTTATTTATATGTGATAATCACGTACATAACCATATACTTGAGTGAGTGAATGAGATGTATGTATGCGTGTATGGATGTGATTCTTTTTAAATTAGTGTTTCATTGAAGTTTGTTGTCACTTTTAATTAAAGTATTATTGTGGCCCGTTAAAGAGCCCCTAAACAGCAAGTCGCGAGCTGCCCTAGCCCCGGCTTTTATGGTTTAAGTGGTGATCCTGGTAACCGGTGACACGCGAGCTCACGCGGCAGGCTTTCGCTTCTTTCTGCAGAAGACGGAAGCAGATTTGTCCAATTCGGCCAGGCAAATAAAATAAAAGAGGTGGGCTAATGAAAAAAAGCACTTGTCCCGCACGTTTGTAAAATACGTTGTAACGGTAATATAGCAGCCACTGAATATAAAATTGAATCCCTTATGATTTTTTTAATAAGTATTATTATTGTAAAAGTGTATATATATTTTTTCGATTATTTATCACTTTATTTCATTTGTCCAAAACTGATGAATCTGCCACCAGCACACATCTGCAGGGATAGGTACACAACTTGTGACTAGCGCGCCAATAACAGGATCACCTCTTAAACCTTTGTCCCGATGCTCCGTTTTCAGCGTCGCCTCGTATCCATAGCCGGGTGACTTATTAGATGACTATCGCCGTCCTAAGGCAGTGCTCTAGATGTACACATTCATAGACGTTTCGTTGTCTTGTTGCATGCTTTTCATGTATAATGGAATATATCATTTATTAGCGCCTTGATGTACTAGTATGACTTGCTGCCACAGTGAAAACAATGCAAACACTTTTATGCTGCTGTCTAATTTTAAACATGATTAATTTAACAGGCCAGGGACTAGAAATCTGTAAGTCCTCCAGATATAAAAAGGGAGTGACACAGGACAATGGCATCTGAAGAAGATGGCTTTCCTCCACCCAGCGTGTTCACCATGGACTACTCCTCCTGGGGCGTGCGCTATGCCTTGATCGGTGTGGGTTTCACGTTTTACAGTGTGATATTCCTCCTTACCCACATCCTCTCAGCCGCATGCTTCCAGACATATGGCCTCCTGTTGGCTAAGGAGAAGGTGTTCTGGGACCTGGCAGCTACACGGGCCGTGTTTGGGGTCCAGAGCACCATAGCTGGCCTTTGGACACTCACCCAGGACAGTGCCTTGTCTGCGGACAAGGTGGCCGGCCAGGAGGACTGGTCCTGGTTTAACATCCTGACAGCCTGTGGCTTCTTCCTGTTTGAGAATGTAGCACTGCATGGCTCCAACATGGCGTTCAGAACCTTGGACCTACCCCTGGCCATACACCACTTCTTCGCCTTGGCTGGGTATGTGGGCGCTGTGGTGTGGGACTCTGTGGGTCACTTCCTCCCCATGGTTACGCTTCTCCTGGAGATGAGCACCCCCTTCACCTGCGTCTCATGGATGTTCCTCAAGGTAGAGCATTTTCTGTTTTTCTGGCCTGTCGTTGCATTTTCTTAGAAGAAACACAAATGAATAGACCTTTGGATACCTTGTTTCCATCCCCTAAAGTGAAGAAGAATGTGTCTTCTAGCTATTATTTAAGAATTTGCTGCATGACTGAGACTTATAAACTTTGCATGACCTGCGTACCCAGTATTTTACACTTTTATTCTGTTAATTTGATGCAGCTGGAGCCCTGTGGTCATTGACAGCAGGTGTATTTCTGCTTTGTACTCATCCCGTTCCATTTCATTACTCTAACGAATGCAATCAGAAGACCCTTCTTTGTGCCCTTAAATCACAGGAAACATAGATTCCTGGAACTTGATAAACTGACTTCCTAAATATAAACAATGGAAGTTCAGTGTTCATTATCTTTTAGAAGGAGACATCTGGCGAAAGGGGTATTTATGCGAAATATGTTTCTCTTTTCCTGTGATTCTAGAAATGATCTGGGTTATTTTCTAGGAAGAATCGGGGGCTTTCTCCCAGTCTTCTTCCTTTTTAAAACACAACTGTTGTCCAAAATTGAGCCCTTATGTCTCTCGCCCTGCAGGCCGGCTGGGCCCACACGCTGTTCTGGAAGACCAACCAGTGGGTGATGATCCACATGTTTCACTGCCGCATGGTGCTTACTTACTACATGTGGTGGGTGAGCTGGCATCACTGGGATGGCATCACGCTGAACGTGGCCCTCCCCCACCGCCTGCTGTTTTTCACCGGTCTGGCCCTGCTCACTGTCTTAATCAACCCCATCTGGACACACAAGAAGACCATGCAGCTTCTTACACCAGTCGACTGGAACTTCAGGGAAGAACCGAACAGTAACATAGAGAGGAGAAGAGCAGGTGCTGAGGCCAACAAGCCCCACTCCAGTTAAAATGATGAAGCTCTTAGTGTAAGCCTACTTGTGAAGACAGGCTTTACAGCAAGTCTGCACTGCAGCTGTAAGCTGTGTGTTTATTTTTGATGTGAGTTTATCTTGGTTTCAGAAACCAGTTACTTGCATTACTAATATCTGGGTTTTGAACTTCTGCTTTTTCAGAAGGTGTTAAGGTTATAACACGCGTGCACATATTCACTGTCAAGTGTTCAGCGAAGCCTCTGGATTTTGTTAGCATGAGTATCTTTGGCAGGCATTTCCAGCTGAGTTTTGGGTCTTGAGTAGAGAATCTGTCTTACAGAAAAGTCTTTTCACCTTCTATTTAAACATAAATGGCATCATTTGTGATGGCTCTGGCGTATGAATGTTCTCATGGTGCCCCTTTCTATGCCATTCCGTTGTCCTCAGCTTAACTCAGTTCTTAACTTAACTAACATGCCCTTTGACTTCTTCCTTCAAAGGATATTTCAACTTGCATTTGACCAAGGAAATGGAACAGAAAAAAAAAAATTCTGTTGGATTCTGAAACCTCAGCCTTTGTTACTACATGGGCAAGATATCGATTGTGGGTGGGTTTGTGTGAGTCTGCTGTTATTTTGCACTTGAATTATTAGGCTGTCATGTGTCATCTTTAAACTGCTAATATCTATGTAATTATATCTATGTATGTGTATATATGTATATGTACATTTCTTTAATTTTGGAAAATGTGGTTCTGACTGTTATGTTGAATGTTCCTCCATGAAACTCCTACTTCACAGATCCGTATTGCATGGAAAGGATTGGGAAATATTGGGACATCTAGCCATTACACCAACAGGAACAAGGTATACTAAGACATGTTGGACAATTCTATGCTTCTAAGTTTGTGGGAACAGTTTGGGGAAGGCTCTTTTCTGTTCCAGCATGACTGTGCCCCAGCACACAAAGCAAGGTCCATAAAGACATGGTTGGGTGAGTTTGGTGTGGAAGAACTATTTTTGTCCATATAGTGTAGGTTTTTGATCAGAGGTGTGTAATTTAATTATTGCTGTTTCTGTGCGTCTTTGGTTTTACGAGGTGTTTTTGCTAAATTTTTCAAAGAACAAGGACTGATGTTGCTGTAACCCAAAGCCGCCATGTGATTTAAGAGGAAGAACTCCACTATGGACTTCCTGGTAACAGTCTCTCTGCTAGGCTGCAGCACGTCGCATCTTTTGACTGCAGCATCATATTTGTCGTAATAAAGGTCAGTCTATGTTTTTTTTTTTTAAAATAATTTAAACAGTGTTATTGTGTTACCATGTTCTGTAGCTGGCCATAAAGTGAACTTAACAAATTCAGTTATTGCAGTATTCTAAGGTCGGGCAAATAACAAGGTTGATATGACAGGGGAAATATCCCAGTATTCTTATCAGCTGTTACATGAGGGACATAAGAGGAACCACACTGTAGATTGTTTTGCATGCAGAGGAAGCACACGTGATGAGAGCAGGCTCTCCCCAGTATAAAAGGCTATGCTTGATTGCAGTGTAAACACACTTGCCCCCAGTTAGCGTGAAAAACTGGAGGGAGGGGCATCCTGAAGGCACCGCTGTGGGCTGTTAAACGGTTCATGAAGACAGGTTCATCTGAGATCTCCTTGTTTTGTTAAAATACTCAATTTGTGTGGCTCTTTGTAAATGCAGAAATGTAGAATGTTCTCCGGATTATTTAGCAGACTCTCTTTAGTTCATATCCTCTTTGTTGTTTAAAAGGCCTATAATGTACTTTTTTAGATTTTTTTTTTTTTTTTAGCTAAACTTGAAGTAAACAAAGTGTTATTCTGCCTATTTATGGTAAATGAATTGTGTAACAAGGAATTTAAGGTGTCGCTTCTGATTTTCTACACCCAGTAGCCACCTCCCTTGAATGCCTCTTTGCTTTTCAGTAAACTGATTCCTTTGTGAGTCAAAGTGTATTTTACTTAAAGGACCACAGCTAATTTAGTACAATACTGTCTGGCAATTAAAAAACAACCAAAATTCAATTTGGTTGAACTTCACACCACTATATTGACTGGTGTTATATTTAACATAAATAATAATAATTGAAATTTATTATTTATGATATGAATCATATGAATGAATTTTAAGAATAATATATTATTGAAGTCAGTGTGAAATGTTTGAGATTCTGATTGCCTGTGAGCAAGGGCATGACTTTGAGTTGAGCTTGGGGGGGGCTGAGGTCACACCCACTTAAGGGGGTCCAGGGGGTTGTATTGGCTGTTTTAATTATAGGGTCAAAAACCATACAATAAGGTGACAGCAAAATGTAAGGAAGGACAGTGAACAGGATGACAAAAGTAAGTAATAATAAAATCAACTCAAAAAATAGTGACAGAACAGTGACATTAGGTGTTATCGGGTACTCGTGTGTAGACTAAGGGTGCATACTGTACTTTCCTCTTAATGGTGGGCATGTGTATGGACCGTGCCCCACCCATGACACCCCTACCCCAGGCAGACCACACCCCGCACATCTTGGATGGAGGTTGTTTGCTTTCTTGCTTGTTTTTCCCTTTAGTCTGTATAAGTGGGGGGGAGTGGTCTGATCTGCTGTGATGCATTAAAAGAAGCAGGTAATACAGGTTGGTTTTGATTATTGGGGAGGATTACTATCCCCCCCATAATTTACACGCACGCCTGTAGTAATCTATGATAATAAAACATGCTGTAACAGTTTACATGCATTGCTTTAACGGCTGCCTTTTAAAATCTTCGATGTTGCAGATGTACTGCACAGCACTGTGCTGAATGTGTTAAAGATCTCAATTAAGGTGTGTAATAAAAAATATAATTTTTTTAACAGATGTCCCCAGACTTTTATTGTGTCCATTCCATCATCTTCCATAACCGCTTATGCAGTACCAGCTCACAATTATTTTTTGGTCTGTTCTCAAAGCAGCTGTGGCAATAGGTAATGGAAGGCCGTCTAAGTGTCTATTAATAAAATGTCATTAATATAAATAGCCAGAATTTTCTGACAGTGCTGGGTAACTGCTGCCCTGAGTGCACTAACCCTCACGATAAAACAAGTAACTCAATATGGAGTCAAAGTTGCTTTGCATTGTTGTCGTGCAGTGTAAAGAAATGACCAATTTATGTAAAAATTCTGAAGGGAATACACTTGTCATTTTATATGTAAAATATGAAGTATACTTAGTTATGCACACTTGTGAACGTTTCAGATTTTTATTGGACACATTTGATTTTTAACATGAATATTCTTCTTTTCGTATGGCGCGATGGCACTATCTATCCACCAGGGGGCATACTAATGACTTGGTCGCAGTGGCCTCAAAGTTCCGGGTCTTCGCAGTGGCTCTGAAATTTGACTTGTTTTCCACTATTTTCTGAAAATGGCAACGTTTCTAAAGCTTCCGGTTATTTATAAGTATTGTATATGGGGTATTAATCTGATTTAAAGTTGGGATTGCTCACTAACTAGAATGGTCAGCCAGGGGGGTCATAGCCCACCAGAAAGTATAAAATGAACGTCTTACGTTTCCGACAGCGCTTAGTTAATTGCAAAGGCATGCGTTTTGCTTATTGCTAATATATTGATTTTGAAGAAGCCATTACATCTTAAGGGTTACTTGTTAAATAACTGAATCCAGCGGATCGCTTCCTCTGTGGATTTATTTTAGAGGGATTCTAGTACCTGTGTGTTTTCGCCGATAAAGCTGAAATATGACTCCGGTTGAATAGACATCTCATGTGAGATTCTATAATCTTGGCTAGAGCTACATTCTCCTCACCTAATATTTTGGTGAAGAGGGTAGCTTCTCGCTGCATGAGACCATGTCACGTCAACAAGAGCGTTTCTTATTCAAGAGATGTTTATGTCACCTACCTGTGTTTCTCCCTGACTGGTGTGTCATAACACATGCAGTACTCATTAATATCCAAAATTACACAGTTTGTCTGGGGACCATAAACATACGGACATATTCAGAACTTGGAGAACATGTAATTAAACATTTAAATGTTTTGGACCGACTCCATCTTCTTAAACTTGCCTTAATTGCCTTCCTCCTTTTCCCCCAAATGCAGTGTATTCCAGTCTAACTTTACCCATCTTCCCCTTTCGTGCAAAAGTTACTGCTTTCCTCTTGAAATGTTGTATTTTATAATATGCAGACATGCGTTGCCTTTCTGCTGTCTCCCAGTACGAACGTGGCGATGGTACGCGCGGTCACCGAGGCCTGGATTTGCACCGCTGGCCGGCGGACTCGGTTTCCATAATTGTACAGCTGTTCAAAGACGAGCCACCTCACGGATCACGTGGGGCGCGCTGGAACGCCGCGCTCAGACCGGGCTGTAAGGGGAGCGCGAGGCCGAACATCGGATGATTGATGTTTGCTTTGGCCAATAAGAGCTCGGCACTGGGAATGTGCTCCAATGGCGTTGCAAGTTGGGCGAGGTTACATTTGGGGAGTGAAATGTAACAAAAAATAATCGGGGAATGCGGCTGATGAAGGAGTCGCGGCATATTCAGTTTGACATCAAATAACTTCCGAAAGAAGCCGCCAAACCACGACAGCCCTAAAACAGTCTGAAAAACGGTGAGCGCTCTGAATTTTCCTTTAAGTAATATAACCGTTGTCGACGTGAAAGACTTTTAATAGTGACGCTGAGAAGTTGTGTGTTATTTCTCTCAGTCCGAGAGAATGTGTTTCGCGGTGTAGCTTCGCGTTTTTCTGCTGCTGTGGTCAATGTTGTAACAGTATTTTTTATACATTTTGTGTATCCACGCTTCTTCTTCAGCTTGAGAAAACTCCTCTGGGAACAAAACGAAGCGTTTTTTTATATGGAAAAACCCTGCCCCTCGTTTGCTATAGTCGCAGTTTGCAGATTTGCAGCTAAAAGATTTGGTCGAAGTAATAGATTCTGATTAATTTCTCCAGTTACCAACTGGCAAATAATAGTTTAACGATGTCGACCATCTGATGACCTCGGGAATTTGTGATATAAAACCTTTTCAAGATTTACATTTGCAAAAGCATGTAACAATGAATGCATTATGCATTTGTAAATTTATTTTGTCTTGCGTAAAGGATGTCACTGTTTACGTCTGATTTTCCCACAAACTTCCTTGCCGCGCCCCCCCCCCCTCCTTGACAGGGCTCCAGATTTCTTAAGCCGGCTTGGCTGTTTAACTGGTTATCTGCAGTTCATAAAACTGGCAAAGCGTACCCAGTAATATATCCCTTTTGAGTACTGGAGTGGTCCCCTATGGGGGTGTACACTATTACTGACTTATGTGAGGAAACTGGCCGTACGGGTGGGGGAAACGTAAGCGTCTCCAGGGCTGTAATGTCATTTATTCGAACTGGAAATGGGCACTTTGGCTCTGCATTTGCGAATGCACACACCACCTGTCTGGTTTATTTGCATAGTGCATGAAATCAAGGTAACCCAAGGCGCACATATCTATAGCTCACTGCGGGGATTCGCTTAATGACACTGCCCCCTCCGTTCACGGACATGCAATTTTTCGCCATCGCGACTGCTTGTTAAAAAAATAATAACGTGAATTCATTTTTGTGGGAAAGGAACAGCATTAGATGTAGCAGTGGGCAGACAGGCATGAATTTTCAGCGCAGCCAAAGACTTCACCTGGGAAACCTTAAAATTCCACCGGCGCTGTTTCTAAGCGGACGTTTTGAACTGTGGTTGTGTTGATACATGCATCGCAGACCCAGAAGATGGGTTATGTACAAAACCACTAGTTAACATTCCAACTACCTAAATTCTGTTGGCATTTTGATGAAACCCGAAGTACTTAAGAATGGATAAAGGAATTTATTGTGCATACTATTCTTATATAATAATGTCGATAAAGTGTAGTCATATGTATGTGTTGGTAAATGTCCACTTAAGTGTAGCTTTGTTTCCCTCTCTTGCAGTTTACTGTAATGCACTTGTTCCATGCAGAACCATAAATTTAGCTAACCATGCATGATTTTCTTTGCGGCGAACAGAGGCAATGATGGAAGTACTTGCTTTAAGCAGCAGAAACTAGAAACTGTTGCCTTCTTTGTGTGGCTCCATGCCTGTCCAGTGCCCTTCGCATCCGTGTGTCAGGGAGCTGCAAACCTGTGAATGTTGCTGTGGTTTGTTTGCTTGACAAACAGCTGCCTTTTCGGATGCAAGAAGCCATGTTTTTTTTTCCTGTTTGTAGTGTCTTTGTTTATGGTACTGGCTTGTTGACATAGATGCATACCTGCTTCTAAGGAAAGTGCTAGATTTACTTTTTTCCCACTTACCAGATTTGCTTTGGTAAATGCTATGTATAAGCTAAGCAAGTCACTTTAGAAGTATCTTATGCAGAATCACTATATGATTTTCCATGAGAATTAGTTGTTTTCTGCCCTAAATATTAACAAGCAGAAAGTGGTCTGGGGAAACCATGCTAGTTACTTCACTGGCCAGTTGATGTCCTTTCTGCTGACCTTCCTGTGCTCTTTGATATCATGTCAGTCCCAGCCTTCTCACCCGGCCCTGGTGGGATCTAGCCCTCGATCAGTAGTAGAATCATGTCCCAATCACGGGATATCACAGAAATCTGAGATTTATTTTGGACTTGATTGTTAAGTCCAATACCTTTTATATAATTTGTGCACAGAATGATTATTGATTTTCAGTACAGTTTTGGAGTCCATGGTCTACCATTTATCGCATAAGGATTTTATCCATATTTATTTACACAGCAGCTTGGACAAAGACTTTACATCTCCCAGCACAAGCTGAAGGTGCAGATGGGAGGTGCAGATCTATGCCTGCCATGCAACCATGCAGGCAGGCATAGATCTGGACTATTTACAGATAATTTGGCACAGGATTTGCTTTGCCATTGCTGTGGCATGGAAGAAATCAAGTGCTTGTTAATCTTTTGCTATTGCCCCATATCTGTGGATATTAGGATGTGTGTGTGGCCCTGAAAATGCCTTATGTGTGTTAGCGTTAATTCTGGATGTTAGGGTATAACAGTTAAGGGTCAGTGATGATTGTAGCCTATGTAGGATTAATGCTCCTTAGATGTTTACCTTCTCTGTCAGGTTAACTTTAAGTAGCAATGTGTGCCGGTCTAGGAGATGATGGTAATCTTGCGATCGCCTCGTGTACCAGCCGCCATTGTCTGCACTCTGCAGAGGCGTTGGGACAGTTCTGTTCTGTTGATGTCGAAAATGCCTGAAAGTCATTACACAGGCTGTTTACAAAGACCCCTTTGGGCTCTTGAGGGCCACCGGGCACACAGAAAATAGCATTCTGATGATGCCGTGGATTTTCTTGGCTCGAGTAACGGGCCGAGTGGGCTGGACCTCTGTTTAGGTCATAGGGAGGCCATGGTTCATCTCCATGGTTTTTGTTGCCCGTGCTGCCCTCTCTCAGGTCTGCTATGCTGTTTCTTTCTTGTCCTCTCGTACGGCCTTCCTTCTGTTGTGCGTCCACACGTCTCTGAAGATTCTGCCTCGTGGTGATGTGACATGCGCGTTACAGTTGCTATCAAGGCCGGATAATCACACCCATCTGCTCTTTGGATCCTTTGAGGATTTTGGATACACGTGCTAGTGGTATGTCGTTTTTATGAAGGAGCAAGACCTTACTTGTGTCGAGGTTCTTGAGCTGAGTCAGGGTTGACTCATGCTCGCACTGGGTGTGCTGTAGGGATTCTGTAGACAGCACGGTAATGCATGGAATCTCTTGCCATTAATCCCGAGTCGTGTCTCTGATGGGATGCTTTTGCCTTTGGTGGCCCTGGTAATGTGTAGTGTAGCACCCCTCGGCCTCAGGCAGTGTCGGTGAGCTTGCCCAGTCGTCCATCCTGAGGTTGGGGCGTGGGAGGGCATTAATGAAGAGAACCTAGCCTCAGAAAATGCAGCTGTAGGAGTTTTTATTTCCACACCCGGTGTAATTAGCTGCGAATGCCTGAGTGGCAGACTGCCCAGCCGCGGTGGGGGGCATCGCTCACAGGGTGGAGGTATACCAAGGTGAGGATATTTTATAAACATCCTGCCAAGAACCAATGAGCAGAATGCATGGAAATGTACCTATTTCTATACGCTATGGGCCCAGAAGCCTGCGCAGGGGATCATTCTGTTCCCACAGTGGCTGGTCTCCAGCTGCACTAAATGACATCATTTCCTGTCTGACCAGAGCTCTTTTTTAAAAAATTTTTTTTTTAAATTCCCACTTGATTCCCTCACGGTGTGTCGACCTCACGGCGTGGCGAGTGTGTGCAGGGGCCTCGTGAGCCCTGGATCTGAAATCGTAGGAGAAGGAGGGCCGTGTCAGATGGAAGATGGTTTGCATCGGCTTTGCATCCATTAGCATCGGCTGAAGTCTTTCAGAGTTGGGACAGGGATGAGGAGACAGGCAACCTTGTAAATTTCAAAAAGTGCTCGTTAGAACGGAATTCTTCTCCGTAAATCAGACTTTGGCCTTCCCCAGCGTCGTGCACATCTTCAGCTTTGCACAGGGGTAACACTAATTGCTGTTATTTATGTGACTGTGATTATTTCCTGCTATATCAATGTGCATGAATCCCCAGACATGGGCTTTTGAACTCTTAAAAATCTGTTCTCTGCTCAGGGATGTCATCTTCATAATTCATGGCCCTGACACGTGTACGTTGTTGGGCATTGCTGACTAATGTGTGGGGTGGGTCTGTTACACAATGCCTCTCAAACATGACCGAACTGCTGCTCTTATGATGTAGGAAAAACTTGGCGGGGGGTTGCTGACATTCCTGTCCTGGTGTTTTGGTACTTTGAGGTAGATGTAGAAAATGACCTGCTTGAATTTCAGCTGGGGGGGGTTGGATTCTATGATGGGGAATGCCATACAGGTGCATGTTCGTTGAGGCGGCCGCCGAGTTTACCCGTTTTTCTTTTTTTTTAAATGCGGACCAGAAGCAATAGCCACGAAACATGCACCACGCACACACTTCCTGCGGTGCTGTAACCTGTACCGACACGTCCATACATGTCAGCCCTCAGGCCCTTGCGGTTCGGTGGAGGTGGGGTGGCGGCTGTGTATTTTGTGGTATCCCGTAGTGTCGACTCGTGCCTTTATAGATGCCCCCTGCAGGTCACTAGACTGAATGGTTTTCGGCGACGACGCTTTTTCAAGCAGCGTGTCATGCAGAGGACATGGAACCTGGAACGTGATCCTGCAGCTCTCAGCCTGCGAGTATCCTTTAATCATCATACCACACGCGAGAGGAGTTCCTCTGCGGGTGCGAGCCCTGCTGGCCTGCCCGGTGTATAGGGTGACAGAGCGCAGGCAATGCCTGGTATTGTTTTATCCCTGTGACTAAAGAACTTATAAGCATGGCTGCCTTGGGGGCGGGTTGGTCAATGTTCCCTCTTGGCATCTTGCCTTAGCTGAGTGCCCTCACTGTTGGGTGGAAGATGATTTCTGCTCCATTTTTAAAGGACCTCTTTCTCTTAGCCTCGCTCTCTGTCTTTTGTGTGTGTGTGTCTGTGTCTTTTTTTGTTTTTTTTTTTGCTCCTATGTCTTGCTCAGACACAGATATAGCCGGGGGGGGGGAAATGGTCAAGCCTCACTTGCATAATGCCTTGGAGTGGGCTGTGCGTTGACCAGCTTCCTGGATGCCAGCCGCTAATATCAGCTGGTCACCGTGACTTGCCATAAGATTCTCCCCCAGCTTCCTCCCATTGTGCCTGCTGACAGTTTTCACAAAGCCTGCCAGCGGGATGTCCAACGTGATCGTTCCAGTCCCCGGCTGGAGCCGTCAGCTTCATTCCTCGTTCCCGTTTTACACGGGGAAAACTCCCTCATCCGGATTCCGGCCATGGCAGCCTGTTATCCTGCCTCTGTTCTTGTGGGCGGCATGTGCCCGAGTCAGGTGTTTACTGTCCTCTTGTGATTCTGCTGTTCCTTTGTCGCCGTAGCATGAGAAATTTCCATCACCCTCATGAAGAACACAGTGTGTTATGGCTAAGGCGTGCTCCTGTGGTTAGAACAGACTGGCTGCAGGGTGCAATGAATCACTCTGGGAAAAAATGTGACGGTCTCTGTCCCACTTCTCTGTAACCGTCTGTCGCCGTTTCTTCTGTGCAGTTGTGGTATCTCACAGCATCCATATTTTGGAAGCGGCTCTGAGCCGTAGTTGATTTACTGACGTACGGTGTTTATCGAAATGATATGTAAGGCTTTTAAAAGTTCCCAGGCTCTGACACAGGCCTGGGCTGAGCACCACGACATGAGGCTTGGCTTTGATGTAACGATGGGGCTTTGGTTACCCAGCTCAAATGTTCGACAGCACTGCATCTTTCATAGCGACCAAGTGTAACTGTGCACAGTGGTGCCTGAGGATAATGACTCCATATTTTCTCATCAGATATGGCCACCGTAGCTGGACTGTAATCTTGAGATCTCTATCTGTCGTGACACAGCCTTGGCAGAAGAGCAAAGATAAGGAGACTACCTTTTTAGGATGTGAGCAGGGTCAGATTCCATCCATCCATCCATCCATCCATCAATCAATCTCCTGCCTGATAATCCTGGTCAGGGTCACCAGGAGGCAGCACCGGGCACAAGGCTGGGGTAACCTTGCATGGGGTGTGAATGCGGATAAAGGAAAGGACGGTGGTAGCCAAGAGTGATGTTTAATTGTTTCGGATGGAAAAAATAAAATGAAAGTGGTGATGATCGGCTGGTGCTGGTTCTGCTTCCGCTGTTGCGCTGCCTTATTTACTCCCAACATGGTGCACAGGCAAAAGCCCCACCTGCGAAACGGGGCGCGTGTTGGTTTGGTTCATTTCGGTGGGTTGTTTATTTTCCACACCGAGTGCCTCGTATGTCTTTGGCGCTACCGGGCTGTGGCTCCCTCTTTTGTCTGCCCAAATTCGATTGGCCACGGGTACGGGCTGCCAGATGCACCGACAAACAGCTGGAACACAATAGGGCTGCCCGCCCCCCGCCCCCACCGGTGTGTGTCCAATGGCAGCCAAATGAGCTCCCCTGCGGAGCTTGAGATGCTCGTTGTCATGTGACCTGCATGCTGGCGTTGTTTAGTGTGCCACAGTTTATTATTCATATCTGTTAATTTGCATGCTTTTTCTCCCCCCCCTCTCATAGGGACATGTGTGGGGCTGCAGGATCCTCTCCGAGCTGTTGAACGAGCCTTCCCAGCACGGTGAAGTCTCGTCATGGACATGGAGGAGTTCCCGCCTCCTCCCCCTGAGAGTAATGTCAACCACACTCCCGTCTATTTCTGGCTGGACCTCCTGTGTCTGGATGTGGTTGGGTTGGTGGTGGTCTTCTGATTGTAGTGGGCCGTATGGTTAGTGTAGAGAGGGTGTGACATAAGCAGCACCCCAAGCAGAAAGAACAGGGCTGCTTGCTGTACTTGGCATCCTGGGGATGCCGGGGAGCACTGCAGTGCCTGTGACTTATTGCACGAAGAACCTGTCTCAGAGGATTGGCCTGTCGTTAAGCCCACCCCCCCGTCTGGCTTAAAGGGGGGGAGTGTATGGGGGTAGGCAAACAGAACATGCATTGTGGCAATGAATCAACAATAGTCAAGCAGGCTGGGTGAGTGGGGGGGGCAGCCCTTTGCAGCATGCTGGGAGAGCTGCCGTGGTGTGCTGGGGCAGACTGATTGTCAGCGACACCCCCCCCCCCAATTACATTAGGAACTGGTGGACCTTAAGATGTGACAAAGTCAGGCTGCCAGATATAGATGTGGGGGCTCGTACTTGTGTGCTAATCATACTAACCAGCTCTCGTGCCTTATCGCCCTCTCGGCACTGCGGGGTGGCGGCTGCCTAATGGTTTTCCATTCACTGTATCTGCATGACTTCCCGGGGAGCTTGGAGGTCACGCTAATCCCTCCAGTGTGGAAACTGCTTTAATGTAGCCATGTCCACTACAGCAGTGAGCAGTGTTTCTCAGACCAGTCCTCAGGGTCACCCAGACAGTCCAGCTCCCAGGGAGTTGGGAGGGAGCCAAAATGTGGGCTATCTGGGGGTCCCTGAGGACTTGTTTGGAAATCACTGTGTTACAAAGAAGACTCTTCCTGGACTGGGAGCGGGGCCCTTTACAGCGATTGTCTGTGTTAAGAGGTGTCAAGATTCTGCTGCCCTGGCATCGTTTGATTGACAGTGAGGATTTAACGTAGGAAGCGGCCTGTGGTATGGATCGTGTTGCACTGACGTTCAGGACACCGGTTTGAGGCTGTGACAGGTGTCTGGTTTCAGCTTGTTTCCTAGGAAGGGGACCTTCCAAAAACCGTTATGCTTCTTCATTAGGTTACACGGGCCGCAGGAGAACAAGCTGAGAGATCTGGCGGAATAATCAGCCTGAGCCATCGCTTGCCATTTCTAACCAATGGGAAGGGTTATCCCACTGATTGATAGCTCGCTGTATTCCCACCCACTGCTTTATTTCTCCATGCTTAATATTTTGTTTGACATTCGATGTATTGTTAGCTGTAGATGTTTCTTAACAGATGTTATGTGACCCTTAAGGACTGCTCCTTAGGAATCTGAACTTTGTGTTGTGCAGTTGGATTCAAAAATGGGTGGGAGAGTGAATTTTCAGGACTTAACATTTTATGATTAATTTTCCAGAAGGCTGTCCTGGAATACCAGCCAGTTTCTCTTTTTGTGGTCAGAGTGAGGAATCTCTGGAATGTTTAGGGCCAGGAATATGCCCTTTCCATGTTTGACATTTCCACGGATGAGATAAAATTCACCCAATCAGGCCATTGTACCATAAACCCACCCTGGTTCTCCTGGAGGGCAGCATGGCCTCACTGGGCCGGGTCAGCTGGCATGGCCACTGGAGCCACTGAAAGCCTGAATGTGGAGAATTCTTTCGTGTGTTCCTGGAGGGTGAGTCACAAAATGGGCCGCCCCAGGTGTCGCTTTGCCGACTTTGGCCAGGGAGCCGCCATAGCGTGGAAAGTGACTGTCATTGGCGTGGACCCATCACAGGCGACCTCATGTTATCTTCACTTTAGGAGATTTGAATATTTGCATATGATTTGCGGGCGGTGTATGGCTCGTGGCTGTCATCAGAGGGTCGCTGGTTCAAATCGTGTGATCGGCTGAGTGATTTCTCTAGTTTCTTTGTCTTTCCTTTTTCCTATTTTGTATTACTCTCTCAATATCATGTAAAGCACTTTGGGGCAACCGTTGTGAAAGGCGTTATATATAAAAATGAATTGAATTGAATTGAATTTTACAGGTTGACCCTTGAACAAGATCCTTAACAAAACCAGTGCTCTAGGGACTGGTTTACCGTACTCTCTCGACTGTATGTAAGGTAAAAACTTATACTAAAAAAACTAAATTTCCGTCTGGACAAACGGCTTGGAATGTATCTGAAGGAAGAGTAGCACAACGCTAGAGCCTGATGTCTCTTCAGGGCACATCAGAAAGGATCGGCTTTGTTGGGACAGGAATGCAACTTGAGTGCGTTCGCTTGTGAATGTAACCTTACTCTGAGGGTATCCAATCAGGCCTTCTGGAAAACAGGATTAACGTGGCTCTTTGATGCGTTCATAGTCTGTCTTCCCATTTCCTGCTTGTTAAATCTCACTGTGGAAACACATTTGTTTTTCTGCGAGTCCTTTCCTTTGTGTACCAGAGTTAATCATTCCTCCTTGGCCCCTGTTAAGAAGTTAGCCGAGAATTTAATATCACGACTCAGGCGGTTTTAAGCCCCTGTGTCCTTAATGGGACATACATGGGGCTCCCCTCACATATCCCACCGATTCCAGGGGTGGTGTACTTTGAATGTGACAGGAAGAGGGGCCTCCCTGTCCCAGGGAAGACAGGCCTTTCCTTAATCTCTCACACTTACTGGCGTGATTTGTTTTGGTACCCGATCTTCAGTTGCTGGAATTTGTTATGGTTCCATCAGTCCCAAATAGTGTCAGTCTAGGTCTCAGTGTTTCGATCGGCAAGCCTCTGTTCTGAGGGTGGGGTCCGGCCGCCTGTGGGATCTCTGCTAACTCCTCTATTTTAATGACAGGCTTGGGGTGGGTGGGTTGCACCAAAAACTGTAACCGTATGATTTGTCTTCTAAAATAGACCACCGGACCTCGTGTGTTGTATGTATGCGGTCCAGGAAGCTCTTCCTTGGACCTCTCCGGCTGTTTGCAGCTGTAACACTTTTTACTTGTGGTGTAAACACATGTGACTCTGGAAAGCTGGCACTTAAAGGAGTCCTCTGAGCTATTCTGGTTTAACCTTTGACCTTATATGGGATTTTTAAGGATATGCAGCTGGGTGTTGTTTATAAAAGTGTGGGTAACTGGTCTGTCTGTCTATAGTGCTGGATGTGGGCCGACCCTATACTGATGAGGACGAGGGGGAGCAGTTTGAGTTTGATGACAGTGGCGACGAGGTCCCTGAAGCTGACAGACTGCCCCCAGCCCCTCCAACCCCCGACTACGCCGGTACGGCACCAACAGCAGGCACCAACGAGCAGCTCCCAAAGCCAACTGTCGAGGAGAATGACTTGCCTCCACCATCAGAAGGCGCCACTGCTTCTCGCACCGATGTTAGCCTCAAAGGTTCGTGGATACACACTGATCATTTCTCTTTCCTTTTGACATCAACTATCCCACTTAATTATTCGCACACGGTCAGCTGATGCTGCCATAATTGAATCGATTGGTGAGGCTTAGCATAGGCACCCGCTGACAGGCTGTGGTGCCGTTTCAGTCGCGGGAGGCTTGCCTCAGAAACAGGCCGACTGGTCCTCTGCACACTAACCGTCATTATGAGTGTCCAATGGTCCATGTGATGAAAAGGTGGAGGAGACAGAATTGAGTATCATATTGTGTCAAAGTCAGGCTTCAGACAAAAGCTTGCTCAGCAGAAATGGCTGAGATTATATTTACGTTCATTTTATTTAGTGCATCCTTTTTTCCAAAGCAGCCTACAAGTGGGGCAAATAGCACATTACATGCATATGGTTGTTGAGGAGTTGATTGGGTGTAAGTGCAGCTAGGCTGAGCTTCCAGGGAACGCCCAGGTACAGGTGTCAGCAGCATCGGAGTAGGAGCTACACAACATTTTCCAAACAAACAAGAACATAATAAGACTTTTATTCAAATAAGCAGAACGTGCAACTTTAAGCCCATTCAGGGAATGTAGGGTAGTATCAGGCTAGTAGAGGTGTCCCTGAAACAGATGGGTCTTGAGGTATTTCTTGAAGGTGAGATGAGTCTTTCATACCCTTAGAATGTGACGGCTTCTGCAAGGACATGGCCCTGCCCCCTGTCGCCCCTGCCTCCGGCCCCCCGGGCAAGGTGAACCCTTACTCGGTGATCGACATCGCCCCCTTACAGCAGCGACCCTCACCCCCGTCTCTGGAAACGGAGGCCGTGTCTCCAAGCGACGCCCCCGCCAGCCCACGGGTGCCGCCCGGCTACGCTGTGCCCCCGCCCCGCGATTACGCTGTGCCCTCCAACGTGCCCGTCATCACGCCAGCCTACACTACGCCCGTCATCATTCGCCACCTTTCCGCGGACGAGGACGGTAAGGCGGGATGTGTCATGCCCGCTTTCGCCCTGCTCCTCTCCTGCCACCCAGGAGCTGCTTTCCCTGGCCAGGAGGAAACGGCTGCGGAGCTTGGGGCTGTATGGCTATGAGGGTTTTCCTGTTTTCTTTCCTTTCTGCTTTAGTCAATCTCCAGCACACAACTCGGCGCTTTGGCAAGGCGACATAGGCCAGACCACGCTCTATTTGGAGTCTCGGTCTGGCTCCTGGTCATTTTCTGCTACCGAATGGTGTTTATCGTGGGCCTTTTTCGGGAACATTCCTCCCTGGGCAATTTTCTGTTAAGTTAAACAGGAAACCTTCACGGTGTGTTTTTTTGATCCACACATAGGTGGTCAGTGGGAGTAGTGAGAGAATCATATTGGTCTGTCCAGTCGGGATACTGGTGTAAATTTTGCTGTCGCTGTCAAGAAGATGGAGACAGCTGAGGAGATGCTGCTGTGTTGAATCACAATAAACAATAACAAAAGACACCTTGGATATTGATCTGGATTCTGTTGCAAGTTCTCGGTACTTGTGTCAACTAAATAATGTTGAATTGTGTCTATTTAAATCTCTCCATTTTATTGGATTTTATTATGCACATGTCTTTGTACCTTTATGCATCGTAAAGCATTTAACCATTAACTTTTCTTGAGATGGGTATAATCTCATTACTCATCCTGCAGTCTCATGCTTGCCCTCTGGTGGTGATTGTGTGCAGTACCGATTTCACAGTAGATGGATGGATGCGTGTTCATTTTAATATGCCGGTTTCTGTCATTCTTGCCCTTTATGATGTGCCTGTTAACATAAGTGTGCACCTGTGACACCCCCCTTCTCTTTCTCTCCATAGTCACTGTTGTTGGGACAGGCAACATTTCTTCTGACAGGTAAGCGATGTAACTCAAGTATAGACACACACACACACATCCCACATATAAGTGTATTGTCTGCCACCATTGTCGGATAACTTGAATTTTAAGAATGACTTGTGTTGAAAGTGAGAACTGAAAATGAGCCCCTGACACTTGTCTCCTCTTATAAAGTGTCTTCAGTGAAGAGTACCCAGCCATCCAGGAAGAAGATGCACTTTCTAAATGGGTGTCAGATCCTGCCAACACGGCCTGGATGGAAAGTGGGTGTTGGAGCACGTAAACGCGCACCCAAGTCTCGGTCTTGTGTGTGTAGCAGTTATGGCGAGCTGGACAGTGTGTGAGTTTGTGGTGCTGATGTGTGAGCTTTTGAAAACCAGCACGCGGGTTGAATACGTTCAGATTCTGTAAAGCATTTCGGCCGCCCCGTGCGTTTAACCCCATTGTGAAAGTCGCCTCCCAGCCTTGAACCCCCCCCCCAAGTTTATTCCCAGACGCTTCCTTCCTCTTTCACGTTTGAGGAACTGTTCCTGCATTCCCCACGCCCTCCTCCTCTCCGTCCTGTGAGAAGACACATCCTGACGACACTGCTGAGCCTCGAAGGATTGTCGCGCTCGACCTTTTCGCGATTTAACGCCTAGCATGTTTTTCCTGGGGTATTCCAGGCCCCGATGAAGTCATTTACGACGATGTCCCCAGGGAGAACTCGGATTCCACCCCAGGTCTGTCTGCATGCCCTCTTTCCTCTCTGCTATCCTGCTGTACTCTGACGTTAAGTCTCTTCTCCATTTCATAGACTTTGCTGATTCATATTTCTGTAGTTATCTTCGTTGACTAGCTTGAGTTTCTTTTCCCCCACAATCTCTGCATAATGAGCGGTGCCTGTTTTGTTTCGGTGTGCTTAGTGTAGTTAAGCTGTACATTGTGATTATTGATTTCCTCACAAACGGCAGGCCTGTCTTTGTAAGTGCTTTCACCCTCTGGCAACTTGCCCAGCACTGTTTTCTCTGTTTCATCATCAGTCAGAGTCACATGTTCATAACTGCACGCGTGACCAGTTTATACATCCATGGGATTATTTACCAGCAGTCTGTCACCAACATAGAATAAGAACTATTCTGCATTAAAAGTCTCCCTTGGTATTGTATAATGAATATAGCTTAGAGCTTGTATTAATGCAAGTGCGCATATTTGTCAGTAAATCTGTATTTTTCTATAGTTTTTATTAACCTGAATAACCAAAGTATAGCTGCACTGACCTTTATTGGCTGACAGATTAGCTAAGTGATGCTAACGTGATAATGCTCGGCGCTGCCCTCAGACGAGATGATCTACGATGATGTGGAGCGCGGTGAGGAGGGGAGCTCCTTGGACAATGGCTGGAGCTCCAGCGAGTTCGAGAGCTATGACGAGCAGAGCGACTGCGAAAGCCGGGGAGAGAACGGCCTCCCTGACGCCTTCCTGCGCAGCGGACCCCCGCGCAGCAAAACGCATGTGTGTAGTTCTTTCACTGTTAGTTTGGGGAAAGGGTTCGCACCAAAACAGAAGCAGTTACCAGCTACCTTTTATCAAAGATAAAAAGGGACTGTAGTAGGTGACTTTTAATGTGATGAGCAGATGTATATCCTGTTTTTAATAGAGTTTCCTGCTGTGCAGGCTGTCCTTCCAAAAGTCATGGAATTGCTAACTGAAATGAAAACCCTGTAGGCAAGACTCTGGGCTAATTGATTGCTAATGGAAGTCGTTCATTGGCAAGCTTCAGTACTTGGAACGGTTGTCCCCTTCCCCTCAAAGAGGTCCCATTGGGTTGATCTTCTGGATCTCTGCAGTTTCCCCTCTTATCTGCGCACCATTATATTCGGATATTGAGCAGTCTTCCATGATTTTTGGTATGGAGAAGTATGGGAATCTACGCTGGCATTCTTGCTTGCTTGTCCCCTGCTGCGCTGCACACCAGGATTACGTGGACTCTGTCCCAGCGCCGTAATTCTGCCGGTCGCCCAAGATGCCCGGGCGACCGACAGCCATCTGGGAGCCACACTTCACCCCCTTCCCGCCTCCACAGAGCCGCGCTGGCTGACTCCACTCTGCTCTCCCTCAGCTCTCCCAAGATCTGACGCGCTTGAAAGAGCACTATGAGCGAAAGATGAAAGATCTCATGGCAAATACAGTGGGTGCTGTCGAGCTGCAGCAGATCAGGCAGAAGCACGAGCGGAAGGTAAAGCCCAGCAGAGGGTGACGGGGACCCAGTGTGGCGGCTGCTGCTGATGTTGAAAGGGTCGCAGGTAGCTAGTGGCATAGTGGGTGGTAGATAGCATTGTGTATAAGGACTTTATGATGAGTCGTCAGGTTAAATCCCAGGTTCTGTGCAAGGTCTTCTCTTAAGCACATACTTTATCCATCCATCCATCCATCCATCCTGTATGCTGCTGGCCCTGTACAGCAGGGGTTCGCAAACTTTTTGACGTCCGCATCAGATTTTTGTTCCAGGTCCTAGGTTCGGAACGATCGTCAATAACAAAACAGCATTTCATGAACTTTAATTAACTAAATACTTTCAGTGTAAACACCACTATATATAACGACTATAACTTCTTTAACACTTGCTGATAGTTTTGACTCTGGGGGGGGGGGGGGGGTTATGATGGGTTATACGTCTGAAAAGTCTGGTGGTTCTACATTGTATTTTTGTACTTCAAACCTCGCTAAATCTTTTGACGTTAACCATATTGATTCATAAGGTGCATTATCAGCTGGGTCCGGCTTAAGTTGAGGTTCGGTCGGCGTTCGGACTGAGGCTTGGGCTTTGAGAACCCCTGCTGTACAGGGCCAGGGTCGCTGCATTTACGTTTTATATCGATGTTTCATTTTTTGTGCTTTATAGTATCTTTGGTATACGTAGTGCACCATGTTCTTGTGGGTTGTCGTAACGCATCGCAGGGAGGTGTGCCCCTTTCCGTTTCTGGCGGTAAAGACGCGCGGCTCGGTGTGTCAGCGCCGGGAGGTGAGAGGACACCTGCCACCCGCAGGTGCTCCGCTCAGCGACCTGTCACTGGCTATCAATGACAGGCATGGATGCAGGGTAGAGGGCAATTTGCAGGCATGTTATTGGCTGTATATGACAGGGTGGAACGTGAAGCCCCTCCCCCTCCCTGGTTTTGTAGAAACCAGCAAGTGTTTGTCACTCTGGGGCAAATGACTGTGTGTGGGACCAGTGTGTCAGTGCTGTCTCCTGTCTTCCTGGAGAGTTATCCAAGCTGATATTTCTGTCCAGGATTTGACACTCCCATTGGCAAACTCTGGCAGCTGACTAATTTTTCTCTAGGCATTGAGTAACTGCCACATACTGAACAAGAGGCACTTGGAGAAAGCATAGGTTCATTCAGAGCAGTGGAATAACTACCCACAAACCGTTGTGCTCACAGAGAAAGCTTGCGCTGGGCTCTGTATTTACATGATCTGCCATCTGACCCATGTTGTCTGTACTGCGGCTGCCCTATTCTTGACCTTTGACCCGCATAGCAAACGTGAGCGGTGACCATTTTGTCAAGCAGCATGTCTCTCTCCTCTCCCCACACCGGCTGCGACCAAAGATGCAGAAGCTGGTCAAGGCGGCGAAAGAGGGGACCAAAGACGGCTTGGAGAAAACGAAAGCGGCCGTGAAGATGGGCCGGTCCTTCATCAAAACCAAATCCTTCCATCAAGGTAAGAACCCCCCCTCCCCCCCATCCGCTGTGACGTCGATGCCATCGAGCAGGCCCCTGATCTCTCCTCCAGACCGCAAGTCGGCCAATCTGGAAGAGGAGGGCGACCTCTTCATCGAGGTCGAGTGCTTCAACGTGGAGCCTGAGCTCTGCCCATCGCCCGACGGCCTCACGCAGCAGCAGGTACCTTCCTCTCTGTCACTGGGTTGTCGTGGTTTTGGTCCACCTCCTAAGACCCAGCAGTTTTTTTGTCCTCTGTAGGAGACATGCGTCTCTGCTCCCTATGTTAAGAAACATATATTCAATCATGGTGAAACCGGTTGTACTGTGTACCGCCCTGGGCTTTACAGCGGTTTCACATTTGTTGGGGTCAACTCAACCCAAGACAACTCAAACACTTGCATTATGTCAAAAAATATAAATACTAAAACGTTTTTTCATGAATTTCATAAAATGGCATAGAACTCTTCACACGTGATCTTTGTGTCTGTGCTTGTCGGTAGATGGTAAGGAGACGTATTCTGGGGTCGATTTTGGAGAGTGAGAAGAACTATCTGGATGCCCTTAAGCGAATTTTAGAGGTATTGGTCTTTTGCAATACAGCTGTCATGCATTTTAGATGATATTGAGGGTGTGTGGGACATTTTACTCTCCCACTCTTCAGTGTTTCAGAAGCATTGTGATGTGTTATGCCTGTTTTTCACGTTTTCCCTTTTACCTCCATCGAGGAAAGTGTTATTGCTGCATGACTGTGGATGTGTAACAGGCTCACCTGCTACAGTTTGTCTCTAAGAATATGGAAAACATCTCGTGCTACTGTTAAATCTTGTCAATCAATATACAACGGCTCAAGTAGCACCACTTGGTGACCACTCCTAGAGTTTCAAGCACAAGAAGTCGCTCTTGTCCCATGGAGAAGAAAAAATCTTTGGGAGAGTGAGGCCTGTGGGTAATAGGTCTATGACTGCATGAATAGGAGGATGGGCATTATGGCTCGGTAGTGGTCATATGACTTAGGTGGGTGTGGTCACATTTCCTCCAATCAGCATTATGAGAAGCCACTGTCAGAGATGGAGCCCCGGTTGCTGAGCGACAGGAAGCTCAAGGTGACGTTCTACCGCGTACGAGAGATCCTGCAGTGTCACGCCCTGTTCCAGATCGCCCTAGCTAGCCGTGTGGCTGAGTGGGACGCCTCCGAGATGATCGGCGATGTCTTCGTGGCCTCTGTGAGTCTCCTAAGCGATGGCCTTGGGGAACATATAGGGAAAAATGTGGGGACACATCTGGCTTTGTTAGCCTGCCTGTTTCCTAGATGATGGCAACATCGAGGGAGCACACGGATAACTTTCTGCTTCAACTCTTTTCTCTTATTTGATTATTTTCCCCCCTTGTCTGAGGAAATATCACAGAATTCTGAGTTGAAGGGAGAGTTCTCTGAGAAAGTCCTACATCACCGCTCTGATCTTGGGATGCAGTGACGTGTGTTCCACTGCTTTGTGTTTTACTGTAAAATCATTTATTTATTGTAAAATTTCATTGATCAATTGCTGAAGTCTTTGAATGCTGGAAACCTCTACTCCATCAGGATTTTTAAGCAAAAGAATTCAGTCAACAAAGAAAATAAGTTAACGAGAAGTCCAGTGGTTTTCTGCAGGTATGACAAGTAGGGGTTTACGCTGTAAATCTCGGCAAAGGTACCAGGTACCAGAAGGTTCCCTTCTGGCGGTAACTTAGGGTCCCTGGCGGTTGCTGCCAGAATGGTCAGCAGCAGGATGTACCCCACCCTTGCACCCTGCTGCCTAGCAACACTAACCTCTCCTGACAAAGGAAGTGACCCACTTGTTCCACTTCCTGGATTTGTTGTTCTGGGTCTGGCTCATTTGTTTGGCTTCAGGTGCTGGTAATCTGTGTCCAGCGGTCAAGGGCTCTATTCAAGGTTTCAGCCGCTAGGTTTTTGTCGTCCTAAAAGCGTCGTGATGCCCTGGATTCTCATGTAATGTTCTGTGCTCTCACCTTCCTTCAGTTCTCCAAGTCCATGGTGCTGGATGCGTACAGTGAGTACGTGAACAACTTCAGCACCGCCATGGATGTGATTAAGAAAACGTGCGCCTCAAAGCCAGCCTTCCTCGAATTTCTCAAAGTAAGGAGGGACCTTAGTGTGGGAAGCGCTGACTGCCTGGTTGATTCGGCAGGGGTGAGAGAAACAGCTAGACTGAAATAACAAGACCGACTGTGGCATTGACGATCCGCCCACAGAAATTTCTGTCATGAAAGTGTGTAAAACTTGATGTAAAAACACCCATGGATGTGTGTTGGTTTTTAAAACCAACCAGAACCTCACTCACGCCCCCTACCTGTCCCCACAGTATAGCCAAGACAGCAGCAGTGACCACGTGACCCTCTACGGGCTGATGATGAAACCCATACAGAGGTTCCCACAGTTTATACTGCTACTGCAGGTACGAAGGAGCCCTGCCCCCGGTCCCCATGCCCCGCCCCCTGACGGGGCCTTGCTACTGAATAAAACACTTTGCTTTAACATTATGCGTGCAGTGCACAAGAACCCTTTACATAATTAATATGGGATAATACTAATAACTCACCGGAAGAGGTTCCAGATCCCCGTGGCCCTGAATAAGATAAGCAGTTACAGAAGATGGATGGATTATATTAACAACCACCTACAGATATTTAGGAGCAGATGACCAGGTGGGGTTGACCAGCAGGGGGAGCTCTACACTCACTGAATAAAGTTTGTGTGAAATCTGTCGCGTGGGCAGTCCTGTTAGAATGTATTTTTAATTATAAAGCCTATGGAAATGTGTGTGTGTGTGTGTGTTTGTGTGTGGCTGGGTTTGGCAGAACACCTTTCATGTTATCTGCTTGGAACCCTGGGTCAGATTGGGAGTGGACCCCAAATGACCCATTGTTCCACATCATGCCACTCCAGGACATGTTGAGGAACACCCCTGTGGGCCACGGAGACCGCCTGCCCCTGCAGATGGCGCTGACGGAGCTGGAGACCCTGGCCGACAAGCTGAACGAGCGTAAAAGGGAAGCGGACCAGCGCCGCGAGATCCGGCACATCGCCACGGCCATGAATGAGCGCTACCTCAACAAGGTACCCTGCAGCAGCTAAGGGCGGGCACTGTGCCCACAACATGGTTAACTGTAGGGCCAGGGTCGCCCTACCGCTTTGGGTTTTAGTTCCTGCTCGTCTGAAGACACGGTTACCATGGAAACTCACCCACTTCTGACACAGTACCCTTTTTAGCATTTCCGTCCTAGCTGCCCCTTTCCCCTTCCACGCTGGGCTGTGAGATCCTCAGCCAGAGGGCTGGGTGTGGAACCACCTTTAGTTTGGCCAGTAGGTGGCGTAATGATATTAGCAGGGACTTGTGATGTAAATATTAATCTATGCACATGAGTGAAAAACAACGTTGAAAATTTGCTTATTACAAATGTGTTCGGTCTTCGATCAGTAGATGTAATACACCGGTACTTGAATGTGAACGACCGCCACCCCCCCAGCTCCTGAGGTCTGGCAGCCGGTACCTGATCCGCTCTGATGACATGGTGGAGACGGTGTACGGGGACCGCGGGGAAGTGGTGAAGACCAAGGAGAGACGGCTCTTCCTGCTTAATGACGTGCTGATGTGCGCCACGGCCAATGTCCGGTAAACTGACCCCAGATCAGTGTGATCAATCGCCTGTTTTTGGAGAAATGGAAGTCGGCTCTTAGTATGACTTTGGAGAAGTGACTTTGGCATGATTTGTCATCGTGCAGGGGCAGTCAGGACAGCGGTAGTGCTGGCGCCCCCTCCTGGCAGAAGTTCCTGCTGAAATGGAGCATACCTCTGAGCTTAGTGGACGTGGTGGAATTCGGCTCCAGCGAGGACGTGGGGGACAACGGCCGATTCCCTCCGCCGCACTCTGGGGAGAAGGTGGTCATCAGCGCCAAGCCCAGTAGGTGTCACTGCGAGGCCACGGTCCACTTTTGGTTCGAGCAACTAATGAATTCTGATTCTGAGAATTAGAGGAAATGAAAGGTTTAGCAGAGTGGCCTGGCACCCAAAACCACCCCTGCTGTTGAACTGTGCAATTGCCCCAGTAATAAAAATGTCAGGATTAACAAGGTGTGAATAATTACGAGCTGCACAAGCTTCTCTGGAGAGAACTGTCTGTTGCCAAGGCTTTCAGGGTGTCCTGATTCCCTAGGAGGTACGTAGTGCCCTATAGAGCAGTGTTTTCCAGTCTTTTTTAGTCAGTTTTAGCTCCTTCCCCAAGGGAGCAAAAATGTGCACTGTCTGGCAGGGAGTCGGGAGGGAGCAAAAATGTGGACCAACTGTGGGTCCCGGAGGAGCGGGTTGGGAAACACTGCTGAAGAGGCAAGGGCTGCACACTGCACCCAATGGAACATATATGTCCTTGGGGCGGATGGACCTTCAGGCAGAGACCACAGATGGAGTTAATGCAGCCCTCGACACAGAAGGGTTTGCTCATTTTCATTTTCTTTCGTTTGATGGGTCTGAGCGTTTGCACAGATGGTTGTTTTGGTCATAATGGCATATTTATTATTAGTAATAATACTTTATGGGGAAATTGTTTCCACCTACCCCATCTTGCTCTCCATGAGAGCATGCTTTGCAGCGAAGGGCAGCCACCTACAGCAGCGCTTGTGGAACTGGGGGCTAAGGACATGACTATTCTGCTGAGGCCGGGCTGGACCCGGCAACCTTCCCATAGCAGGCACAGAGGCTTCGCTCACTGAGCCACACACTGTGCATCCAGTTCCTCATGGAGGGAATTTCAGGCTATGTTTGGGTCCATAGTACTTCATGCTTGTGCTCTGACTTTTAAAACAGCTGTCTCTTTAAAAAAACTGATTGGCGAACCAGACTTGTGATTTAATTCTCCTTTGCGTTCCCCTCGACTGGCAAACAGGACAGTTTAAAGCTATATCGAGGAAGGCTGTATGATTTGTGGTCATGGGTCATGCATTGGCTGTTTTTAGTGTAAAACGTGAGCCTTGAGCGCTGGCATTTTGTCAGGGAGTCATTCGGTGTAACTTTATGAGAGGAGATGCAGTGATTTCTGGTCAACCAGGAAGAGTTTATAAGTGGAGCTTTTAAAATGAAGCTTTTATAAATGTCTTGCATTTATGCAGTGTGTGTTACTGCTTTGTGGTTATTTTGGCTTTGAGCAGTGCATTCTTTGATAATCTAATTCCTGATGAGTAGCTTACCCACCCAGGATTTCGCCTTTGGATATTTTGCCCTTTTTACCTGATACTGGTAGATCTAAGCTTTGTTAGTGTTATTAATAATTGATAAGTGACAGAATTTGAAGATATAGTTTGCAGTGTATGGACGAGCACTGCAGTACGTTTCTGTGGATGACCAAGGCTTCCCACATTAGAGACAGATGTTGATGGTCACGGCTAATCAGGATGCGGGCTTGTTTCAGTATATGACTCATTGCTAGACTGTAGGAGCGTTCTGATGTGCTCCCTGTGGTCTGTATTGCAAGACTGCTTCCTGTTTTCCACTGAGGCTGTCCTCGGAGATGCCCTCAGTCAGATGATGACAGGCTTGTCTCTGACCCGGCGGCTAAGGCAGGTGCTTGTAGCACTGACACATGCCAGCGAGAATCTGTCTGTGCCTGTAGGTCTCGCTATATTTATGAGGCAGAACTTTAAGAAAACGTCCCCACATCGAATGCACATTAAACAGCCAGAAAAATATCAGGCATGACCCCCATAAAAGTCCCCGTTCTTCCAGATGTTACTCAGAAACAAAATGAGCAGTGTTTTTAATTGGTGACGTGGAATTAAAATTCTAGGGGAATTCCCTAGAAAGACAGTAATTCAGGTGTGTTTGTGTGTGTATATGTTGCCGTCAGCCACTGGCTTGATCAGTCACAGATAAACGACACATTGTCTTTTCTTTTCCACCACCATATACCGTCACATCCACAGCTCTACGGTCAAGTATGGACCGGGGAATGGGACATGTTCAGAGTGTTGGGGGGGGGTCATTGGGAGAGTGGGACCAAACGACACTAGCCTATCCGCCCCCCCCCCCCCGCACTCTGTATTGAAACGTCAGTGCCACGAGGCCACGTTCTGAAGAAGGGGGGTCGCATTACTGACTGACAGTTTGGGTGTGCGGGCAGGAATTCATCCCATTGTTCATTGTCTACTGGCATCCCGTCCAGGATGTGCTCTGGCGCAGAGCCCTGTGCTGACTGGGCCAGGCTCCAGGCCCCCCATGACCCTGACCAGGATAAGCGGTTGGTAGATGTATGGATTGAAGGAATGGATGGATGGATGGATGGATGGATGGA
>JAAGVU020000025.1:22686217-22704919 GCA_011763525.2 Mormyrus iriodes
ATGGATGGATGGATGGATGGATGGATGGAGAATCATTGTCTTGTACTTTTCCATAGCAGAGTTTCTGAAGGCCCAGAAACACACAGAGTTGAGATCTCTGGTCTCCCAGTTTTAAGGGCAGACTGGCAGCAGCGTAAGGAAAACTTTCGGCTTTCGGAATGTCTGCCTCCCTGCGCGGTTTTCTGTCTCTCGACGTTTCACTTTTTCTTTGTCCAGCAGGACGTGTCTGATCCCATCCAAAGATTTTTCCTAACCTCTAGCAGAAATAGATTACTCCCCTCCCCCCTATGGGAATTATGGCTTGAAATCCCCATTTCCGATCACAGTGCCATTAGTCACCAGATGCTGGATCCCTGTTCGGCAAAAGCCGTCCAGTGTTGTCGCCCTCCGTTTCATGCATCTTCTTTTTCCAGAAGGGGGTGATGTTTGCATCCTGGCCCCAGGTTCACCCCGTGAGCAGCCCATGGTGTCCGTGCTCCACATTCTCTGTCTTGCAGCTTAATGAATCCGACACCTTCTGAAGTGAAAGCCATCTTAAAATGTAGTCCTCCGCGACATGGATTTGTCATGGCCTGACACGGAACCTCGGAGTCCCGCCAACACGTGTTGCTGTTCTCCCGCAACTGCGAGATGAAACGTGTCCTAGGCGTGCATTACGTGGCTGCCAGCAGAAATAGTAGGGCTTTGGAATAGTAATTAATCCCGAAATTACCCTTTAATTATAAGCGGTACTGACGGCTCAGATGAGAAAATTTGTAAATACTGGCACCCAAATGTGAATATAAACCCTAAGTAAATCATTCCCTGTCAGCCTGTTCCCTGCTGAAGTGCCACTAATGGAAACAAAGGGGTTCTCGGAATAGCCGCTCTCAGGCTGGGTGAACGCTGTACCTGTTACCATGGCAGCGGCACCCAAGCCAGCAGTGGGCAGCTATTGTCCCATTACGAAATGCTGATGCGAGCAGATCCCGCTGCTAAAGCTCCTTGCACCAGAACACGGTACCATAAAACCGCAGCACTGAATGTCCCGCCGCCCTCCTGCTGAGCCCGGTGGTTGCCTGGCCCGCTTTTAGCCATTATCGGGTCACGCCGACACTTCCCGTGAAATGAGTTTAGACTCCGTGTACACGGCACCTAGCCTGAGAAAAGCAAAACCTTAGGGACTCTGAGTACAATCCCGTCTCTGAATTTAAGTAACGACGTGCGGTGAGTAATTCCAATGTGACTGGTCATGTGATCAGCTGTTGGCATCCAGTCGAGTGGAGCCTTGTAATGGCTTGGCAGGGAGTCACCATTCAGACCGGCCAATAGCATCCCCAGAATCCAGGTGCCAACGATTCTGTCAGCCAGAGAGCATGCTCCCCCATGAACAGTGCCCCCCTAGGAAGGAAGGTGGTTTATGAGCTTCTGAGCTGTGGGGGGGGTGGGGGTGGCTCGCTACAGTGCTACAGCCGGACAGTGGAGGCCACAATGCCCTCTTTGTCTGGCAGGGGCGGTTACCATGCAGGGCACATCAGTGCTCTAGGGCTTGGGGACCCTTTGGGGGGGGGGGGCACATTAGGTGGTGGTGAGAAGGCCCCCCCCACCCACCCCTGCTGTTGGCATAAATATGTAGGAACGGGTGTGTGACTGCAGACCTGTCACCACTGCTGAATGACCCTTCTTTCCTTGCCCTTTTTCCATGCTTTCTGTTCTGTCCCATTTCCCACTGATAAAGAACGGGAATCTCCAAGCAGCCTCTTTTCCCCACTGCGCTTCATCTCCACTGTCACTCCTTCTTGCTCTGGTTGCAGGTTTCGGGAAACGCTGAAAAAATCCCCACTCGCGTAAAACCGCTTCATCTCCCCCCGTGAGCAGAGCCCCTGGCACGGCACGGGGGGGGGGGGGTTATGCAGTCGAGCGGCAAATGTGGGATTCCTCAGCACCCGGGCTGCCACGACCTGCCACCCCGCGGGGGCGCCTGAGGTGCCTTCGACTGGCGCCTCTCTGTTTCCTCACACTGAGGGTCTATTTCAAAGGCCCAGCCAAAACTTTATGGCATTTGTGTGACGGCTTATCACATGAACTCTTGAGAAATGTATGATAAATACAATTTCCCCCTCTTTTTTGACAGTTTTTGGCTGTATCTTGTGCTTAGAAGACTTTAAGGTCTGACAGTGGGTCTCCTTGTAAAGAATCAGTGTCACTTTCAGTCAGGCTTCTGTCAGCCAATCAGAGCTAAGACAGTGAGCATTCATTCAGCACCCAGAAGGCTTTTCTTCCAAAATTGCTTGTTTAGTTATTCACTGTACTGACCTGCCTACATCGCCCTCCTTCCCAGACAAGCTGTATGTGGGTCCGGGGCAGCTGTACCAGGACCTGCAGAACTTGGTCCATGACCTCAGCCTCGTAAACCAGATCTCCAGCATGATCAGCAGCTTGAAAGGGAAGTACCAGGTGAGGGAGCCCTTGGGGTCCCATGGGTCAGTTAATTAACAAGGATTAATTATTGAACTAATTGAATTGTATAACCAGCCAAGTAACGTTAGTCCATCTACAACCTCAACATCCTGAGCATGTGCTTGTACAGTATGCTCCTGCAAAGTGAGGCAGCTGGTGTTCTCCATGTGATTTCCATACCCCCCCCGGCCTGTCCCCTGCCCTTCCTGCAGAACGTGAATGCCACCGTGGCCCAGGACTGGGTGTCGGGCCTGCAGCGGCTCATCGCCAAGAAGGAGGAGGAGATCCGAGCTGCAGACCGCTGTCGCATCCAGCTGCAACTCCCTGGGAAGCACGACAAGTCAGCCCCCGTCTCCTGTGATGACAGGCCACGCCTTTTCTGCCGTTTTATTCCCTATGGTGTAGGAAGTGCACAGGGAGGTGTTCCCTTAGGCTTCCTCATGCGTGTTGATCTTCATGTGGTGACCTTGAGTTTGAGCTCCCCTGAATTCCTGTGTAGCTGACATAAAAGTGTGCGTCATTCTCGCCTCCATGTGGCTTTATTTAATTTCTTGAACCTTCTTGTCCGTTTTGATCTGCGTTAATGGGAGACCCAGCTGTGGCCCCTCAGATGTTGTTATCCCAGAATGCTGAGTGAACGTCCCCCTTCTCCTAAGAGCCTGGTCCCCTCCCGCTGCGATCGACGACCCCATGTGGTGTCTGGCTATCGGGTGATGAGCCGCCCCTCTGCCCCGGCAGGTCCGGCCGGCCCACATTCTTCACCGCGGTGTTCAACACATTCAACCCCGCCACCAAGCAGTCGTGGATCAGCAGCCTGCAGATGGCCAAGCTGAGCCTCGGTACGGGCTCCTTGCAGACCCCCACACCTCTCTTTTAGCATGAGGGGCTTTTGGCAGAGTGGTCTGGTTTCTCCCTATGAGCCTGTCTCCTTTTTATGATGTCATCATTTAGGACTAATGGCTTGGTGCTGGCAGTTAAAGTTGTACACCATCTGTTATAAACCTCCTCATTTTATTACCTTCCATTAATTTGATTGGTGCTGTGGCTACTTTTTCTGTTTTGGCCCAGGAGTCATAAAGTGAAGTTTATTTTATCCAACCTTTTGGGAGCAAACGTAGCTATGAAACGGGTAACGTATATCCACGCGTATCAGGACTGAGCTTCTCTTCCTTCCGTCCGCGTGTGGCGGGCCCCGCGCCTTTCTTCCCCTCGCAGAGGATGACAACCTGCTGGGCTGGTTCTACGCCGAGGACGACGGGAATCAGATGACACGGCGGAAACACCCGCTCCTACTGCGCCAGCTGCCCGTGGTCATGTCGAAGCTTCAGGAGTTCAAGGCAGGGCGTCTGTCGGGTGCCATGGAGACGCTTGGCGTGCCCCTCCCACCTAGAACCGCACTTTCTTAGTCACTGATTTATACAGGGGACTGACTAGTCACAAGCTATACTACCGCTATTCTAGAAGTTTTATCGCCATGGCAACTTTAACCATTCATGTTTATTTTTTGGATATAGTGATTTTTCACTATCACTGTTGTCATCATATAATCCAATCTATGCAGACCTGCTTAATGTTAAGTGTATGTTGCTGGTATAAGCTCTGAATCTTTGACACACCGCTACAGCCGTGAGTTAGTGGTCATTTGTTTAGGGGCTGTTTGCTTGGAAATTGGATCACTCTGTTTGTTTTTGGCACTGGTCTTTCCCTCTTTGTGACGGCCAGCTCCTCTGCCTTCGTCCTGTCACCCCACGCCAGGTGGAGTGCGCAACCCACAACCCTGAGCCCCTCTACAATAGCGAGAGCACCGCTGATAGCCCAGCCACGGGCCACGGCTGCGTGTGGGTGAGCGTTTCTCGTATGCTTCCGATTCTAACCCCCTGTGCTCGTGCATCGGCCCCCACCAGACCCCGACTACAGTCCGCGTGGAGCGAGGCACCGGGCCTGGGGGCACTGTGTGGGAAAGGTTTGTGTGAGAGCAGTTGCCATTGAGATCTACGGTAGAAGCCTGAATCACGCCCTTGTGCGTGCGTGTGTGTCCACAGAGAATGTGAACGTAAGCTAGGTATCGCCCTGTCTGCCCCAAGAAACACTTGATGTAAAGTAAAAATGAATGACACCGTGGTGGTGGTCAAAAATCAACAATAGTAACTACTTGTCACCCCGAATATTCTGTTTGACTGATAACATTTGAGGTGGTAAGATTCCGTCATTGCCTTTTGTTGAGCTGTGTAGGTAGGCACCTTCTCCAAGGATAAATGAGGGCTTAAGCTCGCTGGGGTAATCTCTGTGAATAATTCCCTGCGATCTGGAGGAATAGTTGAGCTTCTCCGCTGGCTGTTACCCAGAAACGTCCCACTTGCAGCTGCTGAGTGCTCTTAGCTCGGGCCACTTTTCGCTGGGGTCCGTGCCCTCTCACTCTCTGCACTTCCTGCTTCCTCTTCCACAAACACAAGCAGTTTATCTAAAGGCTGTGTTTCACAAATGGTCTTTGTGACCCCCCCCACCCACCCAGTAAGAATACTGTACGACGAGTGTGGCCAGACTGTGCTGAATGCCTTGTCTCTATCATTTATAGCATAGATGCAAACATGCATGACCGCAGTGATCTGGAATATGCAATTTGCTCGTTTTCCTCGGCATTTTCAGGCTCCTGCTCCAGCAGAGACCCTCTTCAGTTGCCAATCTGGAATTTTACTCTAAAAGTTAAAATATACTAAAGACATATTCGTAACCACATAGGCACCTCTTTGGTTCCAGATGAGATATTAAGTGGTGTCATCCATCATCTAGCGACCTATTTAGTACCGGGTCATGAGGGGCCTGGAACCTATCCCAGGCAATATAGGACACAATGCTGGGAATCCCCTAGATGGGATACCAGTCTGTTGCAGGGCACATGCAGTGAAGCACTATCTGCAATTTAGGGACACCACTTCAGCGATGTTTACGCACTGTGGGGGTAGAACTGGGAAGCCTTCTGGAAACCAACACATAGTGAGCCGGCATGGGATTCAACCCCATAACCCTGGTGGTACAAGGCAACAGTGCTACCACTGAGCCACCCTGATGGAGTTTCAGTTTTGCTCTTTCGCATTCAAAGCAGAGCCATTATGTGTTGTGTGAATAGTAATTGACTCCTCGCTGAAATTCAAGACAGCAGCCCACCTGGGCTGTAAGGAAGGCGGTATGAGCCACACTACGTTGGCGCTGTCCTGCAACCCTGGTTTTTCTTTGACTCCACTGGTTTGCTCCCGGTCAGGTGGCCAGCTGCACCAATCAGATGGGCCAAATTTCTGTGGTGGCCCTACAGAGCTCCAGCCCCAAGGTGACGGAGTGCTTCAACGTAGAGTCTCGCATCCTGTGCATGGCCCACATACCTCCAGACGACACCCAGGAGGATGCTGAGGGAGCCCCAGAAACGGACTCCTCCCATGGGAAGGGCGGGGGCACCCCCACCATCTGTCTGGGGATGGAGGATGGGAGGTTCGTGTGATCCTCTGCTGCATTGTCATTGGTTTCAAGAAGACATGAAAAAATCGCAGGCATGCTGGGAGAGCATTCAGAGTGCAGTTAGGTGCTGGGCCTTTGTAGACCTCTACAAACCTAAATGGCCTCATTTGCTGGCCCTGTGCTCCTTCTAGCATCTCCGTGTACAAGAGCAGCCAACGTTCGAAGAAGATCCGGCTTCAGTACTTTCCCACTCCGGAGAAGTCAACAGTCACCAGCCTGGTGTACGCGGCGCGGTGTCTGTTCGCTGGCCTCGTCAGCGGCTCTGTCGCCATCTACTCCAGGTCCCCAGGTGAGGCCTTTGGTCGGAGGGCCACTAAAATACACATCCTGTTTACAGTCGGGGCAGGATGCGGCGGTAGGCAGCTGGCTAGGGCTCGATCGGCACACGGGGGCCCGGACGAGGTAAGGCAAAAATATATGGATTATACCTTCATACCCCTCTGTCCATTTTCTTCATCTAACAGTTTGTCCTATTCAGGGTTGCATGGGGTCTGGAGTCTGTCCCCGAAGGTACAGGCGCAAGGCAGGGAACAACCCAGGACTTCACCATTCACACATACATGCACACCTATGGGCAGTTTGGTGACTTCAGTCAGCTTCGGCATCTTTTTGGACTGTGGTGGAGAAACCGGAGTACCAGGAGGAAACCCCACGATGACACGGGGAGAACATGCAAACTCCACACACATGGAGGCTTGAGCCCAGGTCCCAAAGGTGTGAGGTGACAGTGCTAACCACTGCACCGCCGTGCCGCGCCCTATACCTGGACATATAATTTATAAATCAGATTGAGTACGCACTAATGCAGTAATAATAAGCTGCGGGCTAGTCATCGTTACATGCTACGTATACATGAATGAGCAATATGTTGAGGGGAGGGGGCCCAAAAGATATTGTCTGCCTGTAGGCTTGGTCATGTGTCATACCCTCTAGACATTTCACCCCAGTATACAGTGTAGCAGTATTAAAGAATAAAGTAAATATTGTAGACTAACGTAAACTCTAGCATCAGAGAGTGTCTAAACGAGCTCATCGGCGTGGCAGTTGAGCGCTAAGGAAGCGAGGAGATGATTCCTTGTTGGAAGAGTTAGAAAGATCACCCTTCCTTTATTGACACCACTGACACTGTGGCTTAAGCCGTGCGCAGCCCAGGGCTCACGTAAGCCGTGCGCGCTCCAGCAGCCTCCAGTACTTTCACGGTGCATTTTGTTTTTGTGGCAATAACTTACGTATGCGCATTATTCTTTAACCTTGTTATTTTTTTTGTTTTATACTTAACTGAGGCTCCAATCACCATTAACATTGGCTCAATACAGCATCTCTTTATCATTTTAATAGGAAGAGAAGCGTCTGTATGTATTATGGTATTAAAAATGATACCTTTGGGATTTCTAAATAGCGGGGTATACTGTATTGCCTAGTGTTGTGTGATGGCTTAATCTGGCCCTGATTACAGGTGTGCAAAGAGCACCAGTGAGGACATCTTACCATAGTGTGTTTGGGGAGAATGGCTTCTGCACATACGAGTTGAATCACTTGGTTAGTTGTGGTCTTTGGCCTGGAAACAGGCCTGATTGTTGAGTTCATAGTGAATGAGGATGACCACTGCGATACGGATCCTGGGTGGTGTATTTTTGGCTCTGCCGATGCAGGACGTCGTCACCGGTGGTGGTCAGTATTTATTCTCGACTGTTTAGGTTTACTTCCTCCCCCGCGCCCCCCACCAGGCTAATTGTGCGTTCATACTTGGCAAAGACCTTCTGGGTTAGTGATTGTGTTAGGAAATGTAGTATTATCTGGCTCCAGTGAGAGTCATTAGCCACCCTCGTGTTTAACTCTGGGTTCTCCTGAGAGTCAGGCATTGTGAAATCGCCCTCTTTGTTTATTATAAACGCTTTGTGGATCTGAAAGCGAGACGGAAATGTGAGCTGTGAGAGTGCAGGATTACAGAGTCATTTGGAGTCAGTCCTCCTACTCTTTGTTCGGGAGGCAGAGGAGGGTACTGTTTTTGCGATGCGTCGGCTTGGGCCCCGGGACACTTCTGCCAAAGTGCCTGGGGTTCTTTCTCTTTGCTTCCAGAACTCCAGGAGAGGCAGGGACCCGGCCATGGTCTCTGTTCATGGCCAGGGAAGGAAAGCGTGCAATTTCTCTCATCTTTGGCACTCTACCATGTCCCCAAAATCTTCACACAGACCTGGGACTTGTGGAGCTCAGCCGCCCCCCTGCCGTCACCCCAGACTTTTCCGAGAAAGTCTTCATGTTTTCTTCTTTCCATCCATCTATCCCAGGAGTGTCAAAGCCGCCCCACACCACCATAGCCATTCCTCATTTCTTTTGTTGCTTCCGGAAAATTGGATCACACTTGCTTGAAAATTTAAGCCGCTGACTATCAGGTGAGCAGCTGGTCCTGTTTCGGCGACCCGGCAGGTGGCTGTTACGTCGTCACGTAATTAGGGGGGGCAGACTGAGGCAGAAACACAATGCTAACATGGTACCACCCCCCCCACGACACTGATGCGGTGCTGCCCCCCCAATCCTGCAGCGTACATCTGCTTTGCCGCAGGACAGAGTACCGTGATCCAGCGAAACCTTCCAGAGCCAGACAGAAAAAATATTAGATTTGTCTGTGTTTTGTTGGCTCTGGCGGTTTATAGCTCTGCTAACTGTTCAGCAAATGGAATTGCGGGGGTCTCGATGTCCTGACTAAGATCATCCTGGTCCGTCGCTGATAGTCTTGCAGTACCGTGAGCTCATACCTACCAGGCAGGCCAGGGTTGTTAAAAAAGACCAAAGTTACATATTTATTTTCTGTTTCACTGCTATCTTGCACCCCCTATGCCCCGTCCAGTCACCAGTGACTATGTGGGTCCATGTTTGTGATTCATCTTATTCCCAGAACTCCGCCCCCCTGCTGCGCTCGCTGTCTGTCACCTGATTCTCCACCTGCCAGTTCCTCTGTGCCTCAGCTGGCTCTGATGTCAGATCAGATCATCTCCACCGCTCCATACTTTATGACGGTGTTATCGTGCATGGGGAAGTACTACACTGTTAATACAGAGCAAAGCGCCTGATAGAGGCATGTTGTTTAAGTATCTCGGCACCATAACCTGCAGTTGGGGGGAGGGTAGCTGTCAGCTGGCTAAATAAACTGCGATGGCCGATTTCACAGGGCTGCAGGAATGTCTCCAGGACCCGAATCCCCCCTGCGTGTCCCTCGGGTCCCACCTGGTTTAGCTTGCCTCTTTTCACGGCTCTGAAGCTGAGCTAGGTTGGGCTCTGAGCGATCGCGGGTCCCTTCTGGGCCCTGTCGCTGCTCCCTGGCTCTCAGCCCGGAGCCCGTTAAAAACGGCCCTTTTGGGACTCCACGTCACCAGGCTCCCCATTGCAGCGTTCCTGGAATGTCTGAATACCTCAGCCCACTTTTGTGCCGTCTTCTCCCTGAAACGCTGGAGGAGTTTCTTTGCAACACCTGGTTTATGGGAATGACAGTCCTTTATTGATTGCTTTGCGGTTTAGTTTAATACTATCATAATGGCTTGCAGTGTTTCACACATTTCTTACAGGCTCAGGATGAAATGATAAAATAACTTTTTAAATTTAAATTTGTACCCCATTTGTTCTTTGGATCCCTTCTCTTCTTAACCAAGACCTTGATGTCTATACCATGAAACAGCTACGCTGATTCAGGGAAGTCACTGTCGATCGTGACACACTAATCCTCTGATTGATTTGTCCCGTGTTTCATCCTGGCCAGCACTTCTATTTCCGGCTTGAACAGCAGCTGTCAAAACTTGAAAGCAAAAACGAGTCACTCCTGAAAGCTTTGCGACTCCCGTGCAGGTCCGTGGGGAAGCGGTGTGCTCGCCTGTGATTATCCAGCCTGGATTAGCATTTAGATTAGATCCACAGTTTTCCAGGCTCTTGGGGGACTGGGTTCAGAGTCTGGTGATGTGACCTCAGCAGACCTGAATGGCTGGCTAAGATTCTGCTTTGCTTAGCGAGGTGAGGGAGGGACGTATGACTCTAAGATGGTCAGATCATCCTCAGCTTAGTTTTCTCTCAGATTGGAACTTAGGCCCCTGCAGCTGTATAGCTGAGTTTGCTGATGACACTGCGGATCAGTGCTTAACTTAGCTCTTCCGTATCGTGCGTTTTTAACCTGCCGCTTGCTGCCTGCTGGGTCGCCGCAGTTCCTGCTGACAATAGCGCCATTGTTCAGTCGTTGTCCTTCGCTGGTTTCTGTCACCAAGCCGGGCACGGCCGCGAAGGGTGCAAACCGCTAGTTATTCGCAGACCGTCGTGAACGGAGAAGAGGCGCCGGCCTTGGGATGACCCGGACTGAATCAGAGACCTGCCTGTGCAGTTTTTTTCAACTGAAGACGGATCTCAGAAGGCATCTTCAAGACCTAGAGAAGCTTTCGCCGGTGTCTGCGGAGCTCTCCTTGCAGAAGCTGTGCACCTCTGTATTTGAATAGATTATTTTGATGACAGATATCAGGCAACGTGACATTTCCGATCGCAACTTCATGCCCATCCTGCTTTCGATAAAACTGCGTTACTCAGCAGTGTGAGAAGCACTGACATGTCTCTGCACGCACCTCCACGCCCCTGCAGTCAGGGCACCGTAATGGAAGGCGTGCGCCATGTCATGAAAGCTCTGAGCGGGTGCCGGGCGGGCAGTAGGGGGTGCAGTTTGTTGGTGATGGTGGGTTTTAGGACCCTGGGGATACCCACTGTGGGGCACTGGTCTGTGATACAAGAGCTCTAGCAGGCTGTTAGCTGAAACACACACACACACACACACGTTTTTGTATTCCTATCCTTGTGGGGTCTCCATTCATTTCTATGGGGAAAAAACCACAGTCCCAACTATGACAACCTTAACCCCTACCCAGCCCTAACCTTAACCATAAGCAGCATGGGCATACATTATGGGGGTGATGGTGGGGTTGTAACCCCCCTCCCCCCAATAATCAAAACCTACGAATATAACCCCTTGGTCCCCCTTGAATGGCTGGAGACCTCAGCCCCTCCAATTCTCCTCCACATGCACGCAGACACACACACACTGACACACACAGTCCCTTTCCGCTCATTAAGTAGTGGGAGGTGGGGGTTGTACAGCAGTTCCACTTTCATTGTTATTTGCGCTGTTCGTCTTTCCTAATGGCAGGAATGGTGATTATCTCCTGCCCTCGAGTTTCAGAAGCTCTTTACAGTGTTCTCCACCATTATTCCATAAGGCCGAGGTGCACCACTCTCGTGCAAGAGCTTTTTCTCACAGGTTGACCTGTAGTGACCTCAAGCACAGCACACAATTGGGTTCACGTCCTCATCTGTTGTCTGCTCCCAGATGGCCTGTGGAACGTGGACTCCCCGAAGCTGGTGAAATTGGGGGTGCTTCCTGTGAAGAGCATGGTGGCGGTGGAGGACCACGTGTGGGCTTCATGTGGAGGCCAGGTCTTCATCATCAGCACCAAGACCTTTGCCGTCGAGGTACTGCTTTTTTTTGGGGGGAGGGGGGCAACACGGGACTGTGGGACAGTGAGATATATTTTCAACCAATAGGAGCACACATACTCGTCATGTAGGTCACATGGAGCTGATGACACACCCATCTCAACATCTTAATCATCCACAAGCCATGTGTGTATACACACATACATGCATGTGTACGTGCGTATGTATGCAGCATGTCCTCAGTGAGCAGCGCCTGGGCGCCTTACAGATTCCTCTGCAGTCTTGTTTTTGCCTTAGGGCTGGAGAAACGAAAACACACCACCACCACTTCCCGCCTCCATCTCCCCATCTTATGCAACTCTCCCGTTCCTCCTGATGAGGTTTGTGGGCGTAGGAGTTGGGCCCCCGCCCCCCCATCCGGCCGAGAGCCCGACACACTGACACGCAGAGGATGGAGGGCAGGGTATTCTAAAAAAGGAAAAGGATACAGCTGAATGAATCTGAGCCGGCTGCGTGAGGAGGGGAGAGGAGTATAAAATGTTCCGACTGCTCAGCCCACGTGAGAACATTGGCCTTACGCTCGTCGTATCGCCTGATGAGGCACAGCCTGTCTGTGTGACCTCCTCGTCTTCGCCTACTGAAGCCTGGTCCTTAAATCACAGCCCAGCACTGCATAGATAAATGTCGATCTTGGTAAAACTACAAACGGGACACATTAACGAACATGATGCAGGGCGCATGCAGGCTGAATGGACTGTAGGCCTGTTAGTCACACACATGATGGAGATCTGTCCTAAGTGTTTTGCTCCCATTTACTCGTGCTTGATGTTTTTCCTCCAGTTTGGAGGCATATTGAGACATTATCGAAGCCGTTTAAGCTGTTTTACAGCAGATATCCAAGCTGTTATTGCTTTCCGTACGATGTAAGATAAGATGGAACTTTATTGATCCCTGTGAGGGGAAATTTCTTTGTCCATTATCGCTAGAAGATATAAACACAACGAAGGGTCATTTTAGTAGAAATACATACAGCAAAGAGTAACGTAAGTGAAAGTATTCAATAAATATGTAAAGAAAGAAAAACTAATAAAATTTAAGTTTAAAAAAGAAACAAGAGCTGTGCAAACAATGTACCGCTCTGGTAAAGATGGTGGTTGTGCAGATAGGCATGTATTTTCAGGGTCCTTTCATAATAAGTGTTAAGTGTACATGATGACAGTGTTTATTAATGACATCACACCTGTGGACGCCATTCACTATGGCCATGTTCTGATTTGGCCCCCAGCCCATGTACGTAGACGCTGCGCCAGGTAGTTCGTCACATACGCGGTCTCTCTCTCAGCCACGGCGACACCTGCGGACAGCCTGGTCCCGCAGTAGCCAGCCGGTGACTCAGGATCCCGTTAGTGAACCTCGTTAAGCGGAGCACCTGCACCAGGGCTTGAGAAACAGCTCACTTCCCAGCTGGGGGGGGCAGGAAACAAAGGGAAGGGGAAGGGGGGGGTCTCCTCCCGCGGGGGCACGCCGGACACAGTTGTTTGTTACTGGCCAAGCAGACGGATCACAATCCAAAATGGGTGACTTCATATATAATAAACAGCTGTGCAGATTGACTGTCTCTCCTGGTACTTAGCAGTCACAGTGTATACTGAAGTTTGGTTCCTTAACCAGTGCGCCCCCTGTGACCCTCATGGACTAACTGATTGAGCAATAGAAAAAGAATGTTTGAATTTTTGTGTTTGAATGGTTGCTAGGCTAACAAGGACTGTAGTCTAACTTGTGCATTCTAGCATGGGAGTTTAGTTTGAGTGCATCTGAGCTGCAGGCTGCTCCAGCAGGGTGAGTGGGCTACATGTGGACTGTCAGGGTCATCCTTCCAGGCAAATGATTCCGTTATGACTGAATAGGAGAGCCAAGTTGTAATCAGAACCAAGCTGCAAGGTCTTCAGACATGTGGGAATGCAATCTGTCTCTCGTATGTTTTTAACGTAACCTAACTGCCACACCTGTTCCCCACAGCGCCACCTGGAGGCTCACCAGGAGGAGGGCATGGTTGTGTCGCACATGGTGGTGGCCGGTGTGGGCATCTGGATTGCTTTCAGTTCCGGGTCCACACTGCGACTCTTCCACACAGAGACACTAGCGCACCTGCAGGACATCAACATCGCCACGCCCGTGCACCACATGCTCTCTGGTAGGTGGTCACGCTCCCTGACACCCAGAGCTCCTCCCATTTCCCCTTGACCGGATCACACCTCTGGGCTGCCTGACCTGCATACTGGAAATCTTGGAGCTCTACTGCCTCACAATTTTGACCTTTTGGGAAAGCCTTCAATTTTTTGCCAAAGGTTTTGCCGTATTTCTCTATCAATGAACAGAACTAGTTTGAATGGAAGTATTAAAGTATATTTTCTTTTCTTATGCGGTCCACAGGGTGAGCTCCTGTTGCATGTTGTAAAGCTTCTACTCTGATTGCTCAGATCTAAATATCGCACTGGCCTCACATATCCAGCCTCTTCAGACGAGCAGATCTAGGGTTACACCCTGTCTTTGTATCTAACCGCAAGCTGACAAACCATGACGTGTCAGTCATCTTTTATGTCGCACCCTTTTTGTTTTACATGAGTGTCCTGTCCCGCCTTCCTGTGCCGTGTGAATTTCCCACTTCAAGAACCTTTATTACAGTCATTTCTTTTCTTCATGGGACTGTATGGTGAACCCTCAGCCAGCTGGAGGAGGAGCCTTAACCTCCTGCGTCCACTTTGGCACAGACTAAGCTGGTGGGATTTTCAGCGGTAACCATAGGCACCGTGCTTGGGAACGACTGCGGGTCACACAGTGGAGCGTAATTCATTCGGTAAAGCTACTTGAATGTGGGTACCGGAGCGGTTTTGGGGGCGATTTAGATACGTTTATCAGTGACTTGGGGATAGACCAATGCAGGACACTGTGGGCAGCCTGTGGATCAAGTTTAAACTCAAGGGCAAAAGGCTGCATCCTGGATGGTTAAACTAATTGGCCAGGACAGGGAGCTCAGAGAGGGCGAGCAGATCGTGCAGCTATGGTGATGTGGCCAGGATGACTGCCATGCCAAGGTGGGCACTTTGTGTACTGGCGTGGGCGGGTGTTGCTCATGGTGGTCACAGTACGGGAGGGTGAGGGGAGATGAGAACATTTAGGCTGTTGGTAACCGCCCCCTAAATAACGCCTTGAGGTTTTCAGATGCTCAATGCTTCTCGGTACGATTCTGAAACCATGGAAACGTCCTGTCAGGCACTTGTCTAATCTCCAACCCAGAGGTTGTTTTTTAATCCACACACATGGCGCGTCCACTCCGTGACTGCCTCGGGCCGGCACGCCTTCTGACCCAGACCCGGGTGACTATCATGATAAATGCTGACATCCTTTTCTCATTTTTTCTTTTGACGAACCATTACGGACTGTGAGATTGAATCAAACTTCTGTTGAAATGACAGCCTCTGCGTTTAGCCCAGAGCATCTCTAACCGCGACTGATGTGTTCAGCGTCTTGCACAAATGCAGGGCGACTCTCCTGATGAACGCTTTGGCAGGAATCCTGTGTGTCTCTACATATCTGGTCTTAAGGAGGGCCAAGAAGGCCTGGGGGTCTTAACATTACACTGTACAGACTCATGTACTAAGAGGATCCGGAATGTGATGTACGGAGGTCATAAAAAATTATCGAAATTTACACTGGCCGAAATTCGATTACAGAAAAACCAAAATCTCTTGAAAGCATGAGAAACCGGGGAAAGAAATGATCACTATTTGTCTGGCCTTGTTTATTGGCGTGTGGGCTCTGTTCATCTTCGCTCTTCTGGGGTCAGTATAACCCCCTCCTTTCCCTGGGTCCTGGTGCACTCGTTCTGTGGCTTGTGGGGTAATAACAGGTCTTGTAGAGCAAGGAGCTCTCCCTCCTGCTGGATGCCCTGTGATTTAAGCAGGAGCCCTGGCACTTTATGGCGATATGGTGATTCCCGTAAACACGGCCTCTGGAGTGCCAGTCTCTTTCTGAGACGTGGGCCATGTTTTCCACCCATGATGCAGCAGTTCTGAAAGCTGTTCACTGCTCTGGATTGTCCACCATTTTCACAAAGCTATTTTTACAAACAAGTCTAGTCCCATCTGACCTAAAACCACTAAGGCATATGGGATTGTACACAAATTTCTGCCTTTCTGTCGGTTGCCCACTCCTGTCCCCTGTCTTTACTTTAGCAGTGTTTTGCTTTTTCCCTCTTTTCATGAATGATTGGGTAACAAAAAAAAATGACCTGTGTCATGTGTCTTGATCTGTATTTCTGTCCCTTGCGTTACTGGAACTGTCAAAACATGTTCAGCAGCAAGGAAGTGATGTAATATAGGAGTGGCAGATGTGTAGGGGGAGTTTTCTGTAACCATGGATTTGGCTGTGTTGTGTCATTTGCTTTGACTGGTTTCCAGTGCCGTACTGGGTACAGATGTATATCGGCACACAATCTTAAGCACAAACCCAAATCAGAGATTAGTCTTCAGTGTCTGCCGCCCAAAGGTCGCACAGTCTGACCATGTGACTGAGGTGGCAATAGTGCACCGTCCGCCTGGGATATTGTCTCATGTGCGTGCTGGATGTGAATGAAAGTTCAGCTGCTTCTCCGTTCGTTTCAGGGTTCCATCAGTGCTGACGTTTATTTATCTAGCAGAATGATCTTTCAGCCCTCCTGCCTCAGCCCTGAAGTGGTCTCTCCCGGAGTGTCCGGTTGCTCTTCCTGAAGCGGGTGCCTTGGTCATTATGGGGGAGCTAAAGGTGCTATGGTGTGATTCCCGTGCTTTTTGGGCTTCCCCCCGGAGGGTTAGATAATGAGGTTCATTGAGTGGGCAGGAAGTCAGCTGCGAGGAGCGGGGGGGGGGGGAGGAGAAGCTTAAAAGGCTGACCCTCCCTGTGCTCCGGGGCCGTGCTGTCTGGGAGCCGTTTTCCACAGATATCTGCGGTTTTTCTCCACCATTTCAATTCCATGGGGTTTGCTTCTGTAGTAATCATCCAAGTTCACCTGAAACTGTTTTGTTTCACCAAAGGGTTGGACAAGCTCTCCAGTGATTTGTGCAGACACGCCCGGATTTGCCTTTCGAAAGCCGGATGGAATTCACCCTGCGGTGTTTCTGCTTGCTGGCGGTGCCTGAACCTCACGGTTTTAGAATCTACTGTGGTGGCGCTGACCACCTAGTAAGATCATGTGCCAAAGACACAAAGGGATCTGCAGCTTCACTCATTCATATAGTTGGATATTGTATGGGAGTTAAGCAAGTTGTGAGCCTGTACCAGATGCTATAACAGGGCCCCTCATGAAACGGCAGCCTTAAGAGTCCAGTGTTTATTTGGGATAATTTTGACCTGGGATCAAAAAGCTCTTTGGTTTTGAGTTTTGTTGACATTGTCAATGGCATAGAGGGTTACATAAATCATCTTCATTCCAGTATAACTATGAACCTGTGGCTTTTCAGCTGCAGTTCCTATCCCTGCCACTATGTGGTGCGTGTCCTGCAGATGGTGGCGGTTTTGTCCATCTGCAGTCCAAAAAACTGGGTTTAAATGCACTGGTGTCTGGAACCCTTAATATATCTTTTTTGTTGAAAAGTATTTTAAAATATACTTTAGAATCTGGAATTGTCATGGAATGGCACAAATGCGACCATTGTGGCAGATTTAACAGTATAACGTCTGTCTGCGTGCTTAGTCTTCGCTGTAGCACTTTTCTGGAATGTTTCCAGAATGTCTCAGATTCCTAGAGGGGTTGTTTGCATTATGCGTATATAATCTCGCGCATTTGAAGAATTTTTTTCCCGACCGTTAGTTAGTTCTGCATTTTCTCCTACGCGGGCAGCAATCCTGCTCGGGAGCCTGGTATTCACCACACCCCCCCTCCACCACGGGAGCAAACCCAGCCCGTGTCGGCGCAGATCCACGCCATGGAAATGAGGATGACCGGGGCCAAGTGGTTCACTGCCACCCCAAGGCCTCCTGCTGACCTCTCCGATCTGGCAGCGATCCCGATCACAGCCAATGCAGACCATCTTGAGGGAAGAGGCTTTGCTTAAAGCTTAGTAGGGTGGCACCTTCTACGGGTAGGGCTTTGAAGCGGAATTATGAATCTGTGTGTTTTAGTCCTCCTGGCCCCAGGGGTTCAATTCTGATGTGGAAATAAGGGCAGGTTCTCCGCATTCAACCCAGTGCTTCACCTTATTCTCTTATGCAAGAGTTTGCATTAATCTTACATGTGTATAGCGAAAAAGAAACTGTATTAAAATGTATAAGGAAATATATATTGTATATACATTTTTGCATATATGTAACACAACGTTATGAATGGATTACACTAAGCTTTACCTGCTTCTGAGTCGGTCAGTACGTGCACAATAATTTGTCTCAGATAATATTAAAAGCTCCCGGCCCAGATATCGCACAGGCGCTCTGTCCTCTCAAGTCAGACAAGGAGCATTTTTTTTTCCTGTCTAAATTGTTGTTTTTTAAAGCAGAGGATGTTTCCCAAAGATAAAACTGTCCCCAGCGTGACATAGTAGCAGATTCTTTGCTGCCAAAGAGGAGCGTCTGGTTCACAGGCTTTGTCTGCGGTGACCTAAATACCCAGCCATGCATGCAGCAGCGGGCACAAATAACACCTCCAGCACCTTCACTGCCGTATCTGCCGAGTCATGCATCACCAGAGGGTGAAATCTGAAGATTTTTCATGGTTTCACATATATTTTTGCGAGTATAAGTGTCTCAGGAGCGGCCTTGTTAGCTCATATGTAGATAAAAGGGAGATTAATAAGTCTCATACTGCTTTATCGAGACAGTGTTAATATCAACAGTTTGGACCTTATTTTGATAGGCCAAATATTATATGGAAGAGGAAGGCATGAGAGGTCAAGTATTACTATAAGCATGTATGCCGTCTTCTTCTTCTGCGCTGCTGGGGATTAAGGCAGCACGTAGGTGCAGCTCCCAGCTTTATGGGTCCTCTCACCGAAATGCACACAAGCAATCTGACCGAGAAGCTGGGGCTTAAGGGGCAGTCCCTGGTCCAGTTAAGTGGATCTGTGGTATCATGTGCAGTGATGCTACCTGATGCCGACTCCAGCAGACCAGCCCCTGGAACCCTCAAGTAGAATGATCAGACACTCAGGCCCACAGAGCCAGTATCCACGTCTGTGTGTCTGTCTGTGTCTGTGTGTGTCTGTGTGTGTCTGTGTGTGTCTGTGTGTGTCTGTGTGTGTCTGTGTGTGTCTGTGTGTGTGT
>JAAGVU020000025.1:22705019-22736522 GCA_011763525.2 Mormyrus iriodes
TGTGTCTGTGTGTGTCTGTGTGTGTCTGTGTGTGTCTGTGTGTGTCTGTGTGTGTGTGTGTGTGTGTGTGTGTCTGTGTGTGTGTGTGTCTGTGTGTGTCTGTGTGTGTGTGGCCCTGCCTCAGGGCGACTTCAGGTGATGAACCCAAAAACATTTTGTTTGGATGAAAAGGGTGCGGTGGGGAGTAGTATGGCACACAAAAGGCCCTGTAATCCTGTCAAAGGCTTCTGCTTAAAAGTCATACATTTTATTTCTGGTTGTGTCTGGCAGCCTTTTTGTGAATCTTGCTGCTGAAGCGGCAGGGATGTGAAAGATAGCCGCAGTGGCGTTTATTCGGGAAGGAGTCTAAAGGGCAAGAGATAAGGATAGAAAAAGGTCCATTTGCCACATCTGGAGGTGATTCAGGTGCAGGGGCTCCATGGTACACCGTGGTGCTGGCCTGGAGTCTTGTGTAATCAGTTTCAGGTGTGCCGAGTTCAGCAAGTGGGGTCAAAAGATTTAAGCCCACCCCTTGCATTTATTCCTCCCTTCCCTCTATTATGGAAAGTTGCTTCTCTTTTGATTGATTGCTGGCTCTTTTTAACGTAATATGAGAGTGTAATTTGAGTGGATATTGGTTGGATTTCCAAGGTTTACAAGAGCAGTACTGGAGTTTGAGACGTTTGCCTGGAGTCTTGGCAGCATACCTTCTGGGGCTTGCGCTCAGTGGTGGCCCTGTCAGTCTCATCCGCAACCCTTTCTGCTGGGGACACCTCTGGACCGAACCTTCTTTTCAGAGTTCTGGTTTCAGAATAGAGATGGTCCTCATTGTGCTTGAGGGTTCTTCAAACCTAGTGCATGATCTTCAGGATACTAACCTTCAGCAGTAGTTATTTAGGGTGCAGGGTATAAATCTGGGAGATAAAAGATGATTGTACAGCATGTTTTAATGGAGAACTGATTTGACATAACATTTTGAGATGTTCTCCTGTGGTGAGGACCAACTCTTTTCAGTAAGTCCCTCAATTTTGTTTGCTTGTTTAATTTAACATGCTAAATTTTCCTGAAAAGCAATGATAACCTGTATTAACAGCGCTACAGATTTGCAGTCATTCTTGTACTCTGATTGACCAGTGAAACTCATAGTAACCAAACTGCAATCACGTACTCATCTGGGCTACATGTATCCACCAATGTCTATGGTCCCACCAGTATCACTGAATGAAAGTCAGTCCTGCAGGACAAGTCTATAGCTGTTGCCTTAGGTAAGCTTGTAATCTACTCTGTGCTGTGCTTTGAGGAGGCAGGCCCATTTTAACCAGTTACACCCACAGAAGACCCAGATGGTATCACAACATTGACAGGGATCTGAATTCCAGCTCATTTGCATTCATCTCCAAATTGCTTAAGATAGGTTTCCCAGGAAACCATTGGCTTGAAAGCATCATTGCCATAGTAACTTTCCCACACATACAGCAAAAATACCACCCTCCTACCTCAGCTGAAGTGGCCATTTAAGGGGGTCTGTTCAGCATTCAGACTACAGAGGATTTTTTGTAGCTTTTGTAACACTGATAAATATACAGATGCATGCTATAATATAAATATGCAGGTTATGCAGTAACCATGGCGTCTCCAGTCCTGAGCCTAACTTTTCGTTTCTCCTCATCTGTTCTCCAGGACACCAGAGGGTGACGGTGAGCTGCCTCTTGGCTTGTCCTGGCCTCCTCCTGGTGGGGACCAACCTAGGAGTGACCGTGGCGCTCTCCGTGCCCCGGCTGCAGGGCATCCCCAAGGTCACAGGTGGGCCCCACCTCCGCCCCAGCCGGCGTCCCTTTGATATCACAGCACCATGCAGAGCAGCGAACAGCTTTCCAAAACGCTGCATCGTGGGTGGAAAAACACGACCCAAGTATCAGAGAGAGACTGGCACTAAAGAGACTGTGTTTATGGGAATCACTGTATCACCATAAAGTGCCACCCCCTCCTGGTTACATCACGGGCACGAGCTCCTTGCTCTGCAAGACCTGTTATTACCCCACAAGCCACAGAACGAGTGCACCAGCACCCCCATGCCTCACATTATACCTCATGTGTCATCTTTAACTTGCAAATATTTATGTCATTTTTTACATGTATAATATACAATCTATATGTCCTTGGACCCCAGTACACATTTACATTACATTTTGAAAAATTTTGTTTCTGGCTGTTATGTAGGATGTTCCTCTATGAAACTCCTACTTCACAGATTCATATGACATGGAGAGGATTAAGATGGGTAAATCACAGCAGGACAGTTACCGTTTGCATGGCTGCTCTGAAAGGAACTCACCCACTCCACTCCACACTCCTTGGGGCCATTTTGGTCACTGGCCCTTTCTCACACTTCTACCCTTTATGGGACAAAGTGGCTCAGAGTTACACCAATCCTGCTTTGTAGCCGTGACAAAGGAAACGTCCCCGGTTACCTTCTTAAAGGCCCTGTGACATCACTGGCAGGGACAGCAGGGATCTTCTACCAGCGCCGTTTGGACTTTCACACGGCACTGAGTCACCCTCCGAGTGCTGAATGGACCATAGCAAACTGCCTCACACCCTCCATCCACATCCACACTCTCTCACTGCCCCCCCCCCGCTTTACCCTGTGACATAACACACGAGCAAGCGGCGTTGCTCAGTTCAGAGCTCTTCCCCACACCATCTCTAAGCACTCAAGCCACTTGGAGAATACATCATCCTTCCGGATCCTTCCGTAATTCCAGGCCAGACACTCAGTTCTATTTATACGAATCGGTGAAGTTGATTAGACGTTTGGATTGGATATCTAGGATTTAACAAGTTCTGCACCTTCTGCTTGCAGATGGCAGTACGACTGCATTTATTTCAGGCCGGTTAATTTGCCGTTAAGGCCACAGCTGGGTGTGCCCGTCTGTTCTGTGGTTTAGGCTCCGCTGGATTGTAGCCTGGAGGTGGGGCCCTAAGGAGGGAGATCCCTGTGGACCTGTTGCTCCCATTTGCTGTGGGAACCAGGCGTTTACTGCAATGCGGGGGTTCCTCTCAGCTTGTGCTGGGCTTGTCGGACACCAGGCCAGATCCTACTCCACATGGATTGGTTCCTTCTGTGGATAATACAGCCCATGTATTTCTCATCATCTTCTATGGTTCTGTATTGGTTGCGCGAGTGCAGAGGTGAATGTCACTTCCTGTGTATCTGGTCTGCTGTGCAGGTCGCGGCATGGTGTCCTACCACGCTCACCACGGCCCTGTTAAGTTCCTCACCATGGCGACAGCAGTGAGTAACCGACCCCCGGAGAGCCACGTCATTGCTACACCCAGCCATGCTGAAGCCCGGAATGGGGAGGACGCCTGCACCCCTGCCACAGGCCCGACTGCGGAGCGAGGCGTGTGGCTGGGGGAGGCAGGTGGCTTTGTAGAAGCCAGCTCCTCGTCTTCCTCCTGTGGGTCCTTAGCTCTGTCCCAGAGCTCCCTGGAACACAGGCCTGAGGACAGCGCCATCTATGACCTGCTCAACGACCCCGCCCATGTGCACGAGCATAAGCGTAGCCACAAGATGAGCGTCAGCTCAGTGCTGGTGGTCTCAGGTGGCCTGGGGCACCGGCGGGTCAACAGGAAGACCAAGCAGTCACGCCAGGAAGAGACTGTGTCCACCATCACGGTTTGGCAGATTCCCCTGCTCAGCATGTAAGGGGGGAGACGTCCATCACCAGTTCAGCCATCCCTCTGGGCTTTTCATCGCTTCTCCTCTTCCTCCCTACACTCATGATGGCACCACTTTTCTCACTCAGTCCATTGTTGTAACAGAATCCCAGTTAGTGTCTCACACACGAGTCGATAGCTTACTCCAGTGCTATGGGCATTTCAAAGCACAGCCTGACTGCTAAATTTGGCATCCATTTTCAATGCCGCGGAGCAGCTCGCGGTTGTAGTTGATTGGAAAGGGATGGTGAACATTTGAGCATGCAGGACCCAGTGGTACCAGGGGTTTTGGCACACTTTCTGCTTAGACAGTGGTCCATGTGACATCTCAGTGTGGTGTGCAGGGATCAAAACAACACGCACGATTTCTTTGAATTGTAAAAGCGTTTCTGACATCGACTGACACCTTCCTTGTCTGTGAATTAAGTGAGGATAACCCGAGCTCTTGAAATACCACTTAAATGTCCTTAATATCAATCTTATTTCAGCTGATTCTGTTTATCTGTTAATACTGTAACACTTTTAATGTTCTGCCCTTCGATAGATTCCATCTCATTCCGGCTTCAAATGAATACTTGTTGTTGATGGAGTTCTGAAAAAACAGTGACTGGTAGACGTTATGTAGTTATGATCCTTGTGTCTTGTGTTCGGGGGGAACCCAGATTTCGTTCTGATTCCAGGACAGGGAGGCAATGAGAGACTATTTCTGCAGGGCGTATTGCGGTTCAGGGTAGATCAGACTTCCTGTCTGAGGCTTGGTGATGAAGAGGATTTTCTTTGCTTTAATCAGGAGGCAGAACAGAACATGTTAATGCAGAACAAACTTGTACCGGCAAGGTATACGTTTGTATGGATGATCGTTTCCCATATGGCAATGTGGAACCTGTAATGGATTTTTTTTAGACTGCCGTTTTTCGCATCCAGTAGAAAACATTCAAGTTTACATGAGGCTTACACATGGCTCATATTTTGTTTCTTGCTATTGGCTCACAGATTCACCAATGACTGACACCCTTGTGGAAGTGAAGCATACTGGGAATTTCTGGCTGGCCAGATATCTTATTAATCTTGTAGCTTAGTGGGGGTGCATTTTTCACTTCTCATGACAAAAAGGTAAACACTGTTCCAGCAATGGAGCCATGGTGTTTAAATGTGTGATTCTCAAATTAATATTTAGTCTTTTATTGTATTTAAAATGTAAGAGCTTTAAAATAAAAGTACTGTTGTATGCGTTAATGTTGCATTGCATTAACAAATTTGCAATGAGAACAATATTTTATTTGCGACCAGTTACTGTGCCTGAGTGTGAACCGTCGGGTTATCAGCGTTTTATGTAAGCTAACGTCAAACTCAAGCGGTGTCTGAGTGATGCAGGATACGGGGGCCGCAGTGCAGGCCACGTGTTTCATTGGCTTGCAGTGGGATGTTTAGAAGACAGAGGACCACAGCAGCCTTACAGCAGTATAAAAGACACTATAAGAAGGAAAAACACCAAGTGCATTACAACAGTTAAAAATCGCCAAATCGGATGCATTCCCACAGGCTGTTTGAGATTAACAGCCAGACTGCAGAAAGTAATCCAAAGTGACTTGATATTGAACCAGCAGAAGTTCAGCTGACAGCTCAAGACTCGCGATAGTAGAATCCTTCGCAACCATTGGCGATGTCCAGCTCCAGCGCCTGACCTTTCAAACCTGCAGCTGCTAAGGCCCAAGTTAAGAGGCAACAAAGCAAAAAAATGATCAAAAAAGAAAATCCAGTTGACCAATTGTTTGTATTATTCTTTAAAATCTTTACAGCTCTGGACCATGTTGTATATCTAACACCAGTTATGTAGTGTGTGTGAATGTGCATTTGCAATAAAAACACAGTACATACATCAAATGCAATGACATTTCATTCATGCATTTTATTAATAACTTATGGGACAGCAGCTATCTCTTATGTAATTACTACAGTGATTATATAATCTGACCCCGTAACCCTTCCTCAACATTTGTTTGGCAGTCATTTTTATCCAAAGCAACATACATTTGAGAGAGTAGGGTAAGCCTGTGTCTGAAGAAATTGGGGTTTAGGACCTTGCTCAAGGACCCAACGCTGACATCACGCTGTTGACCTTTTGGTTTTGAACCGGCAGCCGATCAATCACAGACACGGAGGCCTAATCCGCAGAGCCGCACAGCATGGACTGTACCTTCGCCTGCCCCCACACTGTGTCAGTGCAGCTTGCCACCAGAGAGGTTTTAGTTTCACATTATGCATGTGTGTTGGAAAAACACACTGCCAGGAGCCAGGCTAACGGCACACTGGACCTGTTCTGATTTGCAACATCTCTTCACAGAGTCAGCACGGCGTGGAGAGGCGTTTCTGTTCTTATGACTCACCGGGATGTGACCACATCCACTCTTCATGCCTGCTATTGACGGTACATCTGATTAAATCGTCATGGTCCTTCTGTTTTTCGAAGGTGCTGAATTGTCTGTCATTAACAACTAAAAGCAAAGTAACATCCTGCAGTGTTTCAGAGACCATCAGGAATCCCCCCCATTCCAGCTCTCTGTGCCATATGACTAGTCCCTATTGATTTAATCAATACCTACCTCAAACAATTTATGGTAACCGGATTATCTGCAGGAGTGCAGAGGGTTGCACACCATGTCCGAGCAATTCCCTTATTGTGCCCTGTTTGTGCGTTCTCTACAGAAGATTTTACCACCCACACGGTACTCAAAGAAAGACTCTTGTCACTGTAGACCATTAATGGAATTGGAATTTGCATTGACACTTCATAGCGTGGTTTCCATATCTGTCATGGCTTCCGTCGCTGCATAATCCATCCAACTTATGTGTCTGAGTCCCTGTATGACAGACTGGGTACTGTCTGTTTAGGGCAGTTCTACTATCTCACTGGGCTCGGTTTGTACCGCATTGTTCCGGAGCAAAGCACGCGTAATGCTGCTGCTATGAAGTGCTGCTGGGTGTTTTGTTCAAGCTGCAATTCGGCAGTGAAGACAGTCATTTGAAGGAAGTTTTATATTTGGTGTAAAAGTGTTCAAAATAAAAGCCTGCCGGTCGACGTAAAATGTGCAAATCTATCGACTTATTAGAAGTAAATCTGCTGGATTAGTTCATCGCTCCCATCCAGTAATACAATCTATTGAGTTTTTGTCCAGAATATTCTCCCACTGTTCCATGTGCCTAAGGTGCAAAGTCTTTTGAGTCGGTTGGGGAAATCCTTAAGTGGGAACAAGGGATCACTTGCACACTTTCAACGCAGTGGCACATTCGCTGTCATCGCTGTTATGGAAGCAGGTTGCTGTTCTATTGCCGTATGAAAGATGAAAGGGTTAGACTCCCATAATTAATGACGGAAGTCCCAATCTGTACTGTATCCATCTCCTGCTGTTGTACCATCATCAGCCCACGGCCTTTGCTATTTTCATCTGTTTGATAGTGACAGTTCTTTGTTCGATGTAGTGGTGAGCTCTTTTGGTTAATTTTCCAACCCCAGGAATTATGTAACCACTCAAGCATGCATTTGTCAAGGGCTTCCTGTCGTGGCTGTTTATTTGCGGAGGAGCAAACGACCGTATCACGTCTTATTACAGGCATCTTAATAACCGCTCGCAGCAACTGAACGGCGGTTCAAATTACACTGCTTTAAGTCTTTGTCATCCGTGGCATTTATTCCGCGAGACGCTGAGCAAACGTAAAGACAAATCCTAGGGAGAAAAATATTAAGCCGCAGATGATAATTACTACGGGATCAAACACTCTCCATTAATAGTCCGATGTTCTAAATATTAATCTTACGGAACTGCTTATACGTGTAGACCACAACACGGATCCTTTAAGCCACTGCTTTAATAGGGTTTTCGAGGTATGGCACGGAATATTACATTGGAGAACCGGTGGACGCAAACTGTAAGAGATCAGCAACGGTAAAGTAGAGACTATTTTGTGTATATGATTTATATAGCCAAAGGAAAACTCACACCTTTGATTTCAGCTGTCATTACTTGCAATGTTGCGAAGATCGTGTTTTTTGTTTTTTTTTTAACAGATGCCAGTATACATAAATTTACATAAAAAGTCAAAGCGCTCGTAAGTATTCCCATAGGTTGAGGGACAGGCAGCGTTTAAGCGCCTGTGTGGGAATGTCGCAATTCTCTCGACACGTCCCTACACTGCTGGTGTGTAGGGTTAATACAAAGGAGGAGGGGCTTAATTCAGTTACAGCTCACCCCTACTGTAAAACCAAAACATTATCCCTTGACTGACACAGCTTGCAGCGGGCTGTCGCCCTCACAGGCATCGGAGTGCGCTTTTCACCGTCCCAAATCACTGCGGCAGACCGGCACCTGTGCTTGGATTTTGGTGGCTCAGTCCGACTGTGAGTGCAAATAAACGGATTAGCTTTTGGATAAAGTAAAAGAGAATAACGAAACCTTTTTTGCACTGTAATCCTGTGGAATAGTGCTCCGGGACTGGACTACAAACCGACGCCAGAGCAAAGCATGGTTGTGTTATTTATTGGCGATACTGCTGTGGCAAGAGGATATAAAGACTGACATTAATTACAGTATTCAAAGGAAGATGACTGAAGGCAGCTATTTGGACGGCTTGGATGTTTGCTAGCGGGAACAGCGGCCATACCCAAGTCATCATCACCTTACATAACTGGGATTGGCGTAAGGGTAGCGACCAAGACGGTTTGATGAAATACCCCTCTCCCCAGCTGCAATTGGTTTGTGAGTATGAAAATCGTTGCGTATTTCGTCAGACAGGCATAAATATTTTATGTTTGTTGTTGCTTTGTAAATACAAAAAGAGAGGCAAATATGGAATGCAAGTTATCAGTCGTTTTCTTAATCGTTTTATTCGTTACAGAGGGTATGAAATGTAAGTGATCATTACAACTGCATTATCATGACATCTTGTTTTAACGGCACGGTAACACAAAGCAGTGTTCTTCACTGAGCACGCTCATCTTCCCTTCATGTATATAAGCATCGCAGAGCATGCTTGGTGCATTTCCACATCCCAGACGCGGGCAGTAAACAATTACCTGAAATATTAATTATCGCAAATACGTGGGACATGCTGTCACCATGCAATACACACAGGAATATCTAAACTACCGACACTTTACAAACGCTCGTACAATTTTATGAAGTACTCTTGGTTTTTATTATTTGATTATTATCTGACTGACTCACGGTATGAAACCTATAGGTGTAGCGAAGTTCTGTGATTTTGAGTATTACCACACGAGACACGATAAATTTCTCTACGTATTAAACGTTGGCGTGTTGAAATGACGAACTTCATACGCCAGTGGCTGCTATCGTAATATAAATTGAGCAACAGCGCCCCCTTTAGCTTTCATGAGCCAAGGCTGTGCATTATTTATATGACCTATTTCCTCGATGGCCTTAGGGACAGCCGTCTGATTCCATCTCTCAAAACCCTTTTGTGACTGGTTTACATTATCGGCAATGATTTTGCGAAGTGATTATATCATATTTTAAATATGAGAACACATAATAGTTTTAATGATATTCTGTAGTCATTTGAATGTTTAAAGTCAGATTAATAACAGGAATTTAGAAAAAGACCTAGAAAAGGTATGTGATGTTTGTATTTCTTCCATCTCAGGTTGCGTAGGAAGACTTTGTTGGACTCGCAGACAATTGTGGATGAGAATCGGCGTTTTTGCACCGATTTTTACAATAAATTTAAAGGAAGTGCATTTCGTACCACACTCATACTTCTGACTCCCCAGATGAACTGCAACAGCCTGTCCTCCTTCAGGTGGGAGACTTTCGTGATTTATTTTTTTTTTGACGGGAAACAGACAGAAGCTGGTGAATGTGAACAATAATCAGTTGGATATTTAACGGGAGAGTACTTTTGAAAGACTACCCACGAGTAAGTAAACACTTGAAGGAAAAAAAACGACTTCAACTACAATAATAATAATAATAATATCCTCTGGCAGTAACTGCTCATGTAGGCGGATTGATTACCAACGGATTTAACCCTGAAAGGCCGATTTTCCATTGAACTGAATGAATCATGGAGCAGGTACCTCGGACCTAAATTTAAATTACAGTTTCAATTCTTGCAAAATGCAGAACGATTTTACAAGCCAAGGTGCAACCGTAAATTTCGATAAAGGAGTAAAGCATGACGGTGGGCCATATGTATCTGGCTTGGCCGCCGAGGCAGATGCTGACAGACCCGTAAATCAAGGGGAACTTGCGTTCGGTGCGGGCGGCGGGTTCGCGACAGGCGCATCAGAGATGAGAGTCCTGGAGGAGAACCAGGCTTACTGCCGACAGAGGAGCAGGGTAACCAAAGGGCTGGGGGATGGCGTGGATTCGGTGGTGAGGGGGCACCACAACTGCGTCGCCGATGAGCATCCAGACTTGGATAAAAATCACATCTCCGCAGAACAGGATAATCCAATCAACAGAAATGGGATAACGGACGACTCTGGTGCTGCGCGCATGAAAGTTCCCTGCAGCCTTAATTCGTCCCTGTGTTTTTCCGAAGGACCCAAAGACGAGGCGGATAGAGCCGCTTCTTTATGCAGGGGGAGCGGAATAGTGCGGAGTCAGTGTCAGATTAATAATACGAGCCCCGCGCCGGAGGCGGGGCAGGGGACCTCCGCGCCTGTCACTGATTGTATTCCTGCGGGAGCGCAGCCAGCGCACGGTGCAGGTCATATGGTCAGTGCCTCGCAGGGCGGTGATCGCAGGGAGGGCGACACAATAGGAGGAAACCCGGGCACGCAATCGACAGAAGGACGGTGGGAAAATGGAATCGGAATCACAAGTATCTGTCCTTTGAAAGGAGAGCCGGATTTAGTGATCGAGGTGTCTGGAAAGAAAATTCAGGCGCATAAATCAGTCCTGGCGGAGAAGAGTGACTATTTCAAAGCACGGCAGTCCAGAGATATTCTTAAAGTGAAGGGACTTAGTTATAAAACATTGACAGTGCTGGTGGAATATGTTTATTCCTCCTGCATGAATGTGAATAAGGATAATGTCGTCGACGTGATCACCGGGGCGAGAATTCTTCAAATCCCGTGCGCAGTTCAAGCTGCGATGGACACCATGTCGGATCAGATCACCGCCGAGAACTGCTATGAGATTTTAACTATAGCGAAAAAGCAAAGGTTAAACGAGCTGAAGGAGACGGCGTATCGCTTCATGAGCGATAACTTTCTGCAGATTTTGAAGGATCCCGCGGTATACGGGCGCTTGACGGGATCGGAGAGAGACCTCATCCTCAAAACGAGGATGGAAGGGAAGAAGTCCGTGATGGTGGCCGAAATAAACGACGTTTACGACCGTGTCGGGAGCAGACCTCAGAGCCGGAATAACAGCCGTCCGCAGAGCCCGTTATCCGTGGCTTCGTTTGAAGAAAACCATATGATATATTATTACAACGAGAAGACTAAAGACTGGAGATCGCTGACCATGATGCCCGAAGATATAAACACGAAGGGCTGTGGGATTTGCACAATGTATAACTATTTATTTGTAGCTGGTGGAATAAAAGGCTCCGGGGACAAAGGGAAGCTGTCAGATAAGGTGTTCTGCTACAACCCCATCACGGATGCATGGAGCGAGATCAAACCTATGAACCAAGCACGGTCACAGCTGAAGCTGGTGTCGATGGACGGCTACCTGTATGCTATAGGCGGAGAGTGCTTGTTTACGGTGGAAAAATACGACCCCCGCATGGACAGGTGGACTCCGGTGGCCCCTCTGCCCAAAGGAGCGTTTGCTGTGGCGCACGAAGCGACGACCTGCAATGGTGAGATCTACGTGTCTGGCGGGTCTCTCTTTTATCGCCTCCTCAAATACGACCCCAAAAGGGACGAATGGCAGGAATGCCCGTACAACAACAGCAGGAAGAAGTCCACGGACATGGTGGCCTTCAAGAGCTTCATCTACAGGTTCGACGTGAACCGCGACCACGGCATCAACGCGTTCAAGTACAACACCATAGTGAAAATGTGGTATGACAGCGCGTCCCTGGCGCAGGCGAACCCCACGCCGTTCAGGTGCGCAGTCATGGGGAACTGCATCTACTGCGTGAATAAGACGCAGACGCTACGATTCGTGGTGGGGGAGGTGGATGCCCGCTTTGAAGAGGAACCGCTGAAAGCCCCTTTCGAGGCTAAGGGCGTCCTCTTCCCCTTCATCCTCAGCGTGCCCGAGAGGCTGGACAGGAGCACGCAGTCGGTGTAAAATGCCCGTCCCGATCCGCTAATGCACGCCCGGCTTTGACAGGTGGTTCAGACTGTGGACAACGATAGTTTTAAAAAACCTCAGCCGTGTTTAATGTTCAAAATTCAAAGTTCAATTTCACGCAAATATCCATATATATATATATATTTTGCATGGAAAATGGGAACATGTAAAACACGACCAGGCCTTAAAAAATGACAAAGTTCGGACATGACTCATGTCGGATTTAAATATACGTTTTAAATCTACAATAACATTATAGTTGCGGTTCATTTGATGTATTTTCTTGTGCTCGTTTCGTACCTCTTTGTAAAAGCAGTATGAGAATAGACTGAGTTTCCGGAAAATCTCGATCGGTAAGATTCTTAGAAAGTTAAAAATAGTACGCGGGGTTGTCAGGGTAGTTGTAATAATCTGCAAAAGCAAGCTTAGGTCTAACAGTAATGCTTCGTAATCCTGCTCACTACCACAAACCTATGCAAACCAGTATCAGTTTATCAGGAAATCTCACCTTACTTCAAGGAATACAGGCCGATGTAACTTTACAATTTGTTTAAAAGGCGTTGGAAATCCAACTATAATGTTTATATGTGTGATAATGTATAATGAAATTGAATGAAGATCGGAGCCTAAAATTTATTTATAAACCTAAAGAGAATGTTGTAATAAAGACTCTATGGAGTCCAGCTGGGCCAGCATGGCTTGCATGCATGAATACGCGAGATCGTTAAGTGGGATCAAAACGAAAACGTAGTAAATTTGTTTTTGTTTATTATTCCCATGTTGCTGTCGTGTTGTCTGTATAGTACAGCAGGAAAACAGTATGCCTCCCCCCAAAAAGAGCCTGATAGTAGGGGCCCTGTATGTTTTCCAGACCTTTGATTAGATGTTGAGACGCCCGAAATGTCGATGATCTCCTCACCCGGGGCAGGAATCTCAGCAGACATCCCTTAGCATCTCTCCGCTCTCCGGACCGCTTGTTATTAAAATATTCACTTAAGCATACTGAGTTCATTCCAGGCTGTATACGCAGGTTAAGGAAAAACCTTTAAGCCCTACATGCTGAACATAATACCGATTTCGCTAACCTAAAAATATCACGTGAAGCAATAATGTGCACCTACAACATTATAACTAAAACACAACCGTTTCTGGAGTCAGGCGACTTCTTTAAAGAGAATTTTAAATTCTGAATGAAGTGATTGTGATTATTTTAAAATTTATTTTGTTTTAATATAGCCGCACAAGCTGTGCAAAGAGCTCCATCGCGACGTGCTCACTCTTTATGTGGGAATGCACTGTGGCTTCCGTCCTGTCGCGTTATGAGACTACAAGACTGTTTTAGGGAGACCTGTGGCTCACTTTCCTTCCAGCAGTAAGATGCACTGACAAACTTGAACACTTAAAGCCATTTAACACCCCCTCCCAGGTCGACACCTTCCCTTAACTCGTACTGTCCCGATCTAGTTTTCTTCTCTTGCACACCAAGTAGAAGTTAGCCTAGTAAACCTCAAAAAAGTTTAATTTCTGCTCTTCCCTACCAAGAAAGTAACTGAAAGCACTTTTACAGCAGTCTCAGCGATCGTTTTCCTAACACATCGCTTCCATAAGCCAAACACGTATTAAAATCTGATTTTGCACTTAAAGAATGTTCTAATGGCGCTGTTTTGTTTTATTTTATTTTATTTGAGTTGGATTTTGTAGGTGGAATTATTACCTTTCTTTGCACCTATCCGACGTTTTGTTAAATTTAACTGAATACAACCCCCTGCAGAGAGACAAAAAGAGAAGGTTAGATTTTCAGTGTTCGGTTTTTAGTTTTTTTTTTTCCTAACAAATGTGGATGTGAATGGTTTGTTGAAGTTTTTGTTGTTTTTTGTTGTACGGCTTCAGTGTGGAGGGCGTGGGCTGTAGAATACGGCTTGCTGTTTAAAGAAATTACTGGAAAAAAAGCATTATTCTAAATGTGTACGGCCCATTTCCTTCTTACCATCGACTTCGTTTAATAACAGTTATAACACATTATAACTCTGCTTTTAAATTGTCAGATGATGTATTTCAATCAAAATGACGTTCTCAAAATAAACAAGGAACTCATTTTGAAGTACTGTTGTTGATTCGATGTGTGATTAATGACAAGTGGTTCTATTGCTGTGGTCCAGTAATGTTTAGCACGACCAAACAGGGAAGGTAGACAAAGCCAAGACCGGCGGAGACAACACGCTCTCTAAGATTCTGGAAATTACCAAAGCGACTTCTCTGATAAGACTTCCAAAGAATTTACCAATTTATATAAATGCTCAGGGGACAAATTATCTAGCACCTGACACCTGAAATTTGGGGTTGAGCGACTTCTTAACAACTATCGCAATCTATTGGTGCATCTTGACTTCTGTATGTAGAAGGATATGCAATGCAGACTGTGTGAGGTGAATATAGCGAGCTTTTTAAATTTTGTCCATTCCCTCAGTTTCCAACTTGAAGGGCGAGGGCTTCTCCAGCTTTCTGTTCAAGCCATAAATACAAAAGTGCATTCCTTTCAGATGGACTCACTGTGGTTTCAGGTTTGGGTGGAAGTACGTTCTGGAGAGTTCTTTTCGGGTCTGGTGTTCAACTGGCACATAAATACGACCAATGTGGCCATGAACGTTCTGAATTTCCTCACACCTCACCCAGCGGAGTGAAATATTTCTAGAGGCCCTTTGTTTTGGAACAACTCCCTGGTCACTGTGTAGAGACTCATTTTAATTCATTATCTCATACCTTGGCAGCTCTGCATTGGGTAATAGTACAGGCTCGTTAATATTAGTAATGGACTAACGGCTATAGTGACAGATGATGATAAAAGTAAAATAGTTTTTAAAAAACACGTCCATGGGTAACTTGTGTCCTTAAAAATAAATTAAAACAATATAATACAGCTGTGTGCTCAAAATCAAGAAGGTGCCAAAATAGTTGGATGGATTTCCATGGATGTTTTTGGATATGTTGGTGCCAAAGTACCACAGACTTCCTTGTGAACTGCGTCATTGTTGCACAAGCAGCCTGTTTTGTCCAGTGCTTCCAGGCTAATCGCAGCTTCTCAGTAAGTGACTAGACAGTCCTGATGAGATGTAACTTTTAAGGGATGCATGTTAAACCTTTTCGAATGTCAGGTAGGTTTGCGCTGCTTCACAGCACAGGCTGGGTCCTTCATGTCTTGATTTTCTGCAGCAAAAGCTAAGTTTACAGCTTGCTGTAGCTTTGACTTGGATGCTTGTCCTGGGATGACTTTGTGCTGTCATTACAAATTTTCTGCGTTCATTGGGAAGTTTTCTAACCCTGATTGCATCTTTTGGTTTAATTAGTTCCATTCTTTTAATCTGTAGCCTGCTAACCGACAAACTGTACATTCTGACATGCATTAAAAATAAAACAGAAAAACATTCATTTACTTGAATGGTAGAAAACTGGTTTATGACTATGTGAGCTGTTATTAAGGAATAAGTATTTCCTTTTCTGTAAATGTTGCGTGTCCAAGTTGTTTGCAATGCTGAAACGTCAGCCTAAATCCATGATCCAGTTTGTTTATTTGTAGGATCACGAACGGCTTGGCAAAGTAGGAGAGCCCAAGAGAGGCCGCCCAATGTTTCACCCCAGCTTGCAAAACTGAATTTCAAACACCAAAGTGCCAAAGAATATGCTGTCCTCGTATGGCTTTTGAAGGGCATCACATGGTAGTATCAAAAAGAACTGGCAAATAGGTTGGTAGGTCAAAGCCTGGGAAGACATGTGTCTGTGATGCTAAAATAATCCCCCCCCCCCCCCCGATGTTAAGCGTGCAAAGCCACAGATGTCTATGAACCACCTGGGGAACAGAAAGCTCTCTTCCGCTAATCCTCAACCTGCCAGTGATCACAGAAATACCAAATGGGACGTGAACCAGTGCGACAACGGTGTGCTAATGTGTAGGAATGCTTATGATCAGGAAATAGTGATATCCAACGCATTATCGATATTCTTATTTAATCATTACAATGATCACAGCTGGACTGGAGAAATTACACCAGTTCTGTTAAAACTGATTAATGTTAATGTCTGAATAGTGTCACATTTATTACATTTAATGCTTAGTGAAGGTAGCAGGACTATAGCAGAACAAAACCACATTATGGTCTCTGTCCTGGATGGGTGTGTACAAGTATCAGTTACAGATCCTGCAGCCAGGGTCAGGCCAGGGTCAAGATGCAGTTTGCACCGACTTCAAACCCAATCAAGCCCAATGATTTGGCTCATATGCGGATTAGTTGCCTGTTGTTTTCTGGTCTGACGGGGAGAGAAGCTTTAGCGAATAGCACAAGACCCATGTGGGATCAGAACCATGGAAACCACCCTCCCCTCCCTGTAACCTCATGTTGGGGGGGCTAGCAACCAACCCCCGGCAGGAAACCAAAGTAAGCCAATAAGTTTACGAAGAAACACATATGGTGGAAGTTCTGAGTAAAATTTGGCCTCTTTAACCCTAATACTAGACATTTGACTTCAGAAAACGTTTGCTTTTCTTTACCCCAGCGCACAATTCTGTGAACATATCTGTTCAAGATAGTAAATTAATAGAGAATCCATTCCTCCCTCGTCCAGTGTCACATGACCTAATGGAAAACCGTTTGGCTAAATATGGGGTCTCTGAGAGCAGCTGAGAAATGTGTGTTTAACTGACACACAAGATGTCACCCACTGTTGACTCACTGACGGCTTCCTACGCAAAAACCAGCCTCAAAAAGCTGATCACGGGTACAAGTCCTGCAGCAGCATGAGTCTTCAAACGAATGAGCGATACACAGAATTCTGTGGTCCTTCATTGCAAAAGGTGTGAATTTAACATGGGCCTCTTCACTACAAAAGGATGAAATATTGTTCTATACTTCTTCTGTGTCCCCTGCCACATCAGGCTTTAGTTCCTGAAGAATCACACTCCTAAATTTGTTGAGAATTCTCCAACTGCTTATCCTGTTCATGGTAGCAGGGCATGTGCAGTACAATACATCACATCACAGTTCACCAGTATATCTCTATTCCACAAACGGTTGTTGCTAAATTTATTTTGCTGACCACTAGAGGTCACTGAAGAATATTTGCCTGTTCGTTCTCTCGAGCCATGCAGTTCTAAAAATGTCCACGTGGAAGCAGTATTGAGCCACAACAAAAACTACAGCAATATGCCTCATAACGCTTGACTGCAAAAAGATAAACAATTCATGCTTTATGGCTGTCAAAACTGTATTTTAAAGTGATTGCATATATTTTCAAAAAAGCCTCAAAATACATACCTGAAGATAACACTGTGTCACTGAACTTTATTACTTGGCGGTACGATCATGCTAAGCCCTCACTAAGTGCTCCGCATATCGACAGCTGATGCACGGGTGGGGGAGGGAGCTGAACGGCGCTTTGCTATGACAACACAGATTAAACTGTTAGGACTTACATAAGACCTTTTTTGACTTCCACTTGTGAAAAAAAATGAATTCTTAGGTGGCAAAGGCATGTGAATTAGTGTCTCTGTATTGTCCAGTTTGTGTGTGTGTTTATCTCTGCACACTTTTGTAATTATTTCGTTATGGGGACCAGATATCCCCACAAAGTGATAACAACCTTTAACTTGTTACCTTGTGGGGACATTTTTTCAGGCCCCCATAAGGATAACCTCAATTTTGTAAAAATATGTGAATGCAATCAAAAAACTAAAAATTCCAAAAGTCTTGTATTTTGTTTGGTTACTTGTGGTTAAGGTTTGGGCTGGGTAGGAGTTAAGGTTGTCATTGTTGGCATTAGGGATATGCCCATGGAATGAATGGAGAGTCCCCATAAGGACATGAATACGTGGCGTGTGTGTGCATGCGTGTGCAAACTGTGATGGACTGGCATCCCATCCAGGATACTGCATTGTGCCCTTTCCTGCCTTGGATAGGTTTCCAGGATTCCTTCATGACCTTGTACTAAATGGATGGAGGATCGATGGATGAAATTGCGATGGAAAACATCAAATTCCCTCCTTCGATTAGATTTGGCTTCTACAAAGACAAAGCATAGCTAAAAGCTGAATTTCCACATCAGTCAGAGAAAAACCACACTCTTAGACAGCTATTCAAAAGCAGAAAGATTTCCTATTATGAAGATGACTGAAGGCTGTAACTACACACTGTACATACCAAAAACGAAAGTCTCTGAATCATATCATATCATGAAGGTGAATAGAGGGGAAAAGCACTGAACACAGCTTCTCTCTCAGGAGGTTTATGTCAGATTCAGCTCATGTTTTATTCTTTCATATCAGTGCCAAATGTCTGGTTTCTCAGGCAACTTAATATTCGGCGTTGTACACAAAGAACAGCTCAGTCAGGTTCATGAAGCCACCCATCGAGATGGAGATCAAGGCTCAGATGATGGATATCTCTGCCGCCATACTCTTCACCGTCACCCTCTTTGACAGCAGGCCACAGATCACTATGAAACTGCAGCCGATTTACCCACATCCGTGTGCACAGCCATGAAAGTTTTGGGTTAAATCAAAGCATAAAATCAAAATATCTGTTTTCCAAGGACAAAGTTACATCACACTAATTGAGAATCACTGAATGTACTGGCTTGCAAATTATTTTAGCATAATATAATTATAGAAGTAATTCAAATGACATAGTCCATTGTGTCTCAGGCAATTTTTGAACTTGTATCCTTGACTGTGCCAAGCCCAGCCTTCTCTGGTGCTGATAAACATGGCTGATGGCTGATTCGCTCATGGAGATGCTGGCCTGACAGACACCAAGATGGGGTCGGCATGTTATGGTGCAGGGCAAGGTGAATTATTGTTCAATCCCTACGGTTAAAAATGATTTCTATTTTAAATGTGAAGTTGGTGGGACTACTGATGGTGAAATAAGACTTTCTGAAGCTTTGAACCTTTTTGAATGATTGTATTGGAAATTGGTTCAAAATTTGAAGATGCAGCCTTGTGTCAACATGCATTTTTGTATATTATTTGCAATGGACCTTGGTCTGATCGGATCAGGCTTGACTCAACGAAGTCTGTACATTCATAGTACACTTTGGTGACATCTACTGGCGACAAGGATGTTGTGCAATTAAATAAGGAAGATGCCTTGTTAATTAAAAAAAAGCATTGAACGTATAAAACCATCAACTGGTTAATCATTTTAAGATTTTATGCACAATAATATACTTTTGCAATTACATTTCTAAACGTTCAATGCATAATTATACCAAACTGTTATGTCGCATTTACCATAGTGGAAACTCTTTTATTTAATTGCTATTTTTAAGTGCTGTATTGGTTCTGGTAGTTTTTAAAAATTTACTATTTTATTGCTATTTTATGTTATATTTTATTTAATTTATTGTCATTTATAGCATCGAGTGTGAAAGTTGCAAACATAATTTCGTTGTACTTGTGTTATTCAATTCAGTTTTATTTATATAGCGCATTTTCACAACATTACATTGTCTTAAAGCGCTTTACATTATCCCCACCCAAAGCCTCTAGTGAGCAAGCTAGAGGCGACAGTGGCAAGGAAAAACTCCCTAGAAGGAAGAAACCTTAGGAGGAACCAGAATGAACAGAGTCCTAATTTATACAGCCCAAATGTTAATATTGGAGTGTAAATGTGGAGGGCAGACAGGTGCTGGCAAAAGAGATATTACAGGCAGGAAGGATATCACACGGATGACAAAAAAAGTTTGTTTTTGTATGATTCATTTATTAAAATTATATTTCAGTTTGCAGTCCACTCATTTATTTTTTTAATGTTCTGAATCAGTTTAGTGACTTTAATTATAATGTGATAATTATCGATATCACCTGAAATGAAAAAAACATGAAGCAACCTTGGGATTGTGAAAGGCGCTATATAAATAGAACTTATTATTATTATTATTATGGTGATGAAATATTTTGCCATATCGCAAACCCTGTTTGTAAGTATAAGTGGAAAGGTTATTGAAAGATTTTGAAGTTAATGAAAAGCAGAGAAACATTTCACTTAAAATCAACTTCTGTAACTGGCTTTGCGGAATTGTTTATTTAAATGTAAAAATAAAGATCAATACAATCATTTACATAAAGCTGTGATTTAAGTATAACATAATGTGCTCATACTTAATACAATTACTTTAATATTCAATAATCAAAATTTTATTAAGTAAAATTTATTTATAATGCACATTTTTAAAAACACTCAGTGTTCACCAAAGTGCTGTACAAAAATGAGTAATTTATTAACAAACAGGTATGACTGTAATTAACAAAGTATTGCAATTAACAATACTTTGTCATGAAAATGTTTTCATGTTCTGTTCATACTGAATTAGGTCCTTGCTATTTACACACAAATGTACATATTCAAATATACACTCTGGGTGGAGAAGTTCAGTAGTAATCAGCAAATCCTTTTAGTGGGAGGGAGGGATTTCCAGTGACATATCAAGAACGCTGGTCAATGAACCAAAGTAGGTTAGGAGTTTCGTTTTGTCTGTACATATCAATGTGGTTTAGAAGGAAAGACATGAACAAAATCTAGCTGCACAGCCTTTACTTCCACACACAGTGCTGTATCTCCCTGTCTGGTTTGCCTCGATTCCCCTGTTTCTCATCCGAGATATTCTCTAGGCAGAACTTGCAAAAAAGCAATTCACTGAGGTCTTCCCTTTTCACCCCCCCCAGCTTAAGAAATGCATCTGTCTGTATCTTCAAGAGCAAACAGACTTGTTCATTTTGAAACATTTTACATATGTCTAATGTCCTGTGAAACACAGGTATGACGGTATCCTAAATACATAAGTACTTTTGTAACACGTTTTTGCTTGTTTTAGCTAAGGTTCTCATTCATTCTCACATAACTATTTCTGAAAAGGAAAACATCTTTTAAAAGGTAAAGGACGACCCATTATCATTGTTGGACCCATCCATGGATTTTCGAGTTGAAATGTACACTTCAGTTGATCTGGAGGAACGCCTGTAAATATATTTCTTCCCCAGGCACCACAGGTCAAGCAGGATCTTACGGAAGTGGCTCCTGAACTTCACCCCAACGAAGGCGTAGAGCACAGGATTGAGGCAGCAGTGGAAGTAAGCCAGGGTCTCTGTGATCATCAGAACTTTAATGACAGTCTTCTCAACCTCACATTCCCTCTCTCTGAACAGATTCACAGTGTGGTACAGAAGCGTGACGTTGTAGGGCAGGTGGCAGGCAATGAAGACCACGACCACCGCCATTACCACCCGCACGGCCTTGTGCTTTTGGAAGTTCTTGGCTCTTATGAGGGTGCACATTATGCTGGAGTAGCAAAAACCCATAATGAGCAAGGGAAGGAAGAAGCCAACAGTGACCTGGATGCTGGGAAGCAGAATCTTCATCTGCTGGGCTGTTTTGTTTTCCTCAAACCTGAAGTAACAGACGGACGAAGTCTGATTAGAGGTTAAGTCTGTATTCTCATACTTCTCGTTGTAGATCAGCGTCGGTATGGACAGAGCTATTGCAAACAGCCAGACGGCAGAGCAGATGATTCGGCTATAGATGAGGGTCCGGGAACGAATCCTGTAAGAGCGCCGAGCTTGGACGATGGCTATGTAACGGTCACTGCTGATGCAGGCCAGCAGCATCATGCCGCTGTACAGGTTGATGCTGTACATCCCGCGGAAAACCTTGCATGCCCAACTGCCCATGGTCCAATTGTACTTCTCATTGTAAATGATCAGGGGGAGAGAGATGACAAAGAGCACGTCTGCGATGGCCACGTTCAGGAGGTACACGTCTGTCATGGACTTTGCCCTCTTGTAAAAAGCATAAGTGACTATGACCATAAGGTTACCGAGAAGGCCCAATATACAGATGAAAGAATGCACGTAAACTTGTACAGATACCTCCATACCCCTGTCGTTAATTTCACAAAGGAACTCTGTGCCATTGTAGTCATCATAGTCGTCCTCAGCCATTTTCCAAGATGGATATTCTGTGGTAAAACAGAGGGGTAAAGAATGTGAGGGCAATTTTTTTCTGATAGCCGTTTAGCCACATAGATCACAGCCGAGCGAGATGACACAAGATTCACTAGTCTGTCTTGGCACATCGAAAAAATCTGCACTGTCTATACAACAGGAGCTGGGAAGACGATTCACAATGCTGGTGACGAAATCAAAATCGTTCCTTCATCTTTCATCTGTTTTTCCCTCCGGCATTTGGGCACTTGATCGGGTAAAATCAGAATCTGATTTGAGAAATGATGTCGTGTCAGACCATTTGCTGACGTCAGAAGACAAATTTATGAATGCCCATTAAATATAATACCTACATATATACTTTCGTATATACTTGCAATATAAAGACTGAAATATATTCTGTTCTTTCCGGAACATAAAAATGTGCACAGCAGAGTTGTATTTTTTGTGCCATATTACACCATTTGTGGTGTATGGCCTACATGCCACCCCCCCTTACTCTGAGCACAGCAGGGAGACTGAACCGTTAACAGATACAGGAGAACAGAGCTGCCCAATGCCCTACCACCGTTCATCTAGTCTAGCTTCTTCAGACTGAAGATAAAATATCTCTTCAGAGTAAAGGGGATGTGGTGTGGTGTGGTGGGGCGGGATGGGGGGAGGGTAGCTAAATAGCAGTGCTACCTGACCAACACAGGAAATAAGAAAACTGTTGAGGGTTTCTCTTCTAAGACAGCTGGCCCACCCCTGTCCCATTAGACACGAAACTGTAGCTGCATTTTCCGAGGCGGCAGGGGCAGGCCCTAGCATGATATATGACAGCCATGTTCATGTATTCATAGTGTCCATGACGTTACAGCTGTTCAGAGGAAAACATTTTTGCACATTGTCCTGTCATTTGAATTCAAGATTCCAGATTCAAGGCTCCTTCATTGCAACCAAATTGAGTAGCAGCCCTTACGGTGCCTTCACACATAACGAATTGTCAATTGACAGCAATGATTGCTGCTTAATGGGTGTTTTAACAATTTGATATTGCGATTTTTATGCTTTTATTAAATGTATCAGTTTGACATTATGCAGTACAACAAGTGATTGAGAAATGAGGTTTTGACACCTACATTAGGTAGAGTAATTCTGTGCTGTTTGACCAAGACGTTAGAGGGAGGCACTAGTTAGTAGGCTTTGTGTAGTGATCTACAATAGTTATACAATACTGGTGTTTAAATCCATAGCAAATGATAACCATTTATTCATTCATGCAGTTAGTTTTTTTCCCCATTACATTTATTTAATGAGGGCTTATGTCCAAAAGTAACATTTCCACAGCCGTTTTGAAGGCTTAGTGCTGCTCAGACACCTGCTTTTGCCTGAATTTTGAATCTGAAATTTAGCTTAACGGTACCCTTTGCAGGAATTTGTGATAATGGCTTCTACATAAAAAATATATTATACATAACACGTCTTGATCGCACAATCTACACTGTTTATAAGTTCTTATATAAGCATATGTAACACCCTATTTTAGGAATACCTTCAGGAGCCTATCATTAATCAATCTCAGTTGGTTTAGTTTCTGTTTTTTAATGAATAGTATAGACATTGTTTAGCCGACCATCGAGTCCTCAATTCCTGTTTTTCACCGTCAGTTCTCCCCCTTGCCTGTATTCCTAACAGTGGCAAACACAGTCAAAACTGTGCCTATCCCGGAACAAAGGATTTCTGTTTCATCCTGACATTAGGGAAGCGAGTTGACTGCCTTGCAGTGCACAGTCATACTGCTTAATCACTTACGTCTCCCTTCAGCTGTCTCGCTGGAAATTCCGCAGGTAGCTGAATATTACGTATAGGAACTTAATTTTAGTGCTGTCATGAATTCCAACCCTAGAAGTACATCTGAAGTACATTTTAATACATTCACATTTTGTCAACGTTGACTGAGTAATAATCATTGTTATTTGGTGTTGTGATGTTATTGGGAGCTGGAGCTAAACCTTGTTCACTGCCAAAAAAATAACAGTTTTTTATTCAGTCTCCCATGGGAGTTTGTTTTGAATAATGTTAAATGTCCGTACGTGCTTTCTTTTATGGGTGATCAGTACAGTCCCCCCCCCATTTGTTGTATGTTCCCGAGTCAGTATCATTCATAAAATATCATTAATTATAGTCATTTCATCGTGAACATATTCATCTTGTCTGTGGTAAGTGACAATATAAATTTCAATTATCCTTTCATTTCACACTGCCATATCTGTTGCATGTCTGTTGTTACAACAAAACACTTATTTGAAAGGCACAAAGACGACTCTCTAATGAAAACCAAGGCTTATTCGCAAAAAAATTAATCTGAAAATATACCTGCCCTTCCATACTGTATATGCTGCACGCTAACTGACCTTAATTAATTACATAGTAGATTTATGGAAAAACCTCACTGCCCAAATAAAAACGTTCACATTTCCATTCTCTGACAAAGGTCAAACAGCTTTACATTACAATCTGAAATGTGCAAATACTTTTTTGATAACACTTTTCTTTAGGTGTGTGAAGAACTTACTTGCACAGTTTTTCCCACTTCAGTCAAGTTTGTGTGAGTCTGCTGTTTTGGTCCAGGATCCCACGGATGGTCACTGTTCACTGAACCCCTGAGAAACAGATTCTGACAGCCTGTCTCCAAAGGGATGAGGAAGCCAAGTTGGAACGTGGTGACTTCTGCTGTGCTGTGTGTTTGCACGCGCGTGTGTGAGTGCGCGTGTCAGAGGCTGCGGGCTTGTTTGCACAGTGTGATCACCCTCTGAGACAATACCCGTCCTTATCTGATCGTGGCTATGTTCCTGTCTCGATGTCTGCCCATAAAGCATGAATTGCATGTGATTTGCATGTTTTTAGGTAAACCACTGGCCACTGTCTTCGAAACTCACGATGGCGAATAAGCTGAGCTGAGGTGTTTAAAGGTAGGGATTGTACCACTGTAGATTCATAGCATTACCCCCATCTTTAGCATCATGGCCTTTGTACTTAAATATCGCAGAGCTTTTAATTAGTATATTTCTTAACCCTTGTGTATTTTACTTCTTCTGTTCTAAATTCTATAGAATTTATCCTCATTTTGAAAATGGTCTGGGGTCACTTCAACCCCAAAAATAACACAGGTGTTATTGGCATAACTGCTATTCTTAAAGAGTTGAAGCTTGGAGTGACGTCTGCCCACAGATGCACTTTGTTCATTCTGCAACAAGTGGTTTTGGTGGATCTGACCCATCATCAAGTCTTGAAGGGTTTGAAGATGTCCCACTTTTGACTGTGGCTCACTTTTCTTTTGATTGAGTGATGTTATCAGCTCTGCAAAATCCAGTTTGTTTCTGCAGCAGTGTTATTGATGTGACATTTCAGCGTTTCACAATATTGATTTTTCAGGTGAAGTTCTCACATGTTCGGTTCCCGTCTATATTACCCTTATTTAAATTTTTCCTAGAATTGTTATTAATTCTATGAAAAATTTATTTTGAGGAAATGTCGCAGTGGCACTGAGTGCTGTATGCACAAATTCTGTGGCTGTTCGAGCATTGCTCTGATATGTTTGAAAAGTCCCAAGAAGCTTGCCTTTCTGGAAGCCTCTGTAACTGTTCTCTACTTTGTCTCTTCCACATTCCCATGCAGAGAGAGTGTGCAGGTGGCTAGAAAATGTCATCGGCGGACATACCCGACTCAGCTCTGACCCAAGAATGACCCCGGGGCAATTAACACCAGCCGCTCACTACCTGACATTTACTGGTATGCATAAACTTTCCGTGAGATGGGCTATCCTTTTCAACCCCCAATTCACTTTCGCATTTTAAACTCTACATCTGACCCTAAGAATGCCTATTTTTAAGCAGTAGACCAGGGGCACCAAATGGCAGACTCTGGTCTGAATCTTGACGAAACACAATGCAATTTGGCCCATGCGATCGTTTTCCCTTCAGCAAAATTTACCAAGGGGAACCCCCCCCCACCCCACCATGGACCTTGGCTTTGTGTGGCTGATAGAATTTGGACCTCAGTGACAAATAATTAAGTATCCCTGCAGTAGACTAAGCATTATTAAATACTGTTTAAATATCTTTGTGATCCATCTGCTCCACCATCCTCCCACTTAACGTATGCAGTTACGGTAAATATGAGGTTTTTACACACTGGTTTTGTTGTGTGTGAGTGCACGCGTAAGATCAGTCATGAATTAAGCCTTTATCTATAATGCAATCAACGGCATGGTGAGAAGCAGAGGGTTAAATTACATTCTTGTTTCGACAAATAGGATTTCTGCATTTTAAGTCATTCAAAGTTAGACACAAAAACTAATGCAGCACCACAGTCGGATACTCATCTGCACTTATGCTGCAATTAACAAACAACTCCAACCAAGTGGCTTGAGGATCGTGCTTCCTATACAAATCACAGCACTGTGTGGGGGGCACTGTGTGGCTCAGTGGGCTAAGCCTCTGTGCCTGTGATCAGAAGGTGGCTGGTTCCAGCCCGGCCTTGGCACAACTGTGGGTCCTTGAGTAAGACCCTTAACTCCCCAGCTCTCTGGGTGCTGCTGTGGGCAGCTTCCCTTCATGGCCAGCTTGCTCTCACCTACAGAGAACATGTTGGGGGAGGCTTAAAGAGAATTTCCCCACAGGGATCTATAAAGTATCAAAAAAAACAAAAGCTACACCAACATTCTCCTCTAAGGAGGTGCTGACTGACCTGGAGCAACATCAGAGCAAGTTCTGTCATTTATAAGTTCTGCTCCCTCAAGCTTCCCGTTACATACTTCCCCGCTTCTAATCTAGATCAATTTCTTCTTTTTATTTTGGTAACTTTTCTTTAAATCAGAAGGGGGAAAAACATTCACGCGTTCAAGCTACAGGTCACGTAACGGAGGTGCAAAGAAGATTCTGAGGTCTGCAGTGCCCTGACGTCGGCAACCCTGACGGAGATTACAGTGTCGCTTTTTCCGCGAGGCCCGTGTCGCTCGTCACGTTGCGAGTGTGGCTACAAGCGCTAAAAGAAAATAGTATCTAATAACACACATACAAGGAGAAAACTCACAACTTAGCATCAAATATCATACCTGATGGGTTTGTTAATCTTTGTTTCTTTCCCCTATAACGAGAATAATTTTATGAAATTTAAAAAAGGATGGATCAGTCGTTAAATGATCCTGAAATTCTGAACAGCAGAACCTGTATAGTCTTATTAGACAGGTGTTTCCTGGGACACACATGTTGCAGCGAAGTAAAACCAGATACAAACCCGACAGGTTTGCAAGCGAACAGAAACACCAGCAGGTAAAACCATAAACGAGCCATCGCGCAGGTACAGATAAACTTCCTCAAAGAGAACAAACAGGGCTCATTATGCCAGGCACAATGCAGCCTTCATAGCTGGGTTAACGTGCTGCTCACAGACCTCAGCAAGTCTAATGCAGCGGTTGCACATGTTAAATATCAATTTAAATATAGCTCCTTAGTGGCTGAATGCACAAGTGGGGCCTCGTCGTGGCCCTCTGGAGGGTCCGTTGCCAAGGGAGACCGTGTCGCTCCATCCTGCATGGTAAAAGAGCACAAGACCCATGTGAGGACCTGGAGGGGGGCAACTGCTGCATCAACTGCCCCCACCACCTCTCCCTACAGTTACACCCATGGTTATACACAAGGACAACTACAATTTTCTTACATTTTCCTTTTGATTCATTGCTCTGCCCGAAAGTAGGTAGGTTTAGATCAGTCACAATCAAGTAACTTTTATACAGCACCTTTCTAAACCTGGTTGTCCCAAAGCAGGTAAGAAATCCAAACTCAGTTACATCACCCAGTACTGGTTCAAGTTATTATGGCATCCAATACATGAACTGTTTTATTTTTACCCCCCTTTCAGGAAATTATTCAAAAACAGGAATATATGGCTGGAGATCGCCGTCTCTCTCCTGTCCGTCTGGTCAAACTCACATGGACAATGTGAGCAAGGCAACACCCCCCCCCCCCCATCACTGACTGCCTGTCTGCCTCAGCATCTAGGTTACGGAGCATCAGAAAGGCTGGGTGCTGGGAATGGAGAAGGGGGCGGCCATGAAACATAGCCTGGGGGTGGGGAGCTGGGAAAGTCGTTCCACACTTTGGAGAGAATGTAAAAGGTGGGGAAAAAGGATTCCCAAACACAGCTGTGTCCATGAAAGAGCTTCTCACTAACTATATTTCGCAGCCACAGCTGTGATGCTGTATGTTAGTAACCTGTACTAGCAGGTTGTTAACATGAAATCCCTTAATCTCTGTGGCATTCAGGAGGTGGAGCAGACGGATAAATACCGACTGGACTAAACTTATACACGAAGGCCACAGCTCTTCCCCATTTGATTGGCAAACACCAGCCCCCCCCTCCCGCCACACTTCTCTTTCAGTGAACAGGTTTATCTCTGGTCATAAGGGAGGAAGAGTCAAAAAGGACATTTAATACTGGTGTGGACAACAGCTGGACCATCTGTCTATGGCTTTCAGACTGGCCCTGTCACGCTGAGTGAGTGTGCTGCACTGCCCCGGCTGGCAAATCCAATGTTCACAAACAACAACAACAACAACAACAACAATAATAATAAAAATAATAATAATAATAATAATAAACTTACAAAGAAATTGTAAGACATCCCTACATGCAAAGTTACACAACTTATAACCAACCCAATAACCCAAAAAAGTATATATTAATTATTATTTTTCATTGCTGCCAACTTAATGGTAATAAAGAGAAACAGCATAACACTATCAGTAAGGAAACAGAGAGTTGCACTGCGCTGATAAGATGTGCTAGACAAAAAATGACTACTAAAAATATCTTGACAGTTTACAGGCTGCCCTGTAATCTTATCAGCCCATTCATGACAACATCTTCGGGTTTAACGTTGTGGTTACCTTCTGCTGCTGTAGTAATATTTCAGTGTTTAATAATAAAAAAAAGTTTAATATGAACATCTTACTTTATCCCAGCTGACATATTTCAATTTATTTAAAACTGCAATTCTGGAAGGGAAATATTTATCTTGACGCGTCAAAACTGGCTGTCGTAACAAAGTCTTGAGTACTGATTCGTGCATGAAAATAAATTAAATTGCCGTACACCCGATCCCTTGACGTGCCTTTTCAGGAAACTGTCCAGAGGTGCGCTTAAATGCCACGAAAACACCAGCGACACAGCGACAAACTTTTTTTGGTAAGGAAATCCGTGGGATCACAACTGGATCTGAATTCCTTGTCTTTCGATGGAAGGAAAACTAATGTTAGGCGATCGCCCCAGATACAAACTCCAGTTATCCCCGCAATTCTATTAAAACTTGCTTTACAGATCCATGCGTATTACTTCCAGGTGCTGTTTACCAGTCGTGCCTCTCTCAGGGAGCCCGGAAGGCGACTCATCAGCGGAGGAATCGCCCGCTTCCCCGTCTCCCCCCGGCCATCGTCCTCGGGCTGCTGTTCGGGAGGAAGGGGGGTGGATTCTTTACTTTTCGTGCAATTTTTAGCGAAGAAATCTAGCGGTAAATTTGAACAACGATGGGTTACTTGCAAACAGCCAGGTAAATTATCCATCTATTTAAGTAATAAGCTAAACCATCGCCGACCACGATTATACCATAGCAAATAATAATTACAAATAATAATAATATCTTAAATATCAGCTATTTTGAAGCAAATGCCCCAGACATCTTTCAAACGACAAAATCAAAGATGCGGGACTGTACGAAATTAAGGAAGGAGGACCATCAAAAGCATAATCTTAATGTCAAAACGCTTCTTAAAATCTCCTTAATTTTGATTGCATTAATAGTCCAATGGGCGAATAGCATGAGCAAAGATTATTAATATAATTTCATTTCTATACTGAATACAGACACAGTAAAATCTTTTCGTGAGCATGATAAGAACCTGTTGCTGGAGCAGAACCAACAACCCCATGGAGGTTACGCCACAAAGCTACCCACTAAGCCACCAAGCCACCGTCTTCCCATAGTGACAGGATTATGTAAGATAACGACATATGTTGTGAAAGCAAAGACTTTGGATTACCGAATCTTTTCCAAATCAGCATTCAAAACAAAAAACAGCTTCCTGCACATGGACAGGAGGGGATTTTCCCTTCGTGTACATTTGAAATATAAAAAAAAACATTTCCCTGTACCACACGTTTTGTAGGTTTAACCGATTAATCATCCTGCCATAACCCGGATATTATTTAATTGTAAGAGGCACTGTAGAAAACACATTTAATTCATTTATGCTGGGATGCGATAGATAGTGTAACAGAAATTGGATAAATGAAATTATTTTTGCATCTCAATTACATTAAACGCATTAATGAATACATTTATTTGCCTGCGTTTCCACATTTCTGCTTCGTACGGAGGCCCTAAAGTCCCACAAGGTGAATTTTGTTTGTCTTTTGCGCGCAGAAGTTATTTATCTTGTGGGAACAAGATAATAACTTGATCCAACAAGATAATTAACTTGTGCGCACAAGATTAAAAAAATCACCTTATGGGACTTTAGGGGCTCCGTAGTATCGAAAATGTCGATTGATAATTAATATAGTTTCATGTGATATTGCTGGTGCCGGCGGTGAAACTTGACGGAGCATATTAGCGGAATAACGATACATTGTTTTTTATTCTGTGGAAAACAAAAGATGGCCAGATTTAATAATGTATTATAAGCATGTTACGGATTGTGTAAATAAAACCCGGTTTACGCTTAATTTTAAAACGCGTCTTGGGCTATCGGATCATAAGTAGCCAGCCGAGACGCATAGCCGTTCACGCCTGCAGTTATCCTGCGTCTCCAAGGTGGCCAGCCGGCCGCTTGTGTTCACGTTTCCTTACTGCCTACATTACGTCTGCTAGAAGGTCAAATGGCCCCACGCACATGTATTTTATCGTCCGTGTCAGGGACGCATTAACACTTACAACAGTTATTTAACACTACAAAAGATATGTGGTCAAATGCGTGCCAGACCACTTTAGCAAGTGGTTTGAGTGATCTGATCGCAATGTATGTTAGTGGTCATTTACACTCGTATTTTAAGACCGCGCAATCAATCCCCACACTAACTAACAAAACAACTTGTTCACACTCCATTGTTCTGGGGTGGCGATGTAGCTAGATATCGAATTATTTGTTTAGTTTAACCTACAAGCATTTTGCATCTCCAATGAATATTCAGCATATAGGTCACAGTTCCTGTTGTGCCGCGGGAAATAGACATGCGAAAGTGGCAAGGAACAACCAAAAAGTTTCCGGCCGAAACAGCCCAGGAGCTCGGACCCAGGAACTAGGTTCCTGAACTTGGGTGGAAAAGCGCCTACTGACTGTTTATAACAGAAATACGCTAAAAAGCAAAAGAAGCTAGCTCAAATATGAAGCTAATCAACTTCCCAGTTTCAAGACTATACACCTTCGAATACATCCATCCATCCATCCATTTTCTATAACCGCTTATTCCATATGGGTCGCGGGGGGTCCGGAGCCTATCCCGGAG
>JAAGVU020000025.1:22739726-22836620 GCA_011763525.2 Mormyrus iriodes
TATCCCAGAAGTTTAACTGACTTGACGCTATACTCTGATTAAAAAGTGTTCCTTTAATTTTTTTGAGCAGTGTATATATATATACACACACACACACAGAGTGTGCGTGTGTGTGTGTGTGTGTGTGTGTGTGTGCGCGCGCGTCTGCACATAGAGTAGGTACCTAGAGAAGCTAAAATATGGCTCCTGGCTAATATGTGTTTTAGGAACAATAAAATCAAGCCCTCCGTATATTTATATGTTGACGCATGTTGGGTAACGAGCCGGGTTGAAGTTTATTTGCTTCCTTTCAAAGATTTTGATGAAATGTAATATGCTTAGCATTTCTCAAAATCATATATATCTCAACAAGTCGTGCTGCCCACTATGGTAAAGTTAATTAGCAGCGAATTCTTTTGGTGCAAATAAGTAATACTAAGCCAGTAAACAGTTAAATATTACTTGTTGTAATTTTTCTGTATTTGCCCATGTTTTCTGAATCCAACACTCCAGCTCCATTTCCAGCTCGTTCTTATGTTCATGGGAGAGTGAGGAAGAATCTTTTATACAGTCCGGAGTTTATTTTTTGCTTTGCTATTTTTCTTTATTATTGTTTTAAGATTTAGGCCTACAAGCAAGTGTTTCGTTTTATTTTGCTCCCACTCGGTCAGAGCACCTGAAGTCGAACCGTCACCGCGGTTACTGCCGCTGAGCCGCACCTGGGCCTGCACCGCCCTCACCACACCATGTGACATCACCAACATACCGAAACACAACGCAGAGTGCCCCGACGGGAGGGTGCCAACTTGCGTGCGTTGGAAGTGCGTCTGGCGATGCATCACAGCATATCGTTTCTGCATCGCAATGGTAGTTACTTCATATGTATCTCTAATGTATTAGATGGCTTGCTGTCAACGCATCATATGTATCACATGTATACAGCACCCCAGGAGTAACTGGGTTTAACGGTGGCATCAGTCTGTCAGCCACAATCTTCGATGGGTTAACAGGAATTCTGCTTCAAGTTTCACTGCAGCAAATGTAGAAGCCTTGTACCAGCTCCTCTTTACCAATTCCACAAAAAAGGGCACACTCTCGTCCCTGCTGACCGTGCACTACCCAGCTCCCACGTCCCAGCCCACTGAACTAACTGAAGTACAGATCAGCTTGAAAACAGTTCTGATGTACACCAGAGGGCGCCAAAATTGACCATTTCTAAAAACGGCATAAAAATACTTTTGTAATATTAAGGGAAATTTGAAGTAAATTTTAAAATATTGTCTCTTGTTTCAACCATCCCAAAGCACATGATAAGGTAACATTTTTTCTTTTATAACTATACTAGGTTGTTCGGCATGTCTAAACTGTCCATACTATGCGCTATTCCATACTGCGTTACAGTGCATGTATGCATACCCTGCGAGGGACCAGGCTTTCCTAAAAAAATTCTGGCTGGAAAAGCAAAAGTGTGAAGTATAATCTGACCGAAAATAAACCGGATACCAAACGCTCCGGGGAGAAATTACAATTTCTTTAAACAACAGCAAGCATCGCGATATAAAACAGCTTGAAAATATCACAGATAAAGTTTAAGAACCCTCTTCAGACAGTTATCGACTGGATGGTGTTTTGCTCTGTGAAAAAAAATAATGCCGAATACTGTTTCCTGTTTACCAGACCTTGCCAAAAATCCAAAAAACAAAAGTTCGAGTGTCAGCTTGAAAGGGCAACTTTTCAACCGTGTAGTTCTCCTTTCGTCATAATGTCACCTACCGCTATTTTTTCAGGGCGTATTAAACAGACACATACAAATCAATGTCAGTTGTATGCAAATAATAATCATACATCTACCTCTTTTTATGTAGTTTATGTAATTTTATGTAGCGACGCTCTTTTACACGTCGGGTATTTACCAAAGCAAGAACTCCATTTACAGTGCATCAATTAAGGACACAAAGGCAGTTACTCTCCTAGCCTTGACCAAATAATCCTTCCCCTGACCTGGCGTACAACACAACACCCTACATAATTTAAATGTCATTAATGCACTTTCCATAAACGAGAGCACGTCACGCGTGGTAAAGGCGCTTTGATCTTGCTTTCACAGCGTGGACTTGTATGACCTGGACGCACAAACCAATGAAACCAGTCAATCCAGTCAAGTTACACTTTCAAAGCATTTACGTCGACCTGGCATCCGTCTGCTTTGCATTCGTGAGCTATCATTTAATTAAAATCATTTTAAACAATGTCACAATAAGTACACAGCTATGCAAAATGCCATGCCATTGTTGCATTTAGGTTTAGGCGGATTATGCTGGCGTTTTAGAAGTTTATTCATAATTATAAGTCCATGTGCATAATTTAATTTGCATATTATAATTAATTTACCTTTGCGCAAAGTGTTGTCGTAGTGACCCCAGGCGCAGGCTGTTCTTGGGGAGTGAAGTTTTAAGTGTATTTCAGCGAGCATTTTGCCCCAGCCGACGAAGGCAGCTACCGCGTCATGAATGAGAAAAGCACCAAAGCGTAAGTTAATCATTTGTTATTTTCATATTTTTGTCCCCCGCCTTAGTCTGTCCCTCCGAAGCCCGCACTTCCCCGGTCCGGCCGCTCAGGCACCTGCTCAGCAGGGGACACATAACCAGCGATTAACGCTCACATAAGTAACATATTTAACCCAGAGTAATATAGCATATTAGTTATGAACAGCCCGCTATTGTAGGGTTTAGAAATTTCTTTTGATGGGAAAAATATTCATACATCAACATCGCTATTACATTACCATTTAGTTTTAGGCTAGATATTGGTCAGCGCTTTACCCTCCCGCAATGAATGTAATGATATACAAGCAAAGTTAACCGGAGCCTCTAAATTGCCCCTAGTGTGAGCACATATGTGCATATCGTCCAGGGTATAACACAGCCTCCTGTTCAATGTTAGGGGTTCTCAGCGTGAAAAACTGAAAATGTATAGTTTTTTTTTAATTATCCAACCCCTCCGCAAAACCCCCAGCGTTCCGCGATCCGGTGGAATATATTGGCCAAGGACCGCCTGTTGGGAGCCCCTTCTCAGTGTGATATGTAAATATGCACTATACTTTTTCCCAAACTCTTTAGAAGTATTATTCATGTCAGTACTAAATACGTCTGTAAGCGCGATGCACTGTAAGTATTTCTATAATGAAAGTGTTACAAACTTTGAAAAAGAATCTATATGCAGAGGAATTAACTATATATAGGCGAACGGATGACTAGATGCCTTGAATCGACTGAGTTTCAGGAGGTGAAATTGTAACGAACCACCAGGTGTCGCCATTGTGATTAAAGTCTTACAATCCCAAAAATTTAATACGAAATACGTACAAGGAATTGTGTATATATCCCGCAAGACTGTGTAATTATCTTTCTCATAGACTTCAGTATTGAATGTACTAGTGTCTAATACTATTCTGGCTCTTATCAGACAGTATAGAAAGTGCCAGGATGTGACCATCCAGAAGAGTCAGACCCATTTTGAAATTACGCAGCACTCTCAAAGATTACTCTGGCTCTATGTATTCAAAGCTTTATCATCGACATGCACACAGTCTAGGACATTAAGTTTAATTTACATTTATATCCATGATAGAGCGTTTCCGGGAAATGAAGAAAAAAAAAGCTTCAACAAAACACCTTTTCTGCATTCCTGTCATTTCCAGAGGGAGATTATAGTTGCACACATGCACATGCCGGCACTATCATACAAGGAAACGTCTGTGTTTTGATTTTTTTTTCCCCACTGTCAGCATGACTTTTCCATGCTGATGCAGGTTCCTTTGTTGGGATTTTCCTAGCTTCCTTGTTAGTGTCACACACAATGTGCCAAGGGGCAGAAGTTCTGAAGAGTGACCTCACATCCGGATCACAGCCTCAGGGAAGAGGGGCCAGGAACGACGGGCGATATAGATTCCGTATGCTGTCGTGGGTTTGCTGTCCATAGACAAATGAGGCCAAGACTTCTTCACCTTATTTTGGGGGTACAGTTGAATGTCACTTATTTACACAGTAAAATCACAGCATGCGTTTTTTTCCCTGAAAGTACACATGCAATTGTCTTTTCGGTGTTTGGATCCGAACTCCTATCAGTAGGGGAATCTACACACAACCCTGAAAAGGGTAAAGGACACTGACTTTGTTTTCCTTCACAGAGGTATGTCAGGAAGAAGCATAAGAGAGCCAGAGAACGATGGATGAAGTTCTTTTCTGATGAGACTGCAGACTGACATGAGGATTCTTTGCTCATTATCGAAGGATGGGGCTGGTGACTTGACCTTGTGCCCTGCACTTTCTGAGATAGCTTCTAGGTCACCCTGACCTTAACCGCACAGTTGGTCTCTACAAATGTATGGATGTGTGAAAAGAGGTTCAGCATGTGGATTTGACCCAGGCCAAACGGGCATGAATACCAGAGCTGGACTGGCTATCTGGCATACGGGGAATATTCCCAGTGGGCCGATGGGTATGTGGGCCGACAAAATGTATTGCTCAGCAAAAGTCATCGTGGGGGACCCCAGAGTCCGGGCCAAATTTTAATCCCAGTTCAACCCTGATGAAGACTGACCGATTCACCCGAGCTCAGTGTCTGGACATGTTGAATGTTTGTTTGAGGAATGACTGGGATTCTGGAGCTCATATGACACACCACACTATAGGAATGCCTTTGATCTTGGGCTCTGGTGGGGTACTTCTGCACAGTAGGTGATAGCCTAGTTTGTCCAAACCCCCACCCCTTCCTCTCACTTCCCCTACCTCTTCATAACTCTATGATGTTTATCACGAAAAAAGCCTACTTCCTATGTTAGGACATCAGTTAGCTGCTAGGCTACAATATTAAAGTACTTAGCTGCTATGCTAACATGTAAGAGCAGTTAAATGCCATACAAGGGAAATGGAGCATATGATTCAAAGCTGCAAATCCAAATGCCTGCTGTTGTGTGCTAGATGTAAAAACAAGTTAAGAAAAGGAAGAAAGGAAAATGACTATCCCTGAACTATAGAAGATGGTCTTTGAGAGAGAAGCTTTAGTCAGAAGTGTCTGGTAAGCAAATCAACGTTGCTAAGGAGCGACTCGTCAGGAAAATTAACGCAGTGAACATGATACCCGGATGCGGAGCCCTCCGAGAGCAGCAGCCTTCCATGAAAAGTGATGGAAATGCAACCAGCTCCAGATGTTCATCTGCGCACACAAACAGCCGCAAGACTTCAGGCCGGACACCCCGGCGATGATCGGACATTGGCACAGCCGTGTCTCCCAGGCAATAGCTCTTTCTGGAAATTCTGCTGGCGCCGATTGGCCGTGTAGCAATTTGCTCCCAGCCAATCATGATTTTTTAAGACTGCTGAAGGTGGGTTCACTGAGTTTAGTATGGATTGAAGCACATGGTTCTTACTAACTTTCTTTATTGTTCTGTGTTGGATCAGCGTTTTAAATGTTTGGTAGCACTTTACTTAAGGATGCTCTTCATAAGGCTACATGACACTAACATAAGCCCTTCATGACAGCTGACATAACAAAAGCATTTATAAAGGTCTGTTCCAGCCTTCGTAGCTGTTATAAATGCTGACATCGGCAGCTTCTGTCTCGAGCTGACATATCCCCTGTCGACTGCCATAGGTTTATGCTAAAGGTATGTTACTACAATATTTTTCTTTCAAGTGGCATAAAAGGTTATAAGACTGACTCTACATTTCAGTGTGTGGCTGACAAATGCTTTTAAACATTTTCTTACAATAGACTAGTTAGTAGCTGATGGATTCAACTTATCAGTAATGAATGTAATTCATAAAAAATTAACCTTTGAAAAATGTCTTTTTGAAAAATTAAGCATTTTGCCATGAAAGGTTACAGCCTTTTTCTAAATGGTCACGATATAGATAGACGACTCCAGCATTTGCACCCGGTTCTTCCCAGAATCCCTCCTGTTTCCTGTTCCCAGCCAGGCCCCTTTCATAAGCCAGCCCCTTTATCTCGCAGCCTGTATCTGAGAGGGTCACACGTCCTTCACAGCTGTTGTTCACACTGACAGCTGCAGGGGATTCCTCCAACGTGTTGGCGACCCTGAGTGTGAAAACCACTAGGTTTGGGCAGGCGTGAGGTGAGCACAAGCAGACCTCTGTTTCCTAGCGTGGTGTGAAACGGCGTGTGAGTCCAGCATACCACAGTCAGCTTAGACCACGCTGTTCAAACATTCTGCACGTTTGGGGAAAGGTATGTTGCAAGAACATCGCGCAGTTAATGTTCCACGTTCTTTCTGATCACCATGGAGACTCAGCACTCGTTCTGCCTTTAAGATAAATTGTTAGTTTCCTGTTAGGACCACCTAGACCCAAATGGAATTAATCTACACTAGTGGCCAAAATTGTGGAAAAATTTCCTGATTTTAGAGATTGCAGGACTTTAAATTGTTGCTCCAGTAGCTTATTTAATTGTCCACTGTATGATATTTATTCTTTGATTGTTTATAAACAATGCCACCAATATTTATGTAGCAAGTTTTAAAGCATAATGCAAAAACTGCTAGGTATTTCCACAGTTTTGGCCGCTTGTGTAGGAATGAAAGAGAAGTAGGCTTTGCTTTTCACCATCTATAGACAACTAGAGTCTTCCTCTTGTCTTGGATGAAACGTGCTTGATGAGTTCACATTTTAATGTCAGGGATTCGTAGAGATAGGGGCGTTTCTGGGATTTTTTAAGGTGGGAGTCATGAGAGGGGCCAATATTCATACAGAAGGGATCGACCTTATCATTAGCTAATGATATGTTTTAAGCTGTTGAATGATGGGGAGGGAGCACTCCGGGGGCCAATCAGCCCTCAGCTGGGGCTAGAGCCCCTATGGCCCCACCCCTGTATATACCCCTGCATAGAGTCAATTCCAGGCACAAAGAGCTTCAGTCCTACAGGACTGGACTATACTGGGGAAAACCAGGGTAACCTGCAGATCCCTGAAATCGAGTTGAATCTGGGATTTCCCAACCCTTCATTTGGCAGACCAGTATACCAGCAGGTCACCCAGTTCTTTTCAAACCACTACCAAGCACAGTCTCAGTTCTCAGAGGTAAAAAAAGCACCAAATTTGTGCTGCTCAACTTGCTGCTAGTCTTTCGGTTGGCAAATCCGACATGGTCCTTCCCAGGCTCATACTAATGTCTCCCGCAGCCAACACCCTTGAGTTTACCTCATCATTAATGAAAAGTGAGCAAACGCAGGGCTGCCAGCCAGTGCTGCTCTCATTAGCTATGCTTTTCCTGGAAGCACTTAGATGACGCTGTCAATGTTTTGCCAGCACACTAATAGCCAGCATCAGTTTTCAGATCCAGGATTTGAAAATCCGTACAATGTAGATCTTTATGCAGACTCAAATTCAGACTGTCCCTGTGGGGCTGCAGCTAACAGTTTAAAGGTGAAACGATTTGTGAGCAACTGTCAGTAACTGCATGAAGAGTGCAAGGTCTTTCAAAGCTCTTCAGGGCATGGAAGCACGATGGAAAACTAAGACTCCATGCTTGAGATTTTAGGCAAACATTTGGAACAGAAAGTGGTACAAACAGAGCAAGACACTCTTAGCACGACTGACATGACTCACAGTCTGCTGGTCAACTTTGCCTGACTTGCTTGCTGTCAGTGTTTGTGATAAACGTCCCTCAGCAAATGCCAGTTGAAAAACAAGGTCTTTTTTCTTTTTTTAGACTCCCTTAGAGGCTAACGGGGGTGGGGGCTGGGTAATGGAACCTGGCACGGCTCCCCATCGCAGCAAGCCCACCAGATGAGTAGATCACTGGGACCAGCCTAATTGTGAGACTTGGCTTCGGGCCCCAGCTAATCCCAAGAGAAAATCATATCAAGGAAGGGGAATGCTCTTTTTTTTATCCCAACTTTCTGAGGTGATGTGACACAATCCCAGCCCTCCCCCGGCTTTGGGGCTACGCTTCCCTGTGTTTACCGGCATGTCACCGAAAAAGAAGAATGTGGCAGGCTTTCCCGTGAATAGGCACCATGTCAGACCCACCTTGGCAGGTGGGAGATCTCAGATAAAAGGTTCAATGTCATTTCAGGGCATTTAAAGGCGTTGTGCGTTAGTGTCATGGAGCACGGGTGTTCGGCCATATTCCCTGGGCCCCATATCAGCACCATAAGATCAGTGTCATTTCCTGATCCCAGAAGGACTCAATAAACGTCCATGAACGAGTTAACATGTATAACAAAACAGGAAGGAAACAGCTCATTAGCAGGTTCTGGTCTTTGTGATCAGCATCAAACGGACTGGTGATTCTTCAAGACACTGTGAACAAAGAAAATCTGCCGGACAAGGCAGTAGTGTGTGTCATACTCTATGTTGCCATAGCGAAGTTATCAAAGACTGCGGTCCATTAAATGGTTTCTGATCATTTATCAAAAATGTATGCTCTGTGTAGAGACCGCCTTAAATCCTGACTTTCGGTGAAGCATATAGGAAACATTTACATTAGCATAACATGTGGCGTGTTAACCAAATGTGCAAAAACATCTTCAGAGAGCGGGGCTGCTTTCATCAGTTCCTTAAAAGTAATAAGCTGCCAAGAATTAGTTTTCTTTACAAGTTTACATAAAACTGAAGTGTGGGATGTAAATTGACCCCCCACCCCCCCCCAAAAAAACCAAATATATTTCGTGGTGGGACCATGCTGTCAGGAATATATCAGCCAGTAGCTTTCCTCAAATGATCAAGTGATGCACAAGACTGCTCTCAGAAAGAAGGACATAGGACCCTACAGCAAATTTACGGGGGGGGGGGGTCCAGGTTTATCACCCTATCTTACATTCCAGGGCCAAAGGAAGAGATGTGTGCTTCCAGATCTCAGAGGGGAGACTGTCAAGAGGAAAGACACTTGGCTGCCCATTCTATTATAGCAATTTGAAAACCACGAAACATTAATAAGATCTCTGGCACACAGGACTCCCCCCCACCCCGCTGTGGCGCAGGCCATGTCCCGTCAGACTCCAGTGAGCAACTGGGCTTATTGCTATTCTTCAAACATGATTAAAGTACTTATATTTTTAAGGAACATAACAGCAACAATGACCTAATGGGGCTGGATGTGGCCAAGTACCCCTCCCCTCCTCCCCAGGTTCTGTCTAAATGCCCGGCCATGAGCCGTCTCCGTGGCGATGACCTGTTTCCCAAGTGGCCTGAGGAACAGGGTACATTCTTCATCCAGGCAGTCAGGGTTAGCGGTCGACACTGGGACATTTTTCTGTATGTGGCTGTAGAGGGAAGAGTCACGAAGGCATTCAATTTTGGCTCCAGGTTGCCTACATGAAGCTAATTACTGTAACATTAACAAGAGGAACGAACCAGTTCCACAGGGGGAGGCGTAATTAAAGCCATGACTTGAGTGCTTCTCTAAACTTTCCCACAATTCACCAGCAGTTTCGTTTTCTGAGTTTCCTTAAAGGATTTTTTTCCCTTCTTCCAAACATTCAGTGATACCTGGAAACTTCTCAAGCATAGTTTCACACACAGCATGTAATTTAATGCCTTAATATCAAAGATCAAAACATACTGGTTGAATATGTATGGTGCAGACTACAGAAACCTTATATACTTGGTCTATATACCAAAGTCCCTAGGTATCTGAATTGGTATTATGAGTTTTAGACTCCTTAGTCAAATCCTCAGTAAAGATGTTTCAAAATGGACAAGGGCTCAGATTTTTAACTGTTGCAACCACAGATTCCCAGCAAGGCCAGCAGTGAAGACGTCAACAGATTCCCGAAGACTAAAAGATACATAACAGATAAAGCAATCCTAAGAATGACCACAATGGGAATGTAAAAAAACAAAAATGATCCTGAGGCACCTACGAAAAAGGCAACCGAGCAATACTCCTAGGGTTTGGGGAGGCACAAATAACCATAATTTACAAACAATAAGGTCATCAATCATGGAGCGAAGCAAGTGGTGGTGTCCAGCTGCAGGAGGCAGGGAATGGAACAAGGCTCGATGCAGATGACGGTGTTGGCACTCTGAATCTTCCCAGCACATGCATCCTTTCTCTAGATGTGGTTTCAAGCCAGATGTCTTAACTTCCCTAAATATCAAACACAGCGTTACCCTTTCATCATAACAGAGCGATGAGATGAGAAAGGACAAAACAGAAGAGTTAAGACCTATTCAGCATGCTTGCCTGGCCAAAATAACCCCCACACACATAAGGGACCCCCCTCCCCCCCCAAGCTATGTAAACATACAATTTCTGTGTAGGACGAAGAGCAAAGCAGATATTTCTCAGCAGAATCATCCTAATCTTTGGGGGGGGGGGGGGCAACTTCCTCAGGTTTCTACAAGCACTATGTGGATACTCTGTTAAGACATGCCATGGTGGCGTGGTGCATTACTATAATTTGTAAATAAAAAAAAAATCACCACTTCTCACCAGAATGTCTTCAGACTGTGGAGTAAAACTCAAGCGACCATATGAACATACAAACCTGACATACAAACCCCACGCGAACAGTTGGATTTGAAACCTCTTGACATTGTTCTAATTCCACCCTCCCCTGTGTAACCCAATGACCTCACTGTTTTCAACGCTATAACGGAATGTTCCATCTTATATGACGACTGCTAGGGCTAGATAAAACCCAACAAAAGATCAACCAGTCAAGTCATTAAGTTCACCTTAATTCCAGTCTAATGCGAAATAAATTAAGGTATAAATTACTCCCCCCCCCCTTTAACCAAACACCTTAGATATGTTAAATAAGGTGCTCAACCAAAAGTTTCGTCAGCTGGCACTTCAAACCCCACTAACAATAAAAACAGGAACTGAATTGTAATTGTGAACCCTGTGGTTAAAGTGGTGATTAGATAAGATAGATAGATAGACTTGACAAAATGTATTTTAACTCAGTTTTACTAGATCAAGAATATTTTCTTTTTATGACACTGAATTGTAATCTAACTTTACACTGGTTAACCTGAATCAACACACCTAAACCTAGCTATTAAATGCATATTACTATTAGTTGCCACAGCCATAACAAAGGGTAAACTATGTTTTGCATGTAATATCCTTTACCAACTACATAACTTTTAATGAATTAAATAGGTTTATATAAAAGCTAACGTTCATTTAAAAAACCTGTTTTAAAAGCAGCATGTTGCAGATATTATAAAGTTATATACCTGGTACTTTCATACATGCAGCTGTCTGCCGCATTGTGTCCTCTTATATCGTCTGTTTACTTCTGGGCAGGGTTTACATTTTCAATCATTAATCCAAGAGTGACTGCATAAGAGTGTTCATAAAGGACAGAAACGTGACAACTTTATTTAATGTGCGGTCCATTTAATTGGGATGAGAGACATACATCACAGTGCAAACATTTCTTTGGCAAACTTTTTTTTCCTTTTGTTTTTAACAATACACAAAGATCTCCAAATGCAAACTCTGGAACGATGTAGGGGAAGCACTCGATCTTGCAGGGCAGTAGGTTGAGATGAGGTCCAGCCTTTGAGAGGGTTTCGGTGACAGGCACTCTTTAAAAATATGATATGGTTAAATATAATAAACGAATTTTTTGCATTGATTGGTTAGTTATTTTGGTTTGGCTTTCCTCAGAGTGAACCCTGACTAACCGTAATGAAGGGTGCAGGAGGGTACAGATCTTTTTTATCAAATGAGAGAACAGTCACGATGTCAAAAGAGTAGGCCGAGGGGATCAGCCTATCTCCCAGCAGGCAGGTGAGAGAAGCAGAACAAGCCTTAAAGCTAAGGCCCCCACATGTCATTCTCACATGCAAAAAGCGTTATGTGAATACATTATCCATCCCCAAACACGGAAGTATTATACTGCATATTATCTGCTCTGAAACTGCTTGGTAGCTAACACATGGGTTTATGCTGGAGGTAAAAGGTGACATTATGACCTACCAGAAATTAGCTGTAGCCTGTCAGTTGATCAACAGTATCATAGCAACAAAACAATTATTTACAGGGTATGAACACTTTGGATTTGAACACTAGTGAATCACTCGAAACAGCAGACTGTTCTCACAGTAACTTGCCAGTAACAGCCAGGGGTTTAAGATCCTGGGCTCACGTAAACAGCACTCCTCTGTCTAAATAACGTCCGTTTCCCTGGTGAATTTTTCCAGTCTGAGTGGATAGCTTCATAGACGCAACATCATACACTGGAGCTAGCGTGTTTGTGCAATGCTGAGGATATACTTCACGTTAGAAAAATGTCCCTCAGTGTGTAGTGAACTATGCGCTTTTATCAGACTTTTTGTTCAAAATCCCCCTTCCCATTTGACGGCCCACTTCTCATCCCCCCAAAAACCTTAAAGATCAGCAACTCCTTCCAGGACAGTCATATGGCTTTTGTTAGTAGGCAGTCAAGGCTGGAGGAATCTCACGTCTACTCCCTGCAGTCACGCCAAATAACGTCACCTTATTATTTTTTTTTGTGTGTCACCATGAGCTTTTGAGACGAGAGCCAGAAACTCAAATTCTCAAAAACGGACATAAAATGATGTCAGTGTCTTAACCCGTGCCCAGTGGGGCTCAGGAGTGGGCGGGAAGGGGTTCAGGGGGGTGACACTGAGGACAAAAGTAATGAAAACGTGCAGAGTTTTACAGTACTGAGACCACCATCCCACATCCTCAAAGAATGCCACTCCTGCAAACATGCCCTCCACTGGCCAATGGGCACGCAACACAGAGGACCACTCGATTCCAGTCAATTTCCATTAGGCATATAAGGATAAAGTGGGCATAACTGTCGTGCTGTAGAAAGTCACATGACCTGGCAGGCAGATCCTTGGCAGTGGTGGGACAGCGGGCAATAAAAACAAGCCTGCAGTGAGGTATGGCCAAAATCCTTCAGCGTGGACATGAGTGCCCTTCTCAGTGCATTGCATGGAGACTGGAGAGACTGGACCAGTGTATCGCTATAAATACTGCTTGGTGCACCACTGAGTGACATTAAGACTACCGGGGAAGTCATGGACAGCACTGAGGCATATAGGTAAAAAGGATGTCATGTGAAGTGTGGCTAACCTGGATTTTAACAGCTGTCATACACACAAAAAGGCCCATCTACTTGGAGAGTCAAAAACGTGGTCAGACCACTCATTTACAAGCCGTACTTATACAACTAAAACAAAATAAACGATCATCACAGATGTCAGTGAAGTTACCAATTGGAGAGAAAGGAAAAAAAAACAATTAAGTAATCAGTAGATTTCATTTCCCATTACAAAAGGTTTTTTTTTTTTTAAAAAGTCTTCACATTATCTTCATGTGTAACAAGTCATACAATAAGGGACATACAAAGTCATAGCTGATATAAGGCACCTCAAAACTTTAGTGAAAGCTGAAATAACTCTAGTCATTTTATATATAAAATGTCTTTAGAGCAATTATAAGAGGATCTTTCAGACGCGATTTAAGATTAAAAGGCACATAATGAACGTATACATGAAGCTTTGCATATGGTAAAAAAACAACAAAAATGCCAAATACTTAAGGCTGTAATTAGTAGCTAAACTGTTAATCAGGAAAAAAAAAACAATGACGTAGCACCAGTTTTCCGCATGTCTGACCTGAGAAAGCTTTGTAAAACAATATGGCCGACGGTGACCTATCTATATCCCTTTCATACTGACTGCAGCGAGTTAGTCCTTTTGTTCTGATCAATTGTTTGGATTTTGCATAGAGAACAAGTGTGTGCAGACGGCCCCTCAATGGGTGCACCACTCCCTCGGGGCAGAAAGTGGCCACAACACGCCTACATTAGCAGTAGACTCAGAAACAGCTGCGTTATCGTCAGCGGTCAAACCAAGTCCCAGGCAGACAACCTTGGGGGTATGAAAATAAAAAAAAAAACCCAAAACAAATAATAAAATTAATAATAAAAAACAAAAATTCGAGGCGCTTGGATGTCAGTGGGTGAGGCGCCCCCTGCAGGTCTGTCATGTAACATGCCGTCATGTTCGTGAGTGCTGGGGCTCCTGCTCTCATGCCCCCGGCCCACCCCCCCCCGTCTTGTTTAAGCACACAGGACAGCACTCTCCTTTTAGCTTGACAGGTTGCTGGCAGGCTGCTGGGACACAGACCTCAACGAAGCAGGTGACCTGAGCATTCTGGAAAGAGAGGGAGAAAGACGGAGTGGCAGTGAGAAGAGCGTGCTGGCAAAATGGTGAAAAACAGCAATGTTGAGAGGAGTGGGGGGCCATAAGGGGGGTTGAAGGGGCACGCACTTTGCACTCGCATGACGTGCATGGGTCCTTCTTCCATCTTTCGGAGCTGGAGCGCTCCCGTCCCTCCGAATCAGTGCACCCTGTGCTGCTCAGCCGGCCTTCCAGACGTTTAATCTGGGGGGGCGGGGGTGGGGTTAGAGATCATCACAAAAACTCACAAGATCAAACCCCCACGAGAAAATCTGCACCTGGCCTATGGCAGATTTCACGCAGATGCCAGCGCGGTGTGGTCATGGACACGCGCTTTGCTTGCAGCCATCCAGGAAGATTCCAGCATAATGCGAATCATGTGAGCAAATAGACTACAGTGCATTAACCCCACAGCGAGCGCAATGTGCAACCAGGCAGAGGCACACTGGTGAGTGACCTAATCCTTTTATGTATGTTTTGCTGCTGACAAGTTAATTAAATCCATGCTCAGGCTACAATGTTCAAATTAGCTCTGTCTAAAACTTCAACACACACAGCCAAGATGTGCAATGAGGATCCAGAGATCAGGTAGAACTATCTGTCAACACGAAGGATCCGATTCTATCGAAAGTCCCGACCTGCAGAACCTCTATGTTTCAAGCCATGCTCAGTCTAAACAATTAGAAAACGTACTTTTCAAAATCGCCTAACGGGGCCATAGAAATTAATACCATCTGCTGTGCCGAGTGCCGCTCACCTGCTTCCGTAAACTCCTGATGGTCTTCTGCATGTCAGCGACAAAGTCCTGGAAGTCGCTTGCTGGGGGTTCAGCATGCAGCTTTGGGGTGAGGGAGGCATTTGCAAGCCTGTCCTGGACGTCTTCAACACTCCTACAGTAACAACATTAAAAGCACCTTCTAGTAACTAACAGGACTGGAATTTAGATATTTTACTGGTTTGGCTGGAGAACCAAATTTTTATTTTCTTTGCTAACTGGGGGAGCCCCAGTCAGATCTAGTGGGGCTTTTTACCTGGCATCTCCCCTGTCGTTCAGGCTGTTATCCTCGGCGTAGCTGTGCTCCACAGAGCGTCTGCCCCGGAAGTGGTAGGACAAGGTGTTGAACTGCCCCTTCGTCCTGCAGTCTGTGGACAGAAGGTGGCATGAGACTGGTTACAAAGAAATTTTGTTTCTGTTTCGAGATACTAAAGACAAAAGAAGCAGGACAAGACAAAAACACAAAATTGTGCCGCAAGTTTTTATGAAGGATCAAACTCCAGAAAAAAGCAGATCAGCCATGATATGTGTATTTTTTGTGTTATCAGGAATTGTCTTAGCATTCACTTGAGTTTTACATCATGTCCACATCACAGTAAATCGGCTCCGACCTGGCTTTAAAGTCTTCGCCGAAGGCAACAACAGGATCTTTTTGCACAAGTCAGCAGCAGGACTGCGTGAGCGTGGAGGCATTGCTGATGAATATTTGTGGTCTTGGCTCTGATTGGAAAACAATGCCTTGACTGATCCCATTCCGGTACATTTAAATGCGAACCTGTCAGCATCAAGCCTTAAAATTCAATGAAACCCAGCAAAATCTGTTGAGCAGAAGGCCCTGTGATCACTATAAAATATCACTGATCTTTAAAACGTTCGCAATGTCCTGTGTGTAATAGCGGGTAAAAATGGGATATACAAGACGGAAAATTTGGACTTTAAAGCGCAAACATATTTTGACAGATAACTGGCAATAATAAAGATGAAATTTAATCCATCTCTGGGCAGCTTTATCCCAGTTGTGCTCCTGGTACCATCAAAGGTTTCTGCACTGCAACTGGTTAAGCCTTCACTGAGTTTCAAAGACTCTTTGCTCCTGCCAGATCATACATTGATGATGAGTCACCTGGTGTCGTCACCTGCACTGCCAGGATCAGGACCAGCCTGCACTGGGTTTTGCCCCAGAACATGGACCGGTGCCAACGAAAGGATTCTGGGAGCGTTAGGAAGGCCAGTGTAACTTAAGTGGGTTCGGAAGGCAATGGGCACACACCTTGGGGTGAGGGAGGTAGGGGGTGGAGCCTGAACCTTGGGGTGGGGGGTAAGGTAATATAACCTCAACAGTGAGATTATGGATTTATTAAAGTAGAGCAATTATTTGCCACAAATGCTGGTAAGCGTGTTAAATTCCCATAAAAAGACAGATGGCTGACTGCGGAAACTTAAGGCATGTGGTCGCTTTGACGAATCCCCACAGAGATTGAAATGGAAAGGTCAAAGGTCAAAGTGACTGGGTGGCCATGGGGATTCTGCACAGAAACATGCTCCTGGGTTTTAACAGCCACAGCAACAGAGGCAATAACAAAGGCACCTACATCCATCAACTGCCGACATTAATTCACAGATTCTTGCTGGTACTATTGACTACAGTTTGTCCACCACATAAAAGCAGAGCAGGCATTTATCATATTCCCTCGCCATATAAGTCTTAAAGCCACAAACTGCTGGAAATTTCTCAGATGGACAACATGAGCCCCACCAAGTCAAGCATATTCATAAGTGCCTGAAAATAACTTCGCTGTGAGACACTGAGTTTTATCATGAGCAGAAAACAGTGGATCGTCTATAAAGACCGTGCTCACAAACAGCCTGTATTCTCAGCCCAGAAACCAGGATCGAGCTGGAACACCAGCACACCCAAGGGCTGGGGTGGGGGGGGGGGAATTGCCTCAGAAATGTCGACGCACAATCCAACAATTCACCCAAGCCCACTTTGCTGAACCAGGCGGTTGGTGGGGGGGGGGGGCAGGAAACTCTAATAATACCTCCAACCCACTAGCAGTGTCAAAAAATGCATGAGCTTCTCCACGTCATCCAAGCCAGCTGATGAACCCCTCCTTACCCACTCCGTCCTCCCAAACCACATGGGGGGGGTCTTTGAGCAAAGCCCTTCTAAACCCCCAGTCCTCGAGGAATGTAAATCATCGCTGTTTCAGCAGAGCCAAATATTCATCCTCAGCCCATGTACACTCACCCTAAAAACAGGCAGATTAGCAGATCTGCCTAAATACCCAAAGCACGTCTGTAAACGGGCAGTGTTCAGCTGCCTGACCTGCAAGGGGCCGAGATCATGCAGAAGGCCGGTGCGGGGAGGATGGTCAAGCCATATAAATGGGTTTTTTAGTCAAGGAAAGACACTGTACAATCACAGCTAATTTTTGAGATGAGATCTGTTGAAAAGGTTTTGCATGGCCTACTCCACCTGACTACAGGCACAGACGATATTAAATTCACATAGCATATGCCTGATGGATTGTATGGCTGGATTCTCTTCTCTGCCTTCATTATACAGCAAAATTGAGCTGGAATAGAGATTCAAAATCCCTTACGTCCAGTTTTTAATGGAACACAGAGACAGGCTCCCTCACACACACACAAACCTTCACAACAGTCTTGCCACAGACGCAGGTCTATTCTGGGCACGTCGTCACAGCTTCCATAGCCGTGGGGCACGTCCGCCACATGGAACACGTCTGATTGGACGTGTGTAATGTTGTCCCCGTTGTCACACAGCACACGGGCCAGGGATGCTTGGCGCAGCTGCGTTAGCTGGGCAGGACTGAACACGCCTGGGTTCTCATACCAGAATCTGTCGAGAAAAAGAGTGATTGGAATTCCAGCCAAAGTGCAGATGGCAGACTAGCTAAACCATATCAGAGCCCACATAGAGACAAACAGACCAAAACAGACATTTTTTAAACCCGCAGGTATGGCTTTGAGAAGAAGTTATTCACTGATGATCTTAAGAAAATGGGGAAAAGTGGGCAAGCATGCGGGCGTGAAATGCTGCGCCTGTCAGGAGCATATACCTGTCACCATCCCTCAGGCGTTTGAACTGCGTCACCAGTAGACACGTGAGAGTGGGGCCCAGCCGGCTCCCAGGCACCAGGTCTTCCACCATCAGTGCCGGGAACAAGTCGATGTTCAACGGGGTGCCATAGAGCCTGCAACGGCCACCGGCCAGGAGTCGTCACTATACAGCCAGCGTCGGGTGCTGACCGGTAAGCTAAGCGCGGCGAGCTGTGTTTGGAGGTGTAGCAGTTAAGGGCCTGACAGAAGGCTGTGGGTTTGAGTCTCATCAGCGGCCCCAGATTTTTTGCAGTATAAACATTTTATAAAGTGACAAGAAATGAAACACTATTATATGACTATACAGGTCATAAATATAGATAATTACGATACATTTTTTTGGCTTATTACTTTTTTGGCTTTTTTTCAGTTTGAAACCAAGGAAACCATCAAGGAATTTGCCACCCCCCACAAGGTAAATTAACAAGACATGGATGAAATTACACAACTCATTTGATATCTCTTAGATGCTGTTTGATACCTAGCAGATTTCAGTGAAGAAAATAATGCAGTTCATTCAAGGCTATATGAGAAATTTAATATAAAATGAATATATTTGAATATAAAATAAATAGTTTTCCAAGCAGCCGCGCCCTACCTCTGCAGCTTCTCTCTCACGCTGGGGTCTTTGATCTCGTTCCTCAGGTCATCGAAGGTGTGTGCAGACGTGAGGTTGCAGAAGACCCTGTAATCATTGTAGGGGGGGATCCCATGGTCTCGGCCTCGCTGGATGTTCATGGCGGCCAGGTCCAGTGCCACAGTGTGTGCCATGGAGAAGAGGCGCTCCGTCAGCTCTGCGTTGAGCAGCTGTGTGGGCACCCTCATCTTGCCCGCCACGCCAAACAGGCCGCGCAGGAGTGGATCGATGCCGCCCTCATTGACGATGCGGAAGGGAGAGAAGAAGGCTTTGTGGAGAGCAATGTGTCCCTGGGTGATGGGCCGGAAGTGCTCATCCAGCCTGTATAGCACCGGGTTGATGAGCGTGTGGCCGAAGCGGAAGGCTGCTGTGGCGAAGGCATTGAGGATGCCGGCGTTGACGTTGGGGTCATAGCTGCGGTACTCGCCCAGCATCTTGGTGCCCACCTCGCCCAGCACCTTGGGCAGCCAGTGGCTATAGGTGATATGTTGCATCTGGGCGCCGACAATCTTGCGCGCCTCGTGGTAGACAGTATCTCCATCCCAGTGCGGGTTGAGCCTCAGCAGCTCGGAAGCAACGCGGTTATGCTCACGGAACCACACTGTATGCATGGCTGTCAGGCCCAGCTGCTCGTTGGCACGGTGGTCGCCAGCCAGAAAGCAGGGAATGGGACTCTCGTTCTCGTCCCGCATGCACTCGGTGGGTGGGCCCGTGGCAAAGGGCAGCAGGGGCTTGCCGGAGCGCTGCACGATGCCCTGCCGCAGCAACCCCCGCTGGCTGGCCAGGTCGCGGATCTCGTCGGCCTCGTGGCGTGAGCTGCCGTACACATTGGAGGCATCGATGTAGGAAGTGAGCTGGTTGATCTGCTCGCGTGGGAACACAGAGTTCATGAGCAGCGAGGTCATGCCGCTGCCGCACACGGGGCTGGAACGCACAAAGAACATGCAGCGTGCACCACTGCGCAGCTGCCGCAGGTCGCCAGGCGGGAACATGATGGGGAAGCAGGGCGCGTCGTTGGTGCACACCAAGCTGCACAGCTGCCCATCCGAGAAGCGGGACTGGCTGAGTGCCGCCACCGTGGAGTCCAGGTCGTGGTCCAGGAACTGGCCCCACTGCATCAGCATGTGCGTGTAGTGGTCATCGGGGGTGATGGTCTCCGTGCCGATCATGGTGGTGGACACAAGACGGGGCAGTGGCAGAGGGAAGCCGTTGTGTGGCCTGTCGGCGGTGCCGCGGGGCAGGTTGAAGCCGTTGTCGTAGACGGACTTGAGAAGGCGCTCGAAGGCAGTGAGTGAGGCACCCCACATGGGGTGCTGCAGGTTGTTGCAGGTTCCGTCGTGGCTACGGTACTTCTGGTGGAAGCAGATGTCCGAGCAGTTGTTGAAGCGCCGGTGAGCCGTGCAGCCCGACAGGTTGGCAATCATCTCCAGGAAGCGGGGAGACACCAGGTCGTTGTAGCGGAACGCTGGGGACGACAAAAATCGGAGAGCTTGGTTAGCAAGATGAGAGGGGAGAGGAGAGGTCAAATGCAGAAAACTCAGACGGCTACCAGGAGCACTGTGCGCTTAGGATAAGCTGCGGTATAATATAGGCAAAGTTCAGCTGCTGTGGCCCAGTCCTCAACTGCCATCAATTCTTTTTTCCATCTATTTAAACACCAAGATTCTGGACCCACATATAAAACAGTCAAAGGCTTGTCTATTTTTACTGGCTTTGCTCTTATTGTATTCATACCATCAGAAACAAAATGCTTTAATTATCGACAAAACTAGTGAAAAGTTTCTGGACGAAAAGAATATCCTATAAGCTCTGTTAACGTCCAAAAAGCACAACAAATATGAATTTGATTTTTTAAGCTGACATTCGAACATGGTTGTAGATGTTTAAGCTGCAATGCTCGCAAAGCACAAGCTGCTTAATAAGTAACGTTCAGAGGGTTTTAATGTAACCCTGGAGTAACCTTAACATTAGTACTCTACAGTACAGAAAGAGCCAGCAGAATATCTAGCTACCGTGGCACTACTGTTATGATAATTCACTTGCACATACGCAATCGCAGTCAGCACAATTTCATCATCCTTTTCATTCATTACAAGAGCGCAATGTTAATATTTAACGTCACCAGCAATAAAGACTGCCAAATACTACTAAAAACTTTTACTGTTACTATTATCATCATCATCATGTTCCTGTCAACAAACACCGGCTGACGCATCCAGGGCCATTGATGGCCTGGTTCTAACAAAAGCAAGTCATCCTGGAGTCACGGTAGGACAGTCCGAATGGGTGCTGCCGGTTTGCTGACAGGCCGAAATCCCCTGCATTGTGTAAGAGCCCTGCGGCAAGAGTAAGCAGTCTTGTTTTGATAAGCATTGAAAACATGGAGTCCTCACATCTGTGACCCTCGGCGACGGAGCGTCTGGTGGGACCGGTGATTAGTGCTCTGATGCTTGTGGACGGCTGTTAAAATGGCTGATGTACCCCACTCCACTGTGCCAGCCACTCACCCGTGCCATTGGTGTCCACCATCAGCCCCTGGTTGACGTGCCTCTGGATGAGGAGCAGGGTTTGCTCAAAGATCTCCCCTGCTCGTGCCTGTTCCACTGTGTAAGGGTCGCGGGGGTACCGGAAGAGAGCCAGAAGCTCGGCGGGAGTCCGGGGATTCCTGAATTTGATGAGACGCCACCATAGAGACAGAGACAGGGGATAAGACTCTACAAGACTTCCTTATACGTTCAAATTACATTGTTCTATTCAAGACTAATATGAGTTGACTTTAACATTTCAGGAGACAGAGAACAAGTGGTACACACTGCCAGTACACATTTCCTTTCTGGTTAAAATAAACCCCCAGCCACGTCCCCAGCGCATACAGTGTTCCTCAAACTCCGATGATCTTAATTTCCTCTGGAGCAGAGGTCAGTGACAGCAATGTGCTTCAGAAACATGTATCTGGCAGCAGCTCTACCATGCAGCCAGCCAAGACAAGCTTCTGAAACAGCAGCTTATTTTAGGAAGGCTAATTAGACTGAATTTAAGTTCAGAGGAGAAAAATCCTATCTTGTAGAACCGAATTTGGGCATTAATCTCATTTAAATATCTCACTTGCGACCGCAAACCTTCGCGCATAGAAAATCTGTTTGGAGGCTCATGCCCATGTCTGAAATTCTTGAACTGAGGACTATCTGTTGCCCTTACAAGGGCATTCCACTTCCACCCTGTCCAAGGAGTGATTTATTAAGGGATTTTCGACGTGGCGTTTTTACACGCCGAGACGCTGAGTGCCTTGCCGACATAAACAGCAGCTGCAAGTGAACCTTGAACATTTTCAAGCACAACCAAAAATACAGGAAAACAAATTCTGGAGCAACCTAAGAACAAGCAGTGCTCTGGTCTAAGCTACCCAACTCCATCCACATGTCCAAGATTTCAATACGCTGCTCGTCTGCGCTGCATTTTACACACTGGCTCAAATCTCCTGCCTTTCCTGCAGGATGTTCGCATTTGGCTCAAGACAAAAGAAAACACACACACAGTGGTTATGCAGGTGTCGGAGTAGACAGCGTCTACTGCCTCCAGGAAACAAAAAACAAGGTGCTCATTAAGAGTCATTTGAGTGACGCCCAGATCTTTGTCTCATGCAAAAACGTCACCGACGAAAGGCCAGACCACAGAGATGTTCCATTTCGGATTTATCGAAAGCCAAATCGCACCACAGGAATCAAGTGCACATAATGGAATCTCGATTTTCACTGTGGCTTTATTGAATTTGCTCTTTGATCCAAAACGTTTGTTGTTGCTTTCACCTGCCCCACCTTGCCCCCTTCTATCTCCTACCTTTACCCCCCCACCGCCACCACCACCACCACCTTCAGGTCTCGCTGTGTGTGTCTTGTTTACCAGTCACCGTGGTTACATTCACCTTCTGTACCATATTGTGGTAATTAGATTACCAGTTAAAAGACGGGAATGTCTGCATGAAAGATTATTCGTAAGGGCTTTCAGCCACAGGGTCTGGGGTGGAGCTGGTGAATCCAGCAGCGGAGGCCAGGGCTAGGGGCGGCTGACGCCACATGTTGCAGCTCCGCGGCTGCAGGTGGAGGGGGTGAGTGCTTGCCACGGACGTGATGTTATTCAACAGGCCCGCAGCGGATGTCGCGGGACGGAAAAGGGTTTCCTACATTCAGACAATCCACAGACAGGAAGGACCATATCCAACAAACAGCTTGCTTTGTAGTTACGCCCCCAGCCATCTCTCAGCCAGATCACAATACCAGAACCAGCGCTGGAGCCAGAGACTGAGCGCAGGCACCTTGCAAAGCTAATACTTCATCCCGCTACACAAAATTGCTGCGGCGAGTCCGCAATTCGTCGAGTTTTCTGGGGATTTTCTGCATTTGCCATTAAACTGGGGCAGGAAATCCTCTTTGGCCACAGGCAGCATGTGCCAAACCTGAGCTCGAGAGGCACACGGCCAACAATGAGCCAATCCCGAGGATAGCTGTCATCTGGGGCCCCCCTCCTCTTCAGCTCTTATAGGTAAATAGGACTGAAGCACGAGCTAAATCACTAAAGGAAGCCACTGGGAGACCAAGCTTTCCTAACGTCTGGTCAGCATGAAATTTCACATGAAGGTTTACGTCTCATAAGATGGATGAAAAAAACGTATTTCCCTAAAAAGAAAGTATTGTATGTACGTATGTATGTAACTTTTCGAAACAGAATATCAGGACATTAGCTAAAACTCAATCCTCCACAAAGAAATCAAAGCGTAAACAATTTCTAAACATTTTCAAATTCCACAGATTCATCATGACCAGACATCCAGTTACACACCAGCGAACAGCTGGTAAAACCCTAAATGAAATCTGCCAGAACGCTCATTGTGTTTACTGGGAAGACACATGCCAGTGAGTCACTCTTCTGTTGGGTTCCCATGACCCAAAGGAGCACATGACTGTGCGTCTGCCTACCCATGGAAAAGGACCCTCCGGGTGGAGTCGATGGCGCTGTCCACATTTCGGATGGCCTCCTGGATGGACGTGGCCACAAAGAGGTCGCCATCCCTGCTCACCTGAGGAACTTAACGAGGCGTTTTGTCAGGTTCACAGGTCAATAGGAGAACGCACAGAAAGCACATGCTAGGCAGGATAGTTCGAATGAATTTGTCCATCACTTAATTTCAAGGGTTAATAAAAAATAAACTGTAACACTTTACCTGAGGCAGTACAAATAACGCAGTAGTACACTCTTACTTACAGAATTACTCAGAAACCAAGTGTTAGTTACATACTGATCCCATGTTATTCATCATTAATCAATCATAGCAGTTCATTTCATAGTTACTATATTAGTTCATGATTTGTACTTGAGTAGTAACTGAGTAACTAAGTCACTTGTGCGCCCTCCAGTAAAGTGTTACCAAATAAACAATAAGGTCTTCCCTCGCTATGTGAAGCAGGACCTGTGAACCTTAAAAACCTGACAACCAACACACAAAACATGCTTATTAAGGAGGAAGAAAAAACTGGAAGCCTGAAAAAGGGATGATGCAATTTGTTGGAGACAGCCCAGGGCCAGGAAAATTCCACATGTTTCCAGTTAAACATTTCAGTGACCTTAAGATGCTCGATGTCCAGGCCGCTATCATATACATGCTGTGCCATCGCTCTCAAGTTCCCAAGTTGGGCAACCGGAGCTGCTTTCCACCATCAGACACACTTCGCAACAGTTGCCAAGCGGCTCGCGCTGAGCCAGCTAAACCAACTGAGAGTGTTAATCTGCTACCGGAGAGCACAGGCTGGAGTAATACGATACTGAGCAATGCATTCACTTATTTCTGGTGGGAGAAGAGCTCTGGTCTTGAGAATGGCCACACCTAACAGAAAAGGCAGTGTTCCGGTGGAACCAGGTAGGAGCATGGTGTGAGCAGGCCAGCACGGCACTGCACATCCCTGCCAGGAAGTGTAGGACAGAGGGAGGGAATTTGCCAGGCGAGGTCAGTTGGGGGGCTGTTGCCAGAGTTGGGGTTGTTGCCAGAGTGTATTGCTTAGGCTGAAGACCAGATTACTGAGGGAGAAGCTTATGGTTTCAGCCAGAAATTCCGTAAGCAGTCAGCAGTTTAAAAAAAACAAGAATCAGGAAATTAACACAGCTACAGGAATCTTCTGGAATTGGCAGCCATGTGTAGGACGGGCCGTCCACACCTGTGCTTACCCTGGACTGTGAGCACCATGCTCGCTGAGGAGTAGCCAATGCTGTTGCGGGCTACGCACTCATAGCGCCCCCCGTCCGCCAGGCCTATGTCCTTCACTTCCAGGAAGCCCTCTGGATTGATGTGGAACTTGCCACTCTCTGTGACTTGAACGCCGTCCTAGGATTTCAACGACCGGTGGGAAGTGGCGGATGGAGAGTAAGGAGTCAAGTGAGGAACAGAGGGCAGCATAATACAGACACGCTACAAAACTGAGCATGTCTATCAAAACTACTTCCAAGAATTGCTTCTTAGGGAAGAATACCTGCCCTGAAGTGTGCCCTTACATACAATTAATTAAAGTTGCCTGAGAAGGAATCTCTGCCCAAGCTTTCATCTCATTGGCTGAAAGCTGTCACACCGGCACAAGGGGCGGGGCACCAGTCGCCACGGTGACTGAATGACAGGCGTCTAACCTTGTTCCATGTGATGACAGGCTCGGGTTCTCCCAGAGCGCTGCACGGAATCTGCGCATCCGTGCCAGACTCCACCGTCATGTCCCTTGGAGCATTTGTGAAAACAGGCGTTACTGATGATTTAAAAACATGTGTTAATGATTACATCAATGCTCACAGAGATTAAAAAAAATGCAGAAATCTCTATCCAGAGGCAAAGCTTGTGCATAATAAAATTGTTTAAATGCATAAATGTGTCATGACCTTGAGCTTACTATTCCAGGTAAAATACGTGAATGGATACACAATTTTAGGCATGGTTATTTAGGACACAGATTTTAGACTTCGTCATTCGCCAGGCTATTGCACTTTCACAACTCTAAAAAAATTAATGCTAGTCTAGGGGCTCGAATTGTTTTTTTTTTTACAGGATGAATTCATAATCATACGAGTTATCCCCATGGAAATGCGCAATCTATACACCTTGCCACCTTTGGATCATTTTTTAACCTGAGACACCAATACTATGATCCCTGGCTCAAACCCTGAATGAAGAGCTATATTAATTATACAACAAAAGAAATGCCCCCCCACCTCAAAAAACCCAGATCAGAAAAAAACATACATTCCCATTAGCCCCCATAAATACCAGGGAGCATGAGGTTATAAATGGCCACACAATTCAGACACATCGGATTCATGTGCACCCGGAAAACACCACCAGGGTTTTTTAGATCATTCTGGATCCTGCGTTTTAGCACCATGTTAACAGCCATTATTTAGAAAACATCTAGTCATCTAGCTGGGAATTAGAGACACGGGCTTCTCTGGGTCACTCCCCTGCTTTGTAATCAAGCCAATGAGAGAGAGACCCTGCCACTTATCTGCTTTTTGCGTCTTACACACATGATGTTTGTGTAATTGTGGGCCATTCCAGCTCGTGTATGACAAACTGCCCTCAGAGTCTCTGCAATGCTGTTCCCCCATGACTTTAGATTCTCACGTCGCTACTATTAAAATCATCATATAAACCAATGGAACAAATGTTTGCGCTAAGGGGACAAAACTGCTGGCATTTCAAGAAAATGTGGCCCCATTAGAATTGTCTTTGAGAATTCAGCTAAACTAAACGCTTATGTGGCTCTGAGGTTTCTACAGCAAGACGCGTCTGATTCCCTTTTTTATTGCACTCTTCAGGGACAAATTTTAAGCTGACAAACCATGCGGCACAGGTGTGCGACACTGGGCCAAAAATATCTTGTGACTCTGGGCCAACAGCATAACTGAGACTGCACACGGTGGTACCATGCTTCACTAATTACATCTTGTTTCCTTAAATTAAGGCTAATTAACTGTTAAATTGTTAATTGGAGAACTTGGCATGGTGGTGCTGATTTTATGTCTTTGAAACCAGTCAGAACGTATCTTCTGTTTGAAATGTTTGCTCGGATAGTACATTTGGACCTTCCTTGTCCTCTATGCTAATGTAAACTGATGAAAGCAACCAGTTTCTTTCATCAGGAAGTCAAATGAATTAAACAGGAAGTGGTACCTCTCTGCTGGACAGTGAGCTGCACAGCGGTCATGATGCTGCCCACGACGCTCACTGCTTGGCACTCGTATTGGCCCTGATCGTGCAGTGCCACGCGGGCGATCCGCAGAGCGCCCGTGGAGAGGACCACATGCCTCCGGTCAGACGGCAGTGGGCTGCCTGCCACACAACACAGTATCCAGAATGTGTTTATGTCGGCCCAACAAACACAAACCTCACACTGGCACGTTAAGACACTGAGCAGAAGTGCTCACCCCCCCGAGTCCAGGCCATGACCGGCTGGGGGTATCCACTGGCCTCACAATGGAAGTCGACTGTATGCCCCTCCAGCACAGACTGATCCTGAGGAGTGACTGTGAATTGGGGTGTTGCTACAACGGAAGATCAACAAGAGGGAAACGTTAGCGATATTTAAAGACACCACGTTAAAAGAACCGCGAATGCAAGCCCCCATGTCTTTAAAGGGAGACTGAAAAAAAAATCATTAAGTCAGTATGGTTGGCATTAGAAACCAACTGTAAGAACATGGTGAATGAATAAAATTCCTGCTTTTTGCTGTAGCAACTTCCTGTCCTTACTCAGGACACCCAGGTGACCAACAGCCCAGAGAAAACTCACCTTGCACTATGATGTAGGCCGTCGCATGAATGGTGTCAATGTTGTTGGTGGCAAAGCAGGTGTACTGGCCCCCGTCAGTCTGCTTGACATTCTGAATGTAGAGGCCCCCTGAGGGTGTGGTGTTCACGCGGGCATCGGTAGGCAAGGGGGTCCGGTCACCCTTTGTCCAAGAGATACGTGGGTGGGGCTGGCCTGTAGCACTGCATTCCAAGGTGACGCTCTCACCCACCAGGACCTCTGTGTTCTGGGGCGTGATGACGAAGCTAGGCCTCGCTGAGAGAGAAGAAAGCCAACATACGGCCAGGATGTAGCATTACGTCACACTGGCACTATAATGCAGAAAGTCTTGCAAATTCTGCATCATGATAGTTTAAGACATGATCAGAAGGCCCTTAATCCAAGAAAGATCCCTGCTACAGACCATGACCCGAAGACATAATTTACTTCAGTTACATTTCTGATTATATTTACAGATATAAACCTGTAAGACTCATACAATAAATCCATTGGCAAAATAATTGAATGTAAACAATGTAAGCATGCCAACTGTTCCCGTTTCTCAAAAGTACGTAGTTCCATGTGCTGAGGACCACACTTCTTACTAGAGTTACCTTTTAAATACTGACTTACACCTAGAACACCAGCTGAGAGTTAGTAATCAGTGTTCATATAGCAACTTCACGCCATTAAAAGCACGAGAGGCATCCAGACTGCATTAGTGTTCCATTCTGGCGAAAATTAATCATCTCCTCAAAACCCCATTTGAAGGGAACCAAGATCAAGTGAACGGCCTTTTAGGGTAACAGTACTTGGAATACAACAAAAATGGTCTTAGGAGCCAGTGCAAATATGAAATCTGTTTTGCATTTCCAGATGTTGCTGAGAGGTCCTTTGGCTGAGCTTTGAGGGCACCATAAATATCACTCAGGTTGTGGGGGGGTGGTTATATACTTACATGGCGTCCCAAAGTACCGCAGTGTGACTTCAGAGGTCTTTGCCTCCCCAGCCACATTCTTCGCCATGCACTGGTACACGCCCTGGTCAGTCTCCCGGGTGTCCTGGATCATCAGTGTGCCATCCTCCAGGAGGTTCAGCCGAGAGTCGTCCCTCATGTTCAGAGCATTGCTGCGAGAGACCCATGTGACGGGAGAAATGTATACAGATTACATTAGTTTATGGTAGAGCAAATAGTATGCTTTGGATTACTGAAAAAGGGAAAATATACTTTGAGGATTTAAAAATAAAACTGCCCTTTATGGGCATTCAGGAAAACAAAGAATTCATCTGGAATCTCAAAATGAGAACAACAGATCCCTGTCCATTTGTTTTGGCTTGCTCTAGAGATGGTCATACTTGTTTCTCAGCCAGATGATTTGAGGTTTGGGGTTTCCTTCCGCCCTGCAGGTGAAGTACGCAGTGTTCCCTGAGGTGACGTCCACATCCTGTGGCTCAGATGTGATCCTGGGGACCTCTAAGGTGGGGAGAAAGCAGGAGTATGTTTACTGGAAGGAAGCTGGCACAGCTGTCTGCAGGTGAGATGCCCATGGACGGGAAGAAGCGTCAGGTCCAGCTGGAGACACGTGAGCCAAACAGATGCATGGAAAGTTACATCTGGGTTAATAATTCTGGAGCAACACAACCAGACAGATGGAGCTTGTCCCAGAATAAATTATCTATCTACCACACTATGTACTTTACTTACTTTAAGAGTTTGCTGGATAAAGCTTCTGGATAAAAATACCCATAAAACATGAGCTGTTACCATGCCAGCATAGACGAATAAGTAATGCCCCTGACAGAACCCAACAATGACATATCTAACCCCTGATTAAGAGGACATATACACAGGAGGCTATTGGAAATGTGTAGGTTGAGCTTGTGGGAATGTGGTCAAGGCATTTATGGCGAACGCAGAGTGTCACGGTGCTTATGAGACAGAACTCCAGGCCTTGGACACATGTGCTGCACACATTTGTCAGGGTGGGAATTCCAGACTGTCCATTACCCCAAAAAAAAAAAAAAAGTTCAACTTGAGCTTCGCTGACCGCCAATCCCGTGACACAAGGCCGCTTGCAGCCACAGCTGGAGAGCAGCTTCTCCGTCACCATATACCGCGCAACACACACCTAATTACCGGCGTAATTACGCAAGTGAGGGCTATTCTTGTTTGGCATCGCATAAATAAACACGCAAAGGAAACCTGTCATAGGCCTGGTGCTACGGCGAGTGTGGCGACTGTTGCCGATTGTTTTAACAGCTGCAAAGTCGCTGCTTTGTTAATGCGGCGGGATTGTAAACTCTACACCGCTCTTCAGAGACATTAGGGATTCATTAGCAGGCAAAGGCACCATGAAGCCACAAAATTAACTGGCGGGTCTGAGGTTCTTTTAAAGCAGTGTTTCCCAACCCGGTCCTCAGGGACCCACAGACGGTCCAAGTTTTTGCTCCCTCCTGATATTCCCTCCAGTGGGACTGTCTGACAGGGAGCTCGGAGGGAGCAAAAACATGGACCGACTGTGGGTCCCTGAGGACCGGGTTGGGAAACACTGCTTTAAAGGGACTGTCTGTCAGTGATAGAGGCTAGCAGCTGCTTTTGTTTCAAAGTTTTTGTGCCTATCAACAGCATTTATTTTTCTGAGAATTACTGGAAATAAGCAATAATAATAAATAATCATTTCAGTCAGAGGGGACGTTAGTACAGTATAATTAAAGTGAAAGCGAAGCTGAGGGAGCTGGGGAGGGTAATGAAAATATCTGGACACAATTCTTCAAAAACACAGCTGTGAAAAATTAAAGAATATAAAAATATAGTTTTGCCACATGTTAACCTTTGACACTCTGCCAGATTGGTAACTTATACCATACACTGCCCCACCATCCTGCTCCCATTGGTGGGAATATCAGGAAGAGCTTAAACCAAAATTCCATTTGTGAGTCTGGAAATTGGTACTGAAAAAGTGGTATGGAAAAGGGATGGCGAAATGGGTGCGGGAATGGCCTAAACCTGTCTGGTCTTCTCAGCTTCTGTCTCCTTCCTTAAACTGATGTGGGAACCCAACCCAAAGTACGCCACAGATAAAACAGACAAGCCAGAATTCTCCTGGGCTGCTGCCTCGTCTAACACTCCCACCATGTTGCATGTGTCCTCACCGCAGTTGAGCTCCTCGGCGGTCAGCGTGGCCACGGATCGCCCCTGCAGACGGCCGGGGAATTCACAGGTGGCAGCGGCCTGTGCGTTGCCCGACTCCGCGTACTGCTTCAGCAGGTCCGCCAACCAGAGCAGCTCGCAGTCACAGTTCAGTGTGTTTGAATCCAGGCGGCTGGAGGGAGGAAAAACAAAACTGAAGCCACTCCAAATAAAACTACTATATAACCCAGATATGCTTCACGAGCTGTGAGGGGAGGCAACACACAAGTGAAGATAAGCCTTCTACATTTTAAAATGTAAATAAATAGGACATAACCAACACCACTAAGCAGAGACGTGTACATGCAAGTGGAGACGATTAGAGTAAAATTATTTCCAAATATTTCCACAATTTCCTATGTCCGCAAAACCATACTGTCATGAGTTCAGAGAAAACTGGGAATTCACATATAAAATGTGTGGCCAGTTTAGTTACATCCACGTTATACTGCACAAACACTGATCACTGGAGCGGCGACACCACAGCTGAACGCGGCTTTTCATTTTCTGCCCCTGTGGTCTCCTGGCGGCTGGCAAAAAGGGAGGTGGATGGTTACTTACAGCCTCTTCATGGACTGCAAGTGGGAGAATGTCCCAAGGACGAGGTGTGTTATCCTGTTGTTGTGCAGGAACCTGCAGGAAACAGTTCCATTAATGCCCTTCGGTGTAAACGTCTCCAGGAGAAAACAACGACTTTCAATGGTAATGAAGCATAAAGCGAACCCTCCTGCAGGGAGGGGGGCTCAAATTTTGAGTCTTGGTCTCCCAGGGGGACTGCTAAAGTTCCAGCTCAAAAATATCCAGAGCAGGGAACTTCCCGAAGGATCTCAGGGAAAGTCTCGGGGCCACCCCCCCAGCTTCCTGGAGAGGAGGACATTCAATGTGTGGAGGCCCCTCCCATTCCATCTCCTACTTTCCTTGCTTATCGTTCCCGTTGAAGGGGCATGCAGGATTAACCAGTTATATTCCATACATAACCCAGCCCCTCAAATTGATACATTATTGTACGAACTGAAAGTACCATAAATTAAATTGACCATCTTACATTCTACATATTACAATACATACACTATTCTTTTTGTTAAAGGCAGCCCACTGACTAGCTAATCCTATTATCTTGGTTTGCCAGTTATCTGGCATTCATTTTGACGTCTGCTTACGATGCTGAGACCAACACCCATTCCTCCAAAATGGCGACAAGCGGGAGATGAAGGCAAACTATTGTACTGAGGGCTTAAACAAGACTTACTGAGAAAAAAAATGGGGAAAAAGGGTCACTCACAGTCGCTCGAGTTTTGGAAGGTGAGTAAGTGCCTGAGGCTCCAATGTCTCTATGTTATTGAAGTGCAAGTACCTGCAAAAGGGGGGGGAAGTTATAAATTATAAACATTAAAAAAATTACATGTTAGCATGAAAAAGTGCTACAATAGCCTAACACACTGAACAGGCAATATACACCTAGACATAGATACTGGAACTGATTTAAGGATATTCTCATTTACAGTAATTGTAATTAAAAGGCAGATTAACAAATCACTACATGACAAGAAAACATTGCTGATATGAAGGAGGAATCAAAGCTTTTCTCTACACCTAATGTTAGAGATACCAGGAGTTCAGGTCAGAAGCATAGATGTATCCACCCTATTCGCTGCCTGTCAGACTAACTGGACTTATTTCTCAGAAGATTCATCCACTACATTGCACTGTCCATTTTGGGGGAATCTTATGCAGTTGTGGCATGTATTATAACAAGGGATTTGGTGAAAAACATGGAAAAAACTCAACAGGATACTGAATGACCATTCTGTCCATTATCTAAAAGGGCTTTTGTACAGCCAGGATGCCACAGATGGTGGTGTTACAGCCAAAAAGGGTCTGGTACCATCCAACAGAAATGTCACACCACATCTGAGTTCCGCTGGCTGACCAGGGCCCATTAGCGGTGTTGCTTGTGCCCTGACAGACCACACTTTCACTGCCCTAATGGGACTGAATCCGGTCCCAGCAGGAATGATAAAAAAAAAGCCATCACTGTGTTCAGTTAGTGACTGGACATGGCCCCCAGAGATAATTAAAAATGCCACAAATTAATCATGAGATACTCTAAAATAAAAAAAAACAGTGCACTGTGAGGGAAAACAGTAATTTCATACTTTCCAAAAGAGGGCCTGACTGTCTGAGGTAGACATGTAGGGCGGGTTTGGCCTCTAGCGTGAGCCGAAATAATAAAAGTCTGTTACTGAGAAAATGGCTGGAGACAGTGGAATGAATCACACATTAATTCGTTATCTCAAAGGCAAAGGGTGAAGGGAGAGCAGTTAAAAAGGCGGTTTGTGGAGCACAAGAAAAATGTGGGTATCCAAAAAAAATATAGCCACGCGCGCCTCCCGCCAAAATGCGCTATAAGATTTCTGGGTAAAAAACATCCGAACGGGATTTTATAACCAGATGCAGCGCGGGCGGATTCGCGCGCGAGGCGAGCAGAAACAAGAGCGCGATTCTTTTCACTAGATATCGTCAGTAAAAAGAGCAGGAGGGAATCGACATAAACATGACGCAGGACCCGTAAATTTAAAGGTAAGAACTTGTCACCAACGTAAAATCATTCAAGACTATATCTAAACTCAAAACAGCTGTTCGGACCCGACTACTTCATGAATAAGCTGCCTGTTCGCAGAGCCGGCCTGCCCGCATTTCTGCTTGAAGTTAATACGGTGACCGCGGCTTACACACCATATTGCATTGTTAACGTCTTTGCCAAAACACTCGTTTCTACGGCTGGGAATAATGCAGAATAATCCGTCCATCTTTTAAAACACGCAGTCCTCCCTTTTTTCATCCTGCGGGCTAAGTTTGAGGTTTCACTAGTGCTCTATAATAGACCACCATTGTCCTCTGCTATTCACGTAAAAATCACAGTACTTAAAAGGGGCATTTGCCTGCCATTTGAAGGCAAAAAAAACAGCTCATTACTGTACCCCTGGGAGAAGAAAAAAGTGGACGATTGTTCTTCTCTTATTAATGTATCCGCTTACTTGGATAATGTTAGGATTAGGGAGAATAAGATCTAGAAACCTTCTTACACAAAGTCATGTCATACTGTTCTTGGCCAAAAAAGGTATTTATGTGGCTACTGTTAGGAACGGTTTTTCTGACTGTAAAGAAAAAACACCAAAGGTGGTACATTTACGTTACTGTATGAATCAAAACGAATGCAACCAATCTAGGCAATACCAGGCATCCATACAACACATACTGACAGCTGACAAAGTACAAAAACTGTCACAGACAATTTCTCTGGTTTAAGTTGTATTTTTCAGAAAATACGACTCAAGACAATCGCCATACAAATCCACCACACCCCTTCACATTAGGGGCATCAGGTGGTGACGTCAACATTTAGATATCACACGTATAGTTCATGCAGTTCTAAATATTTTTAATAAAACACAAAACACCGAAACCAGAGATGACATACCAGAGAGGAAACCAATGCAGTATACGGCCAAAAGAATAGTTAGGGACAAGATACACAGAATGAAGGTGGGTTAAGGGACATTAGGGAAAAAATAAAACATGCAATGGAGGAGCTCCAAAATATGGCCTGTCCCCTTTCTGATGACAAGGCTGCAGACCATTAGCTGTAACACGGGTATGTGCCAAACATGCAGGGCTTTGACGGAAGAGAACAGGGGAGAGGGCAGGAGCATGACATCACAGCACGCCCAGCAGCAATGTGACAAGAGCCCTAAGGTTTGCGAAAGATGGGGATTAGCACATGAGAGAGTGGTGGAGGAAGATGATGATATGGTCACTTACAGTTGCTCTAGAGAGACAAGTCCCTTAAAAGCTTGTCTGTCAATTGATTGGATTTCATTCTTGTACAAGTAGCTGAAAGGAGAAATAATCAGTAATATTAGTAAACCACACAGGGTATCAGTCGAGAGGGAAACTTAAACTTAAATACTGTGCCATTGCAAGGGATGAGGTGTAAAAATGGAGGGAGTTCTTGGCACTGGAAATATGAGCCTGTATGGGTCACGTATGCACATCCATTAATTTCAAAGCTGTCGATAGCAGTTAAAAGGCAATTTTTACAGCTGCACAGCAGTGCTTGCCAGGCACATTATCAAATATTTCACAGAATTATTGCAAGGCTGGTACACAAAAGCTGCTGCCCCGAAAAAAGCAATTGGTGCAGATTAAAATAGGAAAATTAACATGTTTTCACCAGTGTTTTGATTCTTTGAGTCTCATGCATTATAAACTTTGTTTAGTAGTATACATACTAACAAAAATGCAAAAATGTAAGATTTGATTAATATCCTGATAGAGGCTATTTGTTCTCTAAAAAATGATAATGCATTACATTCTCCACTGGCAGCGTCATTTATAGTGCTTAATTTCATTGTGCTGTGCAAAGTAGAAGATTTTTAAACACCAACCTTTACCAGCACTCAGCTTAAAACCTCAAATTATACCACAAAGCTTCCTGTAAGGCCCACAGGCTATAATTGCTAACATAACCAAGCTCACGCCAGGTATGAAACTGAGACCAATTAACAGATTTATGAAGTTTTCAGCACCAGTGCATTTTACCAGCGTTGCTTTCCACTAATTTTGACTTAGTGACAAGAAGCCTACACGGACATAGAGAGCATGATGGGGAAAAAAAAACCAATTTACCCCAAAGATAATCTCTCACATTATTCTGTCTGGGGAATATCATGAAACCACAGAATTACTATGACATAGATCTGAGTGCACTTTGGAAACTCTCCCCATATCACAGCAACACTTTCTCAGCTGTGCTACTAGAAATTAGGGTAATGTACTGCAAAGAACTTAGTAGACAAATTGTATTTATAATAATGATACATTATTTGGCCATTGTCCAAAATGAGCTCCATTTTTTACAGTTTAAACAACAAATGTTATATTACTAACCAGATGGTTTTCCGTGGGCAGTTAAGTGACAGTGTTTGATGCATTCATAGGAGAGTGCAACCAACTACTACGAACCTTACTCAAGGGGCAGTGGGGAGGGCCATCCATTGTGGGCCCACCTTACAGCAAAATTCAAAATAACTCACTAGTTATTTCCCTCTTAAACACTGCTGATGTACTGTCATCATCTCTGTTACAAATATAGCTTGATCATTTAGGAATTAACGACTTCCATATTGCATGCAGTTATAGGTCTACTTCACAATTTGATGTAAAGCCATTCAAGTGACAGGTTTTCTTTTTCTTGTTCGTTTTTATAAGGTTGATAATCTTTTGACCCATTACCCATCCCTTAATCACTCCTTGTACCAGCTCTGTAACTAGAGATTAGTGGTGGGTGAAAGTGCAGTTTAAGCCCAACTGTGGGAAAGAGAACAACCGTTATACAGGACTGCAGTCAGACTGTGGAAGTCCCCTCTTCCCCCCTCACAAGAGTTGGTCAGTGTTCAGTCGTGGAAAAGGTACTAGTAGATCTTGTGGCACCAGGATGGCGCTAGGTTAGACCCACCCCACCAAGCTAAATGGAGATTTTGATTCCAGCCCTGCCAGACAGAGAACTGTATGTGGTGGTCTCACATATGTTCTGATTATGGTGCAGTAAAGGTTTTTCATTTTCTGATACTAGTAGTGGTCAGAGTAGTACACATCCTACATCCTTGAGAGGAGGAACTAATTAATTAGGGATGCCTTCATTTCAATTAACAGGAAAAGGCAACACAAAAAAAAGCAATCTATTACTATAATTTAGTATTTATTAGTATTTATTTAGTTAAAAGTAAATAACTCATTGCATTAGCCATTTCAAAACATACACAGATAAGAAAGCATTACGAGGCCTAAGGAAGTGGTCGTATTTGGGATAAACTAAATCAAATTCTCTGTTATTGGGTGAAGGGTAGATTTAACTCATAGATGGGAATGTGTAGAGTTTGTTTGGGCAGCCTTTCAATTCACAGCACCAGATTCCTGAGCTCTGACTTTTTCAAAAATGGAAATGAAAAACATTGCCACTAGCAGATTTGTTGAATTTGCCTTGCATGTTTGACACAGAAAACTGGTAATCTTTGTAGCATCAGTATGCTAGCAGGTCAGCTTTCCAGCATCAGAGGGTTGAGCCATAACAGTCTCACCTAGTCTGTGGTCACTTAGCTTTCTATTGGGATTTGTGAGAAGCAGAAATGAACCAAAGCATTCCTCCAAGAGGCAGAGTTTGGGAAAGTGTTCTACAAGTTTGAAATATCCATGGAAGCTTGCCATCTGATTCTGACTGATAGTGTTCCTCTGATAGTGCCCACAAAAGTAACATGGCCAGGTCTATCACGATACAGCGGAAGAATGGCCAACATGCTACTTTAAGTCACTGCCTATGTGGTGCAAACAGCTTGCGGTTCTGAAAGGTAAGAGCTTGTCACATCTTTTATCATGTCTTCATTCTGATAGAAGCATAGCCATTTGGGTATAATTTCTGTTACATTTTTGTACAATGAGGTGCTTACCATTTCAGTAACCAAATGAGAAAAGTTGAAAAAATACCCATCTGTCAAGAGAGCACATTTCTTCTTCATGGATGAACGCCAACACACAGTCAGGATAAAACAATGCAGCAATAACATGCGATGCTGTCTAATCTTTGCAATTATTCAGCAGTATTAACAGACCAGATGCATATATTGTTTCACCTTATCAGTTAAATTCAGCCATGACAGCATCTGGACGTCTGAAGCTAGCAACAGGACCGAATTTGTTGTTGTAATATGCATGTCACCTGTTGCCAACTCACAGATATTTCAGGTTTTCCAAGTCTTCGAATGCTCCTCTTGGAATTCTTCGTATCTGATTATTGTTTAAGAGCCTAGTAAAGACAAAAAAATGTGAGAAAACAGTGGAAAAAGCATGTTTCAGCAAATAGTAATTATATGTATTAAATATTCTGTCATAATACACTGCAGGGCAAAAGCCAAACTAAACATTGTTCAAACCAAAAACTACTGGAATCTTGTAATGCAGCCATCCAAAGAAATGGCACAATTTCTATCTAATTGCTTTTTTCTGATGCAATCTGGTCTGTGGCAAAACTAGAGGTGCTCATAAATGGTATTGTGTGTCAGCTGTGCATTGCTGGGATACAAGCCAGGGATACAATCTCTCTGCTTGGATTTGTGCTTAACATGACAGACACCACACACTTATGAACCGGCCTGAACAAATAAGCAATGAGGACTGGGTATGTTGCAATGACTAAAGGGATCACCGTTACAATATTTGACATTTGTTCTACGAGTAAACTAACTTCAAAAGTGGTCATCTTTAAGGAAATGTGAATGTGGTCTTTAGCAGAGGAGAAAACGGTAAAAAGGCTTCAGGACCTGTGTTTCTTTGCCTGTTCTGTTAATCAGGTTAATCGGGTCTGAGTCCTTCTTTGAAAACACGGTAAAACTAAACGTGTCTCTCTTGGTGCAGCTAATCAGAGAGTAAGGATATGCGAGTGCCAGGTTAAAGCTTCTTACAAATCACACAAAGATGTCTGTCGTAGGTAAATAATGTCACATTCTTAACCAGATCACTTTGTCAATTTTAATAATTTTACCTCCTGTCAGCAAGATTTCATGGTGCCCAAGTCCATTAATTCCAATTATCATTTATCATGTAGGAAAAAAAAATCCCCCACCCAAACATTTAGACCCAACATCCGGCCAGGTTTCTCTGTATTCTTTAAACTGGCATCCTTGTAGCCTGGAGGATGTGTGTATGTGACTGTCTAAGCTGACATGTCTGTACTGTTCTGAACAATACTTACAGTGTGTTCAGGTTCTTCAATCGTCTAAAAGATCCTGGCTGTATCTCCTTTATTTTATTGAACCTCAGGTCTCTGTAAGAAACAAAAGAGTGACATCCCCATGTAAATCTTCAAAACCTTTTCTTTGATAAACTGCACAATTTCTCAAACTCTCCATTCAAGGAAAGGTACTACGTTAGTTTGAGCTAGGCAACACCCCCCAATTCCTGAATTATATGACCTGCATACAATATGGCAAAAGTACAAATGGCCTCCTCATTTTGACAAGCTCATCTGGCCAAGACTACAGTAAGAACATTAGCTGACTAACTTGACCTCCTGTGGTACTCACACAGTCCATCTCAACCCACCTTTAGCACACCACAAAGAACAATCAACAATAAGAGTTAGTTCAGTTAACGGCTCCAAATTAGCAAACAAACAAACAATTAGATAGATTACATTTAAAGTGCCACTGTCGCTATAGGTCTCGGATGCCCGTAACTGAAATTAAGAAGCTCTGACAAACAAAAACTCCGCAAAATTTGAGTAACACAAATTTGGGACGTGGAACAACGTGCGTCTCTCTCTGTGTATAAGCAATAAAAGGATTTTCAAGCTGGTTGAAAATCTTTGTTTTTAGAGTCTCCTGTCAGCTTTCTATAATGATGCAGGCAGGCACCAATTTCATTCCATCCTCTTAATTTATAATATCTTATGCTATGTAATGCAGACAAGCCAAGCCACCTACAAAGGAGAATAATACAGTGTCACATCACATGACCTGGCCATCTGACCTAATACAGTAGAAATGGTTTTGGAGGAATTTGACCAGAGATTGAAGGAAAAGTGGCCAATGTGCTCAGCATATGTGGGACCTCTATAATTCCATATATATTATTTTATAGTTTTGAGGGTCTTTATTCTAAAATATAGGTTTATCTGTACCATTCTCTTTCTGTGGGTAGGTCCACACTTCTGACTGGTACCTGGAACAGGGAAAGATTCTGTCCAGCCATTGTAGCCATTTGCAGGAAAATTTAGCTGAATTACAGCAGGTCTATAATGCTAATTCAGTGAAATGTTAGATTGTTCTCCTTCCGAATGAGACCTTAAGCTGCGGCTCCTACTCAGGATAAGAAGTTGGAAGATTAATGGATGTAAATGATTTACCACATTAAAGGAAGCTCTGCATTATTTTACTGGTAAAGTAAGATAGCACAGTCCAATAAACTCCAAATCTATGGCCTCAAGAGGATACCTTGGGGGACACATTTCATTCTTCCCCCAGAGATTCCAAAGACTAGACAGGATGAACGAGAGCGGGGAGAAGTTTCCATTTGTGCACCAAGCCAGGACTTGTTTGTTTATGTTCCATGTGGAGAGCTGCAACTAATATTGGCCCCCTGAATGGAGGATTCTTCATAAGGCTTGTTGGCAACTAATTACTACAGGAAAAAAACCAAATCACAAAAAATGAACCTTACTGTCCGCTTCCCCTTCCAAGATTTGGAATAACTTCATTCCATGAAAATTCAGGTTTGTAGCCAAAAATATGTGTTATATCATAGCTAATACCGACTTTCGCCTTTTAGGAGAATGACAAACATCACATCAATGTCACAGTGTGACATCCAACCTGTCAACACTGGAGATGTGCCACAAACTTGCATTTCATTTGGTTGCCTGCATTAAACAAACAAGCCCATGAAGAGTGGCTGAACCAAACATGCATGGTCTGGAAAATTCAGTACTTCAGGAACAAAACATATGAGCAGATAGCAGATAGCAGCAGCAGTAGGCAGCATAGCAAATAAGGAAATGATAACCAAGTGTCAGGAAGACACCTTCAACCAAGTTACTTAACCAAAAGTGCTTCAGTGAACCGACCACACCGGTCCTGTTTGGATTTGAAGATGCATTTGGTAAAGTTGTCTGAAGGAAATCTAGGATCTCTGCCTATCTGCGCACCCTTCAGGTAACCAATTATGCTTCCCTACTTCTCTAACACAAGGGAAACATCTGCTCCAGGCCGACACTAAGCATTAACTTTAAGCAACTGGAAGTTCTAATAGTTGAGTAACTATACAGAGGATTGTCCAGAAACTAACCTCCTTTTTCCAGTTTGGCAAAAGTTAGCACGCTGCAATCCAGATAACTTAGCATCATGGTTTCTCGGCCACTGCTATCGCCACATAAGGCTTTGTTGCCTCATTGTGGATCTAAGGGGGGGGGGGGGGAGAACAAAGACAACCAAGTAGGGGCTCATTTCAGTCCTGCGTTAAGCTACCTAACAGGAGAATATTTTGGATGCAAGCCCACTAGACCACTAGGCATAGATAAATACGCAGGGTAAAGCAGCCTGTCTGTGTTCTTTTTTTTTGGGACAACCTTTCAGGTTTTAACATGCAGAAACTGAAAGAAAAATGAGTACAGCTTAAAGTCGCAACAAGTTCTGCATCCTAAGGGTAAATTGGAGAATCTGGGCAGGTGTTGAGGGAGGGGGAAGGGGGATCTAATGGAGCTTTTCCACTGGCATTCAGAAACTGACCCATATCTGAGCTGGGTCGGCTCGGTAAAGGTGTTGCCGGGTTTGGAGAGCGACGGTGACGTAAAACCGAAGAGACTCTTATTTACTGTCCACAGCGAACATCATGATTTACTAAGTGCAATTATTATGTTTATTTACTGTGTGCTAACTTCCGGTAGCATGTCTGTGAAAATCGCCGCGTTATGCAAGTATCCATGCTAGCAGAATTAGCATTTGCTTGCATAAATTTGCATTACGAACCCAATCCGTTCAGCTGTTTAATAGTAATTTTTCAAGTATGAGGTTGGAAATTTTTGAGTTCCGAGTTTTCTGGAATACATCTCCATGTGCGATACTAGTAATAATGAATGATATATAAAATATACGCTTTTCCTTCAGATAATCCATGTGCAGAACACCGGTACCTCCGGCATTTCGACCAATCAGATGATGGCGATGCAACCAGCTTAGTTTCGTCACGTTTTTGGTCCTGTTAGTAAGCAGGGTCAAGTCAGCATGGTTACGGCTCAGGGGTGGCTTGGATACGGCTTGTATATTTTGGAAAAGTGCCAGTTCGCGATACAGGTCAGGTATGGCTCGGTTCTTAGTGGCAGTGGAAATGCATCATAAGAGCAGTCAGTCAAAGACTTTTAGCTGGTTTGTTTGCATGAGCAAAAGCAAGTCGATTAGATGGAAACGGCTGTGATCGCCTTCTGTGTTTGACTCCTTTTCTTTTAAATGTGCGGCATCTCCAGCAACACCAGTGAGTGAGAGATCATCTGTCAAATAACAATGAATATCTCAGGTTTAGTGCTGCTTATGTCGTCACGTTAGTAAATAAAGTCCACAGAATCTTTGGTTATTGGGCAGAATTCCATTCCCTGTATCAGTATATTGCAAATGAGCCAATTTGCATTTGGGTTGTCTAGAGGTCCGCTGTATGTTTCATTTAGCACAAATTCACTGTAGAGTAATTATTACATTCATCTCCTGGTTTTACTCAGATTAGGACTAGTTTACACTTATGCAATGACTGCATTTTTAATAAAAAGGTCCAAAAAAAAAGCACTTAACAAATGTATATTTTCCTGTGTCTGGAACAGTGAATCTCTTGGTTGGCTACTTTTAAGTCGGTTGGCAATTATCGGGGACAAAAAAAAAATTTTTAGGGAGAAGTCCACTGATTGTTACAGGCGACATGGGCATGAAATCACAGCAGACAATCATAAATCCTGTCACAGTCCAAGTTTCCATACTTTATAGTCTTATTAGCAAGTAACTGAATGCCAGCACAGGGATTTACTTTTAATACAGGCCAAATCCTGCACATTCATCATCTCATTTTCTCATTACTTCTCCTGGTGAAGGTTGCAGTTACTTCTATACTTTTAACTAAAGTACTTACAGAATGGAACTCATTTACTGTGTTAATTAATGAACAGAGGACACAGATTGAAAAAAATACATCATATTTTCAACATCCAAGTTATAGTATTTTGTCAGAAAGGAAGCCGAGAGGGCAGGATTTGTTACAAGACATAATGAGTAAACGGCTGACACCAAAAGATTTTTTTTTCCGGTCAAAGCCTGGTAAATTTTAAAGTGTTTTTCAAATCAGCTACCAAGGAAGACACCAGTGTAATAGCTGACATGAATGTTGGTCATTGTTGGAAAGCCTGGCCGTGTCAGCTAACATAATTATGAGATACTGGGAGTTCAGATCATGTCCGAAGCTTTATTTCTGGGAGAGGATGATATGTAGAAATAAAAAATAAAGATATCTATTTTGGGGGGGGGGTGAAAAACAGCATACACTAACACCTCAGAACACGATGTAGCATGAAGGAGGCTCTGAGCCAAAGAATGCATATGGAGACCAAAATGACAAACAGGAAGCACAAATTAACAATGGTTACCTGTTTCCGCTCCCCAAGAAAGATGGCAGCCCCACCCCTTTTCATACTCTGAACTGAATAGTTAACTGAATAGTTAACAACTATTTTACATACACTGTTAAACTCCTAAAGAAAATCACATGGGACTACAGTTATCTATGCAATGAATTTAAGGCTCTTTGCTCTTTGTTTTTATAACTTGTGTCATGTTTTTTAATAGGACCAAGATCCACAGGATACAAACCCTGGGATCACTAGCAAGACCATGGTGTTCTCACTAACATTTTGTTTTTACTATTGTAAGCCCCAATTACATTAGACAAGGAGTCTAAGGGTACCATCCACAATCTTAACAGCAGACAATGAATGACCTTCTCAACCTAAAGCTACATGGTGAAGATGTGAATTGGACAAGTGTGTAGAATTTAACATTTAGTTTGGGTTGGAGAGCCAGTCATTGCCTACTAAGAAAATCTACACCACGACAATGAAAATGACCCCAAAAAGACAGCACCCATGATGGATTAACCACAGTATGTTGCTTTGGCCCCCAAAATATTCTACACAACTAATAAGGAAACTAAACACTGCTCTCCAATGAAAATCAAACAAACCATATCAAAATGTTTCTGTAGTTACATTGGCTAAAGGCAGAGGTCACATACACAGTTGTGCAGTATCATGGTAACTTAAAAAATCCTACCTCAGTTGCCTGGCAAGTACATTTAGTGTATGCAAGATTGCTGTGAGGGATAGAGCTATAACTTTACTTTTTTTGTACCTTGTGGCCTTCTGGACTGGATCACCTTTCTTTGTCACATCACGGTTTTTGTGGTGGCCCCAACCTTTTCATGGGATATTTCCCACCCGCTCTCTGGCATGTCTGACATGCATCAGGGCTTTCAGCTGCATTGCTGTATTGGACACTAGGCGCAGTGCTACGTCTATTCTCAAAAGTGTCGGCAAGCCGTATGTGAAACGCTCGATGCAGCCCACCAACAGCGGGAAGCATGTCTGGGGCCGTTGTGCCGGGAATTGTGATGTAGAGAGCATCCTGTCCATTCTGACAAGGAGTTTCTCATTGTTCTTGGCTTTCTGGTGAGGGAAACTGCATCGCTAGCTCAAATATAGAGTTGAACTATCAGCTGAAGTTTTTCAGCTGTAGCCATCTCCTGTTGACCTACTGGAGAACACAAAGCAGCTTCCGCATCTAACTAATGGACGTATGTGCAGAAGGGAAAAGGACTCCTGAACTATTAAGCAGTGATCATAAAGCAAACGTACAGAGAAAGGAATTGGATTTCAGCTGTGAAGAGAGTTCATGTAGGATCTATAAAGGCTTTGGCAAGAGAAAGTGAATCAGAAACATATCAGTCACAGAGACTAGGCGAATGCTCCATCAGAGGATTTAAGAAATTTGTGGCACTAAAACGTAATGCATTTTTCCCCCACTGACAAAGCTGCTTTCATCTGTCGGCAAATGAAGCGAACTTGACGGAGTATCGCAAGTACAAAAATCACATCACAGACAATCCTTTTACCTACCATGCTGTTTAGAGGGAGAGGAGATTGTGCCCACTTGGCTAAGTGTAAATTAAAAGCATGGTTCACCTGGGGTCCAAAAGGAAAGACAAAAAGTCATAGGAAAGACAGTCTTAGGGAGAAAAAATCTCAATCCTTTCAGGGTATCTGATACTTTAATGTATAAATAAACCAGCAACCATGGTTATGCAAACTTGACTTGACAGTCTCCACTCATGGGGGAGTATCGAAGTTGTCTGTCCTGCAGTACATAGCCACCACGACTGGTTTTCTGACAACTAGTTTGCCTCAAATCTCCCTTTGAATGTTAGCAAAGCATTGGGAGGGGTGGGGGTTCTGGATTCCACAATACCACAGAGAATGGAAACCCCACAATGCCTGACAGCAGCAAATTCCACACAGTGGTGCTTCTCTCTGGGGGGATGGAGGAACTCAACTTTTGTTTGGTCAAATGGGAAAAGCAAATAAAATGAAGAAAGCTGCAGAATAAACAGGATTTCCAAAATAATTAGATTTTTGCTTCCCTCCCCCAGGTCTGGTATGTTGGCCTACAGTCATGCCCACAAATCAGATCTCACTGTCCACTGCCATTTAAACATCTGGCCTGAGGATATGACTGACAATCCGGACCTGAGACAATAGCCATACTCTTAATCCCAGCACCCCAAGCTTCCACCCCTGCCTCAAGCAAAAGAGCTGGTGGGGAAATTAAATTTCCGCCCCTTAAAATTTAGAACTCAGGTTCACCCCATGTTCAAACAAGCTTGGCAAAAACCTGCAATTCAGGCAAAGCATTTTTCAACAATTCTTATAATGGGTGCTATCTACCTAGCGGGTCACCAGAAAGTTAAATCTCAATGTCTCTCCTCAACACGAATAAGGCACTGGACTGCAATTTTACTAATTTCTTATGAAAGTTACAATACGTCCTTTTACAGAACTGATACAGTCTGAGTCAAGCCAACATGTATGCCATAAGCAAGGCTTACACTACAGAAATCACAAGGACTACAGTGTGACTGGGCTGAAGCAATTTGTAGGGTGAAGCTTAAGAGCGAGAAGAAATGCTAGATACAGACATGATGAGCTGTATCAAAAGCAACAGCCAAAATGAAAAATGGTAGAAGGAAAGCAATCACTTCTCCAGCTACGGAAATCCCACAGCTGGGACGGTAAAGTGAGCCATTATAAAAGGGAGGATTAGTTATGTATAAAACAGAGTCCCTGGAGAAAACAGCTGAAAAATGTATGAGGATGGAAAAGGGGACAAATGCTTCCCAGTTACTAGTGTAAAACACCAATTTAATCCTCAGCATGGGAGGAAAGATTTGCCTTTCAGATGGTGACAAGCTGTGCAAAAGAATGAAACAACAACATTTGACTTAAAGGCTGCACCATTGCCAAATGCCTGTTTGCAAAAAAAATGGTCAAAAAAAAATCAAAGACTTTAAAATGAATCGAGAAACTAGTGAACTTGGAGCAACAATACTGAAAGAGAGGCAGAAAGAGTGGCAAAATGAACCACCCCCCCACCTAGAGCCCGCCCCTCATGACACCAAGGTCAACACTTCTAGAGGGGCCCGCATCAGGTAGAAACATGCACTTATGCCCCAGAGGCAGCAAGCTAAACACATTATCACCCAATCCATGAAAGAGACTTCATTGTGTGTTTGGTGGTAGAGGGACCGGATGGAGAGAGGATGGTGGGATATTTCAGTTTAATGTTAAAGGCATGGGGGGACATTGGGTGGGGGGACTTCACTTCTGTGCAAAGAAATTTCTACGTCAGTCCATGACGATTGCTGGGAAAGGAAAAAAAAAACACGTTGGCATTTGGGATCTGAGGGTAAGCAGCCAGGCAGACTGCCTCGCAGGAGCCCAGAGCACACAGACTGGTGTGGCAGAAAGCCAAACACTTGCACCGTGCTTTGGCCAAGTTGCAGTGGGCGTAAGTGCTGCGGGCCAGATTGCCAAGACATGGCCGCCCATTTTGGAGGTGGAAAAAGCTCCATTTGCACACATGCAGAAAGGTAACTAGCAACACTAGCGTCAAAAACACTTGCCTGTGGAATTCTCCTCCATACCAGGTCAACAGAACAGCTGCAAGAACTTCACAAGGATTCAATTTTTCTAACTGCTAGCTCCCTAAAATTGAAGTCACATTCGTTCAATTTACAATATCATTTCGGTGTTTAACACAAAAGCAAAAAAGGGCATTTGTAAAAACCCCATCTGCCTTACATAAACTAATAAACTAATTCTAAATACTAGTACTAAACTAACTGATGAAAAAATGCAAGCTAATACAGAGACCTGCATAAGGAGTCAAAGGCATAGCATTATGACAGTTCCAAGTCATGATCTAACGTGATCTGTTATGACTTGAGCACAGGTGGCTCGTTTTAAGCTCTGAGTATAAAATGATTTTCAGGACCAATGGCTACATTCCGCAGATGTCATCTGAATACCATCCAGTGCCACATGAATGTTTTAAAGGAAATATTTGCATATATTAAATGGAAAATATCCACTATTTATCAGACTTAGTTCAAGTCAATTCAGTGCTACCACTTACAATGGGTTCAAGATGGTGCTAAGGTTGAATATGCTTGTTTAAATGCTGATTTGAGATAAATACAGCCAACTGGTCAGGAAGGCATTTCTTTGTGCCAGTTTGCCAATTAATATGCAGAGCTTTTGGCATTTACAAAAAACAAAGAAATCCTCACAAATCTCTTAAAAAAACAAGGATGCTAAAAGGACAATACCACTTCATGCTGATGTATCAACTCTGAGGCACACTTTTTAAGATCTGAGGCCAGAGGTTACAGTCCAATCGTTGCTCTAAATTACAGGGCATGGGTGGAGTGGGCTCTTGTTGAAGTCGTTAATGCACAAATGACCAGAGTTCAAAGCATACCTTTGATTCTTCTGTATCCAATGTAAGCCTTGTGACTCAGCCCGTTTGTCTACCTTCAACTTACTCTTATATGGTTAAACACAAAGGGGACAGTATCTGTCACCTCAGGCACTGTTACATAAGAGACACTTAGGTCACGTCCCTCCATTCTCAAACACAAAAGAAAGCAACAACAGAACCAAATCAAATGCATCACTCAAAAACCCAATATGCATAAATACTGAGCAATGAAGCAAGCCCAGCCATTCAAAATACATATGTGTAATAAAAAACATCTGACAGGATCAACCTTATTCAGAATGACCAGGACATCTCCAGTCAGAAGCTGATGGATGTTGCTGAATAACGGCAGTAGAAGATAGTAAGGCTCATACATCTGTGCACATCTGTAAAGACCTCCAACTGTGCACATCTGTAAAGACCTCCAACTGTGCCACTTAAGGACTCATATAGGTTTCTGTGGTTTGTAGCAAGGGTCTCAGATGGGTCATGCAGAGTTCCCCCCCCCCCAGCAAAGTGCACAAAGGAGAACCAAAGGAAGAGGAGAAGCTAGTGAGACTGGAGGGTCTCAGCACAGTGCAATAAAAAAAGGAGCGGGGTTAATCCGAAATCAGACATCTGTGAGATATAGAAAGGCAAATCATCACCGTTTCCTTTTTTCCTGGCTCCAGTAAATCTTTTGGTTATTAGGGGTTAACGTGGCCATTCACAAAACACGACATTATGTATCATAAAAGGCATCACTAAGTTAATTGTTTAAAAAAAAACGTACCCAGACTTGTGCAGTACGGAACAGAGGGAAACGCTGACTTGTTTAAGTAAGTCCACTTGTTGCCCAACCCCCCGTATAAGAGTACTTACAGGATGGTGGTTTGCGGAGACACGGCAGGTACGCTTTCCAGCATTAAGTGCATGCATCTGACGGTCGTGCGAAAACACAGGCAGCGGCTTGGACACGAAAGGGCGAGCTGCGGGCCACCGACCACCAGTAAGACCATTAACGTTAACAATAAAGAGGAGCAGACTGGGCCAGTGCGCAGCGCCATAGCCGTGCTGGGAGCGCAGCGCTGCCTCTGCTCTCGCCGGATAACCGGGCTCTGCCAGCGGGCCGGGGACAGGCGGAGGCGGGCTCGCCACGTGTGATTGGCGGAACAGCGAGCCAATCAGAGGCCGCGTTCTTCAAAACGCAAATTACGGCGTTTTTAATGATCGCGGCGTCCTGCGCTCTGCTTGTGTGTATGCGTTGCCTGTGTTAAAGTAGGGTTATTACCGATTAACGTTCAGGCTCAGTTTTCTTTTTCTTTTCAAACGATTAATTTGAGAAAATGTTCTGACATACCATAAACAGAGTGTGTAAACGTGGTGTACGATTTTCTCCCCATTATACTGCGGTTTGTATTAGCCCTGGCGTGGTAAAAATAAGTCTAATGACCAAGCACTTTCAATGGCTATTTTGCTGTAAAATCACAATCTATGATTCCACCGTCAGCCAAAGGAATATCCACTACTAATGAGAAAACAAATAACTGTTTATTCTTCTTTATTTTTATATGTATAACACATATGTATTATTACCTGCATCACACTCAGTGCACTTTCCCACTTTTTACAAGCCTTCGCTGCAGTAACTTACTTCTTACCTACGTTAGGGAATGCGTGCCGTGCTCGAATACGAAGGGTTCTGCTGCCCTCTAGTGGTACGTCATTGTACATAAAAATACACTGATACTAATATACCAATGGGTTAACATACCCACTGAATTATGTCCAAAATATTCTGCATCATGTGTCATAGTTTGTTTCTTTGCCTTATGGATACCTCATCCATTTGTATCTACATATAAGTCCTGGTAGGGAGAGTGAGTAAGAGATTATTATTGTGATAGTTAAGAACTTTTCCCTTTAATTTAAGATTTAATTGTTTTCTTAATTTTACTTTATCTTTCTCCTGCCAGGGCCGAATCCAAGAACAGTTACATTTCAGCCCTGTTTAATGTTGACTTCAATGTTAGCTGTAATGCAAAGCATCATGGTAAATCCCCACGACCAACAACAAATTTAATGGAGCCCAACAAGACAGTGACAGATGTGTGGCAACACAATTTTTCTTTATTCAGAGTAAGATGTGTCAACATCCAGCATGACAAAAATTGTACAAAGTTCACAATTTAAAAATGAAATATCACAGCAACTTGTGATCTCACACATTTATAGCAAAATTAAAATGTCAACAAATCCATGCCGTGTAGTACAAAAATAAATTAAACTTCAGTTCCACAGAGAGCACAATAGTTTATACAAAATCCTGTTTTCATTAATGATTACTTAAATCAACTTCAAAATGAAGAAGTTAGAATAAATAAACTCTGATGAATTCACAATAATTTATATGAAAATTCAGTCTAATATGTGACACCTTTTGTGTTCCGTATGTAAATAGTCACAGATAACTTTTTTAAAAATTTGATATTATGTACCAACAGTAGATGAGCAGCAAGTTTGTGCTTAAATTCCCTTTCCATTGTACTGATAACAATAATTAATTCAAAAACTGATACTAGCTATTACTCTACTGAAAGCGTTACTATACTGGCAAAAAGCTGCAGACACGATGCCGTGGAAGGAAGGCTAATGCCATATGGAGGAATGGGACCCTAAAAGATGGCAGAAAGTACAATACGTGAGATCAGGTGAACGACAAGCACCTTTGCGTCAGCTCTCAAAAAGGCAATTCTGAACATGGTAGCTACAACTAATAGCACAACAGAAAGTGGGGGCCACACAGACATGATTCTGTATCACCCCAGAGTTTACTACAGAGTTCATTTCCCAGCCATAGATTTTGTTAGGGAAACTGGAGTCTTTGTTTTTTTTGTTCCTTTTGTAATCTTTTTTTTTCCCATTATTTACCATTTAATGATTTTGTACAGTGATTAGATATAAAGTGCTGCTGGGATGATGTCTCCTTGTTCATAATACAAACCAAAATGAAGTAAAACAATGGTTTATAATTCATATTATTACTGGTACCATTATTATTATTATTTTCATAATTTTCGATTCGAAATCCCTGTAGTATCCATCAGTGATTCTGCTTGATTACCTACAATGTCTCCTAGTGTTCCAATCGTGTGCCAAGAGGGCACCCGGAAGTCGCACAGCTCCACACGTTAGCATATATCTATTGGACAAGTGCAAATATTCTTCTGGCACATTTTTGGGGACAGTGACCCTGTTAGTCCCGCTTTCATAAACTATAGCTATATATAATTTTTTTCTTTACAAAACCCCTTTTCCTCATTTGAGGCTCTCATGTACTGCTTTAGTTTCTGTAAAAACATCAAAACATGGAAACGAAGGTGATCCTGTGCAAAATTACATAAAGGAAATCAAATCATAAAGGTTCTTTCATTTAACTCAATGTCCACATCTCATTTTTTTAATGTTTTTTTTTGTATTAAAAGATTTATATAAAAATTAATATTTTACATATAGTAAAAAGATTCATTAGTTTTCCACTATGCTTATAAATAAGAAATTGCATATACCCAAACTGTTTATGTAGATTGCATCCCACATCTATAAATATGTGATTTAGTCTTTATATATTGCTGAAACATTGTCCGATTCTAGCTACTGAAGTTTCAAGATTGAAAAGAACTGATTCTAATGTCAGCATGACACCTAGATTTTTCTATTGCCATTGAACATCACATAGTTGTTGACTAAATGACAATGGGAATCTAACAACACAGAATGTTGAGTGTTTTTTTTTTCATTTTTTTTTTGTTTGAAACATCATAAAATAGTCCTTTCTAGATTCTGGGATTGCCACCGTTAAGTTTCCGTGTCATGATGTTTACAATAAAACTGTGACATTCATACATCTAGTCAGTTACTTTTCATATACATCGCCTACCATCTTTAAATGCCCCCACCTGCCGCTACCAACCATTTGAAACAAAAGACAAAGATTTTTCAAGCATTGTTAAAAAATAAAGCAATTTACAACCAAGTCTCGCTATCTGACAATCTGCGCACAAAACATCTTTTTAAAATCTCATAAAATCATCCAAGGAAAAAAGATTGTTAAAAACTGCTCTCCAACGTCATTGTCTTCTGTCCGTTTTCCTTCACCTGCCGTCCATCTTTACTCGAGTCTAAAATGCTTCTTCAATAAGCATTAAGAAGAATCTGTCTTATATTTCTCGGCCTACTGTTCAGATATATACACAAAAAATGTGCATACAGTAGCAGCTATAAACATTACATCGCACTAGGTCAGCTCATATGAAAACGTACAAAATGTGAATGTTTTCAAAAACTAGTCTGCTGTTAACTATTTTTTTTAAAGCAAGACAAAAAAAAATCATTATGAAGTTTTGTAAGCATAACACTGTATTTTGTATTTTTTAAAGAACAGAAATGAACCTTTAATACTGTCTGATAAATTACAGCAGCAAACCACGAGGCATTCCCCTTGTTTAATTTTAATGTTTTCTCTTTTGTGTGTATCTGTCGTTCACTTGCGACGGAGGAGTGCCTTTCCCACATGCCATGGCTACACCTGGATTCCCTGCACCGCTTGTTTTATGTTCTCCAGCAGCGCCTTGTTCTCGGGACTCTGGTACTGATCCTGGTTCGTATACATGTCTGTCAGCGTGGTCACGTAAGCATCAAAGTTTTGCTCATTTATCGGCTCCTGCGAAATATTTCAGAAGAGCAGAATTAAGCCAGGTCATGGGGGCGGGGGGGGCAGGTCAGACAAGAAACACCATGACAGTCACTTATATCAATCTTTGAGCCACTACATCGTTTATCAGACAATTTTATTTTTGAAATATTAAGCAACAAAATAACCCTAACTTGCATCTAACATGGACTAGCTTTACGAGTATTACTGAACAGTTGGTGTGTGTACTTTTTCTTCTTTGACAAACATAGGATAATGTTAGACTTATATTTCTAGCAGGGAGAGCACTGCAAGGGTGGGAGACTTTGAAGGGTGGTCCACGCAGAGAGATGTCATGCAATGAGGTCCACATTGAGGAGAAAATGACTACACAGTTGTCATGGCAACACACAGTGGTCATGCTATTTATAAAACTTTGCAAGCCAAACTTTTTTTAATCAGGAAGCGCCACAATGGTTTTGAGGTGAGGAAACGACTGTAAAGGTTGCTTTTTGCCAATAATCGCATCAGGTCCCTGGTGCTGTTTGACGGTATCGTGTGTATTCATGCCTCTTTTGACTAATAACTCTCCCTGTTGCTTTAACACAATGTATATTATTACTCCGCATTAGCGTTTAGCAAAAGGACACCTTTATCATCAAAAACATGTGGTATCCATGTGGGAAAATAAAAACAAGTTTTGCACTATAAATTAGCCTGAAACCAATTAGTTGAAGGGACACATCCAAAAAGAAAGTCAAAATGTATAATCATATGTATAACATGTATAAATGTATAACATCGCCAGGCCAGGGCTTCTGACATAAGATTGGCCCGGAAAATGCACGCTGTCTCTTTAAAACAAGCTTTTTCCATTCGGGTAGATGGGGAGAAGGTGAAGCAGCTCATTCAGGGAGATGGAGACTGTGTGGCATGATGTGATGATTGGGAAAAAGAAACCTTCGAAACCGGAGGAATTGATGAATGCCCCCCCCCCCCCGCCGTTTCATGCCTGCAGCCCCACGCGCACAGACACACACAGACACACACACACACAGACACACACACACACACACACACGCGCACATGCTGCATGGATGGCGGATGCAAAAACAAAATAGTGATGAGAAAACTACACCCTCGGGTTCAGTGAGTCGCTGGGTTACTCTTGCTGTATCATAATCTCTGGCCATGCTTGGGTCCTATTGGCCCTAAATAAAGTGGTAGGTGGGTGACGGCTCGGTCACTTAGCCAGGGCCATCCACCTTAATAATCTAACACTCAAACAGTACACAAATGCGGCCCAAAACAAATTAACATGGCAAAACAGCAATTTAACAGCAATTCTGTTATACAGTACATATATATTTTAAACAATGAGATTTAAAGTTGGAAACAAAGGATAATCAGACTATGAAAATTAGTGTCTCTTACTCTCTGATGCAACTGTAAACAGCTGTTATTTCTAAGGGAAGCCTCTTTGTGTGGCGATGGTTTCTACAGGAAAGGTGTAAACAAAGATCTATTAGCCTGATGTCCAAAACGTCCTTTCTTCACATCTCAATGGAAGGGGGTGGGGGGTGGTGGTCAGCCTCTAGGATGGGGTGGGGGGGATCAGGAAGGGAGGGGGCCTTATCGTAATGCAGAGTACCAAGAGCATCTACCAAAATAATCAAACAAATGAATACATAAAGTGAGAAATCAATGAATCTGTAAAGAAATACATGAAGAAAGAAAGATATAAACAAGCAAACGAAGGAATCCCCCCCCCCCAAATGAGTCACTGCGACAGGCCCTGTGACTGGATCCAGCTCACAGAACAGTCAGGATCACCGGGATCGCCTTTTTCCAGAAAGCACTCTCCTGACGTCGACTGAACAAACAGACCAACTGAAATGAAACCTAAGGGCTCAGAAGAGGGAGAGCCAGATTTGCCTGGGATGGGGGGGGCAATTTCTTGGGCAGACAGTATATCTGAGGTGCATTATTTTAAGATGGGCTTTAAACTGCATCCCTAGGGGGTATTTCAGCAGATACACAGATTGGATGGTATTAGTCTACATGCTATATGATGAACTGAACATGGGGCAATGCCAGAGGGACAGTACATGATAAATTTTGTTAGTCCTTCCAAATTTTACAGCAGGAATGTAATTTACCCTATTAGGCCATAATTATTTAATTATGCACACCAAAACCACAGCAGAGTAGTTAAGATCGTGGTTGGGTACAATTCCCTGTCACACTTGAGGCTTAGACTGCTTTATTGATTTATATTGCCGTGGCACACAGTGCCGTCGGGAACAGCTGGTACCTAACATCAGGGGCGTTCACCGATGACCCGCTAGCACCTGTTTACGCAATGCCTAGGGGGCCAGACTGGGCAACAGCATTGCTGAGAAGATGGAGCACTTAACCCACTCTAAGAAAGACGGCCTCCATTTGGAAAGGCCATGCTGGAGATACCAAGATCACATGGGACTCAACTTCATTTCAACAAAGATTCACCTCAAAAAGCCGCCCAGACATACCTCCCATCACCGTGGCTTTCTGGCAATGTCCGAACGATGCATTAACACGACGACGTTCGATTTTGTTTTCAAAAACGTTTTTCTAGCTGTGATATCAGAAAGAGCATGAGTAGCTCCTTTGGAGCACACGCCAGTCTATACAGGTTTTCAGGTCTTCTGAAGCTGACTAAAGCTGGGGCCCTGTCCTCCCTGCAGCCTGCTCCCATCTCCCTTAAGAGCGCCGGCTTCGCACGGTGGTGTGAAAATGGCGCGGTGCTCGCTGCTGTCCCTCTGCACATTGATCTGGTGTTCAGTTGCTGTAAGTTACTGAACAGTTTGTGGATGAAACTGGCTCCCATCTTTTTTCATTGGACCTGTCATGTTAGTTGTTTACCCCTCTGTTTCTAGATCTTTAGAAACATAAGGAAAAAATTAAAATGAATGCTTATGGAAAAAAGCTGTTTTTTCGTCATGCCTTCAAAATACTGCTGTTACATACAGACTTGCAATTACAAAAACATAACATAACATTGCATATGCTATGAGAATCCATGAAAATTCCACAGACGAGTCCAATTTTGCTTTTAATTTGTTTGTTACCGGATGCCATTCATCAAACAGGAGTAAGTTTCAGCATACTGGAGACCTACACACAGAGATATGTAATAGTGAAAAGAGGACAGATAACTGACGTCCAAAATGGGGAAAAGGGGGGTGATACTTTTTGGTATTATTGTGGTCCTTTAGATAATACACCAACCATGCACTTTTATTTGGTTGCTGTCCAGGCCCCATCAAAACTCATTAATTGTGCTCAAGGGCAGACCCCTGACTGTAATCACCAACAGAAAGCAGTAGTGGAACTGCCCAGATGGTGCTCCAAAGCAGACCAAAGCAGGCTGACAGGTCTTTTGTTGTATGGGCAATATTTTACTCTCGAGGACAATTAGGTGCACCGTGCCAATGCAATGAGGGCAGGTGCCCATTACTCTTTAGAAATGGATTGAGCACGAGTGGCTGCTGATTCTTCAGAGCAGAAATATGTGGAAACAGGAAGCATTATGTCATTTCTTGTGGGGAAGTCACTACTCACTAAATCAGTATCCCAACCCATCTTCCACCAAAAGCCCAGCTCTACCCTCCTCTCCTGGAAAGATAGCGTCAAAAACAACCCCCCCCCCCACTCGGCTTCCTGAAAAGTAAAGTCCAAGATATCCACATATATTGGTCTGTCATCTTTTCTGTAAAACTGTTCTCTGTGTGTAGAAATGAATCGATAATTTCAAAGAGGATCACAGTGGTCATTTTCAATGTCCCCCTCAGGCTTTGCATAAAAGATAATTTGGCTAGATTATACCCGCCCCCCTCCCCCACCCCCAATATACACATTTCACTGCTTGAAAGAGTATTTGTAAAGTCAGTTTTTACTGGTAATAATTTAGCATGCAACCACGCTAACCCTTGGCCCCCCATAACCATAAAGCCATGTGCCATGTTCTGTTACATTCCGTAACTTGCCCGGGTTCCGTTCTTTTTGGCCCTTACCATATGTGGGAGCTGGATATTAGCTAAACTGTTTATCAGTGACTGGCTGAGGGTTGCCAGCTCATGCAGGAGAGATTCATTTTGCTGTTCAATCACCTTGTTTTCTTCCTCTATTGACTTCAGATTAGACTCCATTGTGGTAATCTAGAAAGGGAAGAGAGAACAGGAGAGATCCACAGACCTCCATCAGGTGGCACAAGACAAGAGCACCCCCCTGCAGACAGAGTGCCTTGGGAGTGATGAGGTGGGCGGAACCTGTGGCTTGTGCAAGTACAAGCACTGCCCACAGGATTCCAAAGCCTCACATGTCCCATCACTTCCTTTAGAAACACAATTTACAAAAAAAGAAAACACATATGCAAGGGTTTTAATGGAAAAAAAACAAAATGAAAGCATTTTCAACCGATGTCATAACTAATTGACATAATTCAGAACTGCTTTGCCTTTTTTGGCCAGAGGCTTAATTAATGAATCCTAGGTCTCTGAAAGACCCGTTTTCTTCTTTTCATTTGCAGGCAAGGCCATTTAAAGCTGCAATCAGTGTTTAATTTAGCACAGAGTGTTTTTTTTTCTGTCTCCTCTCCACTCTCTGAACTACATGTGTGAAAATGCATGAAACAAGGTCTCCACCGAATACGCGATCACGCCCCCTCATCTCCTGCTTTTCATTTTTGCCGTGACAGCGTTCCGGCGCCATCCCCGATGCGGAACCGTGCTGAGGAAGCCCCCGTCGAGCCAGATCTGAAGCCCCGTTCCTGCTTCCGGGCGCCTTTTGAAGCGAGGAATGCTCCGAGTGACGGCTCGGCCCGCTTCTCGCCGCGAGCGTCCGCGCGTGCCTTCCTCAGCTGGGCCCCCTAGGACCGTGCTGTATTATAATTAGGTCTGTCGCAGTTCCCCGCCTGAAATGCCGTGCTACCTGAGCTTGCTCCTCTCCTGAATAATCAGCAGCCTTTTTAAAAGGTTTATTCATAAAATAAGTCATTTTTGGGGAGAGTTTCAAACTTTTCACAAAAAGGCGACAAAAAGTCTTTGGAGGGAGAGTTTAAATTCATCCAGCCAGGCTGTCTGAGCAAGGACACACAGTTTCCATCAATCATTTTGAATTCAAGCCCCCGTCTACCTTTAAAATATGGAATCAGTCAAATGTTGGAGCCATAAGACTGTACATGTGACCCCTAAGGGTTATGAGAGCCCTGTTCACTGATCCTGAAGCTGTGCCAACCAAGAACATCAGATGACCTTCCATATTTAGTAGTGTACAAGCACTGCTTGTGTAGTACACTTCACATTCCTGTCAATTACGGTGATCACACCCAGACTCGTCCTCTTATTTTGGGACCGGAAATTGCCTGAAATCTCTGTGATTTTGCTTTCTTTCATGCTGACATTTGCTATCTACAGTTGGTACACTTTCTATGTGCATATTTGTGCTGCTCAGATGCCTCTCTTTCCACCCAGCGTCCTCTCTTTTGAAAACCAAAATATGGTCACCCTGTGTCAATCAAGGTTGTACATTTATTATTATCAACCTGTATTTACATGCACACACATACTGTACACACACACACACGTCTTACCTGTGTTCTAAGTTTAATCATATCTGCTTCCACTTGTGAATTAGATTCATTTAAATCTTTGATTTCTTCATCCAACTGTTTAATTTCTTCATCATTTTCGATACCTAAAAAAAAGCACGCATGAAACAGGCCCAATTTCACCAGCAAGGAGTTTGTTTACGTGTGTCTTTGCCGCGTGAAAGCTGCATACTACTGATGGATGCGCGGGTATTATGTTGCCATGGTTACCAAACCGTCTGAATAATTCGCGCAAACCTGCCGCTGTCACTCGGCATTTGGCATTCAGCGCCCACGGCTTCCTGGGAACAGGAAGTGACTCTGGCATGTGCCGCCCCCCACCCCCCCACCCCACACACACACACACACACACACACACACCTTAATTTTATCTCACACCGACACACACTTATTCACACCTTGATTTAATCTCAGGCACACGCACCCATACACACCTTGATTTTCTTTTATGTATTCACACACAAACACGCCTTTAGAATATACACAGCTTTAAATGGCAAATTTGCCAAATGGACGGAGATCAGATACATGACTGGTGCGGGGATTATGACAAAAAATATCAACAGGTACAGCAAACTGTAAAAACATATAATGCATTTTGTTCATTTGACAGCCGGGACGCTCAGTCTGTACTTCTGCACATTCAGGGTGTGACTGGCAGGGTTTTGCCCGCATTTTTATGCAGGAATAGTCACACACAGGCACACATGCACACCCAGATGATGGTCGTGAGCCCGATGGGGTTAAATTCACTCGGGAGATACGAGCTGTTAAAAGTCACAGCAGGTCAGGTGCACAGACTGCCGTAAGCAGTGATTATCCCCCTGCTTTTCTACGTGATTGAGAGGCGCTGATTGCCAGGCAATCATCACCTCTTTGTCTCCGCCTGAAGCCAGCGCAGCTGAGCGCAGGCCATGCATATTTATGAACGGCGTCTGCTGCGGGCAGGCGGTGCGGGGAGGCGGCAGGGCCAGGCGGGGTGCAGTGCAGCATTGTGCAGGGAGGTGGCAGGGCTAGACAGGGTGCAGTGCAGAGCAGTGTGGGGAGGCAGGAGGGCTAGCAGGGGTGCACCGCAGCGCGGTGCACGGATGCGGCAGTGTTAGGTTAGGTAGGCTGCAGCGAGGTGTGGGGAGGCAGCAGGGCTCGATGGGGTGCACTGCAGCACGATGCAGGGGTGCACCAGGGCTAGATGGAGTGCACTGCAGTGCAGTGTGGGGATGCGGCAGGGCTAGGCAGGGTGCAGTGCAGTGGGGTGCGTAGAGGCAGCAGGGCTAGGCGGGGTGCACTGCAGCCGCAGTGCAGGGAGGTGGCAGGGGTAGGCGGGGTGCACTGCAGCTGCAGTGCGGTCGGCATGCTGTGGCATGCCGCATTACCATTGCTGGCGCGTTGCTTTACTGTTAGCATCTCCACGCCTGACATCCTGGCCTTCTTCATGGCTGACGTCGCGCGGGGGCAGCCTGACAGACTGGTGGGAGGGAGAGAACCAATGTCACCATCAGCACATGTCACCCGTGCCCCAAGTGCATTGGCCTGAGTCCCACAGTTGCACTGCATCTGGCGTGTGGTGAATTTTCCCGGAGACGGAAGGCACAGACCAAATGACTGACCAGACCTGTTTTCTTTACCCGACAAGATACATCGGGATTTTATTTTTGTGTGTTACTTTTATTGCTCTGCTCCAGTGAGCCGGAAGAGTCTCTCCCCACCCCAAATGACAAACAAATGAAATACAGACACACCAACTGCTCAAATAACTTCTGAATCCCTCCAACAAGCTCTCCCCAACTGGGCCAGCAGGAGGTGTAGCAGTTAAGGTCATGAATTTGTATTGCAAAGGCTGCTGGTTAAAGCCTCGGGGGGGGGGGGGCTACTGTGGTAATCAGGCAAGGTAATTGTACTGAACTACTAAAGGTCAAGCATCCATCTTTATAAATGGTCTAATTGAAGAAATTCATCAGGTAAATGACATAAAAGGACACTGACTGGTAAGCATGGAAATCCGTGGACTCAGTCTCAGCCGGTACTGTACTGTACCTGAGGATCAGATATTAATTGAACTAACCTACCTCCTGTGTGTTAGGAAGCTCCCGCTAACGTGTCCCGACCCATCACAACCCGGGGTTGGGCAGGACATGCCGTCCGTCTTCCCGGACTTCCACGTGAACTGGGAGCCATTCATGTACCCGTCCTTCTGCCGTTTGGCCGCCAGGGGGCAGCCCGATGCACTTCGGTGAGATGCATACTTCCCCGTCACGTGACCTTGCCCATCGCAGCCTGGGACAGGACATCTGCAGGCCAGAAATGAACTCAGTGACCCCGCCCCCCTCCGGTTGTCTCACACAGTATCCAAAAAGGGAGGTGAAGGGGACCTTTTGAAGATAAAACTGTTACAATATGCTAAATCTGTGTGATCTGAGCAGCCAATCACGGCGTCTGCGACTTTGAAAAGTGTAGGCCGCATTGACAGAAATTTCTAGATATCAAAACTTTGATTTAGACGTGGACTCGTTTAACTAAAAAATGACCACAATTAAGTTTTGACAGCAGACACCTGCTACTGAAGACTAAAGAACAGCGCCCGGTCATGGTGCAGTCGACCTTAAACTATTCCTGTCCGTCCAAACGGACCAACCACCGAGTGACGGGCCCGTTGAGAGACTGGTGAGCAGATGCTGCAGCTGACACGCCAACCGGAGAATTCCCGGCTTTCACGCTCACTTCACGACATCAGTTGCGAGTTTGTTTGAAAAGAAAAACGAAAGAAAAAAAAAAACACGGTACAAACTTCTCTACTCTCCCAGGTACAAAGGCACTGCTCCTATTGTAAAATCTGATGTTTTTCTAAAACAAATGCATGCCGCTGAGAAATCACTACTTAGATATGCTGAAACTTTTGTACTAGACATGTTTGGGTAAAATCACATACGTCTCCAATGTACTGCTCTTGCACGATGCAGCTGATGGAGGAGCCGGGTTATTTCCACCGTTGGCGAGATATCAGTAGAAATGGGGCTTACTGAATGATTCTTGAAAAATAAATGGTGTTCAGTGCCTGGCCTTCCTTGGAATTCATAATGCAAGGATTTTTTTCTCCAGTAACAGAATGCGGCACCGAGCAAGAGACTCCCACTGGATTCTGGCTGGTCCAAAGGCCACAAGCTGGCCCGGTTTTGCAAAGCTGTATGTGGGCTATAGAGGCTGGCTTTGGATTCATACTGGACGCAGAGACAGCAAACACCTTTAATAATTTAGGAAATTTTATCAAGCAAAAAGAAAATTGTCAGGACGCTATTGATCAGTACTGGACTGACCCTCTAGGAGGCGCTGTACCTGATGGGCTCCTGGTCCTCCTTATCCTCTTTGCTGTGCGTTATTTTTATCCCACTCTTTCTTGCTCTTGGGCAGCCTGATAGACTGAAGGGTGATGGGGGGAGAAGAAGGGGGTGGACATCGAGTTAATCAACTCGCCTATTACCAGCAGATGTTAAAGTAAAAGCTGTCTTATGAATGGACTTGCGCTGACGAGTCATTCATTTGTAAAAAATCTAAAGCTAATGGCTACAATTTAACATTGGCCAGACAGATCCTATTCATTTTAGCTCAAAAGATGCACAGGGGCTTCACGTTAAGGGTGCTAATGCACTTGACGCAGACAGGTACGTCACTCGCCTCTGTGCCCCGCGCACCTCCTTACCTTCTGTGTGAGGCGTAATTCCCGGTGATGTGTCCCGAACCGTCGCACCCTGGCGTCGGACACCTGGTGAAGGGTACAACACAATCGGTGAGGGAGGGGCCTGTCATGGCCCTGATCATCCTCTCCCCGCTCCTTCCATGCCTGTCATAAAGCAAGCACCTCCTGTCCAGTCTAAAGGACGTGGTCTAGATTCATGCTGAGACTGAGAGATTGATATTGGCAGACTCCAAACGGAAAGGAAGAACATTTCACACGGCAGTGAGTACATCGGCTGCTGGTAGTGATCCACGTGTGATTTCAGGATAGGAGATGTGACACATTTGGGGCTCCAGTTTATTGTGTTTGTCTTGGAAAAATATCTTGCAATCAGTTTTGCTATGTGCAAAACAAATTAATAGACTGATAATGAATCTGAACTGTAGCACAATCAATCAACTAAGATATTGGTAACAGACAATTTACAGAACTTACCTGTGACATCCTAGATTATATACCAACAAAAAAAGTCTTTAATAAGGAAAAATAAATAAAAAATGTCTGACTCTCTCTTCTTACCCCTTCCCAAAACAATTGACAATATGACTGAAAGCTGAACGAAACAAAAACAGAACAAAACAAAAACGGAACCATTCATTTGAGGCCTTACTTGAGCTCTTGCGAGTTGGTGGCCATCATACTTCGAATGCTTTTGTCAGCTAAAGGACAGCCAGAAAGACTGGAAAAATATACGAGGACAGGAACATTAGAGGAGCGGAGGACCGGTGGGGCGAGCCACTGAAGCACAACGACAGGCACACGCACTTACAGACACGCGTGCAGGCACACGCACGCACGCACACACGCACAGAGAAGAGAGTGTCAATGCAAAAGCCGTGGTGCGTGAGCATAGACATCGGGCCGGGAACATACGCAGTTAACGCTCTGAGTACCGGCCTACGGATCGTTAATGGCCATTAATCACCCTAATCGTAAGCAAATGGGGCCAGGTCATGACTGCTGTGTCGACAGATGCCCAGCAAGGTGGACTAGCTAGGTTTCGCAAAGGAATGAGGTCCACATGGTACTCAGAGGGTTAACCGCCGGGGTAAGACTCTCTGTGTTGTTTGACAGCATTGTCGAGGTAAGCTGAAAACAATAAATTGAAACGACTGAATCCACCATGAGAAAATGAAGTCACACCTTCTATGTGAAGCGTAATTACCGGTCACGTGACCACTTCCATCACACCCTGGTGTTGGACATCTGTCACCAAAAACATAGATTAAAAAATAAAACGGAACAGAACAAAACAAAAAACAGCCAAACAGAGTAAGTATGCTTAAGCACGTTTGAATTTTTTTTCATTGTTTCCAGTTTAGCTTCACTGTCTGCTAAAGTTTGTTGTTTTTTTTTTTTTCTAAGGACATCCTAGGGAGAAGCTGCAACATGAACAGGTAAAATGAGAATGATGTTTTATTACAATAAAGCATCAAAAAATAAAACGAAAAAAGCCAGAATACATTAGCTAATAACTCCGGGTCAAATGAAAGACTCTGCATTATGCTGCATATGTAAGCATGCCAGTTGTGCCAGGGGGAGACAGCGGGGTCCCTCTGAAGCAGGACAACAGAGAGGAAGAGAGAAGTCAGACGGGGCGGGGGTGGAGGAAGGCAAACAGCATCCCCCCCCCACGCTTACGTTATCAGGTCCTTTTTGCTTTCCTTGCAAGGGGCGTATTTAGACTTGGGGCTGGGCACTTGGACGTCTCCCGGGTACTGCCGGTCCTCCAGGATGTCGTGGAAGGGATCCAGATCGTCTGGCTGTGGGGGGGGGGGAAGGATGATGGAGGGAGGGTGAGGGAGTGTTGCTTGTCTCGTCACGCCCTCCACTGAAAATGGATTTCTCAGCCGGCTGAGGATTCTACTGCGGCGTCTCCCTGACAACCGCGCCAGACTTAGGCCGGGATTATGTCGAAACTCCAGCAGCGCCTGTCGACACCGATTGATGGCAAAGCCCTCTGGGCTGGGCGCGAAACGGGAGGAGGCAGGGGGGGCATGCGGGGAGCCAGAGGGAGATGTGCTGCTGGTCAGAAACATGAGCGGAGGGTTACCGATCCGGGACGATGGCTAGAAGGCGAGCTGGTTCTGTGACAGGGTGGATCCTGTACCCAGGCCATTTAAGTTAAACCCTGCACCCCTCCCCTGACTGCTTCAGGAAAACACTAAGCTGTATAAAGATATTTTGAGTCACCACAGAACGAGGCATGTGGTAAATACCAAAATAGACCAACGAAACGGTGGAGAAGGTAGGACAGCTAAAGCTTCCACCGAGAGAAGAGCCCGCAGAGGGTAAAGTGTGGCCTCACGGAGCAGCGGGAGTGCCACAAATGTACAAGCGTGGTCTGTTCGCAGTGTTTTCCAGACTCTGACGCTTTAAAGACGCTGGGAAGACGCCCCGGGCGAGGCACGCGTCCGACACACCGCCGCATTCTCTGCCCTCAGAGTCGGGGGTGTGCTGGAGCTCATCTTTTAATCACGAAACGAAAAGATGCAGTCAGCGAGAGTGACGCGTCCTTGGGAGGCAGTGGGAAGGAAGGAGGCTAAATCAAAGACCAGACTTAGCCAGTGCAGTTTATTAGTGCTGTGGAAACACTTGGCGTGTCTGCACGCTTGCCGCAACCTTGGACGGTGATCATTTTAACGCAATGGTTACCCATGCGTGTGCAGTCTGCAAACCCGCGAGCTGCTGCGTAACGGCGTCTGACAATCATGGCTTTCGAGGAGAACGTCACACACAGAGTAAATCAAACCAGCCTGCTGTGTCTGTGTTAGGAATCAATAACAGACTCAGTGTTATGGCATCGAATGCTGCACTAGTGATTGGTGTGCTAGAGCATATTCCGCGGAGAAATGAATTTCTCTCTGTATCAGCCACTGCAGAGAAGCAGGGCTCAAGTTCTTACAAATGTCCACAAAAGAACTACATCCTTGTGCTGCAGTTTTTGGTAGATTACAGCAGATCCATGACAACGCACACAGCTCACCACTCACACGTGCTTCCGCATCGCCTAATATTCCAGGCCAGAGTCCCTGGATTCGGGGAGCTGACTCCTGCAGGTACAGTGTGTGCTCCTGCGCACTAGATGGCGCTGTGGCGAAGCAGAAAAGCCCCACTACACGACCCCTCAGCCGGGAGACACTGCAGGCTGCCTCCGGGCCTCATTTTATGCATGTGCAGCACTCAGCCCAAAATATATTTACTGCCCCCTTTTTCGGCAGGCTGCCGTGAAGTAAAATGCAGGGCTACACTTGTACGCCATCGATTACTTGGTGGCAGCCGCCCGCCCCCCCCATCCTCCCCCTTAAAAGGTTATCTAAATCAATCAGATTGTCTCATGGTCTGGAACTTTCCATTATTCGTATAGGAAATCAACAACATGATATGTAAAAAAAAGAGAGAGATGAGCTGGCGATTCTGATGCACAGAAATGTTGGTTTGCATTGAAATGGTAATTAGTGTTGGACAGGGGCCCATATACACCCCTAACAGACCTTTAGCCCTTCGATAGAATCAGAATCACGACTAAAACAGCAACATATCCAAATAATTCCCAGGCTGGTAAGTGTAGATGCAGGCAACCCCAACAGGCTACATGGGCAGACAGGCACCCTCTCGTGTACCTCCTTGGGGTCGTCCTCATCGATGCGCTTGATTTTGGTGTAGTCGACGGGCAGGTCCCAGCAGTCGGCCTCGCCCATCTGGTAGCAGCGGCTGCTGAGCAGGGCCTGCCGCTGTGGCGACATGGGCTCCAGTGGTGTCAGCACCGCGCAACCGTCACGCTCGCCCCCACGCTGCTTGTTCATGCTAAGGTCTAGCGTGCCGTTCTCGTCCACCTCGATGTCGGGGTTCTGTTGGGAGGGGCGAGAAAGAGGGATGTGGGTGCTCAACTTTGGTCACTATGTCAGACAACTGAGCCTGGCGGGGGGGGGGTCAGCTGACACCAGCCCTGCCCGGACCCCAAGTAACAGTTCAAGGCTCTGCCCACTCATATGTTCTGTCAACAATAGGCTCTACCCACTTCTGGCTACATCCCTAACTGGTATATCTCAATACCTCATTTATTAACCCATTTATTAGTCCCATATTTGTGCTTTGCTACTTCCACCCGTTGATTAAAAGAGCACCCACACACATGCATCGTTGTAACTGCCTGCATCATAATTAGTGTCCACAAAGTCACTATCGTCACCCCCATGTGGGAGCTTGACAAACCTAAAAGCGCTATTGATCCATCTAGGCCTCCCTCGATCCCCTACAAATCAGTGTGCAGAAGGCTGTGAGTTGGAGGCTGCTAGCGGATCTGCTTCCTCCGCCGGCCATGCGAGGACACCCGGTGCAGGCTTTTCCCCATATGTGCCCCCCCCATCCCCTGCATGCTGCATTCACCGTGGGGGAGGGATGTGCCCCGTCAGCGACCTTTGATTCCGCAAGCGAGCAGAGCCATGGTGGTCCTGTTTGTGAGAGCGCCCCGGCCCCACTCTCCTCCCTGCAGTGATGAGGCAGTTCTGCAGGACCCACTGCCACCGTAGGAGCTCGGCATGGGCTTCGTTAGATGGAGACATAACACCGCGGCCAGCTAAACATGAGGCAGAACCACCCACCACTCAGCTGGAGGGACGGGGAAAGCCTGGGGAGGGGGGCACTTCCTGCTACCATTCCCCTACCTGATTTTTGGTGAATAACTGCCACTGTACCATATCTGCCAGGTCATACTGCGGAAATATAGTGACCTATCAAAGGTTGTAGAGGCCCTGGCCATACTCCCTTTTTTGCAAAGGATGCCGCACCCCACTGCTGCCACCAATGGCTGAATTTCTCACCCTTCGCTGACAGAGAGACTGACAGGCCAGTGACTCGCCCAGCTATGGTGATCATCATGGCAACCCAGATCCCTGTGACACTGGAGCCCCTCTAATCAGTGCCCTGTCTCCCTCCTGTACTGAACGCTCCGTCGCTGTGCTCCTGCCTGGTATTTCCTTGTGCCATTTTTTTCAAGTCATATTTTTTCTTTTCTGGAAGCTGGGGATTTTTGACTCTTGTCTGAGAGAACCAGAGTGCGAGTGAGAGAGAGAGAGAGAGAACACCTCCCCACCTACACCCCCTGCCCCTTCCACCTCCTCCCTACATCGGTGCGTAGGCGTTCGGGAGCTAATTGCATGCGAGACCCGTGATGGGATTTTCTGTCCTGCTCCTCTGCAATTAGACTGGGGGGGGCAGAGCGTTGGACCTCCCAGGTCCTGCTAGACTCCCCTGCCCTCCCTGAGCCATTAGAGTCCCCCCCTCGCATTCTAGATAATCATCCAACATGCCGGCTGTGTGTGTGACTGAGTCACCGAGTCATTCCCATGGCCAACGACACTGCGTTCTACGTGCCCTCAGAGATCGTTTACCACGGGGGGGGGTTGGGGGGGGCAATCATACTTGTGTTTCTACATGTCTTCATTTACGTGGGTGGGGGCATTATATGAGGCCTGCTTGCTGTGAAATTCAACCAAATAGAAATGGGAGTTCCGGGCAGCGTAAAGGTTCAGGACGGAAGGACGCAGGCTCTCGTCTCCCGGGAAGCTGTTGTACCCTTAAGAGAGGCCAAAATAGGGGTATAAATGGCATGTGGTGTTTCCCAGCTGCTTTGAATACACATCCATTTCTATTTTTCAAAAATTGTTCTCCCTGGTGGGGCAGAGAGACCATGCATATGATCAGGAACACTGAGATACACTCGTGGCCTGGTGCGGGATGCGAGCTGCAGGGTTAGGGCGGTGCGTGGGCCACCATTGCCACAGCCTTTCTCCTGCCGGTCTCATGGGAGAAATCCCATTTATTTAGAGTGGAGAGGAACAACAGGGACTTGGCTGTCCGGAGGGTGGTGTGGTCTGGCCCCTGAACCTTCTCACCACGGGCATGCTAGGAAATCATGTCCGCACCGAGGCCACCGACACTGGGGCTTAGCGGCCGTAAAACGTGCCTAACGAGGTGTTTTGTTGGTCTCGTAGGTTATATATGCTGGTAGGTCAATTACTGTAGGCAGCCTTTTTAGATTTTTTTTAGATACTGCAGTATAGATTTTGGTTGTCTGGAGGCAAGTTGATGTTCTGCTTCTATATTATCTGTAAGTTATATGTTGGTTATCTGTGGTCATCGGATGTTTATTTGAATTCATCGATCGGTTCCTTTTCTGCAGGTGTACCGTTTGTGCTTGATTATTTGATTGCTCATTGCAGGTTATTTGTGGTAATCTGTCAGATTGTCTACACATTATCCATTTATGGTCATTGGTTATCTCTAGGCTTGACTACAGGTTATTTGTGTTGGTTAGCTATCTGTCAGTTGTCTGTAGGTTACTTGTTTTTGCCTGTTAGTTATGTATTGGTTGTCTGCAGGTTATTGGTTATCTCTAGGTCCTGTTTCTGTGCAGTACCGACAGTTACTAACAGCAGGACAGGGACTTGACAATCGGGTGGGAGTTGCAGTCCATCACTCCAGGCGCTTCCTCCAGGAACATTAGACTCAGCAGGGGCACAAACACCCCCCCCTTCCCACCCCCTGCCCGACGGCGCTGTCACCGTCGATGCGGGGCGGCCGTTTGTACGCTGTTTTCCCATTTTCACGATCGGCTTATTTCAGCTGATAATACCATGGATACGCTCCTTTATCTTGGATAAATGACATATTTGGCTCATTGCGTGTCGCCATGGTTCCTGGCGTCCCCGCTGTTTTCCATATCTGATTCTAAAAAAAAAAAACACTGTAGCGGAAATACAGTAATAGCCATCGGTTTCTTAAAGGGCCGCGCCCATCTGAATTCCCCATCTCCCCTATCATTACTCACATTACCTAGAGCGACAGCAACTGTGGAAAACGGGAAGCCTGTATCTGCGTGGGACCCGGTTTCAGCTGGATCGCATCTCTAGAAATTTCTGTCACGGCTGGAACTCCCTGGGTGCCTTGGGCCCAGCAAAGAACGCTCCGGAACCGAGCACTAACGAGTCGGAGGAGACTCCCCCGGGCACCGTCATAGCCGAGCCATAAGTAAGTCCCAAGTTTACATAACCCTGCGACACATTAGCCCCTCCCACCCATGCCTTGCTGACCAATCATAGCCCTGGGGCTGGAAGGACCACTTACAGGATGCATGCGAGGTGGACGAGCTGGCATACCCGTGAGCAGAGGTCCTGTGGCTTATTGGCCAGGCCCTGGGGCATCTCGCGGCAGCGCGTGGACAGGTTGAGGATGGCGGTGGCGGCCATGTGCGCTGCCTCCATGTCGTGCGTGTAGTCGAAGCTGCTCTTGCTGCAGGTGCTGCTGGCGCTGCTGCCCCCTCCGCCTCCCCCGCAGCTGATGCTGCTGCTGCTACTGCTGGGGGCGTAGCTGCTGGTGGTGCTGCTGGCCGGGCTCAAGTTCTTACAGTAACGCTTGGCTGCGTGTAAAAGAGGCATGCGCACCAGCAGGAAAGGTCAAGCATGATGAACATAGAGAACAACACAGGGCTAGAGACAGACATAGTAGTGGAATAAACCATCACTGATCACCGAAACACAGGCTATATATCGAATAAACGGATACAGCTAGACGGTTAGGTTAACAAACAGACAGGTGACTATCTTGTTAGGGGTTGGAGCCATACCATCATATCCCTTGGGAGACGGGTCCCGGCCCTGGACCTTGGGCGCGATGGCTCGTTTGCCGTAGATGTGGTTGCTGTCGTAGCCCGAGTTGTAGTCGAAGCTGGTCTTGGAGTACTTCTCCAGCTCCTTGGCCAGGTTGGAGCGAGGGGTGGTGGTGGACACGTTGTTCTTGTAGCCGTACTGCGGGATCTCCAGCTGCTTCACAAAGCACATTGGCCTAGAGGGAGCAGAGCAGGGGGACGGGGGTGAGACGCACGGGGTTAAATCGAGCCGCCATTCTCACCTCCACCTGAAGGGGGCGAACTTTGCATAGGGACAGTACAGGCTGCTAAATTAAAACTTGGACAGTATCAAATGCCAGGTTTCTGAAAACTCAACAGCACAGCTGTAAATCTTAACCATAACTGTAAAGCATGTTGATGTGCTAACAGCCAGGAACTAATTAACAGTTAACGAAAACTATAATTATATTAACTATCCGTTGCATTCTTCACTTTATCTGAAACCATTGTAGAGATAAATTATTGCTATGGTAACGTAAAATGAATAAAATACTTCTGGAAATCCCAATGGAATCAATAAAGCATTCTATTTAAAATACTTCTGGCAGAGTCTTTGATGTTCATGAACATCATGCAAACATCTAGTTTTGTTAAGTGTAAGAAAACACACACTGCATAACAAACACTTTACTGAACCACATTTGGAATAATTATGGAAATATTGTCAAGTTAAGACTTGAATGCCCCGCCAATAAAGTACGCTGGGTAAGTCACCTGCCAGTTAGGTACACTGGGTAAGTCAGACTCTGAAGGTTCAGCGGTTGCAGGTTCAAATCTCAGGAGAAACCCTGCTGTCATACAAGGCACTTAACCTGAACCACCTCAGTAAATCTCCAAGCTAAAGAAATGGGTAACAGATTTTAAGTTAAAGAGTAAAGGCTCAGTATACCTCCGCACTCTAAATCTTGTGCCAGAATGGGTTTCTGAGGACATAAAAGAAGATGAAGGTGTCATGCCATGTGAGGGCCAGGGGTCAGTACCTCAGCACACGATCGGACGCCTGGCTGGACTTGCTGCCGTCACAGGTCTGGTGCTTCTCCTGGGCTTTGGCCAGCTTTTCGGCAGCAGCGATGGGACACCCGGAGAGGCTGCAAAAGGCAGGGGGACCCGCTTAGCTTCATGCGAGCCACCAGGTGGGAAGGTAGAAAAGGCTACCCGGCTTAACACCGGAAGGTCACCGGTTCGCTTCCTGGGGAGGCAGGGAGAGGGCTCTGCCTTTGTAGCATTAAGCCTGATTCCTTTAGTAGAATCCAGCTGCGTAAACATGATCAAGGCTGGACTCACCCATCAGCACCTGCTCAGTAACTTAATAACAAGAGCGACAGTAACAACGCCCCATGCTGTGAACGATGGGAGCGCTTGTGCGCGCCATGGCTCTGGATTATGAGGAAAACACGCAGCCTGCCTGATTACTGCCAAGCACGTACAGTAAACGAGGACAACAATAAGAAAGAAAAAAAAAAACAGAACGAGCACAAAGAGAAGCCCAGGGAGGGCAAGTGGAAAACAGCAGGCTTAATTTGGGTGGTTGTGTGAGGCCCGACTAGGCTTTGCTTTAAACGTGCCCTCTGTAGCATACGGAGGGAGGCGTGGCTTGTGCGATGCTGATGGGGTCAGCTGAGCACCTCCAGCACTGCCATCTCCACCTCCCCTCACCATCTTTCCAAGAAACTTCAGGCACATTGTGTGTTTTTTAGAGCAGGTGAAGGTGTATGTTTCACGGGGACATTCCCCCAATACTTGCTTTTCAATGGTTGTTCTCTCGAAATTTGTTCCCGTTCGTGTGGGACAACAGCAGCAAATGTGTCCACAGTCACACACACAGGCTCATACAAACACATACTCACAAGCTGACAGACATAAACACAGGAGCAAACTGGGACCTGCAATTGCATAAATGGCACAGACCCACACGCACACACACTCTCTTCCACACACACAGGAGTGTCTGTCTCTCTGCCAGCACCCCACTCCGTAGGGTCGAACCAGGATGCCACAGATTTGAGAGGAACAAACTGTGATTCTGTGGCAACTGACAGAGAAATTATTGATTAGCTGTGTTTCCATGACAATCGCATTAAGAGAAATGAAAAGCCTATTTTTGAGATTTATTTTGCTGCCTTAAATTCTGACAGCTACTTCTATAGATGTGTGCGTGTTTGTGTGTGTGTATGTGTGTGTGCGCACACAGACTGATAGAATTTCCCAGAAAGGATCACTAACCGTGGGTGTAACGGAGATGTGTATGTGTGTGTGATTGGTTGGGAGCAAGGGGGCAAAGAGCAGCACCTTCTTTGGGTCTGGCAAAGCGAAGGGACCTGCAGGGAGGTGTTACACACACGCGCGCAAGTTTTCCCACTGCGGTATCTGGGAGGCGTTAATGGCTGCCACCAGGCCTCGTGTCATACAAAATCTGCTGTGCGTGACAGCCTGCCTCCGCCGCCCCTTTCCGGAAGCCTTTCATCGTCAAACTGCAAACAGCACCTCCCGCATTGCTGCCCGGGTCCCGTTTTCCCTTCTGTTTTTGCCCCCTCCTGGCTGCCGGGCTGAAGTGCACCACTAATGAGGTGGCGGCGAGTGTAAGAAGTCCACTCAGAGCGACTAAACAAGGCGCAAAGCCAAGGCGTCCACACAGAGATGCGGGAGTTTAACGAACAGCCTTTGCTGTACCACTGACATATCCGCATTCCAAAGGCAGTTTAATAGAGAGAAAATCTCACAAGAACATCAGAGCCGCACAGCTTCTACCTTTTTCCCCTCAATTGTTTTGTGTTAAAAAGGTCTTTATCGAAGGTTTTTATGAAAATCGCTTCTTGTGACTGCAGTATTTAGAAGGAAAAAAGCAAGAGACAGAGTACTGGTCATGTGAAGCGAAGTCATGTTACACCAGAACTGACAAAACTTGGTCATGGGGGGGAGGGGTCCTCCTGGAATTGTTTTGGATCTCAGGTATTGGAGGTGTTAGTAAAGCAACGTTGACCCCAAAGTGGTCCTGCTGTTTTTCCCTGAGCAACCAAATTGTTTCAGTAAAGCGAAACAAAACAAAAACAAAACACATATGAGATATATGTATATAGCTCAGAAACATACAGAAACATGCTGTGAATAATCTTATATTTTATATATATATTTTAAGCTTTGTAACGTCTTTCTGGCTGCTTACCACTGAAGACACAACAAGTCCATAAATGATGGTCAAAAAACCCCAAATGAGACGATCGCAGAGTTGTTTGATGGAAACCGAACGAAAATGGGGAAAAAGGAGGAAAAAGAAAAGCGGGCAGTGCAGGTGGGATGGTGTGAGCGACCACCTGGCCGAGGGAGCACTCACCTGCGATGGGAGTTCCTGTTGCTATTGACATGACCGCGTCCCGTGCAGCCGGGTGTGGGACACTTAAGAACATTCTCATACATTGCAAGAACTTGACGGACAGAGAGCGAGAGATAGGGAAGGGTTAGGAGTCCCAAGAACCAGTCATTATGCTTCGATTAGTCATTGTGTGCACGGCGTTCAGGCTAAGGAACGAGCAAGACATGGGGGGGGGTGACTATGGGAGGATGGAGGGATCACAGCATGCGAGCGACGGAACAGCAAACCACATCAGCCATTCCGCAGATGGACCGAAACTGTCGGATCATGCTCGACAGAGAAGAAGGGTCAGGTCATATCTATCCACAGTCACACCATGTCTACTTTTATAGAATAAAAACCAAACCAACATCTGAGGGAAGGACGTCGTATGCAGGTATGCTTACACGAAAATCGACTGAAAAATAAAATGAAAAAAAAGAATAGGGAATGGTGGCTGAAGGTGGTCTGGAGCATCTACACCAGCACACACAGCTTCAGCTCCATCAGCGGTACCTCCTTAACTGCACATGAAGTCCTCACTGTCTGACAAATGTGCCTGAGCAACATGTTCATAATCAAACATATTTATGTTCATCTACTTCAAAGACACAATGCGTTGAAGGCACTCTACGCTGGAGGAGATGCACAGTCTAAACACCTTTACTTTTGTTTGGCAAATCGATGAAAACACAAACATGGCCACCGTCTCGAGTGATGTAAAAATGACAGGGCACACAACACTAAGTCTGACAAACTAAATCCTTAACCCAGTGGTTATTAAAGCATTAAATTAATGGTTTAAGTCGATTTGGACTCCCTTTCACATACAAAATAACCTTTTCTCAAAAACAAAAGCCTACGTCTACTATTTAAACTGAAAAGGATTCACCAAGCATGTAAAAATTAGGATGAATTGAGATGAAATTTAGCTGTCCTTTTCAGCATTTCTGAAAGCTGCAGGTTCTGAATGAAACAAAGCGTTGCATTAATAATATATTGTCCACTCAGCAAGACAAATCTTTTAAATCAAGAACAGTTTAGCAATTTTGGGAAAGCAATTTCCCCAAAAAAATCCTGCGACTATTAAGATTTGCCGTAATAGTCCTTTCCGTAGAGGTTATTGACCACAAAAAGCGGTTTGGGGGGGTGGGTTAAAATGTATTCAGTGGCTTCCCGGTCCCAGATAATGCATTTTTAAGCATAAATCTGTCAGTATTTCTGGATACCTGTCACAGGTCACCTTTAAACAGGGAATCAAGGAATTAGACTGCATGTCTGTATATGTGTGTGGCTATGTGACACAGGATTGCTCGTGACATCAAGAGGCCCCAACCTACGGCAGTAATCATCAGTCTGGTCTTAGACAGCGCCCGTTCAGGGATTTTCACTAGCAACCCTAAATTAAGCCACTAACAGGCCAGTCGCTGTGATCAATGCATGGATATAACCAAAGAGATGCAAAGAGCAGATTTGATTGAATAGCTCCCTTAACCAGAGATCTTCTCAAATAACAGCATAATGCCAGCTTTGTTACGTTAAACAGGTCGCTATGGGCCATCTCTTTGGGAAAAAAAACATCATCTGAGAAGTTAGCCTTTGATATGCACTGTGAATGCAAGAAGGAGGTAGTTGCCATGGAGAAATGAGGGGGTTACCGACCAACATAACTGGCTTTCCATTGGCTACTTTATTGGTCCCCACTGAGTAAAATCAGATGGTGATTGACAGCCCATAATGATCTCATCCACAGTGATCGTCAAAGCTTAATATCCCCCCATCATTAATATTAGGTAAAGTCGACTGAGTGCTCTTGAGGGACTCGAGGTTGGTGGCTGCTGAACTACAGCGTGGTTATAACCACAGATGAAACATCACAGGTCACGTGGGACTTAACATGTCCACCCTGACAGGCGGCCTGGCAAGAGCTTTTCCTGCATCCTGACAGACAGCTCTCTGCCTCCACCTGAGCTCCACGTCAAAAGTATAATGGATGTAATCCCCAAAGTCAATAGTCTGACTAGGTGAAGACGCAAACTCTTCGTAATCTTCGGCAGTCGGATTGGACACCCAGCTGTAAAGCATTTTGAGGGTTTCGTTCAGTAAAAATGCCAGTATTGCCTTTGGAAAAAGACGAAGTAGTTGACATAGACTCCATATCTGGGCCTACTGCATCAAGCAGAGTAGAATGTGACTGAAACATTCATGGAACTGTGACAAGTAGCATCATGCTAACAAGTAACTGAAATCTATTCAAACTTATCTGGAATTTTTGAAATATATTTTGCAGCTAGACCAGTTGGATGACTTAAAATGAAAAGTCCCAGCCTGACGAAAGTCTGTTCAGTATGCAGCCTGGTAATCAATCGTAATCCTTCAGCGCGACTCAACGACTTAAATTCAGATCATAAAGATGTCGCCATGGTCACAAAAGCAGTGCTTATGCAAATCTCTCACGTAAACAAGTCTTAGTTCTTATTTTTTTTGTTTGACTGCTGTTGAGATTGAAATGATTTTGAACACTTTGTTTGATTCTGGGAAAATAACAGAGTTTGGTGCACGTGACAGATGACCAGAAAGCGTGTCCCAGGTGAAAGCCACCATGGAATCAGAACAGAGGGGGATAATCCTTCTCTGGATGCTGAAAATGTAGCAAAGATGATTCACTTTCGGGCTATTTGGGGCTAATGTTTACTGCCACTGCAGCCGATCGACAGCATGAAAGCTGGGTAATTAGCGTTTATTCGAGTGGATGTAATTGGTCAAAGAGAAAGGAAGAACATCACATGATCTGACAATCAGCAGAAAGCACGAATCCACTTCCACATCCAAGTTTTGATGTGACAGTGAAATGTAAAATTATGGCACTTTCAACACAACAATGACTGGACGCGACCTCCCGGCCTGAAGGGTGGTGGGGGATTGTGCCAGGATGAGGCTGGAGTCACAGGCAGTGCAGCTCATGTGATGCGCCAAGCAACATGCAAACATCACGGACATGGGGGCAGGCAGGCGGTCCTGATATCATGGAGAAACGACGAAAGACAGAAAAGCATGCAGAACGGCAATGGAGCTGAATGGGTAAGCGGAGGCATGCGTGGACTTTTCAGAATACAGCAATAAGCGGTCGCTACGGCGATGAATGGCTGGCCAGTGCTCTTACTTTCTGGCGGTACCCTGTCTTTGTGGGGACACCCCGACAAGCTCCGGTGGTGGGGGTACAGCCCAGTCACATGACCCGTCCCGTCGCACCCGGGCGTGGGGCATCGGCTCTCCTTCTTTTCTGCCCGCAAAGAATCTGCCAGCAACACAAGCATACGCATCAGGGGGCACTGTGTAGTTGAGGACAGGTGTGCACTCCCCATCAGTCCCAGGTATACGTATCACTGCTGATCATCTCGGAGACCTAATGGCTCCCTTGGTAAAACCTGTATGGTAATATTGTCTATCCCTAGACACAAGACAGATGAGGGAATCCCAGGACATCCGCTGAGGTCCATTTAAAAAAACAGAGCAAAACAACCCATTAAATACGTTATGTGGCGGTAAGAAGATCAACTGCATAATTCCTAAAACCCATGTTTTTGGGGGGAAAAACACTTAAAATGTAACAAAAATCCATGAAACTAAACACTCCCGATGGCTAATGTCTCATTTTTCCCTTCAAAAATGGCAAAAATTTTGATGTTTCAAATATCCAATTTCATATTGCTCTGTAAACGGAGCCCGGCTATGAGATAACGAGGAGGAATGTGTGCCGTGTGGAAGGCTTATCAGCCGTCTTGTTAATGTGTTTGAGGGTGACTATCGGCCCAAATCTCATCCTGCACTGATTCCTGTTCATTCTCCCCCCAACGGACTAGGGCATTTTCAGGCAACAGCAGTAGCGAATGGCCGCGGGGGCTTGCAGGCGACAGTCCAGGCCTCGGCGCCCCCTGGGGAGCCAAGACAAGACGAAGAGAGCCAGCCGGCACCTTAAGCCTGGCATTAAGTGATGGGCAATGCTCCCTCCACCCCCCATCCAGCCTTTTGCTCCGATATGAGCAGTGGCCTGGGAACACTTTACCTGGCAAACATTAATCATTAACGGAGAAGTGGGGGTAAGGTTTAGCTGAGGTCCCTCTGTTTGCTAATCATGCTTCCATTTGAGGCAGTGTCGACGTTTCGGGATGGCTCCCATAATAAAAACAATAAGCTCCCCAAACAAAGAGCGCTCACTCTCCGCACTGTCAATTAAAGGCACCGCTAAAGCACATATTGACCGGTGCTATGAGAACCCGGGGGTCGTCTATTCATTTATCTCTGTCCTGATATTACAGGGATTCCCTGCGGCGCCTCTGACATTGAGGCCACGTCTCGGGGCTGAACGATAATGGCTGCTCTTTCTGGATTCACCTGTGTTCTCTTCCTTATTGATCGGGCTGAAAGCGAGACCAGACAAAAGGAAGAATGGGAATTTCAGACCCTCAGCTCTGTGGAAGCGAAAGGCATTGAGCGTCCTCTAATGAAAATTTAAAGGTGGTGTAACCCGGTACACCCTGGCGTTTAGCTGGGATTCAAAATGGTCCTGGAGACTATTTTTTGGGGGGGGGGGTGGACATATTAGCAAGACTGTCGAGCAAATAGATGTTTCCTGAACGTCACTTTCCTGCAACAGGGTTTGTGGGGGCAAAAGGTGGGGGGGAGCACAGGCACAGATGCAACACTGCACTTGGGGGGGAGCCACCAGGTCTGGAAAAGAGTGAAAAGCTGGGTTGAGTGTTCCCTGTCACATGACGCCAGCCTTCCTTACCTATATGCCGGGGGCTGCAGAAACACGAAAGTCACAATTCAGCAGGAGAGACCCACAGTAGGGTCTTTTTTTTTGATCGACTTTTCCAACTGACTTGCTATCAAAGGAGTATGGAACCTGTTCCACCATGGCCCGTCCTGTTCCGCGATTAAGCCAGATAAGTTCTGTGACCCGATAAGTCTGAAAGAATTCATTTTTCTGGGAAGGGCAGCGACGTTCACAAAACCTGACCTTACCTAGGGTGTTCACCTGTGAAACCCTGGGGAGACAGTGGAGCTATGGGTGAGTTTGGGGGGGTGGTAGAGGAAATGAGCACATTAGCTCGACCCTTCCTGCTTTAGGGGAATGCTTCATTTAACAATCTGGAATTTTAGCCGTCTGCCGCTTCGCAAGGCGAAGGGGGAACCCAGCCGAGTGGAATGCATATTAGAAGGCAATAGATATTGATTGTGGCTGGGGACGGGCCTCGCTTTGCATAGCAAGCGTCTTCCGCTGCCTCGCCGTCGCCGGGATAATTAATGTGCAGTCACGCGCCCTGCCGTTTGTTATCGGTCATTCAGATGCCGTTCAATTCCCATCCTGGTGTCTCTGGGGGGTGGGGGCCTGCTCTTCAATAACTGTCATGGTGTTATTGTTTTATAAATCACAAGGCTCTCTAACCAGGAGCCGGTGGGCTCTGTGTGCGTAGGCCATACACCGACGAATCGGTACTGGCGGCTCGCGGTTGGGAGAGGAGGTGGTCGTCACGCTAGCGCCCACACTCCTTTCGCTCATCCAGAATCGTCACCGCTGGCGAGGGGACGCCTGCGACCATGCTCGCCACATCTGAGAAATTCGCATCCGTGCTGCTATTTTTGCTTATTTTTTATTGTTGCTGCTTTTTTTTTAAAGCGAGATTGTAGCAAGGTGTATTTAAAAGGCGCGATTCTGACCCGGTGGATCCCTCGCTTTCTGGGAATGTTCCAAACTCCTCGCATTCACTCAGCCTTCTGTTTTTTTTTCTTTTTCTTCTTCCCCTGCCTTCCTCCGCTTGTCGCATCTCCTGCTGCATGCAGGTGCTAAGCGCTTGGCTGGGGAGAAAAAAAAAAAAAAAACAAGCCGATGCGGCTGACAGAGATTTCGCCTGAGGACCTGTCACGGAGTCCCCTCCTAATTTAAATTATGGCCACATTGCTGAAGCTCACATCCCCCCCCTCCCCCACGCTACTCCAACTGTCTCGCAGGTAAATGGTAAGCAACACCTGAACGTGGGACTAACACCGCAGTCACTTAGCCTGAGACGAGTCTACGTGCAAGTCTGGCTAAGTTCCCTTTTTTCACAGATGTGGGGGCTGATCGGCTGATTTCCTTCTTTCAGGCTGCTGGGATGCACCGCCTCTATAGGCGTTGTTTTCCTCATTTCGTCCTGCAAACGGGTTCACCACTGATGGTGAGCTCTCCCAGGCCTCGCTTCCACCCCCCCGACCGCTTTCTGTCACAATGTACCATCAGCTGCTCCTGTCCGTTGCTTTCCCCCCATAAACGGTGCCCTAATATTTACCCGTGTTTTCGTCAGACTTCCGCGCAAGCTTTTAACACAGAGCTAACCGCCATCTGCCCTTGTTTCTTTGGCGGAGCTGACCCATTTTTCCGTGACGGCCAGGGGAGGACCAGTGAAGGGAAAAAAATAAATAAATAAAGATGACGCTGAATATTCCGAGCGAATGTGACGCAGGAACTCGTGAGAAAAGCCTCGGCCCAGGAACCGTCAGCGCTGAATTGAGTTATTTTTCCCGAAAGTCACACGCCGATTTGCAGTGAGCATTTTTTTTCCTTCTTCCGCAAAGTCCTTCCTGGGTTTAAAAATAGGCCACTGAGCGCGGGCGGCGTCCCAGGGATGAGATTTGCCGTCCTAACAGGCTGTGCAGATTGCTATTACTTATGCCTGACAAGCCCAGCCTCTGATGTTGCCACGCCGGCCTATTTTAACAACATAAGCCGCCGCTGTCACGTGAATTTTCAGACCGGCTGAGGAGGCTCTTCCTGGGTGCACCGCCCGGCGAGGTTCCCGCCCGGCAAGCTGGGATCAGCTTCTGACAAGTGGAAGCAGAGTGACCCCAACGGCTCGATGTGAGTTCACTTAGGGCTCTTAGTGCAAACTTCTGCCCTTTGCACATTCATGACGAGGTATTAATGAGGAATACTGCAGTGCGCTTGCGTAACATGGCCCCAATATTTGGAATATATTGGCCCATGGGGACCAATTAATAAGAGTTACTATGAATTTTACCACGACACCAGGAACCTTCTCTAAGGGCAGGATGGACATGCTCCATCGCCTGTTGGGTGTTAGGTTACGGCAAACAATCTTTGAAGGGTCATTTTTTCCCGATTCAAGAATGCTCATCCGGAAACCCCACACAAACCCCTACTGCGCTGAGACAACTCCCCATACCTTTAGGGTAGTACGGCTTCTTCATGCCGTCGTGGAGCCGTGCCTTGCGCTCCTCAGCACAGCTGGGCCTGGAGCCGTTGTCCTCCTGCATCCTCAGAATGTTCCGCTCATGCCGGGTCGCCTCTGTGGCCATCCGGTCCCGCATGGCCTTGGCCCGCTCTGACTCGAGGGCAATGGCCTTCTCCAGCAGGGACAAGTTGCCCTTAGTCATGTCGAAGACCTCCTCGGAGCGGTCCGAGGCCACTGAGGTGGCATCCTCGTCGTGGTAACCATCCTCCCGGGCGCAGCTGGAGAAAGCTTTGGACCCGGGGCTCAGCTGTTCTTCCAGCTTCATCAGGTTGACCATGTCTGAGTAGCTGCGCTCCAAAGCATGCCGGTCCTCTTGCCCCTGCTGGCAGTCACCATAGCCAGACTGTTGATGCAGGGCCGGCTGCAGGTTTGAAGTATGCCCAGAATGCTCGGCTGGCTGCGTCTCACTCAGTTTGCGCGCCAGGTCGAAGCACTGGTTCCGCAGGCACTCCAGACTGCTGAGACACACCTCCTCCTCACTCTCCTCCGCCTGTCCATTGCTAGTGGGCTTGCCCTGCAAGGCCCCACCCCCATCCCCACCTTCCGGTGTGCTGTCTGCATAACCCCGCCCATTGAGGTTCTCAGTTAGCATGGCGCCATGCCCCTGCGCCAACAGCTTAAGGGAGTCTACCGTTTCCCGAACGACATCACTGTCCATGTCCAGGCTCAACTCGCCCTTCCTTGCGCCCTTTTCCGCATCCTCATCCTCCTCCTCCTCGGCGCTGTTGGAGGAGCTGCTGTTCATCTCCGATTCAGTCATGGCGCGGTAAGCCGCGTCCTCCGCAATCTTGCCCAGGTTCAGCAGGGACTTGGCCACCAGCTCGTCGTAGTTCTCATACTCATCGTTGTTGTTGTCATCCTTCTCCGCGGCCTGGCCAGTCTTCAAGTAGATGCCGCTCACCTGGGTGCCCTCTGTCAGACAAGAAATGCCATTTAATGTCATTCCAAGGAACGTACCAAGGAGTCCGGAGTAATTTCCACCCATTGAGCCTGTTTTTTCATTAGGTAGATAACCCACATCTTGAATCAAGTAATGTATATGTTGAAGCCTTTAACTAGCAGCAGGCTGAATGCAAGGGCTTACACACTTTTGGATGATGTCTCTTAGCTACAGTTCCATGTACCACATTTAAATATTCACTCTGCTGCACCAGTGAAATATTTTTCCACAAAGCTCATGGGCTCCTATGTGGCATGATATTACCATTCGGAATGTGGGGGCGATTTCCCTGCAAACAAAGGCCAGAGGACATGAACATTAATGGCTATGCAATATTCACTATTTACCCAATCAGTCAAGCAATTGGTCACCCAACCAACAACCAATCAGTTACTTGACTCCCAATACATTCCAGTGCAAAACAGTGAAGCCATTACCAGAAACTACATTTTAAAAATGAATAATCCCATAAGCATTCAGAGGTAAGAATTTGGATTTATCATGAATCAATTTCTACTACGGACCACAACATGAACAGTCATAACTGACCGGGCACACATTTTGATGGAGCCCCAGTATACTTGTCACCCTGGGGACTGATTCTAGCATCCCGAAACATTTCTCTGAAAAGCCATTTGAAGTGCAATCAAAGGACACAAAAGAAACAGGGAAGCGAAACAGATTGGAGGCGCAGCAGAGAGATTATGGCGCCACCATGAGTGGATTAGCGCAGCTGTAATGCAGAACACTGTTTAAGAAATGCGGAAAATAAAAACATGCCCAGCATCTGTTGTACTGGTGAAGATTGGTATCTAAGAGGCACCGAACCGGGCAACAGGGCAGTGCAGATGAGATCACGGGTTAAAAAATAAGATTATTGTTCATCATGCCTCAATGGAGTCGACAGATTACAAAAAATGTTGATTAACAGTTTTCAAAATCAGGACTTCAAAACTCAACAACCTCAACCAGAGATGATGAGCGTTTAACTGGGAGGTAAAGTTTTCACTGTCGTGCAGTGGTTGCACAGAGGAAATTCATAATATAGAGGTAAGTCATAAGGTATGAGAGTGCATCTCGTCTCTGGGAAACTGGGGTGAGGGGGTTGGATATGATACCAAAAAAGGTGATGAGGTCGTTTCAGCATTCCAAAGGGGCCTCAAAAGCCAACAAATGAATGTCATAGAGACTACAGGTGGCATAGAGACTAGGAGGGACATTGAAACATACCGATCCAGAGAAAAGAGAAAAATAGAGACCACAAGTCAGATAGAAACATTCTGACCACGAGGCATTAAAAGACAGATACTTTGAGATTATCTCCACAGGCTTTTTTATAGTCCATGCAGTCAGACTGAACAAAGACATCCCTTTCAGGACTCCCACACACTCCGCAGTCACTGCATGGCATCACTCAGTAACCTATGAGTCAAATGAAGTTGTAGTTTATGTGCAGTTTGCCAGATATAATGTGAGGTGATATATAACCTTCATTTGTAACTAACTGCCTTCACCTGCAAGCGCTCACAGCATACCTGACCTCAGAATGTCCACACTACAAGACCTCTGACTCACTGATCCGGGCTTAAATAAATTCATCTTTCTGCTCAGGCTCCAGCTAGCCTCAGGAGGTTTTCTTTCCATGACAGGGTTGAAACACTTTGAGTGTCAGAAAAATCTGACGTCCTCAGATACATCCCTTTATGTTTCAAAATGCTGGAATGGACATGCTAAAATATAAAAACACATACCTAAACAAACAAACTAACAAACAAACAGACCTAAATAAAACTGTCTAGTGCTGGCTTTATAGCACCTACCCTTACCTTGGTCCTGACACTGTTCTTCATAGTCTTCTTCTTCCTCATCCTCATCTTCTTCATCTCCGTCCTCTTCCTCGTCCCCTTCCTCTGCTTCCTCTTCCTCCACCCCCTCCTCCTGTTCTACTTCCTCCCCTTCCCCCCTCTCCATCTCACCCTCCTCTGGCTCGCCATGCTCCTCATTGTCCTCTGAGTACTCCTCCTCCTCCTCCTCGTCCTCATCCTCCTCCTCCTCTTCCTCCTCTTCTTCCTCCTTGTCGTCCATCTCCTCTGTACCGTCGCTCTCGTAGCACTCGTCCATCGAGGAGTTGTCCACGCGAGCCAGGAAGGGCTTCTTCTTGGACGGAGGACCCTGAGGCAGCCTCTCCTGTGTCTTCCTCTTCTTGGCTAACGGGCAGCCATAGACACTGCAGGAGGGAGATAAGGAGCACCGCTTAATGACCTCACCCACACGGCTTAAGCCACTGCTCTGATTCCCGTCCAGCGCTGCAACTGGGCTGCCACGACCCGGGCAGTTTTATTTATTTATTTGTCTGCTTTTTTGACTGCGCGCTTGGTGACACCCTGTCGCCACAGCGTGCCGTGATAATTAATTTCAGCGGCCGGCGCAAAAGAAACGCAGAAGCCCAAATTCACTTAGCCGACCTTTTAATTACACACATAATCATTAGCACTCGTGAAACATCAGTTTTCAATTGGCAAAGAACGGCACATATAATTATGCACACTGGATTTAGGAGAAATTATTAGGAAACAAAAGGTCTCTTTGAGACAGAGAGACAGCCAGCGACGGAGAGGAGAAGCAAATAAAAGAAGGGAAGTGGCAGGGGAACTCCTATGGTCGCTCTCCACACTACCTTTCCGCACCTACAGCAAGCTGGGTGCAAGAAGCACCAACAGCTTTGTCCCTATCAGACAATAGACACTTCCAGAACACAGGGAAGTGCTTTAGAAAACATTCAAACATGCATGTAAAATAATATATGACTCACACGCCCAGTAAAACACAACAACTGGCTAGAGCAGGGGTACTCACTTAATTTCCCCCAAGGTCCAAATTTCTGCCACATAAATAAAAGAATAAAAGGTTCCCCTCAATAGATTTTGCGCACCGGGGGGGGGGGGGGTGATTGATTGCACAGTCTGAGTCACATTGTGTTTCAGTACAGATGCAGACCAGAGTCAACCATTAGTGTACCCCTGGTCTAGAGTGATTTTTATATATATGAAATCAAACTTTAAGCAGCATTCATTTTAAGTTGAGGTACTTTACCTTGGACCTTCGGCAAGTGTCAGGTTCAACCAAATGAAAGGTCTTGCTGGTTCATTTTCTCAACATGTCTGTGAGTATAAGATTTGTCCTTTTCTGCTACTAAACTTTCATAACAGTCTTAGGGTCCAAAGTCAGTGACACTCCAATGCCAGTCAGTATCCAGGACGAAATAGCTTCCCTACTAATTTGAACCCTTGTCATATTATGCTTCCAGTTAAGTGGTTTTGTTGCATGGTGCCCTTCGCTTGGCCTTTCCTAAAGCTTTCCGAATAAGTTTGTCAGCCATACTTTTCTGGAGTATTTCTTAAACTTTTCTTTATTTTTTATTTAAATGTACAGGAAGTTATATATAAAACTTCTATATAAAATATAATTAGCCAACCTAAAAGGTTTGTCAGATTTGTTTCAGACAAGTATATATATAAACACACATATACATATATATATACACACGCACCTAGAATTTTTATACTAGTACAAACTTGAGAAGACAGACTCCTAATATTTCATTTTACCTATAGTTCCACAGCTAAGTTTAAAATTCCTACCAACAAACTTAACCTAAGTGATCTGAAGTCAAATTCATTGCTCAAAAATAGGTAAATACATATATGAATACGTAGACAGGTCCTATATATGGCTATGCATATACAGTAGATATAAATCATCTGGGCGAGTCCACACGCAAAGGTCTCTAAAATACGTGTTGTAAGGACACCAATTACAGTCGGGATTTCACGGGGAGTATATCGCGGATCAGTTTTTTCAGTTCTCCCTTCAGCTGATAAGCAGCATCCGGGCGGTAGCCGCACCGCTGCACCGGATTCATCCGTGTGGCTGTACCACCCATAAAAATAAAACGACGCCGTTCCCAGGTTACCCAGGACCCACGTTAATATATCAGCATTAAAGGGTCAGGACTGGTTAAAGAGAAATATATGTGATTTTTCCTGACACACGTGTCTTACATGCATGTAATTTGAGTAGCTGCGGCGGCCGTTCCTCCCGCTTCCCTTCCTTTCCCTCGCTGAACGCATCTCGCCCGCGGTAACAATTACGAGCCGGTTCTCACACCGGCGCCACCGTGTTTGCCGCCAAATCCGTCGCGCGCCGCTGCTGGCTCCCTACGCCCGCGTTCGTTACGAGGCACGGGCGCAAACCCCGCAGGCGCGCGCACACACACACGCACACACACACGCACGTGCGCTCGCGCGCAGGGGCACGCACGCGCGCGCGAGCCGCGACCCCCGCCGCCAGAGAGGCGGCGGCGGTATTCTGATTAACTTCCTCGGCTAACAAAAGTAAATAAATTAAAACGACATCCAAGCCAAGCCAAGTCAAATGACCGAAGGCTTCAGTTGGCAGTGAGCACCGTGTTAAAGTCAATTTAATAGGAGTACATTTTTCATAGAAATCTGCTTCAGCTCCAGTCACACATCAGAGGGTGGAGGGGGGGAACAGATTTCTGCTCTTCGGTTTACTTGAACATAAACTTTTCAGAGAAAAATGCCAAACATATTTCAGCTGACACGTTGCGCAGGACACACGCAAGGCCACGCATTTCTACTGAAATGTTCCCGACAGCCAGACAGATGGGGAAAAGAGATTGGAGAGTCAGCCCCCCCCCCCCCATGGATACTAATCATTCAATGGGGGGGGGTAACAAAATTAATTGCAGGATGTCAGGCAGATTATACCAAAATAGAACCTTTCTCATCTTACATGTGTCATAGTACCAACAAATACCGTACACCATCAGCCTGGCTCTTTGACATATTTTCCCATGTCTCTCTCGTGGGGCAATACACAAATTTATGGGTAGGGAATAACAATAAAGCAAAGAGATGACTTTGGGATGGCGACCGGCCCTCATCTGCCATCTCAGCCCATCAACAGCTCAGACGAGAGTTTCGCATGCTTAGTTACGAGTCCGTCAGCCGTGAAATGTTCCGGATTCCCATTCTTATGGGCCGGGAAGACATGACTCCTCCCACTCCGCGGAGGACTGGCTCTAATGTGAACAAATAAACAGCGTTAGATTTATGGAGCGTGGCCGATAAGCACTCATGACAATGTGCGACGTTCACGTGGCTTCCATCTTAGATTATTCTAAAGCTGTTTATGCTCAAGGCCACCGAGGCCGTCTGATAAAGGTCAGAAGGAATGGCGTTTAATGCTTTCCATTTGACTAATAGGGAAAAAAATGAAAACAGGCACGAGTCGAACGGGCTCTGGGTGAAATTGACGAGGGCCGACATGGATCCGTCGATTTGAGGGGAATGGGCATCGATTTCATCGGTTTCCATGGTTTCGCCGTGTCTTCCAACCCGGTAAGCTCGACCCAAAAGTGTCCTTACCGTTTCTGCTTGGAGGCTGGCTGTGTGTTATGCGATGGTTTGTATTCGTTATTAGTTCATCAGCTTATGTGTGATTTTATTGTCTCCATTATGTTAAAATATAACCCCACAGTCTTAAATGAATAGTAAGGCAGTTTCTCGGTATATAATTCACTAGCAGCGATAAGAAAATGATGGAAACAATGGCTCTTAGTGAACATCAGCTCTAGAGTAAGGGACAGCGCCGATAAACCGATTTCCTCCCCGCTTTGAGTTCGCCTGCATATTTATGTGCTAATGACCTCCCAGCTCGTCCCGCTAGACCACAGGGGCGAGGACACCAGACCAGGATTAACGGCTCTGCCTTGGACATGCCGCAGTCTGCCCCTGAATTTCCCAGTGTCCTTCAGTCGGTGTACTGCAGCCCCCCTCCACGCCTTCTCTCCCTCCACCGCTTGACGATCCCTTAAGCCCAGGATTACTTAACAGTCAGCCCCCCACGCCTCCGTGCCGTTTCATTAATCTGCGCCGAGCGGGGTGGGCCGTCCCAGCCCTGACAGCTGTAGGGGCCTTCAGGGCCCCCCCATTCCCTTCCCCCCGGGCCCGCCAGCCGCTGATCGATAAGCGTTTGTGACCAAACATCTCGACAGCACATTAAAACGCCACTCATCCCTAGGCAGACTGGCGCCCCCTGAATAAATCAGGGGCGAGTCCCGCCGGGTCGCATGCAGCCAGAAAGGTACAACCCCATCCCCCCATGCCCCCCCATTATAGCCTCGTCCTATGAACCTGAGGAAGTGCTGTGACACAAAGGGACACACTGGCCAGTTCCAGCTGTCTCTGTTTACAAACACGCAATGCCGGGCAGCTGCCAGCCAAAACGCATGCTGCTGGTTCCCAAGCGTCACACAGACGCTACTGTGCCGCATGCCCGCCGTCTGGGCTGCCACCCGCTGCCACCCGCTGCCAGCCGCGCCCTCTTCCTGCTGATTTGCGAGACGAATTGGTTTTTCTCGGTAGATGTGACACATAGCATGATTCTGTCTTCCACTGATGCCCGCGTGTGTCCCCTGCAGTCGTGCTGAGGGGCAGGGTACCCCCGCTGTGCCCCGCAGCCCCGTCGGCCAACACTCTGGCACTGCTCTGCAAGCGGAATTGATCCTGCCCCCCCCAACCCTCCTCACCCAACGGTCTGTCACACTGTGACCTTGGAGCAACATGATCGCCCTGCTCGCTGGACCTGTCAATTTGAAATTCCACAGGTAATTAAGTCGCATTTAAATTTTGTGTGTGTGTGTGTGTGTGTGTGGTCTTTTCCAAAGGGGGATACATTCTGACTCAATGGGCTCCATTTCAGGGGAGGCACTAGTGGGGGCTGCTGTGGTGAAATACGTTTAATTAGAAAAAAAAACATCTAATACTTAAAACTAGACCCTAAAATAGAATTTAGCCTTATGTAAAAGGTCTTCAGTCTATGGTGTCGCCACGGAAACGGTGGAAGAGACCCGCTTCACGCTGCAGGTTTATGTGATTTTAATGTTCCGGCGTGTTCCCCACTGGAGTCTCGGCCTCAGCCCGGCATCGGCATCAAGCAGCGTTTGTCTGCAGGGCAGCAGCAGCTGTGGCGGCTCATCTGCAACGATGTTGCCGGGACGCAGTGCTCGCCGCACCCCTGCCCGCTGGGATCCATAGGCACGCGCGGCGGAGCGCCATCTCCATGGTGATATCCTCCAGAAACACCGAGTGGGATTCGCCTGCCTCACAGACGGGCAGGGAGCCAGCCGGAGAGCCAAATGATTTTAAATCTGACAGACTGCTCCCCCCCACCGCACCCCCCCCCCCCAAAGATCTAAACAAAAGAGCCGCTGTTCTGCGGGAGACTTGCCACTCTCTGCAGTTTTGGTCTTTCCCGTCACTAAAGGGAACAAGCGCGCCACATGTACAATTTTTATTTATTTTTTAACCCACCATGGGCTGATTGAAAACTGTGCCCTTAAGTGTTCCAGAATTACCGCCACCCCCCCAGTCACCCACCCCCTCTATCCACCCATCCTGGTTAAATGTCAGATCGGCATAAAATATCACATCAAGATGCGTGTCCCAACGAGTGCGTGACTCGGATGGGCACGGATGTTCACGTTTGCCGCCTGGCACGTCCTGGCGCAGGATTCAGATGTTTTTGGCTTTTTCATGTAACAGAAAAGCACATCCTGCTATAAATGGGCGGGGGCTAAGGCGAGGCAGTACAGGCAGGGCTGCATTCTTTTGGCAAAATGGGCTCTAATGGCAAAGTAGCAGTGCCCTCCATGGGGCCGTGCACACAGAACAAACCCCCCCACCAGGCCCGTTTCCGCAGGGGGTGCAGAGCAGGTCTGACCCCCCCAATCGCAAGCTTGGCCCCACCTTAAATGCCAGCCATTGTTTATGATTATGAGTGAGAAGGAAACAAATGAAAAAAGACAAAAGAATCTGAACTCTTTGAACTCTTACACCATAACTTTCCTCCAACAACTCCAGAAATTTCTGAACCCCCCCCCAGCTCGACCCACTGCTGTGTTGACCATGATGCTAAAACTGACTACTCTGGGGATAACATCCAAAGCTAATCTTGCAGCCTTCCTGTCAACTGGTAAATGCCAAAGTACTTCAAAGCAATTAGAAATACAATTGCGCAATGCAATTACTTCCTGCCGCTGCCTTTGTATCTCAGTCTGTGCGCCAGTCCGTCCCCAGAAATAATAACAATAATAATTAGTATAAGACCAGAAGTAAACATATGCAGTAAGGCAGTGATGATCTAGAATCAGCAGTAAAGTATCAGTACTGGTTTTATAGCTGGGGGTAACTATAAAATGACGCCACATATCACTGGTTTGACGGGGCACCTGTGGATACAGATGATAACGTGTAGGACCCTAAGGCAACTGGCTCAGAAACCAGGACAGGAGCTGCTGACTTACTCCACAGGAAGCCATTCATCCTACAATGATGTTAGGCGATGGAGGCATCACCATCTAGCCCCAGAAAACATACCCATGTTCTCATGTTTAGATGTTCTGCAGTCTATTGTTGATGACCATTCATATGGGAGCTTCGATATCCTACTTTCTGGGTTTATAACTGTAGATTGCAAATAACTGTATTGTAATATTGCAGATTATTAGGGTCATTTACAGTAGCTCTGTTAATGTTAGTTTGCTTGAGTTTCCATACAAGACTTACCAGTTTGTTAGGTTGGTTACCTGTAGATGTGATGTGCCTGTAGATGTATACCTTAGCTCAGTGTTTCCCAATCCAGCAGGGCTGGGAGGGAGCGAAAACGTGGACCAACTGTGGGTCCCTCAGGAATGGATTGGGAAACACTGCCTTAACTGTTTGCGCCTGTGCCTTTGTGTGTTTACGGCGATGTTAGGTGCTTCTCACACCTTTGGGGAAATGCATCAGCTAAACAGAAAAGATGATAACGGACTGAATCACACGGACAGCACTGTCTCACTCTCCATTGAGGCTAAGGTATCAGTTATCAAATTAAACAAAAGACGAGAAAAGGGAATATTAAGCTGGAAGTGTTTGCAGCACACAGAGGGTTGGGGTTAGCCTGCAGGGGGCCGCAGTGCAGCGGAGAAGGAACTAATGCCGGAATCCTTTCGGAAACTCCGCTCCAGACATTAGCGAATGCCAAGTTCATCGTTACACTCATTCGTTGAGGGATTGCGTATTCCCCATTCAAAAACGGCACATATTTTTCATCCATCGGGGGTTACAGGGAGAGGAAAAAACAAACGATAGTGACACTGATGATTTAGCTGGCATCTGCAGGGGATGGGGAGGGGGATGCGGGAGGTCATGGAATGCCCAGCTGGAGGGACCCCGCAAAGGGAGCCTGGGCCACGGCTAGCCTGGCAAAGCTGCTACTCAGAACACATGATCTTTTATTCTCTTTGATGCCTTTCCTTGGGGGGGTTGGGGGAGGGGGTTAGGCAAAAGCATAAACACCACCTGTTTATCAGATATTGAAACATTGAAAGGTAGTCAGCCTGTCACAAAATTGGGGGCAGAAAAGAGCCAAAAACGGAGAATAAGCTGGGTAATCCACACTTGACTTTTTACCCACCGTTTACAGGACGTGTGCGGTGCAGTATAAGAACTGTAAGGACTGGGGCTCATTCAAAGAACCGCGTTCATCTTACGGTCATAAGGGGGCGCTCTGGAGGAGGGTTAATGAGGGACACGGGGGAGGATTGAAAGTCCCTGACCCTCAAAAATTAGCGAAAGAGAAAGCCAGGCTGCCATGGATAACTGTTCCACCCAGTGGGCCAATCGGGGTTGAGTGGGTGCCACCCCCATGGAGGATCCCCCCCCCCCAAGCAAACGTTTTAAAAACCGCGAGAGCTTCCTCCCACAAGCTGTCGTATTGTGAGTATGTTAAAAAAATCCTCCATTTGCAGCGGCATGTGGAGCTCCGATCTCGAGTGGAAGCTGATGGTGATGCGTGGGGGGGCTGGTGGCGGGTGTGTGGGGAGTGGGGGGGGGGGGTCATACTTTGATTAAGGTTGCCTTATCTGGATTTCCGCAAGTAACCGGAGTTCCGCAGAGTGCCCTGTTTCCAGGCCGCCGTCTCCGCGGCAGAGGGGGGCAGCGCTGAGCTATCGCCCTGCCGCTCCCTGGCTCCATTCCAATGCTTTTAGTGAGTGCTATCTGTCAATGCATGAATAATACAGCCCCGGGGCTGTCGGCGGAATCCAAATGAGGCACACGTCAGGAAGAAAGCACTCGACTCCAGCTCCAGAGCACGCTCCCGTGAAGACAGGCAATTATTCACCCCCAGCTGTAGCCATGGCGATCAAGTCGGCACGGGCGGCCGTGCCAAATGAAAAAATAAAGGGGAAACCAGTACAAATATGGAGAAAAAAGCCATGAAATGTCAATAATTTTTGCTTTAAGCTTAATAAGCAGGGCTGTCTCTGCCCCGGTCGTGCTAATTGCCGCTGTTCTGTGATGTATTTGCGGGGACAAGGAAGGCATGTGAAATAAACAAAGAGAAACAGGAAATCAGAGCACATGTGCATTTACGCCGTCATTTTAACGGCGGCCAGATTCAGAGAGTCGGTTCGAAAGCTGACCCATCGTCGTCTTATCGGAAATGATTTCTGAGCCGATGGTAGGGAAGACATCCAGGGCTAAGCTTGGGCTAACGGCCCCAAGCAGCCGTGGTAATAAACGTGGGATTCGTTTCTTACTTTCCTGCAGAAATGCAGCAAAGCAGGTACCGTAAGGTAAATACAGGATGGCGGGGGGGGGGGGGGGGTTAATGCATTCTCAAGGTTCTTTGTAGATTAGAATTATTGAAGGAAAAGAATGAAATCAACGGAAGCATATGGATAATACATAAGATGCTAGCTAATGCTAAAATGATCATCTAATGGCTGTGGAATGGGGACATTCATATACTTAGCTATACGATAATGGCATGCATGCTTTGTATGCTACAGTACAAAGGGAAAAGGTCAGCCGCTCATTGAGACCATGCTAAAGAGACCTGCTAAAACTCTCCCCAGGGTAAGCTAGCAAAATCTGATCCATTATCAATCTCGTACGTGAGTGTTGTTATATGGGATTATCATACCCATAATCGTGCTCTTTTTTATTAAGGGAAATGCGTATTTCTGTGTTCTCGCTGAATTATACCAGGAGCATTCGGCGTCGGTGGATTAATCCTGATGTGGTGCCTTGACAATGTGAAGGGTAGGACACAGATGCACGCTGCCGTGAGAGTTGGTGGTGTGTGCGGGGGCCCTCGCCCACAGCTCGACAGAGTGCCCCCCTCCCCCACAGCCAGGGATGCAGCTTTGGTGGGAGCCTGGGCTAATTAGCTGGTTTTATGGGTCATCGGTCCGTTTCCGGCAGCCCCACATCTCTTTAATCATGTTCCCCGTAAGAGAAGACTGCAGCACCACAAGAAGGAACGTTCTAGAGGCCACTATGCCCCACAACTGACCTGAAGCACCTTTTGGTGGGGGAGGGGGGAGGTGCCATGCATAAGTGACAGGAAATGACAAAACTCTGGGGTCAGCAATCGGGGCGTAGGACCATGGCTTTGTGGCTGTTCCTGCCTCTGCGATGAATCTGATTGGTCCACAGGGTGGAGGAATCATAATTTTTTTTTTCATCCATGGAAGAAGAAGGGCAAGATGGAGTGTTCAGGGAGGGTTGCAGTCACAAGCGTGGTGTGTGCTGGAGGGTCATGGCAGGCCGGCAGGGGGAGGGCAGAGCTCCGGCAAGCCACCCCTCTTCAACTGGAGGACCACGACTCTCCTTGACTCTAGTGCTCCTTCCACACAGCGTGGCTTGACTCTCAATGCCCAGCGCCCTGCGCCTACTTGAGGCCACCGCCCGTGGATGTTTCCAGGATGCCAGTGAGCCCGTCGAATGTGGGGGATTTCAGGCGGCAGGAATTCTCTTTGCATTTAAGCAGGCAGACCAGATGGGGGGGGTAGTGGTGGTTTGTTCCAAAGCAGGGCAGGTGAAGGGGCGGCAGTTTTCTCATTGACCCTCACCCTGCACCCACCACTTCCCAGACCAATGCATTTAGAATGCACCGCCTCTCCAGGCTTTAAGGCAGAGGTTCACCAATCGTCTGCGGTGTGGTGACCTCGTGACACAGCACAGCACGTGTGTCAGTCATCTTTAAAGAACCAGTCAAGTGAGAGTAATTATCAAGCCCAGTCAGAGCTTCCGTGACATGACAGGGCGCATGGGTGAAACCGCAGCACATTTCTTAAATAAGTAATCCAGCCATAATAAATTATCTTAAAGGTACAGGTGAGAAGATAACCCTGAATACGAATAGCATCATTTAATGTCCATTTGAAATTAAATGCTGCGGCCGTCACCCGATTTTATTAAAGTCTCCACAAACGAATGGGGTGATGCTTTGCTGCCGGGCACCAGTCACGTGGACTGCACAATAGCCTTGTGAGAACGTTTCACTTCCCTCCAAACTTGTTGAACCGTTGTCAGTTTCATTGGTGCTCCAGTTTGCATAGCGTGCTACATATCTGGCTGGCCGTATCGAAAGGTCAGTAGCTGACCATACCCTACAAAAGGCCTCACACACAGACCAGGCCGACTTAAGGTGTGGCCATGACCGTCAAAGTGTGACAATTAGCCTGGAAAATTGGACCTTTGGTTCACAAGCCCATTCAATAAAGTTAGAGTGTGATACACGTTAAACTTTATAATGGGGGAAACCCGAAACACGTGAGTAAATCTGATGAGCCGAGCATCGTCCCGGAAGTATTGTCTTAAATAACTAATTATAAAAACCCCTGATGCTTGTGGTGAGGCAGAGCACCCAATGGCTTTTTCATGCTGGTGTAAATACAATTCCGCTCGGGAACCGGAGCATGGTCCCCTCTCCCGTGGACCGCCGGGCTCAAGCAGATATCACCCGCCCACTGATGGAAAGCCTAATTAACATATTAATGATGCCACCTTCCTGCAGCTTCTGTCGGGCAGGCCAAACACTTTTGATAAGTATGCAGATGAGGGCAGGCCAATCTAAAGTATAAATTAGCTGGTGTAGAGTGTCTAAAGGACCTCGCACTGATGGATCGGGCTGTCGCGTTTATCTTCCTCTCAATCTGGCACAGGGCACCCACCGCATACTGAGGGATGCATTCCAAATTGTTTTTCATATTTCTCCTTCCCTATTGGAGGTGTGCTCAATGTATCAGGTCACATGACTCCCCATCACCTGCCGCTAGTAGCAGGTAGCGGTTTGCGTTATGCAGTCCTCCAGCCTGGGAGTCTCTGTTAGGCGAGATACCAGCATACCCGGGATGAATGCTGTTAATTACGACCCGGGCTGAAACGTCTCAAAGCACAACATAACGCCTGACAGCGACATTTCGCCAAGGAGGTGCGGCAGTATAACACGGACATGAATGGTTGATCCAGGGATTTACTGTCATGTTCATCATATCGTACAATTAGAGTGAATAATTAAAACGTTTCATTAGTTTGATCATTTCCTGCCAGCCCATGCTTCAGCGTCGACATCCCAGATTAAACCGCAGACTGAAACAACGCCTCTCTCATTTTTCTGTCTCCGCGAAAGAAAAGAATATGGGATGGATCAAATGGAGGTTGGAGGAAAACGGCTTCAGTTTAAGTGACACCACGGCCGGAGCTCCACGTTTCGTGTCAGAGGAGAGCTGACTTTGGGGGCTGTCTGGGCGGACGCAGAGCCAGTGAGCAGTGAGGGATTACTCGAGTCTGTTACGGGAGATACCACGAGCCATGAATAAACATGAGGTGATTAGCCATTCTTCATAATGCCCAAAGTTCATACTTTACTGTTTACCTTCAACTTAAAACCTCTGTTTGAAACAGGAGAAGGGTCATTGTATTACAGTTTTTTTCTTACAACAATTCTAAACTTTAGTGACGATCATGCTATTAATATCAAAATAAACATAAAATATATTTCTGAAATATAAGTCAAAGCAGTTATATGCAAAATGCAGTCATGTCTACATACCAACCTCTCTGTAAATGCTAAGCTACAACATGTAATGTCTACTCATCATTATAATGGTGATATAAAGTCTATTTAGCGTGTTTGTCAGGTAAAGGAAACAAGATAGTAAAAAGTTGTTGGTATATTATGATAGATATTATATATATATATATATATATATATATAAATACATATATATTGTCATTTTTTATCAATAGTGTTAATGATAATTTAATATCATTAATGGTAGCAGAAGCAGCCAAAGTATTGATCAGAAAGAGAGTCATAATGCTTTGCTGAATGTACAGCATTTGACTTCAGTGATTGAAATGTGCTTTTTGTGGTTGTATGAATTAAGGATTTGCCTTTAAATGCACGCAAGCTGAAATCACAGGAGGACTTTGTGTATTTCGTGGAACATTGATGAGGCTTTCGGCTCTGAGCTGGTGACACGCGAGTGATGCCCGTTGTGAATCGCGGAGGACGCCGCAACGGTGCCAGCCCTATGATTCTGGCAGCGTTTCCATGTGACCCCCCGATGCTGTCGAGCCGTGCCATTCCTCCCTCCACATAGGCGGCAGTGGGGACGTTACCTTCGGTGCCGGGCGTACTTGCCGCTGACGTGCCCGCTCCCATCACAGCCTGGCGTAGGGCAGCTGCGGGAGAGGAGACACAGTGCTAAGCCAGGGGTGTGGTGGAGAGACCCCGCCTCCTCTCCAAACCCCATGCCTCCTCAAGCCCCGCCACCTCCCCAGACCGCCACCCCCCAACCCGACGCCTGGCGTCAGGGAGCTGCAGAAGAGGAGACATGGTGCCAAGCTAAGTGTGTGGTGGAGAGACCTCGCCTCCTCTTCAAACCCCACCCCTCCTCAAGCTCCACCCCTCCTCCAGCTCCGCCCCCTCCTCAAACCCCATCTCCCTCATTGTGGTCACTCTGCCGGCATCCTTCCCACACGCCCACGTTCCCCAGGCCTTGATAAACTTCGCCACAGATTTCATCGTGACACTTTTTTTTTAAATAACTTTAAGTCAGCTAAAGAGAGCAGGCATCGAATGCTGTTACTGGCTGCATCGACGTCCACTCCCCTGGACGGGCTTGGTATCGACCGCGTGATTAGCCGCCGTCTTCATACCGAAACACTAGGAGACGAAGAGGAAGAAGAATTGCTGAAGCTTGAGAGGTCCAGAATGGGCGACCTTGTTCTGTCAACCAGAATACCGGAGGCAGAGAGACACAAGGGTTCTTTATAAGGGCAAGATCCACTGGAACATTCTGGAACTGTAACCATAACCATAGATGGCAAAAAAATGGCAAAATATGAGAGAGGCAGGCAGCAGGTGGACAGGCGAATCACCCAGAAGCTGAAGGATGTTTAGAGGTCATACCACAGAGCGGGAGACAGCATGGCGGATGGTCACCGGCAGTGTCCTGAGCTCTACTCCAACAGCCATCGCTCAGCGAATCGCAAACTCCACCTCTAATTATGCGTGGCAGGAGAAGGAGGTCGTGTTGAGGTTAAATCTCATTCTGAACACGTGTGTGAACATGTTTATATGCACTATAAACTCTGGCTTGTTCCCGTATCTGTCATCTAATTAATGGAGTGGCAAAAAAAACAAACAAGGTAGCGTTAACGAACTAAGGATGCCGTGCGGCCCTCGGAATAGCTAGCTTATGTTCTGTCTGCTGATCCATACGGCTCGTTTACAGCAGCGGTACGGCCTGGGATTTTTCGTGCGTATTTTTAGATCAGTGGTTGAACAGGGTTTTTGACGAAGGTGGTTGCGAGGGCACTTGGATTCGCTGGGCGACCCACCGGCGAAAAGCCAGAAAGGGGTCACGCCTGAAGCAGTTTAGCCAACAGTTGGAATGCGGTCGGCAATAACCTGGGAATTCTGCCTGGGACTGTGGAATCCCAAGTGTGTGACGGGTGGGAGGCGTTGGTCATGCAGCTGTATTACAGAGGAAAACGCTCCAGAATGTGTGCCCCCGTTGAATAAAAACGGGGGGGATGAGAGAAAAAGTGTGAGGTGGGGGACAAAGCGATGATTTTCGGAGGTGGATGAGGATCTTGTGTATGATGGATATTTCTCCTCAGAGGTGATTTCTAAGTGTAAAATGGGGGGGGGGGGGTTCTACTGCTTCCAGTAATGATCTGGTTTCCTCCTCTTGTTGCGGGGCTGGGGGGCTGGGGCAAAGGGGGGGGGACATTTTTCACTTGCAACTC
>JAAGVU020000025.1:22840652-22853040 GCA_011763525.2 Mormyrus iriodes
CCTATATACCAGGGTTGGCCTGGCATTATATAGCCTATATACCAGGGCTGGCCTGGCATTATATAGCCTATATACCAGGGTTGGCCTGGCATTATATAGCCTATATACCAGGGTTGGCCTGGCATTATATACCCTATATACCAGGGTTGGCCTGGCATTATATAGCCTATATACCAGGGCTGGCCTGGCATTATATAGCCTATATACCAGGGTTGGCCTGGCATTATATAACCTATATACCAGGGTTGGCCTGGCATTATATAGCCTATATACCAGGGTTTGCCTGGCATTATATAGCCTATATACCAGGGCTGACCTGGTATTATATAACCTATATTCCAGGGCTGGCCCAACCCATTGGTCAATCTTGGCATGTTTCCAAGTCGATCACAGGTAGCACAGGTTGATCGCAATCAAAATATAACAAGGGGACCCCCCCCACCCCGTTTGGCGGCAAAATATACCAAGTGGAACCCACCCCCCGATCAGCGGCAAATTCTTGGACCGCTTTTTGTCACCAGTCTACCCCCTGGAGGCCATGTCTAGATAGCACTATGAGAGGTGTGTTGGCAAGTTAGTGTACGTCACACAATGTCCAATCTCTGAATTCCACTTTAAATGTGTTTCACAGGCACATGCACACCGGCTGTAGCATGTAAGTCACTAAATCAAGTTATAGTCAAACATCCTAGTATTTGCAAAGTGACTGATCTTTTAGTTGGTATTATTTCTTACATTTTGTAACTTAGTTTCAGATTCTCTCATAAAGCTGATGTAAGGAGCTGTTTCTGGCCATGCATTTGTGGAAACATTCATTTTGTGGTGTCATGTCTCCTGGAAAGAGCCTTGCCCTAACCCATCCACAGATCAGGTTCTTAAATATAAAATACCGCTACAGATGAAATACGGTCCTGAGCTGGGAATCCCGATACCACAGGTGCACGGCACCTGCCCGTCTACCTAGAAGTCTGTCCGGGAAGCCAGGATCGGGTCACAGCGTCAGCGGTTCTGTCTGCGCAGGGTTTCCTGGCCTCAGTGACGGGTTTCCGAGATCTCACAGAAGGTGAGATTCTGGTCTTTCCTGCCCTGTGCCTGCCTCGTTCCCTGCCTTGTTCTCGACATACAAGCACCCTGCCTCTGCCTTTCTGAGTCCTATGGGGCTACTATCTATAAACAAAATAAAAAAGCATATAATGAAAACAGCCAGAAGTAAAATTAATGTAACTGATGGTTTCAAATAGGACTGGGTGATACGCCAAAATATTTTATCATGAATATTATTCATAATTATCACGATATAATTTGAGTCTCTCCTTTACTTCAATGCTCCATTTTTGCTTAGAATTCCATTAGAATTGCTCTAAACAGATTCCAAATATGAAAAAAGCTTGCAAAAATTGAATAGACTGCACACTGAAATCTAATTTTAATAAATAAATCCTATGAAAATAAACTTTTTATGTCGCAGGGTAAAACACTGCCTACAGTATGTTTTGTTGCAGGGATTTTTCCCCCTAACTGCCTCACCGCTTGTTTCAGGGTTTGAGCAGGTCTGAGTAGCGATATGACCAAAAAATTATATCACGATATTTTCAGAGATTTTAACAATAACAATAACAACAGTAACAGTACTTATACAGTAACAATATTTATAACAATATTCTAGAATTCACATGTAGGAAACAATAAAGTATGACAAGTGGTTTTGCAATTGGGGGGGTACAGTGGTTAATACTGCTGCCTCACACCTCTGGGACTGGGGTTTAAGTCTCTGCCATGGCTCCGTGTGTGGAGCTTGCATGTTCTCCCCGTGTCATTGTGGGGCTTTCTCCAGTTCCATCACCCAGCAGTCCAAGAACATCCCAAGGTGAAGTGGAGTTACCAAACTGCCCATAGAGGTGAGTGTGCCCAGCAATGGCTTGGCAGCCCATCCTAGGCTGTTTCCTGCTTTGTGCCCATAGCTTCTAGGTTAAGTTCCAGACCTCCCCCACAGCCCTGAATAATACAAGAGGGTACAAAAGATGGATGGATGGATATATTTTGAGTTTTTCATTACATGTATGTATGTAATGTTGTGTGTCATGTGTGTCAGAATGTTTGCATTAAGAGTCTGTTAGTCACGGAATCTGCTACAAAATTTATTTGACATTTCACCAACTTGCTCAATGATAAATACAAATATTTGATCCTTGAATAATCCAAAATACAGGGTTTAACACCATTAAATGCAGGAATGATTGTCTGACCCTTAAATGACTCCTAAGAAGAACCTATTCCATGTTCTTGACAGACGCGTCCCTAACAGGGCGCGTGTGTCGCTGGGTCCTGTATGGTGAGGTCTTGCCCTGTCAAATCTGATACTCAGCACTGGCAGCTGCTCTTGAGATTCCCCATGCAAACCTCAAAACAAAATTCAAAGCCCCCTTGAATTGTCAGTGCTGTTAATTACTTCTTTGGAGTCAAAGAACCCAAAATCTGCCTTCTCAGTCAATGTTCTAGCACCTATGGACAGAATCTCTGGTGGATTCGAAAGCTGATCGCTAAATGACCCCAGTTACCTATAACTACGTCCCATCCTGTCCTCATCCGCCTTTACCTCCACAGTAAACATCATATTTAGAGGGCAGACTAACAATTTGGCAAAAAGATAATTGAAAGTACGCAAACATTTGTTTGGGGTGCAGACCAAATTTATGCATGCGTATTTTTACCCACCGGATTCCATCTAAACACAGCTGATCTAACGCGAACAGATGAAGCGGTGACAGGGATGTCGATCTGTTGGTGCTGTCAGGCAGTCTCAGAGGACATCCACTCGACTATGGTGCAGCCATCTATACGCCTCCCAGAGAGAAGTCTGATGAGCCTGACTCATAACCAAGCCATATGTTTATAAGCTCCTGTCAACCTGCACTGGGGGGAGGGTCAGGGATCAGCTGATTGAGGAGGAGGGGGTAAGATCCATACCCCTGGGTTCACCTGCCAAATAGCTCGATATCGCCGCCTCAGTGGCCAGTCTGAATACAATTATTCACTTAATAATTTTTAGCTACCTAAAAATGGTAAGTAGCTTCAACTGGCTGTAAACAATTGTATAATAATGAAAAATGTTCTATAGAATGCTAGTTCCAAAACAAAAACAAGACGTTTGTCATTTGTGATCAGTAGTTAATTGTGTTCAGTAAAGTCAATAAGCACAGCTTAAAAATATATTTATTTTTAAAATGACCTATTTATGATTCCGCACAGTGTTTTTCCCCCTGATTCGCCGTATGAGAATATGTTTTGAAAAATGGGATCTGGATTTGTACAGTATTCATCCGGAGATATGTCAGTGTGAGATATAGTTATAAATATAAGGAAAACTGTACATTAGAAAAGCACTTGGCGATCACAGATGTTTGGGAGCCAATCGACTGATATAGCTTAGCCTGTTTTTTCGTATGAGCGAGTGTGTAGGTCTGTGTTTATCTGTCACAGGGAGGGGGGAGGGAGTAACTGCCACACGTGTCACGATAGAGGGTAAGCCGTTATCCGTTATCCCTCATGTCACCTTGAAGCTGAGTTAGATAGGCACCACCCCCCACCCCGAGACACACGCAGGCCGAGCTGAGAGAGCGGACTGGCGGAACCGCTTATGTGTGATCCAATTTTAGCAGCAAACAGATACTTTATGGCATGAATCATCCAGTGCCGGTGAACACGGTGATGAGAAGCAGGGAGGAGCATCCCAGCCGGGGTGGTGAGACTGGGAGCCAGAGCAGTGCTTGAGAAAATCCCTCTGGGGGGCTATCTTTAGGAGGGTGGGCACTATCTTTAGGTGCCTAATTATGGGGGGGGGGCGGCTATATTTAGGTGCCTGATTTTAGGGGGGGTATCTTTAGGTGCCTGATTTCATGGTGGGGGCTCTCTTTAGGTGCATGAATTCGAGGTGGGGGCTATCTTTAGCTGCGTAGATTCAGGGTGGGGGCTAATTTTAGGTGCCTGATTTTGGGGGGTATCTTTAGGTGCCTGAATTCAGGGTGGGGGCTAATTTTAGGTGCCTGATTTTAGGAAGATGTATCTTTAGGTGCCTGAATTCAGGGTGGGGGCTCTCTCTATGTGCCATTAGATGACTGCATTCTGGAATCGGCTCTTCAGTGGTACAAACCCTTTAAGTCTTCCTGGCTCTTGAAGCTGGTTGTTACTCCAAAGCGAAAGCTTCACCGCTTCTCCTCCGAATTCATTTTCTAGGAAATAGAAACAGGAAGAGGAAAATGAATCCACGACTGGCCAAATGTTCCGCCGTGCCACCCACGTTTTCCCACGTTCCACTGTGGGGGCTTCCCAGCCACTCCCCTCACCCCACCCCCTTCTCCTCTAAGTCACACCCCAGAAGAGAATGTGGAAATAAAAAAATCACAGAGGGCAGCACGGATCATTAGCCGCGACTCTCCCCTCTTCCTTTAATGTATGATGGATAGAGCTAATTACCCTCCAAGCCGGCACGCTTTTGCAGAATGACAAGTGGTTATCGCAGAGGACGCCGGCCGCCCAATCCCCGCTACGCTCCGCGTCTGTTACACGCGATCACATTCCGCATGCGGCCATCATGAAACGACCACGGTGCTTTATATGGATCTGCAGGCTGACGGGTGCGATTTCACTGTCCTAATGCGTTTGGTCACAATAGAACTGATCTCAGTGCATTTCATTCCTTTAGCTTGTCAAATTGTTTGGAAAATGCCCCTCTGCCTGTTTCAGCATATTCCTCCTCTAAGAGGTGCTCACCCCCACTCAGTGGCGCCCCCCAGAGGGCAGTCAGATGGCATATTTTTGTGACAGGACACAAATCCTGTTGTGCTGTTATGCTTTATGTAGCAAGCAGGCAGCTCAGTGTGGTAAATGGCACCCATTAAATGAGGCTGGGCATTTAAGTTAAAAATACGAATAATAATTCCATTCATTAGGCCCCTTAACAGGTGAGAATCCGCTTCAGGGTCGACCGCCACTCGAGAAAACGCGCAAATTAACGAAGGCAGGGTTTTCATGTCCTAAGCACACTGCCCATCAGCCCTCCCCTGCTAACAGACAATGGCATCCCATTAACGAAGGGGGGGGGGGTATTAAAGCCCTAGCAAGGTGTTTTGCCACTGCTCACTGTCAGGATCTGGCAAGACTGGAAGGCTTTAAAGATTTTCTTACCCAGAATGCCATGCGGCAAAGACAGAAATAAGCCGGCGCGACTGCAAACATGGCTTCTTTCTCTCCGAAAGAGAAACTGGGAGGAAGACAAAGAGAGGGATGGAGAGACGGGGATGGGAGCGAGGCGGCTTTGCGCTGCTCTGTCGGGAAGCGTGGCACAAACAGAGAAACTCAGACTTCTGAACCATTGCATCCGCCTTCACTCTGGCACGAACCCCCCTGCCGCCATCCCTACCCCCTGCTCGCTCCAGCCGTGCCTTCCACGGTACTAATTAAAAGCGCTGCACGGAGACAACAGACGACGTGCTAATGGGGGGGTGTGGGGGGCCCCGCGGGGCCCCGGGAGGCTGGCTGTGATCGCACCAGCGCAGCGGCTAAGACGCAGCGGCCGCGACGCAGCAGCACCCGCGCAGCCTGCTATTATCTAGGGTCCTGCCAACCCAGCCTGCCTGACACAGCACAGCAGTCCCAGGGGGGGTTGGCGCGTGTACATAACCGGCCTCACACTTTAGCGGGGAGCTGGTGTTTTGGGGGTGGGGGGGGCTTCTCATTTTCCTTCTTCATCCCTCTTTCAGTTTTTATTCCCCCTTCCTTGCTCAGTATTTCTTCATACCATTCCAAAAAGGACATGCAACGTTTTCGCCGGTTTAAAGGAGAGCAGTGAAACGCCGTCTCCTGGTTGAGTTTCCCCTGCCAGCTCTGTGGCTCCGGTCGGCTGGTCCTGATCCGACAGCACGCGGGGGACTTTGTGGGGGGGGGGGGGCTGCTTCACGCTTCCCCAAGAGCTCAGCAGGCTGTCTGTCTGTCAGCATGGATCTCCACACCTGCGACCCACCAGTGCATGATGGGCTTTTGACCGATAACCGGTCCGGTTTGGATGGCACACTAAATGTCGAGCTTGCGTCAGAACCTTGTGACCGACACGTGCTGTATCCTCCTGCATCTTTTTCTCAGAGAACGCTACCTTTTTTAACCGAAGGTTGCAGCGCTTCCTGCTGGTAGAGTGAGGTGTTTGCGCCGCACCTGCGACGCCCCCCCCCCCAGTGTCCCACGTTTCCCCGCCCCGTGACCCAATAGCGCGTTGCCCGCGTGTCCGCTGGCAGCTGTGGCCGCCGGGAAAATGGGCCCTGCGCAGAGACAGGCAGTTCGGAGGACACCTTCGGCACAGACGGCGTTTCCATTTAAAATATTTTTTTTTAACCTTCTCCTCCGGTTTTATAACCGTCGCTGTGCGGCTGGGGCTGCCTGACCTACATTCTGCCTGGGCTGAGTCTGCGGCAGCATGGGGGGGGCTAGGGGGGTGCTCCATCTCCCACTCTCTGCTGCTATCTACCACCACACCCCCACCTTGGCTCCTCTCCTGCCCCTTTCTGAGCAATACTCCCCCCCTCCCCCCACCTGCGACCCATACGACGATCCCCTCTCTACTGGAGAGATCGTTGCCTTGGGACCAGTCGAGGACGGTGACGTCATTCCCTATTTGTGCAACCTCTCTGCCGCTGTTGTGGAAAAACACCCGACTCAGTTGCCAGTCGTGGGGCCCCCCTCGGTACCCCCACCCATCTCTCAGGCTGCTCCCTGCATGAGCTCTGGGGGGGAAGCTGATGGGGAATTGATCCGCCCGTGGCAGAGCTAGCTCCTCCTCGTTAGTGGGGCACTGCGACAGGCGACGTGTCAGAAACGCATCGGATGGAGATGGGGGACCTCTATGTCGCAGGGGGGTCTCCTACCTTTCAGGGGTAAGGGAACCTCCAGACGACACAGACCTGAGACTTAGTAGGAAATATAATAATATAATAATATTTGGGTAATTCCATTATTATTATTCTTCATCTTCAACCAAATCAGTAAACAAGGTCTAACACTGGATTTGCAGGTATGATTAACATGCGGGTCAAATTTCTGATAAAAATCTAACCCTTAGGCTGGAATTAAATAAACAGTTTGACCTATCCACTAATTAGGATTTAATTACATGGGACCGGTGCGCTCCTTGTGTTCGTCGGGAGGTTGCTGGCTCCGAATCCGACCCCAAATGCGCAGAGAGGGAAAAGATCTGGCAGCCCTGGGCCCGCCGTTCTGGCAACCCCCTCACACAACTGCGTTTGCGACCTGCCAGCTGGGTCACCGTCCAGAGCCAATCGCTGGTGTGAAAATGCTGCCATTACACCGCCCCCCCCACACCCCCCTTCATGAAGGAAAAAGAGGGAATTGAAATATACATGCAAAAATTAGAGTTGCCGACCTACGTTCCATAAATCACCCCGCCCCCCCCGGAACATCAAGCCCCACAAAAATGTTGAGCACTCGGCGGTGCCGATTATGCACACGCCAGCAATCATGTGTACAATGCAGAACGGACCGAGCGGCCCAGGTGAGTGTGCCAGGCTGCAATCAGCCGGCAGAATCAAAAGGCAAGGCCCTTTTTGTTCATTTTCTGTCTGCACGGGGCGTCAGGGGCCTTAATTACAGATCCAGAAAGGCCCATCTCCGCGTCAGCCGCGTGGACAGGGCGAGGCCGGGCCGAGGATCCCGTCTCAGTCCCACGCTTTCTATTCGGACGCTCCTGTGCCCCCCTCCCAGCCACGCTGCCCCAGAAAACAGGTGTAGAAAACAAACAAGCGGTACGCAACGGGACGGGGGTGGGGGGGCAGAAGCCCCCAGATGGGGTTTTTGCCAGCTGGAACACGTGCCATCTGCTTCCCACCAGGCAGAGTGTTTACAGCCGAAACGTCCTTCTCCATATTTCCCAAGTCCTGCAGTGTTTATCGGTACATTTCCACTGTAGCTACACCCCTGCCTATACCGGCACACGCAAGCTAGTGACAGATGTTACACCAACTACAGTTATACATATCTGCATGCCTGTTGGGCCAGCGCGTACAGTACCGGCCAGCTGTAAATATGAATAATTAATGTGCCATGATAAATTTAGAGCTACAATCAAGGCCACAACCACCTCCATGAGGCTGGCCACTGCAGAGGCACTGGGACCCAGCGGCGGTTCCGATCCAGCAACTGGTCCCTGTGCATCAGGCATCATCCGCTCTCTCCCTCCCTGCGACTATCGACCTGGAACACTGTTTGATCGGGATGGTGGGGGGGGGGGGGGGGAAAATGCATCCCATAATATTTCGAGCACCAGTAATGAACGATGATGAAGGCCACGCAGCTCAGTGATCTCGTAGGAATCCCAGTTGTGGTAAAAAGGGACCCCTTGGGCGTCTCTCCGCGTTCCGATCCAGCATTTGCGCAGCTCATGGTAAATAAACACGGCGACTGAGCGCGGAGGTAATGGGGCCGCGGCTGCAGCATGAATCATGGATGCGCCCGCGCTCCGGATTCCCGCCTGCCTGCAACACTCACGACCATCACTCTTGTAAAATGAAAACCGACCCCTGGTAGAACAATTTAAGCACAAAAAAATCCAGAGTTGCCTGATCAAAGCACCCGTTCCACGGTTTGGCAAATTAAATATGTTTTGCCTTTGTGCTATTTTTTGCATGAATTAAGAGCTTTGGGGGAATTCGTGAGGAAATCTGGTGATTATATTTTATTTTAGTCTTGGCGATTGTATCTTATTGTGCATCTGTGGGGGGGGTGGCATGCCACTGGTGGTGGGGGGGCGGTATGCTGAGGAGGTCAAGGTCTGAGCTCCAACCTTGGAAAGTTCACATCAATTAGGGAGCCCTGCGGTCGGGCACCTTCTCGCCAGACGGTAATGGGGGGGGGGGGGGCGAGCAGCAGGGTACAGTATTTCCATAATCCCACAACCAGGCTGGTCTTCTCCAGCGGAAGGGGGCCTGTCTTACCCCCTTGCTCGACAGCACTGCAATGGCAGATGCGTGTCCCAAATAAACATGGTTTACGACACACACACATACACACACACTTGTATTAATTTCTTTATGGGGACCATCCATTCATTTCTAGGGGCAAAACTCTAATCCCAAGAATGACAACCTTAACCTCCACCCAGGTCTAACCTTCACCATAGGCGACCACACAAAATATTTGTGTGCCATTTTTAGTTTTTTGATTGCAGTCACAGACTTTTATAAAATTGAATTTCCCTTGTGGGTATCAAAAAGGTGGTCCCCACAACATCAAAATAACAGGTTTTTACTACACTGCGGTACATTTAGTTCTCACAATGTAATACTTACATGACCCACAAACACATACACAGACACATACACACACACATACCAAGTTTCATTAATCTGATTCTGAAAAATAGTGATATATATCGTAACATGGCAAAATGTGATTTCTGTATTGGACCGGACCTGTTTTTCACCCAGGGTCACGTAAAAGCGATGTTTAGCTGACCCCCTCGTACTCTCCCGTAGACTATCCCGAATGAAAGCCTTTTTGATTTCAGTAAACAGTATTCCTGGGCGCACGCCTGTCAGTATTGTGTGGTATTATGCTCTAGGGCTTTTTAAAGGTCTTCGCTTCGAGGGGAAGTTCACACACACGCTGCTTACTTCCTTGACATAATATGGACGTTTGTTTGTTTTCTGATTTCTCCCCACTCATGGTTTCACAAGGTCCCCAGCACCTGAAGTTAAGGGACAGACACTGCCGGATACACCACAAATCACCGGCAATGTGCTGCCATTTACCGGTTCAGTAAACAGGTAATCACATTCCCTTCACTAGTTAGGACCTCGCTTTTTTACACACAGATTGTGTATATGCCTGCCTGCCCACTAGATCCGCTGCTCCAGGTCATAACAAAACATTGCTCAGTTGCACTCAGAGCTTCTCTAGCCAGCAATGGCGCCCCCAGCAGGAACCCTGTCAAACTACCATGGATGGAAGGACACTCATTTGCCCTATGCCACGGCCAACCAGGGAAGTAAAAAACAGCCCTTTCATGATAACTCTGGATGAAAAACAAACAGGCACCGCTCTTTTATGAGCCAGGGGGCGGAGCTAAGAGTATCCAGGGCAAGGTAACCGGAATTGTATGAATATATATGAATTCCTCTCAACAGCAAAGCATGGCATGAAACCTAGGAGGTATTTCTGCTTCACTATACCGAAACAATAACATAATGAACTTTAAAGTATACATGTCTGACCCCCGAAACAGACATTTTTAACCTGCTGTGCTCTTTAGCAGCATCCCCCTCCACTGTTAAAAGCGTGCTATTTCCCCAGATGCAGATTATTTTGGAACCCCCCACGACTGAGGAGCATGTCACCATGGTGACCGTGTGTGTGTGTGCGACTCCATGTGCATGCATGTGATGATGAGGGGTGATGAGGGGAAGGGGTTCAGACTCCATAGGAAGCCAGGAGAGGGAGGTGTGGGGACCGGGTATCGTGTCCGACCGCGTCACCCTCGGCGGCTGGGCGCGCACGCAGGAGACAGCTGTGCTGGAGTGTGGGATTAGTCACGGAGGGTCCCTGAACATGAGTGTGCCTGCGATAGATCAGCCCCTGAATGGTAACACGCAAGCAGCTCAGCAATGAAACGACCTTCAAGAAACCTTTCAATTTATCCTCTTTTTTGGGCTGGGTCTCTCTCTCTCTCCTCTCTCCATCTCTCGCTGCGAGTGGGGGCTCTGGAGTCCACCCCTCCCACCCCAACCTCACCCCTCCCTTTGGTGTGCCACAGACTGGCAGCCAGACGGGGTGGGGGCGTGACCATCCCTCTCGTTCAGGACTCAATCCGGGCTGGGCTGGATTCCAGGCTTAACACCAGCTATCCTCTTAAGACTTTAAAATAAGCAGAAACCCAGTTAAATCTCCTCAGACTCCTGGCCTCTCCACAGACACGCACACGCGCTCCACTCGCCGCCCTAGGGCTCCAAACGCTCGGCGAAGGTAGATTTCCTGACATGTGCCAAATCAGCTGCCGTCGCTCCAGCTGACACTGACCCGGCCTTAAGAGAGACCCCGCTTATACATCCCGAAGGGTTATTTTTATCGACGTCTCCTGACTGCGTCCCTTCCCGCCCCAGGCTGTACCGCCTCCCGCCTGCATCTGATGGGGGCTGAAGGTGATTATCCGCGGCTGTGGAGGCAGACCGCGTTTTAATCAGTCAGCTTCTGTTTACCCCACCCCACGGCATTCGCGGGCCTAATCGAATCTTTGCCGGTATTTTCCATCGCTCTCCGCAGTTGTCATCCCTGGTGGGACACCCTCACCTTCCCCCCCGCCCCCCCAACTTTGTTCCTGATGCCTCCGGTGGGGACGTTGGTGTCGAAAGTGCCACCCCCCCCCCCACACACCAACAGCAGGGGTGGTAGGTAGGGCCACGCAAATTCCTCGCTGGTCCCCGGCTGGCGGAGAAAAGCCGCTTGTCTCGAACCGTGAGATCTGGGAACGGAGGAGAGTGTCGCGCATCGCACGGGGATTCTAAAATTATACATAATCGCACGCGATTCTCGGTGAAAAATGGGAGCAGCTTCCGGCCTTGATTCTCCTGCAGGTGGGGGGGAGGCGATAGAGGTGGAAGCAGGATTCTGCTGACGTGCTCCTAGGCTGGCCCTTATCTCCATGGGAGGATCTCGTGCTTGGGGCCCTGTGGGAGAATGCCTCCGTCAACAGCCGCCCAGCCGCGGCCTCCACCACAAATATGTCTGCTTTTCTAGGGAGGGGGGGTGCGTTATGAGGCGGGGAAAAAGACAGCAGGCGATCGAGTTTAAGTGCCATCGGTGGGGAATTTTGCAGAGTCTATACACCCCCCTCAGAAAGATACCCTCTTGGGTGGAGACACCAGCCTTGTTTTCGGAGAGTGGCCTCATTGAGTGGATGACCTTTCCAGGTGTCTGTATGAATCCTCCGTGGACAGCGACCACTATGGAGTAGCTTTGGACTCCAGTGGTAGATCATGTCACATGCTACCTTGGTTAGGTAGCGTAAATATCACATACACTGGTGATATTTTTTCATAGCTTTTTTATTGTTATCCAGAGAGTACTTAATGCAGCCTCCATACTGGCTAATTACCATGATGTTGCAAAGGGGGGGGGGGTCTAATCCTCCGTCACTGGTGTTGGGTCCGCAGAGGAGATTTAGGCAGGATCTGTGGCTCGGTACGACTGGAAACAGGAATGGAAGCTTTTCTGAGTCAAACGGCATTGCAGAAAGTTATATGACGATATCAGGATTATGAGTAATAAAAGTGATGTGGTGGTTATGGGTGATTTTAATTTACCTGGGATACAGTGGGACACAGTCTCTGGC
>JAAGVU020000025.1:22867149-22881085 GCA_011763525.2 Mormyrus iriodes
CCGTGTAGTTACGGAAGGGGAGAAAGAGGCGGAGAACAGGGGAGGTTTGTGTGGGGGTGGGTGTGAGCGTGCGCGTGGGTTTGTGTGTTTGTGTATGTGTGTGTGTGTGTGTGTGTGTGTGTTTGTGTCTGTGTGTGTGTGTGTGCGTGTGTTTGTGTGTGTGTGTGTGTGTGTGTGTGAGGATATGCTCTCAGGATGATGTAGAAACGCAGAGCAGAGCATCTCACAGACTGCAGCCGCACAGTAGCAGACTGCGTGTGATTCCTCTCTAATCACATTAACGGGATTAATCAGTGATATATACATATAAAGATGCTTTTCTTGACTGCAGTCGCATGTCAGAGAGGCTGAGGCCAGCGGGGGGTGGCGTCGGCGTGTGACGGTGACAAGCTCTCTCAGGAGCGTCCCCTGGTACAGGGCCAGAAAAGCGGGTCACATCCTAGAGAGAAAGTCCCGGAACAGCAGCCGTGATTAGCCTGAGCGCCCGGAAAGCTCCCGCAGAAAAAGCCTACAGCCGATCCACTCTCAGTCAGATTTCCGGGCCGGACAGTTCCCTCGGCGTGGCACGGGGCGCACAGTTCCCCTCGGCACACCGAACAGGACGCGGCGTGCCTCTGTTTACAAACACGGCAGCGCCGGGGTCCCCCTGCCCTGTACTGAGGTGCGGGCTGAATCATCGCCAATGCCGCACGTCTGTGGGAGTGGTGTGTCTTGTTACGCTGTGAACGCACCCAGTTAGGGTGACGCGGCTACGCGTCAGAAACATGCGCTGAACACACACTGAACACCAGGGGAGAGACAGGACAGCAAGCCGCACACACACACTCTGAGACACAGAGACATACATACAGACACAGACTCACCCACATATCATCGCACACACTCTGCTGCACATACATCCACTGCATCACTTCCTCGCCGCGAGGCCCCGCTGACTAATCGCCGGCCTGGTGCCCCCCCCCCAGGAGACGGGGGTGGGATGGGGGGAGTGGGTATACTGTAACCCAGCCGTGCTTTAACACTGCCACAGTGCGCCTTCAGAGGAACCCCCCAGGTCTCAGAACAGAGAAGAGACAGACAATGAATGAAGGACACCCACCCAGACGAGGGGAGTCAATGAGGGCCGGGGGGGCGAGCTGGAAGGCTGTTAGCAGCCCCCCCCCCATAAGCGAATGGGCCATTGTGGCAGGATAGCTAACCAGAGGGATCAGCTTCACCTCTGCCATCATCCTCCACCCCGAATTCCCCCACCACACCCCCCCATGCCAGCTCCAAACCCATGGCATATGACCTTCTGTTAAACAGATAAAAAATGTGCTTATCAGTCATGCAAATGAGGCTGAATTCATTTTCCACAGCAGATGGCCTCATAGATAATGATGATGGAAGAGAACAAATTAAATGTCTCTCGCACGGTGGCCATGGCAACCGGGCGCACAGTAATATCAATAATAAGCGCGGTGCATAATAAGGCTGTCAGTCCCGCCAATCGGAGCGCGGGCCGCCTGGTGGGCGCGCTCCCGCCCCTGGGCCCCGCCCTGTCGCCGGGGTAACGCCACCATCGCCGCGGACATCACCCCGTACTCCCTCGGATATCACGATAATTACAGTAATCTGCCAGGCGCTGTGTATTTGGGCAGATGACACAACAAGGGGAATGGTACCGGGGCCACGGAGGGGGCAGCGATGCCGGGAGGAGGGGCGCCAAGGGGGACAGTCACCCCCGCTCAGGTGGGGGCACGGCTTTCATTTTAAACCGCTCTCCTCTCTCCATCCATCCCTCCACACCTCCTCCAGCATCACAACCTGTCTGTCTGTATGTCCCTCCATCTCCTACCTCCCTGCTCCGGTTCCCACCTCCTTCCCTCCCTCTCTCTCTCTCTCTCTTTCTCTCTCTCTCTCCTTCTCTCTTCCCTATATCACACTCCTTCCTCACTCCTCTCCACATCTATTGTGATACGGGACATGGCGGGATGGTGACTCCCCCACCCCCCACACTTGGGACCCCTGTGGGATGGGGTGTGTGGGGGGGGCAGCCCTTATAGAGTGAATCAGCAGCCGGGCACATCTGGGCACGATCTCACAGTGGGGCCCTCATGCTATCTGCTTGGGGGGTGGGGGCAACATTTCAGCACAGCCCAACTAATAAAGGCTGGATTAGGTGGCTCGGAAAAGGGGGGGGGCACGGGGTGGGGGAGGGGGGTCTGTTTCAACAGATCCCTGCTGCCTCCTTGCTGGTTTGCTGCACGGGAATAAACAGACGGTGTACATCCCCCGTCCCCAAATTAATAAAAACAGCACTACACAAACCCCCCTCAGCAAAACCCCAATCGATCGCCGTCATGTGGCCTCCCACCATCCCAGGCCCATCTTTACCAAATTCCAAACACACAGCTTGCAAGGAATGCCGCTAATGAGCATTGTAAAACCCGGTGTGCAGGGTGGGGGGGTATACCGAAAAATGACAGGTTTGAAGGCTACAGCACCACGTCCTACTTTAACTGCACGCATAAATAATGCATCCTTGACCAGGACAGACGCGAGTCGGCGCGAGCCTTTCCTTGACTGCACCCCCCCCCGCCCCTCGCCGGCCAGCAGTGAAGCAGGGGGGTTTAAACGGGGAGCCAGACTGCGGCTGCCGGACGGAACCGCGGCACTGCAGCACGTCGCAGCTGATTCGCTGGGAGAGAGAAATTCATTCATCACATTACGGTAGCTGAGCTGACTCTGTTTCTCCGAGCGGGACCCCCCCAGCGCACGAGCATCCTTATTTATCCGGGCAGATTGCTGCAATTAACCTTCGTTGGGGGGCTTTATTTTTTTAGGTTGAATGGTGTGGAAGTGTGTGAGGATGGAGAGAGAGGGAGAGGGAAAGAGAGGGAGAGAGAGAGGGAGAGAGAGAGAGACAGGGAGAGAGAGAGGCTCGCACTGCTAGCTGCTCAGAGCAACTCCGCATCTTTCCGTGGCGCAGTGTGAGTCACACGGCAGCTCCGGCGCCCTGGCAGGTCTGCCGGCACCACCGCTGCGTCAGAGAGCCGCAGTCGCTAACACCAGCCCCGGTGCTGCACTCTGGCTACGGCGAGGGGGCCGCTGATGACGCCAGCGGCGCCTCCAGGGCCATTGGCCGCCGCATCGGATGTTCAGCCGACCGAGGAATGCAGAAGCGCGTGAGACGGAGGCGGGGGGGGGGGGCAGAAATGGCAGGCTGCGATTATAGAGCTTTCCAGAAGGAGGAGGCTGCTTGGCCGGATAGCGAACTCCTTCGCCAGGCTGAGGACGAGAGGGCGGGTTGGCACCTCACCAACAGTAGCATTAATAAAGCTTAATAAATGTTCTTAACCTAATTTCTTTAGTAAAAATATTCCAGCTACCAAAACAGCAGTTTAGTCTAAAAATCTGGGCGCTTGCTTTGAATGGTCAGTAGGTGGCGCAGTGGTTAAATAACAATCCAGAAGATTTCCCTGGTGCTTCCCCTGGAGTAGCTTCCGAGATAAAGGTACTTGTTGTAGGAATGGGTCAGCAGCTAAATGTGAAACTAAATCGTATGTTAAAACAAAAATAATTTGATTTGTAAAAAATGATGTGTAAAAAAGCACCCCCCCCCACACACACACACACCTCCCACAGATATTTTCACCCGGTAATCACCCTCCGTCAGCAGTGTTCACTGTCATGCTTTGAGAAAGGCACCAGGGGGGTGTGGGGTGGCAGTCCCCATCTCACACCGCACGTTTCTGGAATCTTCCCCAGGGACAGAAGGGTACCCGGGACCCCAGGGGCTCACAGCTGGATCGTTCATCAGCTGAACTGCCTGCAGATGTCTGTAGACGGATGGGAAGAGCAAGAGGAAGGGCGAACACCCCTCTGGCTGCGGTGACTAATTAAGACTCGTATGAAAAAGAAAAAAAAATACGTGTGGAGGTGAAGGTAGCGTGTGACATCATCCATCATGTGACCATCGGCAGGAGATGGAGATCCACAGATTCCGAGGGTTTGTGGGGCAGCCAATCAGAGACCTGGCTCTTCAGTGCCCTCATTCTCAGTGAGGATGGTGGCCAGAGATGGAACATGCTCTCGAACCGGCCCGGCGGGTCGCAGAGGGGTGACTGTGAGCTCGTTTACGTCTCCGTGGGGGGGTCTATTTACCACCTTCTCCCTCTGCTGGAGCAGAACCGGGGGCCCGCGAGGAGGCGTGAAAGCTCGGCTCGCTCCCCACTGACACCGTGCCCCCCCTGCCCCCCCCCAACCCGGAGGAGGTGCTGCCAGAACAGGCAAGGGGCTGGGTGGGAAACAAAACAAAAAAAGCCCCCACAACACACGGCAGCCAAGTGTAAGCTGGCAGAGGACCTGGTCTGACAGAAGACCTGGCAGAAAGGATGCTGAGCAAGATGGGGGGGTTCTGGGCTCACCCTCATTATGGCCATTACAGCATCGCCAGCACAGGGACCCCCCACCGTGCCAGTGTCTCCGCCGCCACCCGACACAGCACGCCAGACGCCCCATTATTGGTGTCGCTGGCCGGCCTCGTCGAGAGGCCGTGCAAACGGAGGCAGACTGTCCTCCTGTCCACCTGGCCGTCCCCCTGATTATAAGCATCTCTCTCTGTGCCCCTAATTTCAATGTGGACCAGCAAAGCACCCGTCAGAGTCCAGTACAGGAGCTTGAACCGAAAGACACCTGGTGCATTTATAACAGAAAGCAGGTCACAGTTGCTAAGATCCCACCTCCTCCACAGAGGGTCGTGACCAGGACCGTGTTTCAATTCCGGTCCTAAATTATGACCAGAGTACTGGAACAGGCGGGCAGGAGATCTAGAATGCCAGGTGGTTGACTGATCTCATCCCCCTGAAGTAGAGGCATTTTCGAAATTTCTGAATGTTTCCAGCAATTCCGGGAGCTTCCAGAGAAGAATGGGTGCGGAGCCATGCTCCAAGACCCAGCATCAGGGGCGGAGGGGGGGGGGGGGAGGAGTGGTTTCCCGCTCAGCTGAAACAGGCCCGGGCAGATCCAGCTCCCGCCAGGGCGACATGACCCTTGATTGATGTCCCGGTCGCGGGCCGCCATGCCGGCATGAAGACGTCGACCTGGAGCTTGGCCTCGGAGCTTTCAGGGGAGAAGGATACAGATATGCTGAACCGGTGACCATGGCAACGGGAAGACCAGCGCTCCACTCCACGCCCCAGGACGAGGTCACGTTTAATCACGTCCAGATCTGCTTTTAATCGGCAGAGGGGGAGGGCAAAGATACATCACTTTCACTGGCCTGGCATGAATCACCCCTGAGCCGCTCTCCTCCCGCCACCCGACCGAAAGGCATCCCAAACAACGACCAAGGTGCGCCCCACCCCACTTTATAAAGACATCACATTTAATTATACCCTATAAAACCATACAATTCTACAGACGTTATTGTGTAATTAATCTACCCATAATATGAGTGACAAATTCACGTTTTATATAATTTTATATTATATTTATACCAATTTCAGTGTCCAATACTCACATACCAACTGGGGGAAAAATTGCATAAAATTGTAACTGTCTCTAAAAATCTGCTGGTGTTAATGTGCCTTGGCACATCTTCCGCTGGTAATGGTCTGAACTTGCCCTGTACCGGTCTGATTATGGATCCAGGGAGGATGTAGAGGGTGACAGAAAGGGTGACAGAAAGGGTGACAGAGGCAGCGGACAGTCAGGTTTCTTGTGCGAGAGGAGAATTGGCCAGTTGAGTGCCACTTGCAGGGAAGGAACACGTGGATTAGGATTAGGACAATGCTTCTAAGAAGTGCAGAATTGAAACCTGTCAGGATTAGTGGAGATTTAATAGAATTTCAGATCAAAAAAGCGTCTTTGAGATCCCTCTGTCAAAGTAACTTCTCATGAATGAAGGATGTGAAAACTTTATCAAAAATTGGCAGCGGGTACCAGGCAAAGGGTCAGGAAATAGGAGAGACTATACGCGCTCACTCAGGTTGCCAAACATTTCCATGATTTTTCAATATTTAAAATAAAAAATTAAATATTAACTAAATTCTGCCATCTATCTCATTGTTGCTAAAATATTTTTGCTTCTAGGAAGCAGAAAGATGTGAAATGATAACTTCCAATAACTGTTTTATTTACTTTCTATGTATTTTGCAGACGCTTTTATCCAAAGTTTGTACATTTTTACAAAGCAGGCTCAGACAGACCCTGGCACAGTCAGGGGTTAAGGGCCACCCTTAAAGGCCCGAGAGTGACATTCTGTCAACCCAAGGATTTGATCCAGCAACCTTCCTATCACAGGCACAGCAGCCCAGCCCACTGAGCCACACAAATGCAAAGAAAGTCATTCAGCTCGATGCTATGCCCAAGCGTGAGAGAGCATGGCTCCTCTTCACAGGAGCAAGAGGGACTGTATACTATATGCAGGCTTTGAAGGGCAGCCAAGCCGCACTGTAATTCAGGCTGCGAACGAAAGCCGAGGGCTAACGGCCCAGGACGAATCTATTTATACTCATAAAGACAACATCTAATCTGATTCCGATGCATGATGATGTGGACGGCAGGCATCGATAGGGCAGGACCCGGCTAAGCGCCCCGTCCTGCTTTCACCGCTAAGGATTCTCCGTCGCCATTCGCCGCGCCCCTCGTCGTTTTGCCACAGCCATCCCGAGATGCCCGGGGGAGGCCATGGATTACGGCACGCTCGGCTTGTCAGAGCTGTCGGCCGGAATTGAAGGATCCCCCGTCTGGTTCCTGGCAGTTCCATTAATTAAACTTGTTGGGCTGATCGATATTTTAACTGCCCGTGGTCCGTCACTGGCACCCCAAGGAAAGATGACTTTGGCTGAGGTGAGCCTGACTTCCGACAGACTTTCTTGGATCTCCAACTTCGTTCTTTGTGCTCTGAGCGAGGACTGATTGGATTTAGGTGCACAGGGCACGAGTATACGGTAATTCGCATGTGTCTTCCAAAGAGTAGCATGAACTAACGATCGACCGGAAAACAAAACATGTGGTACAATGCAGGACGGGTGTTGGCAATTCTCACACTTTCTCCTTGCTTTATTCCCACTTCACAATATGCGCTGAGCTGAATTATCCAACTTTTACGTTCGACTTAATTGAGAAAAATGACATCAAATATTCACCACAAATTTTTTTTAAATCACCTACTTGCCAACAGCTATTAAACATAAAATAGTGATGGGATGCAGTAAAATCTGAGCATTTTATGTATATGAGTCTATATAAGATAATGTTTAATTTTGCAATATAACCAGAACACTGGTATCCCAAAAATCCTCAGCAAACAGTTTACAATCACCAAGACGACCTTCTCTTAACACCAGGAATTGACTGAGTATGGAAAATCCACTGTAAATATATGGGTGATTCACTCTTACACTGTTAATATTGCCGTGTACATTGTAACACTGCTTAAGTGTTGAATACTATGGAAAAACTTGCAACTTAAAAAATAAGCAATAAATGACTCGTTATTCAGCAAGTTTATCAGCTCTGACTGACCTGAGTCAGAAAACACACCTCTGAAAGCGCATTTTGTTTAAGTGGCAGACTAGAAAGTCATCAACATCCCATAATCAACATCCCATAATCAACATCCCATAGTCAACATCCCATAATCAACATCCCATAGTCAACATCCCATAGTCAACATCCCATAATGAGTGGCGATGACACAAAAAAAGGAGCAGCAGAGACTGAGAGGGATGTTGTGGCTTGTGGCCGATGCCGGCCATGCCGACGGTGGCCGGATTCCTCACAGCGTCCAGCCAGTTCCAGTCGGCGGCCTGGGTTCGACACTCCGCACTTTGTGCCGACTGCTCCTCTGGGAGCCGAGATACATGTCCTCCCCGGCTGAAGGGGAAGGTCACGCTGCTGGTGGGAGGGGGGGAGACAAAGATCTCTACAGCTACTTCTGTCAGGTGGGAGGACAAAGGGTTGCCCCCCTCCCCGTACAGTAAGGCCCTCCCCACTGAATATTAAGGTGTTTTGCAGATTACATTAATATAAAATCAGAGGCCAGAAAGTGAAGAAAAACAAACATTAAGTAGAGACACTGAACATTAATCATACTGTAATTTCACACATACTGCATATTGTGTATTTGTATCAAGTATTTATACCAATTAACACAAAGGATTTTCCCTTTAAATTTCAATCAAGGCCTACGCCCTGCAACCCATAAGACCAGAAGACCAGGCAACATTTTCATATTAATTATAAAACCTAAAAAAAGATGACTTCAGCAAGAGGGGTTTAGCTCTGGTTTAGTTGGAACAGTTAAGACCAAACTGTTTTTTGATTTGATGTATATGAATTCATGTGAGACATTAAAGCATAGCACTGGGGCAGGTTTCAAAAGTTCAGGTATATGAGTCTGAGTGGAACCACCTGTTTAAGAGCTGTTTGCAGACTCACAAGACGTAGCCAACCCTGTTTCTGAGGGAGGAGTGTGTCTTGCCATGGCATTTTTGGTCTTCAAAACCAGGGTGGGCGGGGCTTAGAATGCAGCATCACTCATTGGCTGACATAACCCAATAGGAAGTAGCAAAAGTTCAGTGATTGACAACAATACCACCAGCAACGGGCTTTGAAGTTATCCTTACTGCGATCACTCCCCATCTCTGCTGTGCAGATGAGACCAGCGTGAGCGTCATTTCGTAAACACCTCTGTGGTAGCTAACAGGTGTGCCGGGGCCAGCGTTTTAATTTTAGTGTGTAAATTTAGCATTTCAGTCGCATTCACAACACCTCGTGAGCCCTGTGTTTGCAGGTTTTAGAGGGTACGCTTTAATTAAGGCCTGAGTGGCAGCTTAACTAGCAGGTGAGGTGACTTATCTATGCAATCGCTCCCGCTGTCCAAATAATTACCGCAACGACGCGATTAAGGGCTGAGGTAAATGTCACCAGTGGCGGTCGCATTGCCATCGCCACGCAAGCTCTTCGGCTATTTAGGCTCCAAGGTTCCTGCTCATTTTGTTTCTTTGTTTCTTGTTCACTATGGATGGGCTCCAACCACCGCCTCCCCGGAACCCCCCCGGCTCCCAGCACAGCGCAATCAGAGTGTCTGACCAGCTGTGACGGTTTAATGGCCGACCGCGGCCAACGGGAGTCAGCGTGCCGGAGCGGTGAGGATGCAACACCGTTTCAGATCTGCGGCCTGCAGCAGCCCTGCTAAACCACCGCCTCTCACCTGCTGGCTTTAATAGGGGGCCCCAAAGATGCCCCCCCCCAGTGTTTCCAAAAATGTGCAGGCTTAACGTGATTTTAGTTTTTGCGGAGAGACATGCTGTTCTGAACTAACTAACTAGCTGAACTAACTAGCTGCGGTCCAAAATTCCTGTCAAAGTGTTACAGGGACCAGGCATCTAATATGGACAGGCAGCTAGTTAGTGTTATTAAGATGATAACCGTAACTGGTTTATCATCTGGTTTATCTTCTAGGTAAAGCTACTTATGCCTCACAAGATGCGTATTTAAAACCGGTAAGACATTGTTTCAGTGTGTGAGTTTTAAAAAATATCAATCATTCTGCCACCTGAACAATCACTTGAGTGTTAAATTGTAGAATCCCTGCTATTCTTATTATCAATTCATGGTGAAAAATTTTAGCTATGAATTAATTATTACCCTGTTCCTAATAGCTTCCTAATTATAATCACTTCTGGAAAATAAAGGCACAACTCACAAAGTCTGCAAGTCAAACCTGGTCACGCGATGTGCGATTGGTCATTTGCTCTCAAAATGATGTGAAAGTTGAAAAAATAAAAAACAGTTTTCGGTCTGCATTGTTACATTGTTACAAATATCAAACCTGAATAGACTAAAGAGATGCAATTGATTATCCAACTGATCAGATGAACGAAACATATTCTGAATATTTTATTAATGCTTTTGTCATTAATAATTTTTGATGGCTCATTAATCTGATTGAACCATGAACAGGACTTTCACACATCCTTCCATGACACAATATTATATACCAAAGTTTTAAACTCATTTAGGGTACAATTTCATAAACATACCATACCATTTATAGAAACTAACATAAAACATGTTAACGTAAGCATAAATAGAAAGACAAGTATAATTCTTGAAACACATTGATAGCTTAATAATAATCAATGTTTCCTCAACCTATACCCAACGATCCATCCATCCATTCGTCCATGTGCTCATTGATCAGCCATCCACCCACCCATCCATCCATACATATATGCTCTAACCACCATCTAGACCATCCCAGGCAGCACAGGGTTTGAGATCCTCAGCCTACAGTGCTTGCAAATTTATGTATCAGTCTCAATAACGTGACCATTGTACTTTTCATCTGTGTGTTTATCTGCAGTCCGCTTAGCCAAGATACACGATTTCCCAAACAATGGGCAGATCAGCCACTTGCAAGGCTGACAAGCTAATATCCTACTGCCACCCAAAACATGTGAGTATATCTGACACTCAGACCCTGTGGTTTAGCGTCAGGAGAATAAAAACATTTAACGCTGTTTGGATTGATTTGTTTTTAGGATAATCAATAAGAGATTGGTATTTTCACTGCAGAGGATCTGGTCAGGGATAGCTTGCAGTGACAGCATATTACAGTTACACTTCCGTCAAATAAAATCATTTCTAAGGAATGCATTATACGGCAGGGTATGTTCCGGAAGTCCGCTCTTGAAATGAGGTCTTTTCATAGCATCTTAGCAACTGCTTGTTTATATTGTCTGCTTGCGCATTTTAGTCGTATGACAGCTGATGTGGCCCTAAACCTCCAGGAAAGAGCCATGTATTTCTATATCCATATATTTACAAACAAAGATACGCTCACACCATAGTGCGACGGAGAGTATTTTGTGTTTGCTTGTGCAAATAAGCGTTTCTTTCAGGACCAAGCTTGCAAGCCCTCTTCCAGGCAGAATTCCAAAGGGGGGCAGTGTGAGACAATGGGCTTTTATAAAATCACGGTCCAACATCGTCTGGAAACTGGGCAATCTGACACCACGAGAGAGCCCAACCACCCCACCCTCTGGGCCATGGGGGTGTCCCTAACACTGCTGTGGAAGCATTCTCCCGCAAGTCCAAAGGGAACTCCAAAAACCCACTTCTCTTTGTGCTGCTGTTAGGACTTTTCAGCCTCCCTCTTGCAGAAAGGCCGGCTCTCAGAGCACGATGAAAACGCCGCCGACCTTTGATTTGGCTTCAAAGGGGATATGGGCCACAATACGACTCCCAGATGGTGCCCACATTCAAAAGACTTTCCCAAACTTAAGGGGGTTCGCTGGATCCTCCCCAGCGTCCTGAATAACACAAACACGACACACACATGCTCGCTAACACGTACATTTGCATTTATTCAGCAGGTGAGACATACATTTTTGAGAGAGCAGAGTCAGACAGTCCCTGGAGTAATAGGCAGTTAAGGGCCTCACTCAAGGGCCCAACGGAAAAATCACTCGACACTGGCATTCGAACCCAACAACCTTCTGCTCATAGGCACAGCGTTCTAACCCGCTCATTCACACAAACCAAGTGGTTCTGCTGGGGAACAAACCCAAGACCTTCTGCATGTAAAGCAGATGTTCACACAGAACATGGGAACTCACTCTCAGCCAAGCTGGAAAATCAAGCAATTAAAGGAATAGACATAGTTTGTGTCCTTCAGAACAGTCATAGATGCACGTGGGTCAGAAACAGCATGGGAGAGCGGATTGCGACCCGGGACCTGCAGTGAAGAAAAACGAACCTGTGACCATCCAAAAAGGTCACAAAGACACCACGCCTCCCTCCTGCTGCCCAAAAATCAGAGCAGTGCGCGGTGATGACAGCCCACTTTGCCCCGAGGGCAGATGCAGTGAACCTCGCGTTCAGATCCCACCAGAGGAGAGCGCAGCTGGAGTGTGTAATAACTGTGGCAGCTAAGGAAGGCGCAGGGAAAGGTCACACACTGCATCCTGTATCCTGAAGTGAGCACACAATGCTGTGTGCTGTTTTATCGGAGCTCAAAGATTTAATGGCCCCAGATTTACAAAGCATTACGTCAACATGTAATTGTTCCGCTTAAATTTCAGCCCAGTATCTGAGTAAATGTAATATAGTACTGGTGGTAGACAGGACGGTAACTGATTAACTCTCTTGGTACCTTCTGATGAGACTAACTCTCTTCAAGGCACCCAGACTGTGATCCTGAATGTCCTTCAAGCTAGAAAGGGGTTATCCATCCCCGAAATGCACCAAACCATGCCTGTCGAGTAGAGAAATGTGTCAAGCCCTCCAGAGCTAGTTAAATAACCGCGACTCATGCATATTCCCTCCCCGGATAATTTCCAAATCACTCGCCATCACGCAGTGGTGAAATAAGGCCCTTTATAAGCCCAGAGCCCATCGCTTCTGAGAAATAATAGTGTGTGCCTTTGTAGATAGCAGGAGGTTTCCGGACATCAGTGCCGCGGGGCAGTTTGACGCCTATTGTGGCCACACAGACGGGCCCCCGCATGCCTGTGAGAGGTGCCGTCCTCCATTTTGTCTCAAGCAAAACAGTGTAGGCTTTGAGAAACGGCCGGGCCTTCAGGCGTGGAGCTAAACGGTATGGTGGGGCTCACCAGTAGGCGCCGGACACGCCGCCTAATCCATACTTGGCAAAGCAGAAAAAGTAAGCTTATTATTTAAAAACAGCGCCTCTAACATTTTCCTGCAGCGCCTCTATAAGGAAATTTTATGCAAAAAAACAAACTAAGAACAGGCATTAAAATGTATATCATAAATAAGCTACTTTCACTTACAAACACGCTATGATTTTTTTCTCCTGTTATCTCCCTGGTTTGTGAAACATATAAATCGTCATTTCATCTGTTTACTTGTTTGTAAGATTGTGGCCCTGATTAGTAAATCACTGTTGGGGTTGCGAAGCTGGGTTCAGGCACAGGCTGCCCCCCCAAGCCGGTGCCCAGGCCAATGCGGCCAGAGTCGGAAATAGTCCCTCCGAAAGCTAGTTCCCGTCCCTCAGTTGTACAACGGAACGGCGCAGGACGGATGTAAAAAAAAAGAAAAAAAGACCATTAGACGTGACACTGAGCTTCGACCCAGTAACATTGATTTGACTTTTTTTTTCTCCCTCGTAACTAATTATATGTGCATGAATGACAAATCTCATTATCATTCGATTGCCGAGAGTAAACAACCCCATTGACATATTTGCCTCGAAAAGTCAACAGGAAGCGTTGGAGAGTCAGCGTTGCATGTCGTCCTCTGAAACCAGGGGGCTTCTGAGCTCAGAGTAACCCCACCACCTCGCGTAACAAGTTATAACAGAAATTGGTGGAGGGGTGGACCATTTTTGTGTACTCACTTCCCGACACATCGTGGGGCTTTCTTTCCGTGACTTTGTTCCTGACTCTGCAGCTGGCCCCCACATCCCGAAACGTGACCCCCTGCTCCCTACATAGGAGGAGTATCGCGTGCCGCTCCAGGGTCCAGCAGGGGCCTGTCACTCCTGCCTGCTCCCCAATCACTCGCTGAAGATATGGCGATGATACGCCATATTGTGACAGTAACACATTCTAGCCCATCTCCTTCTATCAGTGTTATTATTATTATTATTATTATTATTATTATTATTATTATTCACATTATAACATCGTATACTTCATTATCCATGGAAGCGTAATTAGTTTACAATTTCTGCACATTTATTCCCAACCAGTTTCGGTTAAATATATTTGTCAAAGGTGCAACAGCCCAGTCATAGTTTTTTTTATGAAATTTTATTGAAAATTTGTCTTTTTTATTGCATCCTGCCATCTGCACTGCAGTGAAAACGTGTGCTTTTCCTGCATAAACGTAAAAATAACCGTCATCAAATTTCCTGTGTTGCCATCAGATGGTGAATATGAAGCAGCACTCTTTCCTGCTGGGGTGTCACTGCAGATGT
>JAAGVU020000025.1:22881482-22893043 GCA_011763525.2 Mormyrus iriodes
GAAACCGGAGTACCCGGAGGAAACCCCACAACGACACGGGGAGAACATGCAAACTCCACACACATGGAACCCGGGTGAAGACGTGAACCCTGATCCCAGAGGTGTGAGGCAACAGTGCTAACCACTGCACCGCCATGCCAACCCGTTTTGCCTTCATATAACCGTTAAGATTCTCATTCAGGACCGTGGACAGCGAATGACCACCATGTGACGCCTTACCAAGCCTGACTGCTGTTATGGTGACCAGCCACGTGGAAACAGCTGTACAGCTATGGAGTCATCATGGGTCACATGACCAGCCTAGTCATGTGACCAGCCTGGCCACACCCTTAATGGTTCACCCTGAATTGAGACTAAAATAGAGGACTGGTTTCAGAGTAAACACACAACCATGTGTCATGGACAGGCCAACTGCAGTCCAACGCACATATGATCCCGCCCTTCCTAACGTCCAAGAAAGCGACACAAGCCTTTCTGAGGAACCCACAGAGGAGCAAATCAATGTGGACTGAATTCTGCTGGCGAGATTTCAGCACACGCCGACTTAGATAAATAAGACCGCCAGAGATTTAGCAGCGAGGCACGAAGCGCTCCGGGGCATCGGGAGCTGGGTTTAGGAGAGGACCTGCCCAACACTTACAATGGCTTCTCCAGAAATCCAGTCACCTATGGAAAAGCAGCAGCCCCTGCCAGCAGCAGAACGGCTCGGTGCCGTCAGAATTCCCCAGGCGGGTCGCTTACCGCCAAGACGGAAAGAGAGAGAGAGAAAAAAAGAAAAAAAAAACAGTGGGAATTAATTATTTGCTGCAAATGGGTCTGCAAGCGATGATACAAGTGGAACTGCAATCCCATAATTACGCAAGGAGCAGCCCTCTTAGGCGCCATGGTGACGAGACAAGGGCAGAGGAACGCCGTGGGCGGGGGTGGGGGGGCGCAGGTAGAATGCAGCCCTGTGGGACGCTTGGAGGATGAGCGGGAATGCAAATGCAATCCCAGCAGAGAGGAAGGGATTTCTCCCGTCAGGACTTGGGCACGGATATCTCCTTCCACGACGGTACGACTGGCAGCAGCTAATCCGCACACGCTCCGCGGCTAAGCTGACCGTAGTGACAGTGGGGGGTGGGGGGGGCGGCTTCAGCTCTGCCTGAGAGAGGAGGGTGTCTGTGGCTGTAATCAGGGGAGCTGCTCCAGCCGGGGGGACCCAAGGACAGGCGAGTGCCCCTCCTGTGATACGGAGATGCAGAAATCTTTCCTCTCAAATCGTCACCATCAGGGTCCTAGGCTATGCCCCCCCCCCCCAGAGCACCACCCTGCCACCTGCCATTGCCCCCCCTGAGGTCTGAAGGTCTGAAGGTCACCCATCCTTAGACTCTACCCCCCCCAGCTCAATTCCATTGACAGCAGCAGAATGGTGATTTCTCAAAATCACCTTCCCTTAGCACAGCATTCCCCTCCCCTAGCCAGCCTCCTGCCCCAGATTGTTATTGATTCAGAGAGGTGAGATATGGTGATCAATATGTATGCCCCTACAAGAAAAAAACTGGGAATTTTTATCCTGGTGGGGGGGTGGGAGGGTTTTAAACACTGTGGCTCGTTATGGGCCACTGAGCCGCTGAATGCTAATGCGCTAAATGGTAATGATTGCTGCGATAATGTACCGCAGGACAGCATGCAGGCTCTGCCATTGCGCCCCCCCCAGGGTCACACTCAGGGGCAACAGAGAGGTATGCAGCAGGAAGGAGGGACCGGGGGCCAAAATCTACAAGCGACAAGCGTTAATGCAGAGGAGGGGGGGAGGGGGCGGGGTGGAAGGGCTGGACATACTCCCCCCCCAGGTGAACTACACGCAGTGGCCTGCTGAGGGTGAGGAGGGGGACACACATCTCATTATAACTGACAACTAGCCACAGACCCGGGGGTGCCATTACATTTCATGTCCACTGCCCAGCCCAGTACCCCCACCCCCATCCCTGCTTGTTTGTTTATTTATGTGAGGTTCTTGGAACAGAGAACAATCCCCCCCAGCATCCATCCCAGCCCTGCCAGGCATGCAGCTGCATTCCCCCCCCCACCACAGCAGCGTCTCCCAGCACCAAACTCGCCCCCCCTATTGCCCACAATCCGAAATCCCCACAAGAGCCGATCGTGAGCCAGCAAGCATTAATTACGGCGTTGTGTCTTCACACGGGTTGTGCCCTGTTTCTGCATCTGCGTGCTCATAAATGATGATTCTTAAATAACAGAAGGCGGTATGACGTTGAATGGGAAGACTGGGGCAAGATGATGACGTTTGTGCAGATATTAACCAACGAACAGGCACCGTGCAGGGCGCCCAAACCCAGGGGAAGGACCCCACTGAGAAACAGAACCTTCACGAAAAATCCTGGAAAACATGACCAGGGCCATCAGCTTCACCAGCACTGAGGGGGAATGGTCACGCATTATATTACTGTTATAATACAGTACTGTATTTATGCATTAAACATCCCATTCTGCCCATATTGGACCATTTATAAAGCCTCTGTCCAATTCAGTATATTAGATTTATTACTGATATTATCTGAGTAGTATATAAGGGAAGAGAGGATTTACTATGGTATGTTACTATGATACAAAATCAATTTATCTTCCTATAATAAAGGCTACTGCAGAACTTGTGCTTGATGTGCTACGTGTTTTTTCTGGATTCCGTCCCCAAAAATCTGGATTTCTTCCCATATTTATGTGTTTATAGTGCATTAAGAGGCAGAGAACAGTGTTCCAAAGAGCAGCACACTAGCGATTCTCATCGTGTTGTTTTGCCTTGTTGCGCCACCTCTGCTCAGTCCAAAGCAATCGATCACTCATAACAGCTCGGGCGAAACCAGCAGTGCGGCTCAGTGAGCGGGCTTTACAGCAGATTAATGTGCTGGGCTGATTTCGTCTATCCATCCTGAGCGACACGCCACCTCCGCTCATTTCAGAGTTAAAAAAAAGGAGGAAAAAAGGCCAGAATTCGATAACAGGTTATAAATGATGATGGCGAGGAGCTGGTGTGGGGGCATTTCCATGTAGATGAGCACTTAAAAAAAAGAAAAAGGCTGTACTTGGAGGATGTTTTGAATACTCTCAAGGGAAGCCTGGCCTTACGTGAGTCTGAATGTTTCTTTCAGTCACTGGATAACAAGGCATAGCTTTCAAAAACAGCGTGTGATCTGGAGAACACGCAACGTTAAAGGGAAGAGAGAAAACCCCCTCTTCACCTCCTCGGATAAAAGTCATTTCCAGATGCAGCGTATTTATATCACACTATTTACCTCCATCTCAGCTGATGGAGGGGCTGCAGATAGTTAAATGGCATTAATAATTCAGGTAAGGAAACAGCACCTCCTGTTAGCTGCCGCACGGCATCCCGAACCGTTTCCTACATGCTGAGGTGAGGAGCTGGACATTAAAATGGAAATATAGCCCATTCTCTTCCCCCCCCCAAAAAAACCCCACAATGAACATAACGTGCCATGAACATAGATGTGCTGCCATTAATCACGGCTTCTGATGAAGCAATCAGATGGCTTACTTGGCACTATACTCATACAGACAAGCATCAGACCAGTCTTTGTTTCATTACACGCAAACTATTGTTACTTTTATTTTAACTGGGAAAAGTGTTGGATAAACAATTTAAAAACAGAATTTTTTTATATCAAAGAAGCATTTAGTCAATAATCACGTCATACAGCAAAGACCAGACTTTCCCCTGGCACAAGGAGAATTGATTATTGTAAAATAGTAAAACAAGACATGAATGATCAGAAACTGAGGGAAAGGAAACTGGGAGGCAAGGGGGACATGAGAATGGGAAACAGAGGAAAGGGAAATGGAAGGAAGGGGAAACATAAGGAAAGAGAACAAAGGGAAGGGGAAAAGGGAAGGAAGGGAAAACAGAGGGAGGGGGAATGGGAAGGAAAGGGAAAGAAAGAAGGGGAACAGGGAGGGATGGGGAAACAGAGGGAAGGGTAAATATAGGGAAGGGGAACAAAGGGAAGGGGAACACAAGGAAGGCAAACAGAAAAAGAGAATGGGAGGGAAGGGGGAAGGGGAAACAGAAGGAAGGGGAACAGGGAGGGATGGGGAAGTAGAATGGGAGGGAACTAGAACAAAGGGAAGGGGAACAGAGGGAAGGAAAACAATGGGAAGGGAAATAGTAAAGGGGAAACAGAGGAAAGGGAAACGGGGAATGAGAACAAAGGGAAGAGAAACAAAAGTAAGGGGTAAGAGTTAAGGAAAACATGGAATGAGAAGAATGGGAAGTGGAAATATCAGGAGGATTCGTAACAGGAAAGGAAAAACAGGGCGAAGGGAAACAAAGGGAAGTTGAAAGAGAGGGAAGGCAAAAGAGCCAACAGGAAACAGAACAAAGGAGAATAGATGAAATGGGAAACAAAGGGAAGAAGAACAAAGGGAAGGGGGAAGTCAAAGGAAGGAAAACAAAAGGAAGGGGAAACAGAGGAAGAAAAACAAATGTAGCAGGAAACACAGGGAAGGAGAACAAAGGAAAGTGGAACACCCCTTTTTAGGGTCAACAATGTGGAGTAAACTGCCCAAACAAAGACACACATCAGCACAACTATAGAGTTCAGACCCAAGCTGCAGGTACAAAATAGCAGACTTCCCTTACAGTATGCAAACAAGGAAGCCACATCCAAGGTGCAAAGAGAGTCAGAACAAAATAAAGCGAGCATCGTGTCCACTGCATGACCTTAGCTGAAGATCTCCCATTGGCCAATGGATGTAGGGGTAACTGAGGAATGATTTGAGCAGAAAGGTAAAGCTTATGTGACCTTTGGGAAGGGGTGGATCATGTTCACACAGCCGGTGGGCCCCACATCGCTGGAGGCCTTCATACACAGCAAATGAGCAAAAATAAGAATTACTCAGATCAGCCTTAGACGGTGAGCACCTGACCTCCATGACACTGTCAATTCAATGACCACCATCCTGCCTCACCATCTGCAATTTGTGGATTTTATTATATGTTTTATACTTCAAATGCAGACTGTGTAACCTGCAAGATGGGGAACAGCACATCTGTAAGGGGCAGAAGGTGGACACCTTCACTCCAACACATGTGACCCTGGCTGAAATATAATTACTTTTTTAACCTTTTTTTTTATTTTAAAGAAAGTACCACCGCATTTCAGATTTACCACATGGGGAGAAAAATTGCCTCAGTCAAACGGGGTAATCAGCACACCGCAGGTCAGGACGCATTCGGGCAGCTGCTGATTTGCCCTTAAAAAAAACAATACGTCGCTCTTCGAATTTTGCCATCTGAAGAATAGCAATTTCCATTGAGTGCGACGTGCAGGAGGAACCCACTAATTGAAGCAGCAAGGATCTATGCTTTTTCAAACGCCTACCCCCCCACCTCGTTCTGCAGGCCACGTTATTCTCCTGCACACAAAGCCGCCGCGTTCCTCTCCACCCTTATCGCTAACCCCCCACCCCACCCCCCGTGCATCGCCGGGCTGACGTCCTCCTCCCGGCATCGGAAGTCAGGCACGGAGCAGAGCAGCCTCTGATCTCACATCAAAGCCTTCTGGGAGCTGCCATGGTGGAACCAAGGCGAGTGAAAAGACACAGCTTAGGTTGCGTCTGCAGCTGAAAGGTCGGGACAGGGAGGCGAGCCCAGTGACCACATTGCCCTACGACCGCACGCCGATAATATCCACCGGTGGCCCGGGATGAGTCTCCATGTCTGTGGGCGCGTGGACAAGATGGCAAGCATAAGAGGGGACATAATTCATGCAGAGGGGTCAGCCTTATCATTACCCAAAGATATGTTTTGGATTGACAAGGGATGGGACACTCTGGGGGCCAATCAGCTTTCAGCTGAGGCTAGTACCCCTGTGGCCCCGCCCCTGTATGCACCTTTGCATGACTAACCCCACAATTATATTAGGGGAAAATCTTCCATTAAACCTTAATGAATAATGAATGAAATGCAAGCCTTCAATATTGAATGTTTCTTAACAACGTTAAGCAAAATGTAAAATGAACAGTGTAGATGGGCTAAATGAAAGCTTGGACAATCGGGGGACAATCGATAATCACCAACATCCAGAAGACACCCATCTCCTCAGCGGGACACCACCACCAGTGGCAGTGTTTACCATCACTCAAACTGAACATTTCCATGGGCTCCCTAAGTTTAAGGGCCCCCTGTTGGCCACAAGCAGACACTACACTAAATATTAAACAAGCAGGTTCCTTATTTAGGAGATGCTGAAGCAGCATGTTCTGCTGACCAGTTAGCGAGCTACGATCTCCTGAACGTACTCACTAGCTAACATTAACATTATTCACAACCATGAAGCAATCAAATTGCAGCAGTTGTTACTGGGGCTGCACCCTCAAGACTCTGGAAACTGTTCCCTAGCTGTTGGTAAATGTACCTTTTAAGGTACAGAAAGGGGCTTACTGAGAAACATGTTTGTACTGTGGGGAATGAAACTGTACCAGGGCTGTACCCCAGTGGCCGACACTTATTATGAGGCTGGTTCAAACTCGTAATTCTACTACCTACTTATATATCTTATCGTTAGCAATCGATTTCGAAGGGGGGGGGGGTTCATTAGCCATTATTTCCTATGGGGCTACGTGCCTGTCTAGCAGAACTGTCCTGTCAGGTCCCTTGTACCCCCCAATCAGGTACATGGGTCATGTCCCCCACCCCGGACTGCGGGACGAAACACATGGAGCAGAAGTAGGAACTGAACCCTCAGCCGTAAAGGTGCTGGGCTGCATCCCCCCCCCCCCACCCGCTAACCCTGCTTCCTGGTGTATGACAGGGAGCCCTGCTTGTGTATGTATGAAGTGTCACAGCTGTGTGGATGTGTAAAAACGAAACGACATCGGCTGGGATACAGAGAACCGGATACACAGAGCCGCGCGCCATCATTCAGAAGGCAAAAATCCACAACATTCTTAAGCATCCATTGTACATTCGCCAGACTCCCCAGACCGAAACTCTTTGTTCCATGTTCAGGAAAATATATGTTAATTTAAAAAAATACTAAGAAACTGAATTACACTTATTAGTGCACAGATTGGGAATATTTCTGAGGGAACATACAGCCCCCTCCAGGATGAACTGCAATATCAAGACCATTACTGTGGCAGGTAATCAAGACGCCCCATATGTTAGCCGGGGGGGGTATGCAGAGGAGGGTTTAACTAATAAAACGTCTGAACGTCAAATGCCGTGGGAGGCGGCTTAGTCCAGGGGCCACCGTTGGTAGGGATTTAAACATGTGCGCCGTTTCATTAGCCACAAATTCGCGGGAGCTCTATTCCCTGCCCCGCCCCCTACGAAACTCCCCTTAATAACAGATCAGCTCCCAGTTCCACCACTGCCAGAGCAGGGGAGAGATCAGAGAATGCCTTCTGTCAAACAGGAGGGACGTGGATATTAATGAGCCATTACAATCCAATTTATTCCTCGTTAAAATGTCTAAAAATAAGGAGCATTAAGGTTGCGTGGGGTGGGGTGGAGAAAAAAAAATAAGTCAACCTATGAACTTATCGCACGGACGCACACACAATGCGGTGACGGCGCACGTGTCTATGAGAGAGGAGTGCATCTCCTTATTCTTTTAATTAAAGCATGCAGCAAGTGTGAAATTAACTCTCTCCTACACGGGGCTGACAGCTCAAAGTGGGAGTGGGAATCAGCTTCCTTTGTCTTTCACGTAATTAGCGCCGGGGATGATGAGAGCACGGCACCCGGCTCGCAGAGGGAGAGGCCGGCAGGAATGATGAAAGGGGAGGCGGGCAGGGAGGGGCAAAGGGCCACTTATTACCCGCCAAAGCCCGTCTTCCCAGCCCCTGGGGTAATATGACGACCGGCTGCCATTTTGTTGCCTTATGTCAGAAGGACTATGGAAAAAAAGCTGATAGATGGTGCAATTCTTGGCTTTGGTAATGGGGGGGGGGACGTAGAGATGGGAAGTTCTTATGAGTTTAAGAATTGATGAAGACAAAACGGGTCTCAGACTGGGCACAGTTCCCAGCCGGAGACCCTGCGAATTCATCTTGAACCATAAATGTAATGTTCAGGTGCCCAGTCCATCATGGGTGTTGGATCTTAACCTTGCTCTCACACAGGACCATGGGGCATTAAACAACGCTGGTGTCCATGTATGGCTACTGTCCGCAAGGCTAATCCTCTGGGCTTCTGGCTTCGCCGTCTTGTTTGCCAGCATGAAGGCAGCACTTGAGCAATAATGACAGTAAAAGTATAGTCAACTAGAAACTTCTAAATGCTTCTAGGCAGGACTTAACCGTGCTCTGCACCAGTGAGCAGCGAGTCCATCTCCGGGTTGCCTTGAATGCCATTTATCAGTAAATCGCACCTTTCTGGCCGTTTCCGTAACGACGCCCGATGGCAGAGGCTGCCCTTCTGTGACACGCCCACACGGGCGGCCTGTTCACTCGCAGAGAAGCTCTGCTGTCATACTGCACAGGTAAATCTCTCTCTCTCTCTCTCCCTCTCTCCACCACCACTAGAAACTCACTGCCACCTCTTTTTCGCTCCTCGGCCCCAATCAAGTGACGGGGACAGCCGGGGCGTGCGCCAAATCACAAAAAACGTACTGCCAGCAAACAGGCACCAGGATTTTCGGCTTTCATCCATGGATTTGGAATATCCCACCTCACTGCCTACGGGCACAATGCCCCCCCCCCCGCCCGTCCCCCCAGCCTCTCTCATGCCGCAGCTATGCTCAGAAGAACAAAATCACAGTGGGAGCCTGCAGTAATGACCTTTGCTGAATGTGTGGTGCGGACTAATGCCTTCCAGCACAGAGCCTGCAGACTCCTTCTGTATCCCAGCTTCAGTCAGAACCTGAAAAAAAATGGGTCCTGATTGGTTCTGAGATGCTGATCATATTTTTTTTTATGAGGTATGTACGTCTACAGGGGGCGAAAATGACGGATCTCCAATTTCTGATTAATTTCTACCCCTTCGAATTTGTAATACAGGCATAAACATAATTGCACTTAATTGAATTTAAAAAAAATCATTTAAAGGCTTCTAGCCCGAAACGTTTAACTGCAGGACTGTTATCTCTTTTGTTTATGATTTAAGGACATAATTTAGTCTTTAATTAGCACAGTTTTCTTGTATCTGTTAACAACAAATATATGTGACACTGGCTGCATATAAGTGTGTCTGTAACGGTACAATCAATCGGAATTGGTTAAGGTTCCTGGCCCCAGGAACAACAAACATAAAATAGATGGAATATCTGACGCCGTTTCACATACAAGTGTACTATTCAGCACGGCCTTAGTCAGACTGCAGGAAGCAGACAGTAAGACAAGGTCTTTGCCCCTGACGACTGACGACACTCATCCTTCAGATAGCAACCTTCGGCGGACAATGCCTCGGCTCAGAGGACGTGAGCAGACCGCAGATGAGAGAGCGGCAATCAGAAATCCGCTCCAGTCGGGTAGGTCCGGGAGGTCACGTGACATCCAGGTCCGCATCCGGGCAGTGAGATGCGGGAGGCATAGCAGCTGGGCGGTTGACAGCGAAGGAGATCGTAGAAAATGAAGCGTGTGTGAGCAGCGCTGGGACACTGCCCCATGCTTCTGCTTAGCTGCCCTATTTTAACACCTTAACGGCTTTATTTTCAGCTGCTAAGACAACCCCACTGGGGAAACTGGTAAAACCAGGTTGGCCCATGATTCTCCAAAAGAAAATCACTGTTTTGGTTTAGTCTGGGCAGAAACACTTGTCCTGAAACATGAGCAAAGATTTGTGTTCTTTTAAGACCTTCTCCAGGCCGTATGGATTGTTAAAAGAAAAAACAGAAGAACAACATGCATATACATAATAAAAAATGTACTCACAGTAGCACCAGCGGAAGTCTGTGTGGCAACCTGGACAAGCTTCACCACTGGCGCCCCCTGTCGGAGACAAAGTGAAATTGGCTGGCTAAGTCAGTGGCTCCTTAGACAGCACCCTAGGTGACCGCTTAATGGTTAATGGGCACTGACTTGCGGCCATGTGTATCAGGCTTTGGTGTTTTGATGAGTGTGTCTATCTGAACCTCCCTACCCCTTAGCATACACCTCCTCTTGCTCAGAAAAGCTCTGCACCTCCTTGTGCTTGGAGCACTGAGGTCCGATTCAAAGCCCAGGGCCTCACCATTCCCCCAAAAGTCCATCAGGTGACTGCACTTGCCTAAGGCCCCAGCCCCCATACACACACCACAGCTTTGATGGCCTGGTAATTTGCATTTCGGCTGCGAGGTGTTGTGCTAGCAGAGGCGGACGGGGAACAGGGCCATGCAGGTCTGCATTAAAAATTAAGAATTATTACGCCTTGCGGCCAAAGCGGAATCCGGCAATCACCGCACGGCCGTTTTTCCGGGAGAAAGTCAGGTTTCGCTCATTATGAGGGGGGCATCCGTACGGAGGCCAGATTGTTTTCGAATTAACCAGTTCTGTGATTGATGGTGGCGATGATTTTAAAGAGCAAATTCAATGTGTGCGTGTCTGAATAACAAGCAGGTGAGGCTGGCAGGTATACACTCCACACTCGTCTTTCATAGGAACAATGAAAACCGTTATTTTGAGAAAGAAAGAAACAGACCAATTATTTTCAGGGAGAAAAAAACATTAACACTTATACTCCGTGGATATCCTTTTGTTTTGTTTTTATTTATTTTTTTACACTGTCATGGCTTCCTGCCCGCTAATACTGACTGGAGAAGAAGCAGCTGTGTAGTGGGGGGATGCTGTGGACATCACCCTGTTATCTCGCCTCCTTATGTTTACCTCAGGGAGAGCCTGCTGGCGGTAATTGGCTTTCTCATACGTGGCACTGCGCTGAGGCAAAAGTTTAGGCTGCTCATCTGCCGGCTCTCTGATAAAACCATGAAACACTTCAGCAAACCCCATCGACGAGGGGGTTTGGGTCCCCGTCTCCTCACACGCCGAACATCCCGGCCCAGAAATGCTCGCTCCTGTCAGCTCCGGGTGAAAGAATTAATAAGACAGAGCAGAATCAGCCACTCTGGAAGCAACGTGCACATTTGACTCAATCTGATTGTTTCTAGAGAAAGAAATGAAGTCGAACAAAAAGAAGAGAAAGACAATCACAGGGAAGGCTGTCGGAGACAAGAGAGTGAGCCGTCTGATTGGTCGAAAGGGCGATTATCTGATGCGCTAACCCTGTACTTGAAATAAACTGCAAAATTAAAAACGGAGGATGCATCAATCCTGTCCCTGATTGCAGAACCAAGGCACAGGAAATAGGGAATGCAATCGCTGAGTGAGTCTGATGGTGATGAAGACCAGGATGATGGGTTTCTCACTCATGTCCATTTGATCTAGAACCTTCCATCACATGTGTTTTGCATCTATGGGTTCCCGAACCATCCAGGTCACCCTGCCTGTGATTGGACTCTATATGTCAAGACCTATTTGTCAAGGGGGGGGGGGGGGGGGGGTTTGGCTGTCCCTTCCCCAGCAGGGTGTTTGTTCAGGCAAATTGTAAATATGGAGCGGGTTGT
>JAAGVU020000025.1:22934306-22955232 GCA_011763525.2 Mormyrus iriodes
CATTGTTGATATTACTATTATTTAGACAGTCAAGCAAAAACTGATACTCTCTATCCACAGTACATCAGCTGTTAATGTATTATTATAATATAAAATATGTAAACATTGTTAATGCTAAAAATATATTTGCTTTTGATTAATGCAGTAATCATTTTACCAGAGCAGTTCTTAAGGGATCAGGATGTGTGCATGTGGTCATGTGTTTCTCCCTGGGGTGGTGCAAGTCTCAGTCACCCCCCACAAATGCCCCGGCGACGCCCCGTTCACCTGCAGTTCCCGTGAACTTCCGCGCCCCCTCCATCTCGCTGTTCCCACCACGCCTCTGGGGCTGAGATCGCTGTATTTTTAGAATACTCCCACTATGGCACCTGGCAGATCTGCCGTGTTTTGCTGTGTTTCTGTTCGCGCCTCAGATTGGAGACATCAAAACTGCAGAGAAGTACTTCCAGGAAGTAGAGAAAGCGGTTCAAGCTAAGCAAGACGGCCACGACCTGGACACCTACGTCCTGATGAACAGGTGGCTGCTTCAGATGCAGTGTGAAAATCCTGTGTGTCTGTCTGTCTGTGTTTCTCTCTGTGTCTGTCTTGTCTCTCTGTCTGTCTCTTGTCTCTGTCTTTCTGTCTGTCTGTCTTGAGTCTATCTCTGTTTCTGTGTCTGTCTATCTCTGTTTCTCTGTCACTGTCTCTCTTGTCTCTTTCTGTCTGTTTCTCTCTGTCTTGTCTCTCTGTGTCTCGTCTCTGTCTTCCTGTCTGTCTAACTCTGTTTCTCTGTGTCTGTCTTTATCTATCTGTCTCTGTCTTGAGTCTCTCTTTCTCTCTGTCTTCTGTCTCTTTGTCTATCTGTCTCTCCCTCCCTCTGTCTGTTGCTGTCTCTGTGTCTGTCTGTCTCTCTTTGTGTGGGACTGCACTGTAATCCTGGTGGCCGTGTGGCCGCATTATAATTCCGTTGGGGATTCCTCCATCTTAGTTTCCCCGCGGGCTCTCCTCCTCTCTTATCCAGGGCATTCGTATACCTCAGTCAGAACAGCTACGCCGAGGCCCATGCGTCTTTCTCTGAAGTTCTCAAAATTGACCCCAAAAACCCAGTGGTACGTACCTTTCAACCGTTTCATGTTTGTTTCACATTTATTCACCATGCGAGCTGCTCTGAAAGGTGGAATAGCAAAAAAAACATTGTCCTGAGCTGAGTAAACATTGATTCTGAGAAGGAAGGATGGTCTGTTATTGCAAACCTTTTGTTTCTTGGAGAGTGCACGGGTAGATTTCAAAATCCAATGGAAATTGGAGTTTTTCCTTTTGTATCCTATGAGAAATATGTTCTGGGATAATGGCACATGTTTCCATTTTATTTATTTAGCAGATTCTTTTATCCAAAGCATCTTTGACAAAGCAGAGTCAGTCATTTCTGGGGGCAACTGGGGGTTAAGGGGCCCAACAGTGAAATCACTCTGCCCGTCCTGGGAATTAAACCAGCCACCTTCCGATCACCGGCATAGCTCCACTGAGACACACACCCCCCATATTATTCCTTAACCACTGAATAAGGGCTTCTGTTTCAGAGTGTCATGCATGCATGCAGGATGCACACAAATGCAAAAAAAATATATAAATACTGACTGCGAGTGATTTGCTCTCTCCCAGGCAAACAACAACGCGGCCGTGTGCCTGCTGTACCTGGGCAGGCTAAAGGAGTCCCTGGGCCAGCTGGAGGGCCTGGTGCAGCGGGATCCAGCACTCTACCTGCACGAGAGCGTGCTCTTCAACCTCACCACCATGTATGAGCTGGAGTCCTCACGCAGCACCCAGAAGAAACAGGCTTTGCTGGAGGCGGTGGCATGCCGCGAGGGCGACAGCTTTAACACGCAGTGTCTCAAGCTGGTCTCCAGCTAGCTGCCCCCACCCCCAAGACATTCACTGCTGTAGCATTAATACACAGCGACCCAAAATGGAAGGTGTACAGTAATCCTGGAATACCAGCCCGCTGCCGGGTCCAGCTAATGTCATATAAACACATTCTGGCAACCATCCAGCTGCGTTACCTGTGGAATTCCCCCGTCCTGGTGGGGGGGCGGGGGCTTTTAAGTAAGCGATGAATGTCACTTGGCGTTGGCCTCCATAAAAACGGAATGTAATATACATTATTAATCCACACCTGTAAATATTTTACTTAAGAAAAATCACTAAAATTCTCCTCAGGCATAGTATCTTTTTCTCATTGTAAAAATTCTGTGATGTCCCATTTTTTTTGGTTATACACACTGTGTTGGTTTTGGACTATGAAGAACAAAAGGAATGCTGTCAATCCAAATATACTTTTATGGTGTTCAAACTAACTGCGTCACATGCTTTGAAGGACTGTGGCACCGTTTACTTTCCTGTCCAGCAGAACATATGTGGAAAAACTTTTAATCATTCACTGGGAGTTTAAATTTCACAGGTACTGTGTTCTTGGCGGGAGGGTCCCACGATGCGATTTCAGTACTGAATTTTGTTTCTTTGGGTGGAACAGATTCTCCTATTGACTGGTACAACCAGTTCGTTTTCAGGAGGGAAAACATTCATTTCCTTTCACATCAGAGAATATTTAAATAATTTTAAGTACTTTTTTTATGTAGGACATTAAGATGACTCTGAGGGTCTGTGAATGGCCTGTTTTGCTGACCACCTGACATGGTCACATGGCACAAATTTATGGCTACTTCACTGGATATTTATATGATATTTATGAGTGGCTAAATTAAAAGTCACTCCAGGGACGTTAGTAAGCGGGGAACGAATCCAGTCTGAGGACAGCCTCATTTCGGGCTGTCGTGCGCTCAGTTTATTTTTTTCCAGGCCTTATCGGGAACATATTTTTCCACACTGTACATCAGCAACGCCATGGACATGCAGGGACTTTTTACGGCCCGCTTTGAAACTGGAAACTGGAACTATAACTCACATTAACCTCATTTTCGCTCTCGCTAAACGTACACTCGGTCCAGGAGCCAAACAGCTTTAACGTATTTTAATGAACGTTCCCAAGGATGGAATCTGAAATATTACTGTACCTATATGCCTGTGTACGTGCCGGGGAAATGATGCAGGGAAAGACAAAAACAAAGCACAAAGAAACACAGCTCGCTGGGACCAATTACCTCCAGGAGTTCCGTTTTGTGGCGGTAAGCGTTTAGGTCCTGGAGGGGGTTTCGGAAAGCGGGCCACTGGGAATAACACAGACGACTGACACAGCGCTACCGCGATATGTCGACCTGAGCAAAGCCAGCATGGTCAGGAACGTCATCGTTCATCCCAAACGTTTGCAGGCACATCCACTGGCCTCGGGAATGCTGCTACAGGGCCTGCTCCAACAGAGGCTGCTGCTACATGTATGAGGCCTGTCAGTATGCAGGCCTTTGCCTTAAATACCCAACCAGAAACATTTTTAATGATTATATATAGTGAAATTGCAGCTATTCTGCAAACTATTCAGTAAATACAGTGTTGCAGTGCCCATGTTACAGTAACATGGATAATTTAATAATAATTGGATGAATGACATGAAATGGATGAGAAATTAGCAAGTAGCCACTGTGATATTGCTAAAAGACAACAGTAGGTGTCAGTACTGATTCTCAAGGACCAGATGCAGTTGTGCTCCTTTGTGCAGTATTGTGTTTTTGAAGTAGCTTTGTGGATAGTGAGTCTCTTCGCCAGATTTTTTTTTTATGTCAAAGGTGATGAAATGCATCTGTGGGCCTGCCCAGTCAGAGCCATGACACGCAAACAAAAGCTCTCTGTTAGGCAAAGCTGCTCTGCTTACTGAGGAAAACGTGCCCTATTTGAGCCAGCCGTGCTGCTTGGAGGCCGACCGGCTGACCCTCAGCTTGCCTGCCACTTTCTGTGCCCTGATGGCATTCATTAAAATAACGTAACAAACATGCCATAGTGCACATTCTGTGGACTTACACCATGGGGCTTGGCACACTATATGCAAACAAAACACAGTGCACAAGCTGGGTGTGAAAAACAGTTTGTATTGTGAAATGTAACAGTCACAAATCCTCAAAACTGTCATTTTCATACAATACTCTGAGCTATAGACGTATGTGCATCCAATTTAAGTTCCCACCTTGTACTTGAAAACAGCCATCAAATATGTGCCTTGCTTACAGTTTTTAATGACTATTCTCTAATTCCTGTCTAAAGCTCTTTTCACATATACCATCAATAAACTACATACAGACAAACCTCTACTTACATAAATTTGACCTACGCTACCAGTCAAAAATTTGGACACATGAAGCCATCTACAAAGGAGAGTGATAGTGTCACATCACATGACCTGGTCACCTGATCTAAACCCAGCAGAGATGGTTTGGGCGGAGTTTGGCCAGAGAGTGAAGGAAAGCCAATGAAAGCTCAGCATATACAGTATGTGGGACCTCTTTCAGGACAGCTGGAAAAGCCTCCCAGATGGCCACCACATGAAGCTGGCATAGAGGAGACAGTAGGGTCAGCCAGTCCCTGGACCAATTGGGGTTAAGGGCTTTGCTTAAGGGCCCAACGGTGGAATCCTGCTGCCGGCCCAGAGATTTGAATAGGCAACCTTCTGAGTCTCAACCCACAGAACTAACCCCCCAAATAATTTTTTTTAATATTCTTTTTATTCAATGCATAATTACATGTTATTTTACAGTTTTGATGTCTTTGAATTAGGCCTGTCTTATACGGTATTTAATATGTCTGACATTTACTAGAGAATTATATTAATTGCATATTTTTTATATATATACAACAGTGTATATATATAACAGTGTTTACAACAAATGCCTAGGCTAGGCTATGTTGAATGGTGGGGGGGGGGATCCGACATACGTAAATATTGACTTACATATGGGGTTGAAGAAGTCGAGAAAGGTCAGTGCTTACATTATGAGAATTGAAATTAAATGACATTGTTTTTTAATTTCACTTTATTTTATATAACAAATCTAATCAATAGTTGTCAACATGCCATCGTGACATCCCCCCGCGATAACTGAATTATGCTGACCCGGTTGCGGCCGCACGCCTGAGCTCGCTCACGTATTTCCTGCGGGCTTCGTGCTCGTCGGCGGGCCGGTTATAAGCCTTCCACACCGGCTCTCCAACAAAGAGGCGCATTGCTTTCGTGTAGTTCTGGGATCAGAGAAGATGCAACATACACGGTGAGGTTATTAACAAACTAGCAAACAGTTCTACAGATGCAGTGATGGAATGGCAAATGCGCTGCTATTTGCGTCCTATATTAAGGTGAGGAACTCACGGTCTCATCCATAGTAAATCTGTGATAAATCCCCGCCGGTAACGTAATGAGGTCCCCCTTGGTCAGGGCTATCCTGATCCACCTGTCATCCGCGTCCCGCACATCGAAGTATGCTCTCCCGTCCAGGATGTAGCGGATCTCGTCATCTAGGTGCAGATGTTCTTCATAAAACGTCTTCAGCTAATGGGAATAGATCCATTATAAGGCCGGCATCGCATCTGCCCCAAATTCCCGACAAAAATCAGTCAATCAGATGAAGGGGTGACTGATCACCTACATGTTCACTTCACTAATACTCACTATAGGGAAACCTGGAGACGTGCTTTCGTCTAAAATCTAAAGTCCATTAGGTAATAACTACCACAAGACTTATGCGCGCAAAAACCATGCATGCTAAACTTTCTATTTCAAAACTGAAATTGAAAATGTAAATGTTTAAGGGTTAAGTATGAGTGCTTGCCTTCTCCTCATAATTAGGAAGTTTGTCCTTCTGGATGGTGATGATGTCCATGTAAGAATAGCCCTGCTCATCGCGAATCTTCTGCAATTCCGGGTCCGTCTCGTATATATCTGCATTTAACTGCAAAGAGAAATTAGAGAAAATTACACTGCATTAGATCACTATGATGGACTAATTATACACGCCAATACCCACAGTTATGTCCTAAGACCTAAGAAATGGCACATTAATCGAACTACTGAATAGAAATCGGATTTAAAAACGTTCAGCTATCGTGGTTTGTACTTCAAAGGTAGAGTTTTTAGTATCTCTTTTATTAAATGTTGTGTTATGCGTGACTAAGACCAGCGTTTTGTATTACTAACACACATCACTTGGTGCATGGTTTGGGATACCACTTACTATGTACTTACGACGGACTACGACAGGAACATATGCGCACCGTGAAAATGACAGGATGGTTAAATATGTAGCATTTTATCATGTTGCAAAAGCATTTACAACACCTGGACGAGTAGTGGGCTACACAATAGATTATCCGAAAAGTTGTAATTACCTAACAAACTAATCGGATAAGTTGTAGCTGCTGCAGCGCAATACAATAAAACTCCATTCAACTTCTAACAAGTTACATAACAGCATGAACAACGACAAGACACTGCATCAAAAAGGGAGGAGAAGCGCTACCGAACCTTCCAATAAAACACTCCTAATCTTTTCAGCGCTTGCAGACACACCGGCTCGTCGGGCTCCTTCTTATGCGGCAGCCTCGGGTCCCCGTCCCCGTCGTCCATGTACCACGCTTCCATCGCTGCTGGCACCACGTGACCGCGAACCACTTCCGGGAACAGACAGCACTGACAGCCTGCTTATGCAACTGCTATTGTAATTCGGCAAAACCCCATTAACCCTATTAAACCCTATCTGCCACGAGGCAAAAGGCAAAACAAATCCCTTTCGTGCGTTTGACACATGATTAATTGGACCTGATCTTTTTTTTTTTATAAGAAAAACCGGTTGTTAGAATGCGGGCAGGTATAATGCAGTATATTGCTTGCAATTAATGTAAATTATTGTGAAATAAGATTGTTGGTATTTACTGACGTGATATTATTGTTATGTGCTGACAAGGACTTCACATGCCCACGTGGTGGCAGTAAACTGCCTTCTCACCGTTATGGAAGTGGATGAGAAATTTATGGTCACCTTATAAACTGTCATTTAAAAAATATCCCTACAATCTAGGAACTGAAGCCTTAGATATTTATCCTAAATTCAGTAGATTAGTAAATGTAGCAGAGAGCGTAAAATGAATAATTTTCCTTATATAGATATCATAGATAGATATGTATCTGTTTCTCATGTGGCCTTTATTTAATCATTTTAAAGGACTACAGTAAACACAGCTTATTTATCTTAATTTAATAAACCTGTCTTGTTTTATTGAGTCTCTGTTAAAATATTTCTATGTTATGTCATATAAAGTAATCTCAGGTATGCTGTGATTTAAAATTAATTTATAATGACTCAGGGAAAATGTGATGTTTTCCCTCCAAGACGTAGAGTACGAAACACGTCACTTGCGTCCTAACTGCCATTTTAGCGGAAGAAACAGTAACGTTTGCCACTGCAGCCAAAAAGACGAGGCCTGGCAGTGCTACGCCCCGGCGGGGAACCGATCGAGCTCGTGGGAGGGTCCTCCGGGCCCAGCGGCTTCACACAGCACATCCGCACACAGCTGGGCACGTCTCTCTGCTGGGAATAACAACACAACATGCTCTCTCTGTGTTTACTAGCCTCGGGGGGGGCTGTATATTCACTGAAAAAGCTTTGCTCCCTCCCAACCACTGGCAGCTGCTTGGTCTCCTTAAAGGAAACCATTTGTTTTTTCATTGACATGTTCATCTATCTGGTTTGCTAACCTCTTTACCTTGCACAGGTTGGAAGCCTACAATCTTGCTGGTCTAATGTATAATATGGATGCCAGCTGTAGCCTAAATGGTCAGTTTCATGGAAAGCCCTAGGACAGGGCTACGCAGCCATTTTTCCCAGAGGTTCAAATTCCACCAGCAACACAAAGCCAAGGTACCTTGGCCCCAATAATATTATCTGGGGAGGGAGGTGGGGCTTCCCACGATGGATTCATAGACTCAGCCATCGATCGTGTGGTCTGTATTAAATTTTTTCGTTCAAGATATGGACCAGAGTCTTCCATTTGAGTGCCCCTGGCCTGGAACATGTTGGCACACACGTTGAGTATGCTACACGCTGTAGTATATGTGTTTGTCTGGGTTCTTAAGGTGTAAGGTTCTGTCAACAGTACCTTTCAAACGCACAAGTCAATAAATTTGCAATAACTGTAAAATAACCATGACCAAAAATGTTAAACTAAGCCCGTTTTCCAGATAAACAGAGTTCTGATGAGATCTTAAGTCTTGGACCGACAGGGACGTCTGGGGAGGGGCCGTTGGTGGATTCCTGAATTAGTTTCCTTGGTCGGTGTTTACATTAATAGAACTTTCAGGATAAACAGCAAATACAGATCCAGAGGAATTTGGCTGTGTGTATTAAACCCTGAGTGTGTGTGTAAAATTTATAGCATATATTGTATATTTATTTTTTATGCATTCCAGTAGTGATGGGTTCAAAGGTCCTTGGGCTCTGCAGTGCGCCTTTAGACACCATATATATCATTATCTAGATATGTGTTCACTTACGTATTTAAGAAATACAAATATTAATTCAAAAATCAAGTATTGTTTACATATTGAATCTCTGAGGACTCAATGCACTTCCTTTTAAACATTTGGTTTCCTTATCTGTTGAGTTTATTGCTGCAGGTGCAGCATTTTAAATGTAACTCGAAGGGGATCGCCTCAAGTACAAGCAGCCAATCAGTCTGTTTTTCAGCACCTGTGGGCGTGGCCTTAGCCGAGAGATAGCTCTGCCTCATGGCGTCAGCCTGGGGTGCGTTTCCCAAAACCATAGTTGCTAACTATGTTAGCAACTTCCATAGTTGGGCCCATTCAGTTGCATGGACGAGTCTACAGCTATAATACTGAGCTGTAAGACAGACTGAGCTGCCAGAAAACAGTAAATAGAAACTAAATTGGACACTACGGTTTGGAACATCACGGTTAAGTAACTTTTCTGATTGTGTAACATAAAAATATGACAGGTCAGATTTTCATTATAAATTAAAAAAAAGCTGATAAAGTGGCTAATTGTATAACACAAAGTGTATTTCAGACTGCACCAGCCTAAAATAACAGAAACTGAGATAGCATTACCTGTTTTTTCTCTGTAGAAGTCCAACTGTAACACATTTTCTAAGAAAAGCCTCTCATTTTTTGGGCATGACTGACCCTTCACCTCCCCTCCCCGGCCCATTCCTTGCCCCCCTCAAGACACAGGGAGAGGCTCATTCTTTGCCTGCTTCAGGCTAGAGGGGCCGGACTGGACCTCTATGGTGTGTGTATGTGTGAGTGTGGAGGGGGGGGCTGGATCAGCTGTCAGAGAAGCCTCTCCCAGCCACTGTTCAGCTGCTTCACCTCTGTGAGTAACTGGGGGGGGGGTGTTAAATTTAGCCTGTAGCCCGACGTTTCTGGTCCCTCTAAGCCTAGGGGGTGAAGATGGGTGAGAAGGACGTGCTCTGTTGACAGGAGAGGTCCTACTTCTTAACAGTGACAGTTACTTCTCAGGGTGAAAATGAACTTTTGAAGCGAAGGCTTCTGTGACAATAGAAGCTTCTCCTCTCTCTCTCTCTCTCTCTCTCTCTATCTCTCTCTCTCTCCCTCTCTTCATTTTCACAGCCCGTCTGTGCATCTCTGTTAGCTTGGTGGCTGCAGCCTAACTCTCACTGTACAGCGCTTCCTGTATGATCTCAATGCTGGGTGGGGGGGCGAGAGGGTGGGAAGGGCTGAATAAATAAAAGGAAGAGAGTCTGAAGCCGTTCTCGTGCCATGGTGTCTGCTTGGAAGCCGAGCAGCTGATGTTTGAGACCAGCCTGGACCTCCCTGCCCAGCAGTATCCCTGATCTAGATCCAGTGTGACCAGGTAAGTCTGGAGATTCTTCTGCCCTGGAAGCCTCTTATGATGCAGTTTGGTATCTCCCATCAGGCCAAAACAGAGGTCATTCAAGACCCTGTCTTCAACAATCTCGCTGTGAATTACATTGCTTGAATGAAAGCCATATTTTTTTATCTAACAATACTTACTGGTTATTACTTTATCCAGTTGGAATATAACAGAAAGAGATGTCTGATTCGAGTCCTTTTAGGGATGGGATGGACTATCTCTGAAATGAATGTTTTGAATGCACCAGATCTCCGATGCCGTTGTAAATGCCATTTTTTTTTTATCCATGTGATTTTCCATAAATTCGAAGGACTGCGAAAGGAAGATATGGGCACCGTGAAAATGACAGGATAGTAAAAGAAAACAGGAGGAGGACCTTACTATGCCTGTGGGATTATCCCAGGATACTGAGGAACCGAATACTTTTTTCAGTATTTTTGAATTTCCCAACAAATGTTGCTTGTGACGAGTTTAGAAATCATACATTTCAGGTGCAGAATTAATGGATTCCTTATATGAAAAGTGTTATTGTCCAAATATATTGTGAAGTTAGAGTTTTGATCCTCTACAATTCACAATCTACCAGCTTTCACTAGACTAAATTTTGTCTTTCTCCATTGGCCTGTACAACATATTTATTAAAAGGTCAAAAAAATTGTTTGACCAATTCAAGTTAAAGGTGAATCTGCTAAATTTATGCACTCTCCTTGAAATTAACAAAAAAACATATAATTGTGTCGCTGTTAATTTTAGCATGAAATGAAATTAACTCACTGATTGTTTTCCACAATGACTGTAAAATTAAGCTAAAGCATTTCCAAACTTTGCAGGGACACCGTGCGTAAAGCCTTGAATACTTAGATCACTTTTTTCTGAAAACACAAAATAAAACCTAATTAATTAAAACTTTGGGACCAGGCTTTAAACCCAAAGGATTAAATGACAACTTAGTAATCATCTACTGAAACTGCACTGTCGTGTAATGCATTGCCTTGCTGTCACCTGGCTTTTTTTAGCTGTACAGATGGTGAGATGATGAATGTAATATACACAATAAGTAACTCTCTGCGGATGAATATATCAGTGTCTAACTGGCCTAGCAGGGTTAATCTTTCCACTTGGATTTTCTATGGAAACTCCGGAGGTTTGGAACATTCCGCTGTTCTCTTTTTTTTTTTTTTAAACTACACGATGAGCTTCGCAGTGCCATTGAAACATTGCGCTCACACAGGTGCTGTGTAGTAAAGGGGGGGGTTTGCTATTTAGTATCAGGGGACTTATAATGTTCCAGAGTTGTCTTCCGCTGGTTCTTATTCCAGGCTATTTTAATCCTTTTAATTTTCGACATTGTGTTTCCCCCAGTAAACGTTCGGGGCTGTTTTTCTGAGAATGACGTAGCCGTGCTCGAAGTAGAGGAGTGACACTGCCATTGAGGACCTGATGCTAAGTATGACTGATGTCTGTACTATTCTAGGCTTCCCAACATGTATCTTCCAACATTCAGTGCTGGGAAAGTGAGCAAACCCCAGAAAGAGGTTGTGTGAATACCCGAATGGTGTGTTTGCTCTCTGCGACCCTACAGAAGGTGCCGAAAGGAAGTGTAATTTGGTCCATAACTCCAGGAACATTCCCAGCTGAAGACTCTGTAACTCTCTTATGAGTGTCTCTGGCAGCCCACTTGAAAATGCTCAGTGACTCTACATGCTGAAGTTTACTGAAGGTCAGCTTGAAGCTGTAAGCATGTTACAGCATATTTAGATTTCTGCATGCTCCAGACAAGCAAGAAGTCTCAGAAATACGTTTTCGTTTGCGCCTAGCACGTACCTTTGACGTACGTATATGTCCGTAAAACTTCCGTACTCCTGCCTTACCTGGTAAATGTCTGTGTACCAGCTGCACTGTCCTACTTATAATTTATATTCCAAGCACTCGTCTTTGAGGCAGACAGGAGTACTTCATGACAGCTGTATGATGACAGTGTAAGCAACAGCATCTGCTTGTAATGCTGAATGTCTTCAGCGATGCTAATGTCTCTTTGACAACAAACATGCCAGATGAATGGTTTATCCTGATTTGTTTTGTTCCTTTGTGTTAACAGACCAGATTAGAGGTTAGAAAGCTGTTATTCCATCATTGTGGGTCTATTAAGCTTTTGTGGCTTATAAAATAAAGACACACACCCTGCATTTTTAGAAGGTTTGAGTTGTTTTGCCAATACAGCAAATGAAGGATGAAAGAATGTCAGTAAGAAAAATAATCCAGAGAAGAAGAAAGCAAGAGATGGGAGCGGATGAAGTTACTAACTAACATCTACCTGAGTGTGGCAAACAAATCGTAGGATGACTGGGTTGTACTCGGAAAGCTTGTTAGCTGGTAATTCTGGCAGGGGTGATGTTATGTCAGAACTTCCCATTATGGCTTAATTTTGTATCCTGGACTGACCTTGCATCAGTGGCTGTTGGACAGGAGGGGAGGAGGCCAGTAGGAGATGAGATCAGGATGAGCACGAGAGCGTAGCTTGGTATCCGTCCGGATCCGGTGGAGGAGACCAGCCCCCTTCAGTTGATACAGATTCCCTTCCCTTCCACTCAGCTACAGCTGGAGCAAAGCGGCACAGGCCCAGGATGCACTGAAGCGAATCCCGTGAGAGCGGAGTGGGACGACAGGAAAACCTCAGGCGCTATCCAAACATTGCGTCTACACACCGTTAGGCAGGATTTTAAGATACTTCAGGGGTTTGATCTGACTAGATGATCAGTAGCTTGGCCCATCACCCTCCTCACAAATGCTTCACCCTTGACCTGTGGATATTCATCTTCTCACGTAACGTGCAGGAAGTTGACAAATCGGAACCGAACGGCGGATCGAGAGCTGCCAGGCCGTGCGCAGATAGGATCGACACGTACCAGACGTGTAAAGCTCTGCTGGCCATTAGTCATCTCCATGGAGGATTTGCTCACACATTCTGAGGGAGGTGACTTCACAGCAACTCCATCAGCGAGGCATGTGAGGCCAGGCTACATGTGACCAGTGATGTCACCACTCTGGCCCGGAGTCTGTGGGTCGCTTCGTGGTGGATTGGGAAGATAAAACAGTCTTTATCTGTGTCGCTCCACTACCCCTGTAACCCTTTCCTTCCCCTATAATCCCGTTCACAGTGGGATGTTCCATCCTTGCTGTCTGTGCCAAAGGTGGGGGGAGACCCTGAGATTTGGACTGATAATGAGAAAACATAAAGGGTGAGACCCCATCCATAAAACCAGACTAATCTCATGGCTCAGTCTGGGATTTTCCTTAATCAAAACTAAGCACTGACTAGGAACAGAAGCAGTGAGCAGATAATCTGTTTCAGGCAGCCCACAGGCACAGCTTGTTTGGAGAGATCTTTATATATTTTTTTGAACAGGGGGAGTTTCAAAACCCTTACCCACATAAGTTGACATGACATTTATTATTTTCTCAGCCCTTCTCTGAGAAAGCAAACTAATGAAATACCGCTACATCACAGTTTGATAAGCTCACTGCAGTTTTGTTTTATTCTTTTGTTTTTTTTGATGAAAAGGCCCCAGCCTATGCTTTAGAATTCACATCCAGGAAAAGGGCCAAGCTAACAACCTTGCCCTGCTGATTTTCTGTATCTTGTCCTACATAATTTTCACCTGATGTCAGCTCCTCTCTGACTTGTTGGTCTATTTATATATTAGCCTGAACTTGGCATCTAGCCAGCGACTTAGGTTGCCTTTTTAAGGTGCGCCCCAAGTGATGTCATGCTGGCACTGGGAGTGCTACGGCGAGGGCTGCGGGGCGCTTCAGAATGCCAGCCAATTCCAAATGTCAGTAGCCCCTCGAGAAACTCAGAACGGGCTTCTGCTTGTTCAGCCACTGAGAACCAAACTCTTCCTAAGGGCTGGAAAACACATTCTTGGTGTCCCAGCCCCTAGTCGTTGCACTATTTTTTCTAATGTTATTTATTCTATTCTACAGTGTTGCTTAGTACTATTACTATAAGGGTAACACTGTATTTAACAGGACGCAAATACTTAGTAATAACTCATTTACTACTGAAGTACAAATCATGAACAAATATAGTCAGGGATAAAAGATGCGTCACGATTCATTAATGATGAACAAACGTGAGATCAGTGTTTCACTTGTGTTATTCATGACTTGTTTACTCAGTAGCTCACAAAGGTTTACAGAATTAACATACATAGTAACAAATATAGTAACTACCTGGGATAAAAGTAGCATCATGATTCATTAATGATCAACAAACATGAGATTAGTATGTAACTAAGACTTAGTTTATGGTTAATTAACACATAAGAGCATAGTACTGTATTATTTGCGCCCTGTCAAGTTGTGTTACCACTCTGTGTGTTGCTTGCACTAGGAAAGTCGACTACCTCATTCCATTGTGCATGCACACAATGACAATAAAGTTGACTTTGACTTCAACTTGACTTAACCTGATGCTTGGTTGTCAAAGCAGTATGAGCACTGAGCTCTGTTTGGACCACCTCAGGTTGGTCTGAGACGCAAAACCAGGCCAGCCTCAGGCGACAACAGGCCTGACAAAACTAAACACCCCTCAGACAAAGGCAGGGATGGGCCACCTGAATGCAGGGGTGTAATATGCCATCAAACAGTGTGGGGGCCATGCATACCTTTTTATACCGGAAAAGGTACTATTCATGTAAGGTGCCTTCCCCTTTAAGACACAGATCTTAAAGGAACAGGCTGAGGCAAAGAAGGTGGGAGAATTTTCAGGAGTGTTTGGTGCAAGACATGTTTCCCCTTGGTGGCTTTTTTATATTCCGATTGTGTGTACTATTTGTGCAGTTTGGCTCAGTCTGATAACTGCACCTGTAATCTGGACTGTTGCAATCATCATTATAATCATCATCTCTTCATTCTGGACCTAAACCTGTTTGGTAAGAACATTACAGAACCTTCCAAATCTGGTAATTCTATTTGTATTATTGTCACTTGGACTTGACCTTTGTACAGTGGTAGCTGCAGATTATTTTCAGGGAAGGGGCATGGGTAGTAATGTGGGGGGGGGGGTGCATCTGTGAGGGACACCTGAAGACAAACTATTAAAGCTGTCACTTACTTCCTTCTATGAAGCACACTAATTAAAAACAGAGTTCTTACATTACACTGATAATTACGCCTATGATTCATGGATAGTCATACAATTCTGGCGACTACTAAATTAAAGTTTTCACGTGCTTGTGTTTAGGAAAGCCGCGTTCCACATTGTATTATAAGCATCACTGTGAGGCAATGAAAAAAGGGGGCGGGCACCCGAGTGGACAATCAGAATTTGGGGGGCGGGGCCACTATTGGTTTTGCGTGTGCATTTGACATTTGGTTTATTTGCATACAAAATTGTGTTTATATTTGAAATTCTATCACATCCCACTATGGGCACTTGTATAATACAATACGGGCACTTTGTGGTGTTGTGGTGTGCATTGTTTCTGTTTGTGAATGTATTGTATATCGTATCATGCACTTACCCCAAATGCTCCCCCAGGATACACTGTGGGATGATATCACCCCACCACCTTCAGTCACACTGCCGTTTCTGAGTACTGAGCTGCTTGCTGTGCTGACTCTGAAAGGTGATCCAGTCCCTCAGCTGGCCAAGTCAGCATAAGCAATATGAGGAGGAATATTAATAGAAATGTGCCGCCATATACAGTGGAACTTACTGTACGTCTTTGATACTTGATGTACTGTACTTATCTGCTATTGTTCTGCTGGGGAATGTTTTTGCTTTCCTAGAGCGTTTCTGTACTCAAAGGAGACATAATTACACTTTGCCCATTCACTGACTGTATGGGCATAGTGTGTTTTTGTTATCTTGCCAGTCATGTTATTGGTACATGGAGAGTGAGCAGAGGGGGATTCTGCCCACAGACCTGGATGTTCTGAATTTCTGAATTGGGAGGGGGAGAAAGGTTATTAATGGCAGACATTTAGAGCTCTCGTCTGTAAGGCTGGTTAATCTCTGTGGGGAGAGAATCCCCTCACAGCTGACATGGTATAGACCTCAGCTTGGGCATCTGTGCTAATCAATAGGAGATATAACTTACAGCGAAATAAGGTCTATGTACTTATTCAGGCACTTTGGCGGTGTAAAAATAAGCAGAAATGCCAAAAATTTTTCTAAAAATGGCCAGGACGCGTCACCTGGACGGTCGCATGGCAGTGTTTGAAACACATACCCCGTCTGGTGTCACCGGGTCAGGCTTTGTTATGACTTGTCACAGGAATGTTGGACAAATCTGGTTTCCTTCAAAAGTCCAAGACGTTTTAAGAGAGGACCTCATTGAAGCTGTCGAGCTTTGAGCCCCCCCGCCCGTTGTCTTCTTGCCATCATAGCTGTTTTTTTTTTCTGTAGTGGATTGCCTTCTATTATTAGTCTCTTTTAAGTTATATTCTGCCTCAATTGGGCTTAGCGGCTGCAGGCACCTCCGGAGCGCTGAGGAATCGCAGGAATCTGAAATTGCCACCTCCATGGGTCAGAACCGTGTTCTGTGACATTCTATACGGAGGACCATGCAAGTGGCGCCAAGCTAAAAGCCAAAAAAAATGGACCCAGCTGCATTTCTGAACCTCTGTGCTGTGGGGCCGGCTCTGCCTTCTGTACCGAAGCGTGTGATAGATTGAGCTAAGCGCTGTCACTGTGTGCTTTCTTGCTTGCCTTTGAATGTGATGGGATTTCTTGGCACAAAAGGCAACTTGTCTGGTTTCTGTTGGATTAAGCCAAGCAGTGATTGGTTGTATCGTGGTTAATCCTTTTAAGCCAAATCAGGAGTCAGGAGCCACTTGTGTAGAATTCCAGATTCAGTCTATTATTGTATCCATGTAGGTTACATCCAAAGACCGGACACCCTGCAGGAGTGTGTCTCATGTTGGGTTACACTGATTTTATACAGTTTTTATATCTCTTATCAAGATATTCATCACAGGGGACGTCCCAAGCATCTTCTTTCTAGACCAATTGCTATCATTGTGCCTCCCCTTCTAGAACCTCCCAAAAACCTGATCGTAGCAAAATGGCCTCCACGGTATACTCATGGCAGAGGGCCCAGAGTCGACCAAGGGAGCTGTGATAAAGGTCCAGGCAAGACGTCCCGAAGTGCCGTGGGAACCCAGGGCTTTCTATAATAACGACCAGTAGCTGCTGGCTACAGAGTAAGTTATAATATTAGGCCTTTAACACAGCGATACGCTGCAGAGCTGGCTAAGGCACGTATTCATCAGCAGTGACTGGGCTATATTCCCTTTTAATATAAGGTCACAATGTATTTTGCAGGTTACATCTTTGTAGTATTGTCCTAAGGATTACATTCACTGAGTGTTATACAGTAATAAATAATATTAGATAGGTGACGCTTAGTTTGGGTAGGATTATCGAGTGCCAAAGCTTCCTTAACCCCATCAGTTGCTAAGAGAACTGGCACTGTCCCATGAGGAAGTCCACTGGCTAGAACAATCTGATACGCAGCAGTCATTCCGCTTCTTGCATCACAACTCCCTACTCTCATCGTGGCAGACGGGAATATTGAAAGCAAAAGCCAACGTAGAACCTCGCATTGGGGAAGACCACGTTGTGATCACCAGATGCATGCCTGCTGACTGAATGGTGGTTTGACTTCCACTGTGCGAGTTACCCTTGGTGGTGTATGAGTGTGGAGATGGCTTAGGGATTTGGTTATGAGTGGAATCCGTTAGCATGCTGATTGCTTATAAAGTGATACGCCCCGCAGTTCCCCGGTGGAGAGTTTGGGGTGGAGATGATCTATAAATACCTTGGCTAGATCCGTCTCCAGGAAACAGCTGGGCCAACTAACCATCTCTTGCCTTGGGTGCAATTTGGTCCATGTTTGGCTCTGGTTCTCTCTGACTGCTTCACCTTTTATTTCTGCAAAGGTTTCAGCATTTGCTACTGGCAGAGTGGAGGGCAATTGCTTCGCATTTTAGTGATGCTCACGTTTAAGGTTAGGGTCAGTCTGTGGACTTGTGTTGAACTCATGTCATCATAAGGAAAGATGTAAGGAAATATCCTTCAATGAGAGGAGACTTTCAATGCCAGGTCATCAAGATATTCTCTAATTCAGTGTTTGCCAATCTGGTCCTCGGGGACTTCCTAGCTCCCTGCCAGACGGTCCACATTTTTGCTACCGGGAGCTGGGAGGGAGCAAAAACGTGGACTGTCTGACAGGTCCCCAAGGACTGGACTAACTTGATTTATTATGTGAATAATGTAATAATTTTAATCAAAACATTTCTGTCTTTAAAATAAGGCTTAAGAAATGCTGAAAATAGTTTGTGAGCTTTCTGTTGTCTCTTAGTGACAGTGCAGTGCACCTGCATTTCTGTGGGAACAAGGTCTGCAAGAGTGAAAGTATCTGTTCAACCCACATTATCAGGAGGGATTAATCAAAGAGGCCAGATAAAGATCGGGGGCCCACACATTACGTCACTTTCTCGGCTACTTGGCCGGACTCCCCCCCTCCCCCTAGCTAACTTTCTACACTTTACACACATCCATTGTGTCCTGATGGTCTTTATTGCTAAACGTGGACATATTTAAGTCCCCCCCTGAGACAGAGGGAATGTCCCAGCAGGAACTTGCAGAAATGTAATCCATGTATGACATTCCTCCACGGGTGTGGAGACCACACAGACTCACGCTTCCGGTATTCTGGTGCTTGCAATGCTGTCACACTGCTAAGCATTCATGTATTTATTCGGTACTGGTCTTAGATAGTGGTTTAGTCGTATTCATTCACTGCATGTGTCTTCTGTTAAATCTGGATTTAGATGCTGTTGCTCCCCCGTGACGGTTTGTTTAAACTGGCTGGAATTTTTTGTATTTTACTTTATTATGCTAATAGCTAATTATCAGCATTTTGACTGTAACTGCATCTCACATGTGACAATTATCTCTAGTCAAATTCTAAAGCTTCACTGAATTTGCTGTCATTCCTGGGGAGACCTATCAGGGTGAAGCCCCCAGGTCCGTGACAAAATGGGAAACAACACTAAAGCCACAGATCTATTGTTAATGCCATGAAAAAAATCAGTAAGAAGTAAAACTGTGCATTCCTTTGGGCGTGTATTGATAACAAGCCATTCTGTCGGTCTGGAAAAATGCAAAAATTCATTTAATTCCCTTTTTGTGGCTTGTGCCAGTGTTCCTACAGTCAGTTTGGACTCATGCTAAGCATCCACTTAGCCAGAGTATGCATGTGACTCTATTGTGTCATGGTCCTGAGCAACGTGGAATGGAATATCTGCTGTGGAGGTTCAAAGACCTGATAAGATAGTTATTTGTGCCTTTTGAGATAGCTGCAAATGTGTTATTTTCTCTCACGGGAAGCCGAAAATGCCAAAAGATACACATTAAGATGAAAATGTTTGGAATTCAGTAGCTGAGACTCCTGATTAGAGCATAAAAGCACCTTTTAAGGATGAGGAGGAACTGCAACGAATAACTGTGGAAGAAGAAGGCGGCCTCTGGAAGGACATCGTGTTCGATCTCTGCATTCAGTCCCTACTTTCAGGCCTGCATAACTTCTGTCAGACATTCTTCCTGCTGAACATCTAGCTGTAATGGGAGTTATTAGACGATAAAGGTCCCTTTGATGTTCAGAGTCCCCCCTCTACTTTTCTGGCTCTCGGTTTGGTTTTAAACGAGGTGCCTGTGAATTCTCATGCTGAGACTTGGGTCATGCTTACTAATGCGACAGGGGCTGCACTGTAGCTGAGGGGTGGGGGTGGGGGGGGCATTTTGTGAACAAGCTCAGGACACTGCCAAGCATTACTCAGGGGTCAGAGGTCACATGAGATCACAAGGGAGATGCATCGTATTGGTGACTAATCTGTAAGTAATTCAAGGTGCTGAAGTCATACTTGAATGTGTGTAAGTTTTTAAAAAGAACCCACTGTGTTAGTGCAGCACTGATAGTGACCCTTAAAATCCCCATCAGTAACATAAGGCAGTTTATGTTAGTCATTTGGTGCTTTGGATCACAGACTCTTAAATCAGGCCTCTCAGTGTAATTCTACATACAAGTGTTCCGTTATGGTGGACAACCCTAATGGAACGAACCCTAAGCTTTATATTTAATTCATGTTTTCTACACAGCTTAATGAAATGTCATCTTTCACATCCATATAATTATGCATTGACCTATAACCTTTGACCTTTGACCTTGATTGACACTTCATCGGTGAACCCTGGGCTGTTTGGTCACTTCCAGACTGCTCTTGCATCCAGCACCTGGGGAATAGTGAGTGTTCTTCTACCTGCGGAGGTCACAGACTCCATTAGCTTCGCCTGCCCGTGTTATATATTACAGCGCCGCTCAAGTGTCTCGCCCAAATACGCTCTCCGTCTGCCGCGAGATTATCCGTCACTCCGGCAGTTTCTGTAGCGGGGCAGGGGGGGTGTCCCCAGGGCACCATAAATGTTCCAGAACCCTTCCAAAGTGTCATCGCCGCGCGTGAGAAACGGTTCTGCACCGCGCTGGGAGTGCTCGGCCCTGGGCTTGGATGGATCCTCTTCTCAGGGGCCCAAGGCCAGACTCAGCGAGTCGCCACGATATCCCACCAGCTGCTCCTTCTCCATGCTCGTGTGTCGTTAACGTGACGGGTATCCGCAAGGGAGCTGCCGAGAAGAAGGTGGTGTCCACCAGCACGGCCTCGTACACGGAGGCAAGAAACGCACTTCCTGTTGGGCCCCAAATCCTCTCAAATTCATTTGATAAATACACTCATAATGACCTGCTGATTTGGACTATTTATTATAATATTTATGCCCCCCAAAACCAACAGTGAATTACATCGTTTCCTGACTACTTGGTATGCTGTAATTGTTGAACTGGATCACTGTGGATATTGTTTTGTTAAACCCATTTCTCACATATACACCTGGCATGGTGCTGTGCCTTTGGGTGCGGTGGTGAACACTCCTGAACAAGATGTCAGGCAGTCCTAGCTTGGATGTCTAACTCCTATTTTATTTCCCACACTGACCATAATAATAATAATAATAATAATAATAATAATAATAATAATAA
>JAAGVU020000025.1:22955376-22966380 GCA_011763525.2 Mormyrus iriodes
TCCGGGATAGGCTCCGGACCCCCCGCGACCCGAAATGGAATAAGCGGTTCTGGAAAATGGATGGATGGATGGATTTTAAGTATGCAAAGTGTGACTTTAATTAAAATTTTAATTACTATTAATCAGTGGTTGACACAGGTGTTATATAGAAATTACCTTTGACTGAATCAAATTGTTATGTTTCTAATATAATTTCCATAATCTAAAATTTTCACGCTCTCTGCTTTTTGATTACAGTATTTATCATCTCTTGCGCTGAGTATCTTGGAGCGAATCGACACTCTGTCCAGGGTGCTGAAATCCACCCGGATCATAAAGTCCTTCCTCTCTAATTCTTTTGATTTAACAACATGGGTGATTGACACCTATCAGTTGTGCCACTGCATTGCATGAATAGTCAAAGTGCTTCGATATCTGTCCTGTGAACTTTATAATGCGATACCATAATCTTTATGGGGGGTCGGGATGCTGTTCTTGTGACCGGAAGGTCATTGGTTTCTGGTAACAACTGAATAAGCCTGGGTAGTAATATTGTAAGTTTAATATGGACACAAGGCATAGCTCTGTCTGAGTCCCAGTGTTAATCAGCTGCACCATTAACAACACTCAGGTCTGCAATTCAGAATCTCAGTGCTGGTTGCATGAGGTGACCAAACGGAGACTGTGAAGCCTGCGATTTCTTCTGTACTTCAGCCCACCCACTTCTGTCTCTGCAGGGTACCATGAGATCTAGATGCAGTGTGGATGACCCCCCGGGTGACATTAGCTCTGGTATTCCCTGCCTGGCCAGTGACACCTGCACGCACGAGGATGGGAAGCTCAACAGTGATCCTCGAAAGGAGAAAGAGGGGGAGAAGGACGTGTCAGGAACCTTGACATTGCCCCAGAAATCTTCCCTGTTCCCCAACCGGAAACATGGGCTGGTGGATCTTTCCAAAGAAGACCTTATCCGTTTGCTGGGTGTTATGGAGGGAGAGGTTCAGGTGGGATTTCGAGTGGAGAGACATGGCCTGAGCTGTTCACAGGAGCAACACAACACAGACTAGTAATGTTCATCAGCTCTCTGTTAGATAACTATACCCAGAGTTTCCCAACCCGGTACTCGGGGACCGAGAGGCTTTGTGGTGCTTAGGGTGTCTCATTACGTTGTTTTAGGTATATTTTGTGAAGTGGTGTTGGAGGATGTGTTTTTTTTCATGGTCCAGGAATAACGGATTTTTGGAGACGCATGTTTTTCATTGGACTGATGATTTATAACATTTAGATTTGATTTAACAGCAGAAGCTTCCTATCAAGCTTTTTATTGGCTGCGTGATTTTAGATTGGTGATTTTAAAAAAGGCCAATTTTAATTATGCTCTGACAAGTGTCTGTGACATTTAGCAAGTGGGATCAGTTTTTAGTTCTATTAAAAACTATTTTTTTAAATTTGAAAATCACGTTGCTTCGTTACAGTTACAGATTTTTCGAGTTAGCTACCATATGAAAACAGGGCAATGTGTCACTTTCTTTCATGATGGGTAGTACCTTTTGGTAACCACTAGGGGGGAGTAATGCTCTATTGCAGTAGGTGCCATGCAAGAAATAAGCTGTCCTTTCATATGCCTTGCAAGATACAGTAATGTGAATCATTTTCATATAATTACAAATTGCTGGCCAATGTTTTTAATAAGCATGTTTGCATTTTTTTGTCAGTTTTCATTATTGGTTTAGCATGTTTTGTGTACACTAGCAACTTTCATTGCTATGGTTTGTGTGTGTGTGTGTTTGCTTTCTGGCACTTGCCAAGCTGTCATTATAAATAAGAAACTGTTCTTATTGCTTTGCCTGGTAAATTAGAAAAACATCACTTTAGCTACATCGAGTGGTATGCTTTTGTACTGCATGCTGTACCATTAACTCCACTGAATGTGATGATCGCTGTCATTACACGGACTTAAGTTCTTGGCCTGTGTTTGCTTGGATGCCTTTGAGGCTTTTAAGTATGAAAAAAAAACTTTCTCCTCTATATCTCAAATCCATTTTCCCCACAGGCCCGAGAGGACATCATCCACATCTTGACCTCCCAGCATGCCCCCCCCGAGGCCCTAAAAAGCCACTATGCCTCTGCTGGCCACCTGGAGGCGCTGCAGGCGCTGCACCGAGATGGCTTCCTGACCAACCCCAGGCGCCCCGGAGATCAGGTGTATGAGAAGCCAATGGCTGAGGTAGGTTACCAACAGGGACTCACTGGTGTGGAAAGTAAGATGAACTCAGTACAAGTACGAGTGCCGGTGCATTAGAATTCTTTGGTTTTCACATATCCCATCTATCTCTCTTTCGAGACATTCACACATACAGGTCTGGAAAAAATTAAGAGACCACAGCAAAATTTTTTGTTTCACTCATTCCTCAATTTATCAGTGTGCGCCTGTGTAAAATATACATTTTGCAAATTGCAGCCTGGTTTTTCTCCATTTCTCATTAATGAAAGGCTCCTTCCTTGCTTTGTGGGACTTCAGTCCTGCTTCTAGGAGCCTGATACAGACTGTCCTAGCAGTGCACTTCACACCTGCACTTAATGCATCTCATTCCTTTTGAAGGTCACTTGATGTCATCCTCTGATTCATGAGAAACTGTCGGATAAGTTGACGGTCATCTCTGGCATTAGAAAGTCACTACTACCCTCTACCTTGCTGGTTTCTGTCGTTCCCAGTGTCTCCTGCTTCACCTTATTCTTGTGTACTGCTGTCTTCGAAACTTTGAGCCTGGAAGCAGCCTGCTGCTCAGCGTAGCCTCTGCCAGCAGAACCAGGATTAAACCAGGATTTAAAAATGGAGCCTCTTAATATTTTCCAGAGCTGTATATATAGGTTAGACCAAAGTTTGAAGTCCCTGGAGTACTTTGACTGGTTGAATACCTTACTCAAGAGCCCAATGGAGATGTGACTATTCTACCGAGGATGGGATTCAAACTGGCAACCTTCTGATCACAGGCACAGAGGCCTAACTCACTATTTGCTTTCCCTTTAAAAAATTTAAATTTGATACTCCTGTCCTGCTGACCCCCAGTGGTTTGTATACCGGCCCTGTGGACAGGGCCCCACAGAGGCTGCAGTTGACACGGTCTGTCTCCCCATCTCCTAGCTGGACAGGCTGGAGGACAAGCACCGCGAGACCTACCGGCGCATGCTGGGCCAACTGCTGCTGGCAGAAAAGTGCCACAGGCGCACCGTCCTGGAGCTGGACGGCGAGAAGCAGAAACACGCCGACTACATGGCCAAGAGCGATGACTTCACCAACCTGCTGGAACAGGAGAGGGAGAGGTGAGCGGGGGGGACGCAAACCAGGGGGGAAGGGCGCTGCAGGCCGGTGTCGAGAAGCACAGAGGGCTGGAAGTTCAAATCCCAGGACTGGAAATGTATACAAATCTTATACAAATGCAGCTGATTTATTTGCATGTTACATGCATTTTTTTGAGAGGAGGCGCGTTCATACGATCCCTGGAAAAACTGGGGTTAAGGGCCTTACTTAGGGACCCGACAGTGAAATCACTCTGCCAGTTCTGAGATTTGACCCAGCAACCTTCTGAAAACAGGCACAGGATCCTAACCCACCCATATATCAGTCCATTTCTGTTGCACTTTAAGCAATGCCAGGTGCTGCTCAGTTCTAAGACCAAAGGCCTATGAGTTCTGACCCGGAAGGGGAATGAATTTGAGAGCTGCTGTAGGGGAACACGGTCCAAAGTCTGACGCGTTCCGGATGAATGACACCATATGCCTCCACTCTCCAAACACACTGAAGGTCACCAGGGAGTCATGGTCAGTCACCCCGGCCAGTTCCTCTTCAGCTTAGAGCTTTTACACTCTTCTGACCCAGAGAGTGTGAAAATAGTAACACTCTGGGGACAACTTTGGATCTTGTTTTCAAAATTCATATATAACTTAATTTTTACATTTTAATCAAATGTCCTGCTGTCTTCAGGAAGCAAGCGAGAGGTAAACAGACCTCAGCTTTGATGAGCCTGGTTCTAATCAGATTTCAGCTGAAGGGTATTTGGACCTATAACACATGGGTTGACACCCCTTGCAGCCTGCAGTGCCCCTTCCCGCCGTGGCCCTCCCTAAAATCACCCCCCCCACCCCAATGGGTATATTCCTGGCCTTTCAGCACCCTGACACCACACATTCCTGCCTGCTGCAGTCATCCCACCCCCCCTGCCTGGCATGTCATGCTACACTGCCTCTCTTTCAGCTGACGTCACAAAGGGGGTCGGGGTGGGGGGGGGGGGTCAGTCACCTTCAGAAAGCGAAGGGGGGGCGAATACAAGGGTTACCCACACAACCCCAACACCCAGAAGAGAGGTGTCTGGCTTGACCTAAGCCACCAAAACAACAATCCTAAGCTGTGTGTTTTTTTAGGTTGGAAAGGGAAAGGCATCAAATATCTCCAGACAATTTGTTTATTTCACAGACGCTTTTAGCCAAAGGTACGTGCAGTTCAGAAAGCAGGGTCAGCCAGTCCCAGGAGCAATTGGGGGTTTATGGCCTTACTCAGTGGGCCAACGGTACAATCACTCTGCCAGCTCTGATTTGAACCAGCAACCTCCTATGACATCACAGTGTCCCAACCCGCTGAGCCACACATTGCTGCCCTAAGGATAAACAAGTTGCAGAAGGACTGTGTGGCTTTTCTTAAAGACCTAATGGCAGAATAGGTCACACTTCTCATGCTTACCCACTAACCAAACTCCACACCTAATGAGTGATGAGTGTCCGCTTCTGTCTCACCGCCCCGACGGCGATTCCGTCGCTGTCACCGAGCTCATTACCACAGGAGTGGGGAGGCTTCGCATTCTGTGTGCGGCTAAAGTCTGACGCTTTCTGTAAGAAGACGGGCGTGTGAGATTTTATCACAGGCCATCCAACGAGACATCCACACGCTGTCAATGAGACATCCCCCATGGGGGAGAGTGAACATTCTTTCAAACTTTTCCCATTTACACTGTCTGTCAGCGAGGCTTTGGAAGCTTCAAGCGTGGAAAGTATCATTAGAATTATTATTTTACAAGCACGTGTTCGATATTCTGCGGCTGTCTGGCTACGATTCAGGATCCGCTCTGGCCTGCTGCTGTCGCTGGGCCGTCACTGGGTTCCCTGTGATGTTTTGTTTTGATGGCTTGTCACGCACAGCTTTATGACAGTCCTGCTGAATTGATGGACTGTGGGTTTAAAAGGAATTCTTCAGGCAGTATAAAAAAGACCGCTTTGCAAGATCATCTGTCCTGGGATTTCCACATCAAATGTGTACAATCCAGAAATATCCTATTTTAGTTACCCAATTTTATATTTCAGTCTAATTATTCTGTAAGATTAAGGGAAAAACTCAAATCACTGCTGAACTAAATGTCGTCCCTGGCTACTGTACTATTAATCATTAATCTGCAGTAATTTGTGCTTTAATTGCAGTGTTTGCCCTTATGTTCTGTGTGTTTCTGGATCATTACGGTTGTTTAGTAAATGCATTAGGTAGTCGTTTCTTTTATTGAACACAAACGCTGTCTCCAGTGCTGTATTCCATTGGGACATACTTCCTTAGATCAGTTAGCAAAATCGTGCGAGAGAGAGAGAGAGAGAGAGAGAGAGAGAGATGCACATCAGGAAAAAATAAAATCACAAGGAACTTGCCTGGCACCTCCTCCACAAAGTCCAAATTAGGACAGCCCAATTCCTGCCATATATGGGAGGGGTGACATCAGCCAATGGTCCAGTGCTGTTTCCCACAGCATTCACCTTCACTGTTGTGGTGACGTGGTTGGAATGTGATGGCTGGCTCCCCGCGAATTGGCGGCCCAGGCTGACCTGTCTTGGGGGCTTTGTCGGCTTTGTGCAGCAGGGAACCTGTTTGGCGCACACCTACCTTTGGTCCATCCCGCGCGGAGGGTAAGTGCGCGTGATCTGGGCTAGGGATCATTTTGCCAGTTCTCTGTACGCGCTGCACGGAGAGGCCGGGTTGGGGGGTGGGGCTCTGCCAGTGAAACGTATTCTTTCTGGCAGGGGTGCCTTTACAGGAGGTGAGGACCCCCGCACATAGTAGACCACTTGTTGCTGGCTCATTAGAAGTTATGACACGGAGGTAGACCTCACCATGGGGGGGCGGGGGGTGGGGGCAAGCTAAGTTACACATTTACCCTTTCTCTGTGCTGTGCTCTTCTATTTCAGTGACTCAGGTACAGCACTTTGTAACCAGATACCGATTTCACGCTGTGAGATTCGTTCAAGCCTGACCGGGTCGGTAACCCAACACGACATAGGGTCCACACCCCCCCCCGACACAAACCCCCTTTTTCCACTCACTCACCAAGCCTTCATCTGTACCCCCTTCTCCTCCTCCATCTCTCATCTGTGCCACAGTTCTTCCAGCTTCTGGTATTGGTGAACTTGTGGGCTAGTGGCCTGCATTTGTGTCGGGCCAGATATCTGTGCCTTTAAGGATGTCTGGTAACTAGCGGTTCATATAGTGTGATTCGTGAAATGTGTGGTTAGTGTTCTCGGTGGCGCACCAAAAGAATGTAATGATTCTTGATGCAGTTTTAGAATCTTTTGCAGTCCTAAGACAAACTACACCTCATGTGTTTTGATTTTTCCACCCTGTCAGATTAAAACATTTGCTGGAGCAAGAGAGGTCCTACCAGTGCCGGAAGGAGAGGGATCACAGCAAGAGGCTGGAGAAGGTGAGGGCGGAACTGGTCAAACTCAAATCCTTTGCCCTGATGCTGGTGGATGAACGCCAGCTTCACCTCGAACAGATCGACCAGCACAGCCAGAAGGTGCAGGGCCTGGTCCAGAAGCTTCAGGACAAAGAGCAGAAGCTGAGTCTGCTGAACCGAAGGGCGAGAGAGGACAGCCAAAAGGTAGCGAGGCTGGAGGCCGAGCTGGAGCATAAGGTGGCCAAATTCGGGCAGGAGCATGAAGAGACGACCACCAAGCTGGCCAATCAGGAGTCCCAGAACCGGCAGCTGCGGTTGAAGCTGGCTGGCCTGGCCCGCAAGATCGAGGAACTGGAGGAGAGCAACAAGGTGCTTAAGACGTCTGAGGAGGAGCTCCAGGAGCTCAGAGACAAAATCAGCCAGGGGGAGTGTGGTGACGCCAGCCTCGTGGCGGAACTGGAGAAGCTACGCAAGAGAGTAATGGAGATGGAGGGCAAGGATGAGGAGATCACGAGGATGGAGAGCCAGTGCAGAGAGCTGAGGACGAAGCTGCTTGAGGAAGAAAACCACAGCAAGGACCTTAAACTCGAGGTGGAGAAGCTCCAGAAGAGGATGACGGAACTGGAGAAACTGGAGGGGGCTTTCAGTGTGAGTAAGATGGAGTGCTCACAGCTGCACGTCAGCCTGGAGAAGGAGAAGAACTTGTCAAAGGAGCTGGCAGGAGAACTAGAACTGCTGAAGAGTCGCGTGAAGGAGCTGGAGAGTTCAGAAGCAAGGCTGGAAAAGGCAGAGGTAAGCTTAAAAGATGACCTCACCAAGCTTAAGTCACTTACGGTGATGATGGTGGAGGAACGGAAAAGCATGGCTGAAAGAATCCGCCAAGAGGAGAAGAGGAGCCATGATTTCAATAAAATGTTTAAGACTGAGCAAGGCAAGGTCATGGAGGTCACCGAAAAGCTCATTGAGGAGAGCAAGAAGCTGCTCAGGCTGAAGTCAGAGATGGAGGCAAAGGTCTCCTCTCTCACCAAGGAGAAGGATGGGCTAAAAACCAAGCTGGCAAGTGAAGAAAAGAAGTGCAAAGATCTGAGCTCAAATGTAAGCTTGATGAAACAGAGGATAGAGGGCATTGAGAAGGCTGAAATGGAAGCTTCGCTGAGCAAGATGAAGATGGAGCCTGGGGGATGCTCAGATTCTCCGGGCCAAAATGACAACCGAGTTAAGGAACTGACCTTGGAAATTGAAAGGTTAAAGAACCGCCTTAAACAGCTGGAAGTTGTGGAAGGAGACCTGATGAAGACCGAGGATGAGTATGATTTGCTAGAGAAGAAATTCCGGACCGAACAAGACAAAGCTAACATCCTCTCCCAGCAGCTGGAGGAGATGAAGAGCCAGATAGCGAGGAATAAAGCGATAGAGAAAGGAGAGGCTGTGAGCCAAGAGTCAGAGTTACGGCAGCGCTACAAGCTAGAGGAGGCGAAGACCAGAGAGCTCCAGGTGGACGTTTTGGCCCTCAAGGAGAAGATCCATGAGCTGATGAACAAGGAGGACCAGCTCTCCCAGCTGCAGGTGGACTATTCTCTCCTTCAGCAGCGGTTTGGGGAAGAGGAGAAGAAAAGGATGAGCATGAGCCACCAAGTTCTCAGCCTCACGAAGGAACTGGAGGTCACGAAACGCTACAGCCGTGCCTTGCGGCCCAGCATGAACGGCCGGAGGATCGTGGACGTTCCCGTGACATCGACCGGTGTGCAAACAGACATGGCGATCAATGAGATTGCCGAGGAGGAGACTCCCGCCCTGTTCATCAAGAAATCTGTCCAGGAGGAGAACCACATTATGAGCAACTTGCGGCAGAAGGGTCTGAAGAAGCCAGCGGACAGACCAACCGTGCTGGAGCGTTACCCTCCTGCAGCGACTGAGGCGACCATGAGGAAGTCCTGGATCCCCTGGATGAGGAAAAAGGATGGCATGATGCAGAGCAGCACCGAGAAGCCGGTGCACACCAACGGAGAGCCATCCCGCTCTGAGCTGACAGTGCCCCAAAAGCAAGGCCAACCTCTGCACATCCGGGTGACCCCCGACCACGAGAACAGCATAGCCACCTTGCAGATAAGCAGTCCTGCCAAGGACTTTTTCTCCAGCACCACCGTCATCCCCACTGTGGGCCTTCAGAAGCCACGTATAACCATCATTCCAAGTCCGTCCACCATGTCCCCAAGCCAAAAGGCTAGTGAAAGCTCCCAGGGTCCAAAGAGGGCGAAGTCCCCAGTCACCATAACTACCATCTCCAGGGCTAAGTCACCTGAGGGGAAGAAGGCATCTGTATGTGAAAGACCCACCTCCCCAGTCTCCATCATGACCGTCAGCACCTCTGCCATGCCTGATCTCTCGAGCTCGCCAGAGTCACAGGAAATGACGATGGGCCGGGCGGTGTTCAGAGTGACCCCCGAAAAGCAGACGGTGCCCACGCCCATCAGGAAATACAACTCCAACGCCAGCATCATCACGACCACCGAGGACAACAAGATCCACATCCACCTTGGGGCCCAGTTCAAGAGGCCACCGGAGAGCGGGAGCCCCACCATCACTGTGACGGCCGAGTGCAAAGAGGCAGCCACTGGTACGGTGCTGCGCTCCCCCCAGCACTGTGCTGCAGCCAAGACGCCGGCCGGAAAGGTGACAAGCAGCATCATGATTACCCCTGTCACAACCGCACCATCCAGACAAACACCGTCTCTGGTGAGTACCACCTCTGCGCACAGGAACCTACGGATCACGGTCCAGGTAGCATTAATGCCAAATCCTTCTTATCATTCACTTAACTTTAATGTGAAATCAGCTCGCTTCTGCACCCTGGTGGGAATGTGAGGAACGTGCTATATGTACCTCAGTTACAGGCCGTGAGAATCTTGATAAGTACGCGGACCATTTGTCTGAACAAGCTGTCTGTACACTGTACAGTGACTGAACGTGCCTGGCCTAGTTTTGAGATGGATTGTCTAAACTGCAGGAGGTCTGCAGTGAGCGTGAACGGTTAAAGCGTGTCGGTGGGACACCGTGGGCTGTTACGCTGTGGGGTATAACGTGGCCTTTGTCACGATGATGGATGGTGCAGTCGTGAGCGTTTCATTAACGTCCATCCTGACGACTCCGTAATGAAGTAGCGTGGAGCTACAGAAAACAGGTTTCACACAGCTGCGTTTATGCACACACAGGGTTGATCACTGTTACACAGACACACACAGACAGACAGACACAAACAATCACATCCGGGCAGCCTCTCTTCCTCTATCTAGCTTGACATTCATCACTGACCTTTTAGGTTATAAGAGACACTCACTCAGCCTCATCATAACACATGATCCATAACAAAACAATTGCTTTATTTGTCACATACCCAGTTATACTCAGTACAATCTGCCGTGAAATTCTTGTCTGCATCTCCAAGACTGTGAAACAGAGGACGTACATTTAAAGAAACAAAACATTACAAATTAAACAAAAATAAATATCAATAAGTAGATCCCAGTGAGATCAGAAGTTTTTAAGTTCATTTTTGTTACTATTTAGAAGGACTGAGTGCTCCTGGCCATAGAAGGATAATGAATAGACTAGTTAGGATTTCCCAGCTGGTAAACCATATTGTTCAGGAGAACTTTCTAGTAGATATCCTTTGTGCTCCTATAAAGCCTGCCCCCCAAGCTAGTGCGTATTCATTCCTTTTATCTCATGCTTTCCAGGATGGGCAGTCTTCGAGGGTGGCGCCCACCCGTATCCCCATGTCCAAGGGCATGAAAAGTGCCAAGGTGGCTGTTGGACCCCCCAGCATCTCCACCGTGACAAAGGTGGAGTCACGGGCTGAGGGCCAGTCGATGAAGATTGAACTAAAGAGGTCCACCGCTGGAACCTCTGCCCCCCCCACCGGGGGAAAGGGTTGAGGACACTTTTTATTTTATTTTTGTGGGTTGTGCTGGTTGAGGAACCTGATCTACCTCCCCTTGGTAGCCTATTAGAAAAACAGGGAATCTACTGTACCATGGGCTGGAAGACCCACCTCTCCTTTACCTGCTACTATGACAGGAACAGGATGCCCCATCTCTCCTTTACCTGCTCCTATGACAGGAACAGGAAGACCTGCCTCTCCTTTACCTGTTCCTATGACAGGAACAGGAAGACCTGCCTCTCCTTTCCCTGTTCCTATGACAGGACCAGGATGTCCCGCCTCTCCATTCTCTGTTCCTATGACAGGATCAGGATGCCCTGCCTTTCCTTTACCTGTTCCTATGACAAGAACAGGATGCCCTGCCTCTCCTTTACC
>JAAGVU020000025.1:22966480-23011657 GCA_011763525.2 Mormyrus iriodes
ATGACAGGATCAGGATGCCCTGCCTTTCCTTTACCTGTTCCTATGACAAGAACAGGATGCCCTGCCTCTCCTTTACCAGGAAGTGAGCCACCAGAAGTATCTGCCAAGCCGTTCAAGGAGTTATGGACAAAATCAAAAAAAAGCCTGTCTGTCTTAACATAAGCCCATGGCTCACGTTATTTTTTAAATGGAGTGTTCTTCCTTTTGCATGTTTGAGGTTTTTGGCTTGCATCCATGACTTGTCTCACACAGGAGCCTTTGCTGGTTCATTTTTTGTACCACTTTCTATGATATACTGTACACAATCCCTTTGTTTCATATGAGAGAGAATAAAGTGTTAAAAAATTTGAAAAAGCTACCCTCTGTGATATTACGAAGATCTACAACACACTACTTATGCCTAAAAAGTTCTGAAAGTGAAAAATTAAAAACTCAGAATGGTAATTTATTACACAGCAATTAAGACAACCGGTACTTAGCACCAAAGGTTTTTATTAACAAAAAATATATTTTAAAATCTATATCTTCTTATATTCCATAACATACTGTATTTATCAATAACATCACAGGTGAGTTAAATGGTGCTTTGTAATACCGACAAGAAATGAAATCTCAGTATTTATACCATTATTATGGAATAATGGTGAAATTGCATGTTAAATATTGATAGTAACAGGGTTAAAATGCTTTTAGCCCTTTAGACATCATCTTTAAGCAAATATAAACCAATTATTGGGGATTGTAGAGCTGCGATGAGTAGCTGCCCCATCCTGGGTTGTTCCTTGCCTTGCGCCCTTAGCTTCCCGTATAGACTTCGGACTCATCGCAACCCTGAATAAGACCAGCAGTTGCAGAGAATGGATCCATGGATGGGAATGATAAATTATGTATTATGGCATAAATCATTACCAATGACTTTTTTTGGAATTAGAAAGTCGTCTGCCAAAAAATAAAAAATAAAACAAATTTTCCACGTGACTAGAGAAACAGGGCAGGTCGTGACCGTCAACAGAGCGAGCAGACTTCAAACAGATGGATGATGTGTATCCAGTTATCCAAACCCGGCGAACTGAATGCAATTGGTGCATCACAGATTCCAATAGAAAAAGAGATCTGAATAGGAGACTATCAGCAAAGCTACAGTCACGGATATAAAGCTATGGAGATTCTCGAAGGAATGGCGGACAAGAGAGTTTGGGAACGCAATTTAATTTAAAGGTACAGGTCTTTTTTGGGGGTGGGGGGGTGGCAAAGAATTCAAATTAAATATTTCATTTTTGAGAATGAAAAGATTTTTAAATAATTTTGAATAATAAAGATTTCATTATTTAAAATAATACAAATAACACTGTTATTAGGCTAATAAAGGATAAGTAAATGGCGCCTTTGATTTTTTTTTTGGGGGGGGGGTTCCCCTGTTTTAGACGCCCCCTAATGTTACGACAGGACCTACTTCTCATTGCGCCTGCTCATTCTGTGGGTGAAGGACAGTGCTGCCAAGTCTCACGGAACAAACAAGCAACCTCATCCTTGAAAACAAGCCGAAAATAAGCCCACTGTGCAAAGTAAGACGGAAAAATCTAGGCCAAAAACCAGCCTAGTATACAGGACCACATGGAACACTGTTTGTCCTGTGTTTGACGCGTGATACAGGAGAAGTATGCGGCAATACAGCCGCATACATACAATAAATAGCCTTGCTTTCGAAAATAAAAATACCATATACCGTGGTATAATCTATTAACAGTATGACGGTATGAAAAATGAATTAAGATGACGACTGAGATTAACTGTATTGATCCCAGCGGGGAATTACTGCACAAGCATATTCTAAACCGATGGCAGCATTTGATGGCATGATGTCGTTCCGGTTTTAAGATATTTTATGCACGTAAGCCTATGCCAGCTGTCAAATGCCACTCGTTTGATCGATAATTGTCTGTAGTTAAATTTCCATTAATATCTGAATAATTTCTTCGAATGAAGAATCTATTACATTATAAAAATCAGGATTAGGTTAAAAAACCCTAAATCTACAACCACAAAATGAAAACAACCCCCAAAAAACGCAACCCGCAACTCAATGAAATTATAAGCGACTTCAGAAAAAAAATCGCCTTTAATAGACGGACTTAGCAACATTGGTAAAGGAAGGCACGTGTGGGACTCCGCAGACTACGGTGGGCGTGACCAAACCAGAGTGGGCGGTTTTCGGGCATGTAAGCCAATGAGAGCAGACGGATTTCAACCGGGTGTACCTGATTGGCTAAAAAGATAAGCGGTGCAGTTGATAGAGCGCAGGAAATTTAACCAATGGGAGAAAAATATGGTTTTGTGCGGTGTAATTTTACTCCACAAAATAGCAACGAAGCAAAATTTGATATTTGTCAGAGTACTGTCCGAAAGTGCAGTATTTTATACAGTGCAACTCCGGTATTTTCAAACAAATTTTAGATATACGCGGTATTGTGAAATCTAGCATTGTACTAGTAAACCCAAAATACTGCAGTATACCATATTAGCTTAATACCGTCCAAGCCTATCAAAAGTACATTTTGAAACGAATCCTAAGTCTAGCTATCTAACCACTTTAAATGTTAAGTAATATTGTCTATAGCAGATAATAAGATTCATACTTAATACTTTACCATCTATTAGTGTATGAAGTTGAATGATTCAGTTTTTGGCTGTTAGCATAACGACGTGGCCCACCTAAGAATGCGTGTGAGCCTTTGTATGGGCAGCATGCTACAGTGGACTACAGGCTACTATATAAGACACACTGATGTCGAAATTTCGTGTCCAATTATTATGCGTCCAAGGACTGCAATAGTCAGCTGGGTTGAGACCATCAGTAAGTTACGCTAAAACATTTCTTACTTAAGAAGCAGGAATTGGTCACCAAAGGAAATTCGTTTTCTGCTCAATGGAAATGTTTTGGATTTCCATTCCGCAAGTACTTTGAGTCTGTTGGTACAACAGGCGGCAATACCACCAACTTGACACTCCATCATTATATAATAAGTTCTGTTTTCCTATAGTTAATTTTTGCTAAATTTCTCTTTTTTATAAATATTGCAACATGTATTGCAAAAATTTCACACATTACTCTATGATTATTTTCCCACTATCGTTCAGCATTATTTCCCGTTAATGCACACAAATGACTAGAATTTCGGTATCGGCGATACCAACCTTGGTATTGGATCAAATCGGATCGAAAGGAAAATCAGTGGTTTCGCCCATCCTTAGAGTAAAGGTACGTGTACGTTAAGCGCACCACAAATATGGGATAGCTGGAACTGGTTAAAATAGACGCAGCAAGTGGTTCTGCATATGAAATATACTTACATGCATGATATCCCTGTATGATAAGAATAATATGTATTCCATTATATATATATATATATATATATATATACAGTCTGAAAAAATTTACAATAAACAAATACATTTTTAGATAAACATTTATATTGGTGCTGTTTAGATGTAGTAATAATTATACTAATATGTACTATAATAATTAACGAAGGTGGTGGCGTACAGCAGGTGAAGTATGGCGTCCAGTAGGTGGCGCTCGCGCTGTAATGACGTCTCGTCGCTCAGCCTCCGCGGCGCTGCAGGTCTCGGCCGCTAGGGGGAGTACGCCGGCGGTCATTTAAAGATGGATGCCTGTTTGCGCTGAGTGTCTGTGGCCGCTGTCGTTTCCCTGAAGCCGCCGAACGCCGTTTCACACGCCAGCCAGGCGCTTAGAAGCCATATCCGCTGCTTGTTTCTCCAGTTACGGTAGTAAAGACGCGCAGCCATGATGGCGTCCGGGTACAGCGCGAAGGAGGAAGACGGCCACCATCCCGGGGCGTCGGGAGCGGCCGGGAGCGGGGTGGCCAAGAGCAAAAAGCCCGATAACACCGCCTTCAAGCAGCAGCGGCTGCCCGCCTGGCAGCCCATCCTGACGGCCGGCACCGTGCTGCCCGCCTTCTTCGTCATCGGCCTGATCTTCATCCCCATCGGAATCGGCCTCTACGTCACGTCCAACAATATAAAGGAATTCGAGGTCAGGTTACGGGCTTGTCTCGTTTGCATCCCGGGGGATTGTTTGCGTTGAAGCGATCGCCCGAAATTGCTTTGGATTTGGTGGCGACGTTTTGCAATGCCTCTTTTTTTCTGAATAACAATAAATTCAACCTTGCAAAACGAGTTCGGGCAAGGCAGATCTCCGGTATTATACTGAATACAATGTAAACACGGGTTGCATTGATTCAGCCGGAAAAAACTGCAGCTATGATGCCTGATTGCAATGTGGTGTAGTAACTTTTATGTGGATCCACCTAGGAACTGTCAGATCTCTGTTTTTCATGGCGAATCCACCAGCAAGTACAGTCAGGGCTCATTTACAGGTCGTTTAAATTTTTGCAATTATGTTGTCTTTAGCCCTTGCATGAACGACGCGTCTCCCGTGTCCTTGCAGATTGACTACACGGGTGCTGATATGTCCAGCCCGTGTTTTAACTGCTCCCAGGGCTCGAGCTGGAACAGCACCTCTCCCTGCCGCTGCTCCATCGCCTTCACTCTCGACCAGCCCTTTGAGGTGAATTATAATCCCCTACAGACCTTAACTTCCACCTTACCTATATATGTGCTGGGTTAGGGTGATTGTGAGCTCAAAAACTTGTCAAAGTAACATCTGTGAGGTTCTTTCAGCTGGCAAATAAGTGAGGGTCCAACATTAACCCGGTGTCTTTTGAACTTTATGAAACTAGATGCCATTTTTAAATTCTTTGTATGCAATAACGTCATTCAGCTCTATTAATTATACATTGCATCACTGAAAGCTTTCGTTACTCCTCAGGAGTACATGGCAAATGTTACTGTGTTTGGAATGGGCTGTAATGGACCTGGCCTTCTTCTTTGGGTCGATGCTTTTCTATTTTTAAATCTGTCCTTGTAGTAACTTTCCTGTCTGAGAAATTGTTTGTTATGAAACCGTACCACAACCACAGGGTATTCTACTGTATTACAGAATATTTTGTGGTGTTTGATATTCCCTTTTTTCAGATGTTATGACAAAAAGAGTCATAGCCATTATGGAACATAAATTCCAAACAAATCAGTTTTTTTATACGTCTAAGAGATACTCACTGGATGCAAATCCATATCAGAGCTATTGCTTTCAGTCCAGTGTACCTGTGATACAAAGTGACTTGTTTTGAGAATTAAGTTGGACAATGTTTCTGCGTGAATATATGCTGTCACTGAAGGGCAGTTTTCTTGTTTCAACTGTTGTCTTGTAGAGCAATGTGTTCATGTACTACGGACTGTCCAACTTCTACCAGAATCACAGACGTTACGTGAAGTCGAGGGATGACAGCCAGCTCAATGGCGACAAGTCGTCGCTGAAGGTACGCGGAACCCTGGGCTTTGCTCACAGAAGGTTCTGGAGTGAGTTAGCCTCCTCGTTTGTGTGGTTTTATACCGTGAAAGTGCTGCGTTTGCCAGAAGACGTTCTTTCTGTAGTTCAGCGAGAGATGTCTCAGTACCACATATTACAGGTGCTCCTGTACTTATGAAGAATAGAAAGATACTTTATTGATCCCCTGAGGGAAATTGGTTAATGGTTTATGATGGGGTTACATTCCCATGAACCCATTGTAAGTGGAAAATATCATAAATCGCATATGAATATGATAAGTAAATAACTACTCTTAATAAATTAATTTCTGTAACTAAATACCAGTAATTGACAAGTAAACTATTCAATACAACTTTATCTGGTTAAACAGAACGATACATTGTTAAACACTGTATGAGATGTTTACACCTGCGATCGTGTGGCTGGGTGGATGCTCGGCATTAGTGGATATTGTCACATGGCATTTCACTAGCCAGGGAGCAGACCAAAAATTAAAGCTGACTTCAGAATGACTGTCACTATCACGCCATCGTAAAGTCGAAATATCGTAAGTTGGACCATCGTAAAACGAGCAGCGCCAGCGCCGCATTAAATGCAGTTTCTCATGCACAGAATCCCAGTAAGGAGTGTGAACCATATCGCACCAGTGAAAACAAGCCGATCGCCCCGTGTGGCGCCATTGCCAACAGCCTTTTCAATGGTAAGACCTTTTTTCACGCTTGTATGGACAGAGGTAAGAAATCAGAGGTAAGAAATTGTATGTAGATGCTGCAGTGACTGCAGGCTCCCCGGGTTATTCCCCTAGACACTTTGGAGCTGTTCTATATTGACCCCAACGGCACTAGGACCCAGATTCCCCTGGTGAAAAAGGGGATTGCGTGGTGGACAGACAAGCATGTGAAATTCAGGAACCCAGGTGGAAACAATGTAAACCTCAGTACAGTCTTCCAAGGTAAGCTGATATTGATGTAGTCATATACTATAGTTTTCTGTCTGTGGTTTTCTTCCCTGTTATCCTGTAGGTGGATTGTTGGGTCTTTATATCAGTGTAGTGATTTGAGGATATGGACTCCTAACATTAAGGTTGCTGGTTCAAGTCCCCATTCTGCCATGTTTGCAGCAACATCGGAAGGTTCGAGTTCTGTCCTCCAAAAGGTTCAGGTTTGGGTCCCATTTGTCCCGTATTAAATACATCTTGGCTTAATCTGTTTGTAAAATGTCTTTGTAAGATTTAAGCTGAGGAGGTTTGGCTTCTGCCCTTGCGTAGGCACGGCCAAGCCTGTAAACTGGCACAGACACGTGTACGAGCTGGACACAGACGCCGAAAATGACGGCTTCATTAACGAGGATTTCATAGTGTGGATGCGCACAGCAGCCTTGCCCACCTTCCGCAAACTGTACCGCATCATCCAGAAGAAAAGCACCATGACCCCCACCCTGCCAAGGGGCAACTACACCCTGGATGTCACCTATAGTATCCTTCTGTCGGGCAAGACCTTGAAATTATTACATCATCTGGTTAGTTGTTGATTGCATTGTTTAGAATTTGTCAACAATGGTGTTTCTCAACTCGGTCCATGGGGACCCCACGGACAGTCCACGTTTTTGATCCCTCCCTGCTCCCAGTACACCTGAATCAAACAATGGAGCAGTCAGGTAAACTGAATACGTGGTACAGGGGCAAAAATGTGGACTATCTGGGGGTCCCCAAGGACTGGATTGAGAAACATTGGTCTGAACAATAAACAGTCATGTATGGAAAAGTCAACCATTTTCTCAATAAGGGTTTAAGCTTATTCTCCAGTCATTATCGTGTGTGTGATTTTGTCATTTGTAAAGCAGTGGGCTGAGATCTTCACCGCTGCTGCCTAGCTTGTTGCTTGTGGCACCGTCCCATCCTTGACAGAGTGACCCCAGACTATCCCGTGTTAAGCTTCGAGGGCCGTAAGCGCATGATCCTGAGCACAATTTCCTGGATGGGAGGGAAGAATCCCTTCCTTGGCCTCGCCTACATCACCGTGGGCTCTGTCTGCTTCTTCCTGGGGGTGGTGTTGCTCATCATCCACCACAAGTACGGGAATCGTAACAACAGCGCTGACATCCCCAACTGAGGCTCTGGTGCCAGGAAGCCCCACGCTCACGCCCCGCGGCTGGGACTGCTCGCTCGTTAGACGCCCGAAGCTCTCCTCTCTGTCACCATTTCCCCGTGTCTGTGTGGAAACCTCCCCGCTTGTGTGTGAGGTCCTCACCTGGGTCGTTAGGAGTCTCACTCTCGTGAATGAGAATATTATCAAAACTGCTGAGAGATTTTGCTGTATTTAAGGTCACCATTTTCCAAAATAAATAGTGAATGTTTTTTTTTTTTTTGTTCTTCGTCTCTGTAAATGTATCAGTGTAGACAATGTGTGTTTATGTTGGAGTGGAGACTACTGGCTTGTAAATGACTTGAAGCAGATATAAGCAAGCTACACTAATGTGGATGTTAAAATTTCTTCTTTAAAATGTGTGAAATATGCAGATAAGCAGCGGTAATGCACTGTGTGTGTTGTTTAATTTGATATGAAATGCACTGGATGCTTTGGCTTAACATACGTGACGTATGTATAACGTATGTTGCATGTTACTGAAAGTGGCAGCTTTTAAAAATATTTAAAATATTCAGAGAAATTCTTCATTCCTGAATTTGATAAACTTGAATTTAAAAAGTACAAGGGGAAATGTTTGTACAAATTGTACTTGGCTTTGTAAAAAGCTTGTAGCCCCGCGCTGTGTATTTCTTTACCGTACATTTGCTGTGTTCATTTGAAGTGCATAACAGCCCAAAACAAGGAAGTTTGGACCAAATTATGACTTATTCCTCTGAACTGTAAACTGGAGGGAGCCGCATTATTAAACGATTTACTTCATTGGAGTTTGGTTATTTAACGTCCATTAAAGTATGTGCAGCGGGGTTTAAAACGCACTTTACGTTTGGAATTCTTGGAACAGGCATGTTTTTTTTAATATGTGACTTGGTTCAATGTTTCCCTTTGCGTAGTAATCTGACATTTGATTATTTCATATGGTCAATTAAATAAGCACTGCAAAACGATGTTTTGGTAATTTGTTTGTTGGTATATGTTGGTAATATGTTTCATTCGGTAAATAAACTTTCTCTGCTCGTCCGTCGCCCCCCCCCCCCATGTCCGCTTGCCCCCGACTCAACATGAAGCATATAGAAAATGTATCATTTTTTTTTACAAGCAAGACAAAAAAAAAAACATGGCTTTCGGCATACTGACCAGGATAATATTAGAATGACCGAGTATATACTGGGGGGGGGCTGTAAGACAGAGCCAGCGGAGGGGGAGGACCAGGCCGTCCGGCGGTTTTGCGCGTCCTAAGGGAAGCATGTTCGACATGTTCGGGCACCTCCGGGTCCGGGAATGACGCTGCCGCCCTATTTATTCGTGCATTTACCGGCACCGGGATGCCGGGGAATGCGACCTTGACTCTGAAGGGCATGTATTCTGATGCATTTCACTGGGTCTATAACGTGTCTCGTACCTCGTCTAATTCAAGGAAATGGCTAGATCTGTTTTACACTGCATACATTCACACAAACAGGAAATAACAAGTAAATAATAGTCGCTAAAGCCACTGGGGGGCGCAAGAGGATTCAGGAGTTACGTGAATTATTAGTTCATAAAAAAAATTCACGATACGCATACATGTACAGTTTTTAGTAGTGAGAAAGTGCTATTAATTTCCCTGGTGCTGAAAGGCCTTTGGGCGGCTCTGCAGCCGGACTCTGCACCGGCGTTGGCAGGCAGACGGAGAACAAGGTCCCACTGGATCAGCGAGAGGGTCTTTTTTTGTGCATGAACCAGTCTGTTTGCACTGGATCCGAAATTTCACATTTATGATATACATATGGCCTATGTTTTTTGTCTAGTATGGAAACGTTGCTGAGTTTGGCGAAGACAGTCGATGTCTTATTGATTTTGGGGGTATTGATTGCCTTATCTTTCATTTAAGCATCTAAAACTCTCACCGCCTTGTTTAATATTCACTTTACATTCACCGGTTCCCCATTTAGCTTTCAATGAGGAATCTGTGTCCTTCAGAAAGGCTACTTTGTCTCCATTTTAAAAAGTTGAGTTGTGTTTTCCTGGAGTCTGTGAGTTGTGCTACCCTCTTAAAGCACTGCCAAGGTTTTTCGCATCTCGACCTGTAACAGGCATGACAGGAAACCGCAGAGCCAGAGTGTGTCTTCAGAAAGATGAGTAATCCACTTCTGTCTGACAAGATGCTCACCTGGTGGTTTTGGCTCGGTGAATAAGCCAGGCGGGTCGGGCTTGCCCTCAGACGGAAGGTCCCGCCGGGCTAAAATCAAGGTGCGGCTGGCTGTCGCAGGGCACGATCCCGGCGAAGCAGCACGCCCGGACAGACCGCGGGGAAGGGAAGGATTTAGATGGGCCAAGATTGTGTCCCGTTCGCGCCTGGGATGATGTCACTCCTGCACAGTGACTAACGAGTAGCTGCGTCCAAATGGGAGACGCTGATTCCAATTTCCCTTACTTTCATCCATCCGTTGGACGTGAGGAAAAATAGTTCAGTGTTCACTGGGCCGAATGTGCGGAATTCCCCAGTGGTGCTCATTCCTGTTTAGGCAAAACTGTCCAAAACCGTGTCACTGCATTCGAATTTTACGCAGTCTGCTTAAACTTGTCCTTGTAATTATCTCTTCAGATGTTTTTTATGCATGACCACATAAGCTGCTGAGAAATTCTATATGGCATGTCATAATACTGTGTTTTTACTTAATTAATTGAATGAAATTAGTTTTTAAATCATATCAGATGTTCAGTCCAGCTGTTTCTCCATATCCACCTTGGGGGTGGGGGCTTTCGCTGAGTGGGGACAGGCCTGGGCTTGGCAAGTCCAGCTGGCAGAGAGGAGTCGATAATGCATCCTGAATGGCCTGGCACCATCGCGCTGTACCTGCTGCAGCAGCTCTGACCTATGCTTGTTACCCACATTAATATGTCCCTGCCAATTAATGACTTAATATGAGTGTAGGATATAATTTTTCCTAATCTGCCAAAGCTGTTAAAACATGAGCCTGGAATGTCCTTAGATCATCTTTTTATTCGATTGGTTGTGTTTTTTAACCCAAATGTAGTCATTCGGGATTGACCTTCTTTCTCAATTAAGCCTGTGTTCTCACCTTTTAGTGGTGCTGAATTTGTAGACGACTGCAGTCAAAGACAATTCTAGAGACTCTGGGGGGGGCAGGCAAAAAAACTCCATGGGGCCCCACAACTCCCCCTCCCCCAACATGGTAATTTTTTTTACTATTATTTTAGTGTAAAGTCTAAATTAATAATATCAACAAAGAGAATTCAATAGATAGAAATCCTTTCTTTTTGTGAAAAACAAAACACACAAATAAGGAAGAATTGTTGTTATGATATACTGTACAATCAGCCGCCCTTGGGGGCCCCCTCCCGGCTCGGGGCACCAGGAAATTGCTTGCCCTGCCTATTCTGCCACTCCCTCTGCCTCTAGTGTGCCCTCTGCATGGCTGACTGCTTAAGCCAGGAGATCTCTGTTTATCCTGGGCCAGCCTATTTTTTTGAGATTCAGAAGAGCACTTGACTTGTCTTGGTGGTAAAAGCTTTTCTTGTAATCAATTTTTTATTGAAATTTACAGTCAAGATTGTTGATCAAGATATAATTGACCTTACATCTTTAATGTAGTGGGAAGGAGGTGGCAATGGGAACATGGCATTTAAAAAGTTTTAGCGAGGCAGAACATTCATTTTCATAGCAGCCAATCGCGACTGAAATGACTGTGACTGAGATTTACAGCTATTTACGGTGATAAAAGCTTGAAATAACGATCTTCAATTAAATTTCTACATAAGAAGTAGGTCAGCGGGAGAATCAAATTTTAAACCTGCGCGGTAGGGATGCGCAACTGTCTGTTTCCTGTTCGGCCACTAGAGGGCGATGTTTACCACAGGATCATTGCCTTGCCGTCGTTATGGTAGTAGATTTTAGCCGGCTAACGACGTAGACCTAAGAAGGAATTGGCCTCTTCACTTACCCGGGCCAAAAATAGAACAATAGGAAAGGGCCAGCAACTGACAGGCAACAAATCTGGACCGAGAGGAGCTTCTCACATGGCCACACGCGCATCTCCGAGAACCACAAAGCACGTACAATCCAGAGCAATTTTCCAATTACATGGTTTACGCTTAAGGCGTCTTGAGAAATTTTTTATGCTCCACCCGCATTGCAGACACTTAAAACTGTCAACAAGCAAAACAAAACAGATACTTATGGAAAAATATGAATAATGAAATATATGTCAATTATTATTATTATCACTGTACACTTAATTCAAGAGGTAATTGAAAATGGATGGATGCTTGGATAGGAAGGAACTTTTTTGCCATGGTATGTAAAGGAAACTATTTCATGATTAGCCTACCAAAAGCAGGTCGGCTCTTCCCACAATATACGCAGAAGACCCGTGGGACAAAACACGCATGGAAAAAATCATGGCCAAAGAACGCGGAGAAGAGGAGAAATATGCAAAAAGTTATAAGTGCCGCGTAAGTCAAACCGTGGCAAGGTTTCCCGCACGCGTTTCGTAAGAGCACACGATAGTAAAACGAGAGTTGGGAACACCCCCCGATTAAGTAGCAGATTGTGGGGAATTTCTTCCCACTTGGAAAGAAGCTTTCTTTCTGGGACACTTGAAGTCGGACCTCCAAGTCAGCACGAAACGTCTGCCACTGCCCCTCAACGCATCGATCCGCTTATAGGAGGAACATCTCCACTGAAGAAAATTACATTTTATTTCATTTTTTTCTGTTCCAGCAATCAATTTTCCACAGGTTAGAATTCTGTTCAAAATAATTTCCTTCAATTGCTTAATATACTCGCAATTTGACTACGACCAAACTTCATTTGAAACCGAAAAGTCAAAAGTTTTGTTTTTTTTCTCAGGGCGCGTGCGTCTCATTAGGAAATCAGATAGTCTGGAAAATATTAAACTTCCATTTTCGTAATTTGGAGGCATATGAGTAAACTGAACGAATGAACTGGGTATTAGAATATAGCCTAATATGAGTTAACAATGATCCGTGCGTTAATTCAAATCCTTCGACCAAACGTGGTTATTTAAAAGATTATCAATCGGGCAGGCGCGGACAAGAAACGGAAAATATTTGCATCTTAACTATTTCCATATACGATTTTTAGACTTTTTAATTATTATTTTGTCCAGTGTTTATTGGGCTAAAACATATAGGCTCAAATAAGGTCAAATAGTGAGTTTGGTAAGTTTGCTTACCAGTCTGCCTATCAGTTGATAACAGAATATACAGGAAAACCTGCCTTGAAAGATTTTACATGCTCTGCACATGTCGCGCTGATGTTGTGTATTTTTTTTATCTAAATAATTTTTTATTGCAGCGAATTCCCTACTTACTACACTTGGGATTAGTCTGGGAGTTCCTTCAGTATCCTTATGTCATATATCTCTATAGAAATGACATACAATAGTAGGAGGCGCGCTCAAACTGTCGAATCCCTCTTACCTTTTCACTTAAAGCGTTACAGGGCTGTGCTTTAGGTGAAATTTCAGTGGTTCATTTGTTACATAGGATACCTTCGTTTTTTTTTTGACCCATTTCTTTTTTTCAGATGAATAGCTGATGCTCTCGAATATCACCATAAAACAGTAAGACCCATTGCAGGGAATTTAGCTATTAATGTATCGGTTTCCGTTACAGCTTCAGTCTATCGGTAAATCGTGGGCGCAAAAGCCAAAGACGAGGTGTAATCAGTAATCATGGCAGCTAACGGGGATCTGCTTCCTCCGTAGATCCATTCATGCGCTGCTGAGCTAAAAAGGCTGCGGAATGAAGATGAGGCTGTTTCTGGCAGCGGCGGCGCTCCTCGCAGCGCTCCTATCCTCCGCGGAGGCTCAAGGTAACGCGCTTCAGCCCGATCCAGCTCCCCTCTCCGTCCCCCTCTCACCCCCTAACTATACTCCTCACTTATCGCATCATTTCTTTATTCATTATTCGGAATTTTCTTGTTTTGCCGCGTTGGTTTTGTTAATGCAAATGTCAGGGGAAAAGCTGACGGTATTAATGAGAGAATATTTATATGTGTCTATTCATCGTGTTAATCTTTGGTGTTGCATTTTTGGAATAATAAATAATAAACACAGAAACATGGATATGTGTGATTCACTTAAAAGTTGTTCTTATTGTGCACCGTATTGCCCTTCTTTTTTTGCCTAAGTGACTGATTATTACAGTTCTTTAAAAGTTAGGCCTATCTGTTTATCAGAATTCACTGTTCCCCATATTTGCGGGCTCTCCATTTTATTAACCTTTGCTTTTCCCTGAATAGTTACGCATTCTGCCTCCAAATGCTTTCCAGTTTAATCCACTATGAAGCAATAGTGAGCGTAATTTAACTGTGTGAAAGCGGCGCTGTAGGGTATGTAGTCGCTATTCTGCATTTTATTAAATGAATTACAGGCCAGCCATGCATAGCCAGTCTTAATTTCACGGTGTCTGTAATCTGGAACATGAAGTCGGCGATCTGAACAGGACGAGCCCAATTTGCCCCGGACGCTGGGCGGCGCAGTGGGACAGGACATGGCGAGCCTGAAAGCGAGCGGCCCCGCGCCCGGTATCACACAGACTCACAGCCAGCGGCGTCCCTATAAATCACATTCGGCTCTTGGGTTTGAGGCTCCAGTTTCGGCTTCTGCTGGAGGGTTGGAAGCAAGAGGTGTGAGCGGAAAAATACGGTACCTTGGATTGCCAGGATCATTCCCCTTTTCAACTTTATAGTTAACTGTTCACAAACGTTATTTACTTAGGCCTAAATTCCCATTTTATATTTTGAGGTTTTATATATGGGTTTTCGCAGAATTCTTTCGAACTTTTACTGCGTTGTGGTACCAGTGCAGAAAAACTGACCGCGTTCTTTTAGCAGCGGGAGCGCATTTAATACTGCTGCTGTTAAAGTGACGCGGCATGTTTTTCTGTGCGGGGAAAAAGTGGTATTTTACCATTTTAATAAATATAGACCTATGTTACTATTCGATAGTCATAAAAGGGTTAAGAACTGTTGTTACAAGTGTGTTTGTACTCATTACTTGCGGTTCAACGAATCTGCTTAGATTTAAAAAAGGGCTCCTAGTTAATCAGGTATCCTAACACTTTTTTGGCGACGGTGTTTAATAAAATTACATTTCGGATTATTCATTTTAGTCTAGCCTATCGGGTATGCTTCTAATAATCTTATCTGTTGTTGTGTTATGGTGCGAACTGCCAATTAGACATGATCAGACTAGTACTCATTAAACACGTGAGACGCCACCAGAAAAGCGATTAAAAAATAGACAAGCGAGAGCTTTGTGTTTTTATGTATCCGAACTAGAGGTTAAGAAAAATGGGCTTTCAAAAGACTTTTAAAATTAATTTACCCTAGCTGAAATGTCAATTCGTTTAATGTGATTAACCTACACTTTAAAAATAGTTAAGAGAACGGCGATGCCACTAAATATTTTGTAACTCGACTCAATTCAATAAAAAGTGAAGAAAACCGTAATATGCCATAACGATGCCATCTGTAGCATAGAACTACTGTAAATAGTTTAAGTCTGCAATCATTGCTAAAAATATGATATGAAAATTTTACTGAAAAACCAATTGAATAATTCAAATTTTCCATTCAACTGGAAAATTAAATATCCTTGCCGTAGCCTTCCATGGAAAGACGTAACGTGAGTATTAGAAATTAAGCGTTTCTAAGCACAGAAACAAAAAGTCCTTTTGAGCTTCTTTTGGCATCTTTTATAAGTTCCCGTCCATATGGGAAGTTAATGTGCAGTAATGTTCACTGTCTGCACATGCCGCGGAATGACTCTGGCATCCGCCCGCCTGCCCGGCGAGAAGCGCGGCGGGGCCTTTGCTGCACCAGGCAAGGGCAAGTGGGTCTGCCTGTAGCATATGGAGACGCGGAAAGGGCTGGCCAACGGGCTGCCTGGATAAAGGTTAAAAAAAAAGTCTGGCCAAAATACCGCATGCATAGTGAGACTGAAAGGTAAGAAGATCTGGCCTGGGTATTGCAGAAACTCAGAAAGAAAAAGTATGGTGAAAGAAATGGCCCTTTCTCTAATGAGAGGCAGAAAATCCTGGTTAAAGAAAAATAAGTGGCGAAGTTCAGTCTGTCAGCCTTCGTATGTGGAGACAGGGTGTCCTGTCAGGTGGACAGTTTTCTCAGGTTGACACAAAAAAGTATCTTAAAAATTTTGACCTGATTTTTGTTTTTCTTTTTTCAATCAATTTATGTAAAGATATAAATGTTTATTTAAGGGTGGATTGAAGTCCCCAGAAGCAAGGTATTTAACCCTCAGTAGGAAAACTCTGCCGTATAAAAACCAGCTAATAAATGAACGAGGCATATCGCACTTATCAAACCATCTCCAGGTGCTCACTTTTTATGGTCATTTTTTGAGAAAATGTTGTTTTTACGAGTCTGGGCCACGTCTGCTGTTGAGACAGTGTTTTCGAGTGTGGCTTACTCAGCACTCCTTCAGGGAGTGTTTGAAGACTGGGTTTGGAGAAGGGCAGGGAGCACGCCACGCCCTGAGTTGGTCAGCCAGGTTGGTGGTCCTCTTTTTTCATGTTCAGATCAAGCGTCCGTTCGGGTCACCTTGTTGTCCTGCCTGTGCGTCACATTTGTCCTAAGCTTTGGCTTCTCAACACTATTTTACAATGATATTCTTGCCCCTCCCCCCAGATTCCTCTTTCCTACTTCCAGCAGCCATGCATGCCTCTTCAGTAAACATATCCCAAGCCTCCCCTCACTCCCTCTCTACCTCTGTAACTATTGTTGCTGTGGCTTATTTTAGACGCATTTATATAATAATCGCAGATACAGATACCACTGTGGTTGGTGAATAACCACATCCCTTACCCTGCATGTTAAAAGCTGAAATACTTCATTTCATCTAACATTAATAAAGAGTCTTTCTTTAAAAATGTTAGACATTCAATGGCTGTTTTTAGTGTTGAATGTTTCTTCAGACCTCTTTGATGTGTGCCTTTTATGGGAAATACTAGGATATACCCAAAGCCCGTTTCTTTGGACAACTGCATCCTCTTTCTGCGATGTGGGTTCCTCTTACCGCCACAAAGAAACGCCATCTCACTCTTAGCTTTTCCTTCTTGCCAGCTAAACCGGCCTGAAAATAAAATACCCTGTCAGCTTGGCAGTGGTTTGAATGGTGTCCGAATCGGCTTGAGGGTTCATTGACTAACAGGACCCTTAAAATAACACGATTCCCTTTACTGGAAGCGGGACTGCATGTGCATAGAGTCCCATAAAAGAATATCATTTTAAAATATGTTTACAATCTTCGTGTGTGGTCCATATGCATGACCCTGTGACCCCCAGCTCGATGTGGACCATGCAGTTACGGCACCGTTTTCATATGTCATTGTTTTTTGTACACTTCCTCTGTATTTCGACTCTCTCCGTTTGGTTTGTGTACGCCATTCACCATCGCTCCATGCCATGTTGTGCGTACAATGCAAAAGAACGTACACAAGAGTCTTCTGTGACACATTGTGTATTCTTTTACGAGGTTTGCAATGGATGTGTCTTTTGACTGTACGATACTCCACCCGTATGTCAATATATGTATTTGCACTTTATATATATGACATATGGTACCACCTTATCTTTAACATCACTATTGCCCATAATCCGGCTGCCACGAGTCCATTGTATAATCGGTAATTCGGGAATGAAAAAGCTGTGCATCGTCGTATGTACCATCATGTCGTTTTAATTCAACTCCATTCCATGTGAGCAACCTAGCGGGGCTTGTTGGGCATGTGTTGTGTTACTGCATTCAGCATGTTGAGTCCATTTGATGTATGCAGCTATGGAGGTTTTGTGTTGAGATGTTGCGTTTTTTTTTTTTCTCACTGTGTCCTCGAATCTATGCTTGAGCTGCTGGCCGTGGATGCGTGGTCTGGCAACTCAAACAGATGTCATTTTCCCCCCAAAATGGCGTCTTGCGTCTGTTATGTCATCGTTTTCTCCTTTTTTTGTGCTCCGGTGCTGGTTTCTGTGCTGTCACCGCAACACCGAACGCATTTAACTTCAATCTTTCAAAGTGCATTTTATGCTAGTCTTATGCTTTGCTTACAAAAGTTCATGTACCTGTTGTATCATGATGGATTCATTTATTTTTTTTGCACCCACTTTTTTATGCCGTGAATGTTGACATCGGCTACCCTTTTGTTTGCAGTTCAACCCCCCTCTGACTTGAAATTTAAAATTCTAAATGAGAACTCAGTGGAGATGTCATGGAGGAGACCTGTAACTCCTATACAGGGATACAGAGTACAAGTGGTGTCAGACACAGGTGGGTGTCCCCTGACGATTGTGATCCTCGGTCCTTTGGTCGTCGTGGAAATGACAATGTGATACTGAAAAGAAGATTCTGCGATATACTGATTACTCACCTCTGAGGAAGCACAAGAGCAGCTCCACACTGCTTTTAATCTTTGACATCACAGGAAAACACTGCAAATATATTTCACAGCAGACACCATTTTTTTACATTTTCAGCTATTTGCTTATGTGTGTCTTCCTCTTTGTTGGCGCCGGCCGGGTTTTGGCAGCTAGCTAGCAGCTCGGTCTTTGCACTTGTCTCTTTCTGTGGTGTTTGCAGGACACCCTGCTCTAATTCTGCTTCTTTGTTTCAGATGAACCTGCCAGGGAATTAAACCTTCCAGCTTCTGCAACTCAGACATCTATCACAAATCTGACTCCTGATCTAGATTATGTAGTTACAATAATTTCATTTTACGGAGCGGAGGAAAGCATTCCCATCTTTGGCCAGCTTACCAGTGAGTGTGCCGTCGACGCAAGGAACTTTTCGGAGGCCCGAACGTGGTGGGGGGGGTGGGGGGTGTGTGTGGGTGCACTTTGTTATTTTCCTGATAGGCGAAGTCAAATGAACCTTCTTTGGCCTGAGCCATGTATGTTCTGGAACGATCCGTGATGCGTTTTGCTTCCGTGGTTTGAGGACCGCCGATGCCTTGATGACATTCAGCAGATGATGAAAATGTCATCGGGGAGACATATAGCAGTCGTTCGGCGAATTTTTGGATGGAGTACGCCGCTAAACACAGATGCGAATGACGTCGCTGTGCATCGCCCGTGAGATCGGGTTATTGATACGTTACGGAAGAGCAGCGTTCCGGCGACATACAGAAGCGACGTGATAATGATGTATTATGACACGTCGTTCGCTTACATCGCAGAGCACTGTGCGCTGGTGGATAGTAGGTGGCCGTTTTCCCCATTCGCGTCTCTCTTAATTCATCTGTTTCGTCTGCTTTTGTGTTTCAGTTCAGTCCAGCGACACGTACGCCACGCGGAAGCCCCAGGTGACAGATGCAGTCAGTAAGTTCATTCGTCATTCTCTCTACAGCTTGGCCTGATCCAAACGCCTAAGCTGCCCCTCTTAGCTGGATAGACACATATGTCCTGCATTTACATTCGCTGGGGTTAATTCACTCGCAGTACCGTGGAGAACGGTCGTTCATTTGCAGGAAAGGCACACAGATTTGGTTTCCGAGACTCCAGTTCTCGCATAAAAACAACAGTTTTGCCCAGAATTTATCTTCTAGATGCAGGAAACCCTGGTTTGACAGAGAAAAGATAAAATCTTGAAATACTCCACTTTTTATCTTTTGTGTAGTTATTAAGTATTTCTTCAAGAATCTGTCTGTTTTCCAAATCAGGTGAGAGTTGTCCTTGACCTTTGCTTATGAATTTATTTCCCAGCATGCTCTGTCAGCGCAATCACAGATCTGGTCTTCCTGGTGGACGGCTCCTGGAGCGTGGGACGGGAAAACTTTAAGTTCATCCGTAGCTTCATGGCGGCCATGGCCGGCGCCTTCGACATCGGGGAGGACAAGACCAGGGTGGCCGTGGTCCAGTACAGCACCGACACACGGACGGAGTTCAACCTGAACCAATACTTCAAACGGGGCGAGCTTCTCCGGGCCATAAATACCTTACCTTATAAGGGCGGCAACACCATGACAGGTGAGCCATACTCCGGATACATTGTCTTCTTAAATGCAAATTCCTAGAATCTCATTTCTTCATCTATATTGCTTTAACTTCTCATTTATTTTTGCTACAATCGGCGTAGTTTATATGAGTAAGAAATATGTGAAATATAATGTAAATATTTTAAGAGCAAACCTCTGAATGTATGTTTCATTAATGTCCTGGATGTTAGGATGCATTGTCTGAGAAAGTGCTTCCAAATAATGCCTTGTCATGAACACATGAACATTTATACCTCCCCGTGAGTGCGCTCGCACCCAGCCGGCTGCTCTTAGTTCCATAGGCGACTGGCCTGTTAATTCGTTTCATTCGTTATGTTATGAAGTCATGACCAGCTCTGCAGGATCCACTTTAACATGGTCATAAAGTGTCCTTTTTACGACCTAGTTAAGGCCTAGTTAAAAACAAGTCCGTTACACTTTGTGCTGTCCTGCATAATAAAATATACCCAGGGCTGGACTCCCGGCCCCATGGTAAATATTGCTGATTGGGTGGGGGGGGGCATGATATGTTTTGCTGGCCAACATACCCATCATTCCCAGTATGCCAAATGGCCAGTCTATCTCTGAAAATACCTACACCTGGTGCTATGCTATGCTTTATTTAAATACTAAAGGCTTTACTATGTCTTTGAAGGTGATGCCCTGGATTACCTGCTGAAGAACACCTTCACAGAGGCAGCTGGGTCCAGGAAGACTTTTCCCAAAGTGGCCATGATCATCACAGATGGGAAATCGCAGGACCCAGTGCAGGAGCATGCAAGGAAGCTCAAGAACATTGGGGTGGAGGTGTTCGTCCTGGGTATGGGGCTTTACTCACTGCTTTGCGTATTCCATGTGTATAGAGCTGGTAATACAGTTATATTTCCCAGAATACATTGTTTCCCATTGTAGTTTATCCGCACGTGTTTTTGTTAGACCATTACTGACCAACAACGGGCCATGACTGTCCAATACAGGCATCAAAGGAGCAGATGAGGATGAACTGAAGGAAATAGCTTCCACGCCTTATAAGAACCACGTCTTTAATGTTCCCAACTTTGACTTGATCAAGGAGGTGCAGCGACAGCTTATTAATGAAGTGTGTGCTGGGGTTGAAGACCAGCTAGCATATATTGTGAGTGGAGAAGAAGGTAAGAACATTTTATGAACGTTTGACGAGAAGAACTAAAAATCGCCGTGTGATTAGTGACCAGACCAGTGGCAGTGCAGATGTGATTTTTCTCTGCTTGACTTACAGTGGAATTAGTGCAGATGTGATTTTTCTCTGTTTGACTTCCAGTGGTTGAAGCGGCTTCAAACCTTCAAGTGACTGAGATATCATCAAAGTCCATGCGCGTCACCTGGGATGCGTCCCCTGGGGACGTGACAGGGTACAAACTGCAGCTGCTCCCCATGCTGGCTGGGATCAAGCGACAGGAGCTGTACGTTGGCCCCACCCTGACCTCAGTCTCTGTCAGGGACTTGGCACCTGAGACTGAGTATGAAATCAGCCTGTTCGCCTTGAAGGGCCTGACACCCAGCGACGCCGTCATGGCCATGGAGAAGACCCAGCCCATCAAGGTGTCCTTGGGTAAGAGCACGTTCAAGATTTCCTTATAGATACCAGTGTGTTCCAGTCACCTCCATTCACCAACCACACTGTCAGATACTGCTTATTACTTTCAGATCTTCTCTTCCATTTATGCTATGTTTGCCAGTATCATACATCTAGGGTCTAAATTTGTCCAAGATCTTTTTTGTAGTCATTGAACACTATTTGTAATTTCTGACTAAAAATGGCCTTTCAATTTTTTTCCCTTTGTTTAGAATGTTCTCTTGGAGTGGATGTACAGGCAGATGTTGTTCTCCTGGTTGATGGCTCGTATAGCATAGGACTGGCCAATTTTGCCAAAGTTAGAGCTTTTCTGGAAGTGTTGGTGGACTCCTTTGATATCGGACCCAACAAAGTTCAGATCAGTCTGGTTCAGTACAGCAGGGACCCACACACTGAATTTGCCCTGAACACGCACCATGACCGCAGCACTGTGGTCAGAGCAGTGAGGACATTCCCCTACAGAGGAGGCTCCACCAACACAGGCAAAGCCATGACATACGTGAGGGAGAAGATCTTCGTGGCCTCCAGAGGAGCCCGCAGCAACGTGCCAAGAGTCATGATCCTAATTACGGATGGAAAATCCTCTGATGCCTTCAAGGACCCGGCCACCAAACTGAGGAATACAGACGTGGAGATCTTCGCCGTGGGTGTCAAGGACGCCGTCCGCTCTGAGCTGGAGGCTATCGCTAACCCACCCGCAGACACGCACGTGTACACGGTAGAGGACTTCGATGCTTTCCAGAGGATTTCCAAGGAGCTAACTCAGTCCATCTGCCTGAGGATCGAACAGGAACTGCTCAACATTAAAATGAGAAGTAAGTGCTCTGTCATATTTGCTGGAGGTGTTATTTGCTAGATGCCATACTATCTAGCCCCCTGTTTGGGAGAGTTAAACGTCAGTATTTGAGTATTAAGTTGAAGTGAACGTGACGCCTCAAGACCTGATGGCTGTAGAAAGTACTGTTGAGTAGCTAGTGTGAGATCTGTCTACTGCATCAGTCACCTCATATGTCGTCATACAATTATCCCTGTTTATTATCCCCTTGTTGCCACTATTTTTTATTTTTTGAGGAATGAGCCTGGTGAATAACTAACTAAGCCCTGTCTAGTATGCTTTTAAATCCATTTGACTGTAAAACAGTTATACATCATATAGTGTTTAAGCTTATGAGTTCCATAGGTCTTCACAAATTGCTGGTGCCTGTCTGTAGTTACTTTAGAGACTTGGGGAATTTTGGGGTAAGTTCCATAACCATATGACGCCATTTGACAATAATACATTTTTCAAACATCAGGAAGCAAAATATAAAATGACAAAGCTGAATGTCACAGTGAAAATGTTTTTTTCTCCTGTCTGTTTTTGTATAGAGATTAATTACAGCAGTTAGCTTCAAATTTAGAATTAGTTCACTCAGGCAGATTAGCCAAAGAACAGTTACAGCATTACCTGTCAGAAACTCATAGATATCCACATCTCGACTTATCAAGACACTGGATTCGCAAGAGGATCAGTTACACAATTTGTTATCGTTAACTGTTTTAAAATCTATAGCAACGAAAGCCCTGCTGTTATTTTGACCTAATGGTGTTTCTCAGTTTGTTTCATTTTCCATTGTTTTTTGTTCCTGTTATTTTCACAGTAAATGACTTGCAGATAATATCTTAAGAATGACAGAAAGGAATTAATGATTCTCAGGTTTACATCTGCCCATGAGTGGGATGCTGACATTCTGTTGTTTATCTTTCTGTGCAATTGCTAAAAAATGGTTATTTAACTCCATAAGAAGGTCTACCTGCCTAAGGGTTATTAAAGGAGTATCATAAATTTGGGTGAGTCTAAGCTATTGGGCACAAACAAATAATAATAAATGATGACATGCTTTCTCTTGTAGAATTAATCTCACCGGAGTCTCTGGAGTTCTCAGAGGTGACTTCTAGAAGCTTCCGGACCTCCTGGGCCTTCACAGGGACGGACGCTCTGTCCTTCCTGGTCCGCTTTAAGCCTTCGGTGGACGTGACGGGGGATTACGTGACCCTCTTCGTTCCAGCCGACACCTTGTCTGCCGTCCTACCCCACCTCACTCCCTTTACCAAGTACGAAGTCAATGTGTTCGCCCAGTATGATCAAGGGGACAGCTTCCCCCTGACAGGAGAGGAAACGACACTGGAGGGTAAATCACTGTTTTCATAACCACCATCCTCTCAAGTGAGAATGGGCATAGCTAGCTAGCTGTTCCTGACTGCCACGACTCTGTTGTAGAACAAGGCACCGTGAGACGGCTAAGGGTCTCGGATGAAACGACAGACAGCTTCCGGGTCTCCTGGCAGGCAGCCCCGGGGGCCGTGTTAAGATACCGGCTGACCTATGTCCCAGTCCAAGGAGGCGTGGAGGTGCAAGAGGCAGTCACCGAAGGGCCGGACACCTCTATTGTGCTGCAGGAGCTGTTCCCCATCACCACCTACCGCGTGTCTGTGTCTGCAGAGTATCAATCTGGACTGGGGCAGCAAATGTTCACTGAAGGCACTACCAAAGAAGGTGAGCCAGATCGTGCTCATTTCAAAGCCCCGTTGGGCGCTCTGAATTCCATGCAGCTGTTTTGTTTTCATGTATCTGCTGTCGTCTGGGAAAACCAGTAAGTTTTCAGTTCATAGTTTGAAAGTAAAAAAAAAACAAACATAAGGCGCAAGAGAGAGATAGAGAGAGATCTACAAGCGTGCTCAGCGTCATCGTGGGCAGAATGCATTGAATACGCGGTACTTGAGTACAGTGGCAAACAAGTCAGGCCATTTTTTAAAAGTCCTATTTAAAGAGAGTGTTTTCAGTGTTTAGACCATCTCAGAGACATATGTTTAGCGTTGATTCATGTCACGGCTGCTAAAAAAACACACACACACAGCTCATTTTCTCAGCCTGAATGAGAGCCCACATAATCTCCCCCCGTCTTTGTCTTCTGCTGCCAAAGTCTTCGTCAAAACTTTGAATATCAGAGTTGCGTTCCCTGGCTAAGATGAGAGCTATAGATGGCAGGGGGGCAAATGCTTACATTACCGGGCCTCTCTTGGGATACTCAGTATGCTGGTGTTTATCTGTGTCTTAATTAATGGACTTATTTGCTTTTATTGGGCTGGTGCCTGCAACTGATCGCGTATTTTACCTCGTGCTAAACTAAGCTTTGCATTTAGGTAGTCAGTTTAATTTTTCAACACACCTGCAACTGAATTTGAATTATAAAATTATTACCGATACAGTTCTCTAAAGAAAATATGCCACCTCAATTTTATCCTTTGTGAAATGAACCATAATATACTGGAACTGAACCTCAGTTATATGAATGAAAGCTTTGCAGGAGCTCCTCACCGTGACTCACATTTTCTTTATGGTAAGTGATCTACCAGCTTAGCTCCATTTGGTGTACGATTCAGCATTGTTAGCAGGAACCACACACCCTGTCCAGACCTGAATCTGAAACCTATGTAAATGTTCTTCAAAACCAAAGGATCAGTATTGATAATTGGGTGATAGTGTTCCTCTCTTTGGTTCCTCAGCACGGGGGTCTCCTCGAAACCTACGGGTCTTCAACGAGACCGTGTCCAGCATGCGACTGTCGTGGCAGCCTGCGCCGGGAAGAGTGCAGCAGTACCGCGTGGCGTATAAACCATCTGCAGGCGGTGAGGGCAAGGAAGTCATGGTGAGAGGTGACATCACCAGTGCCCTGCTGAAGAACCTGCAGCCCGACACGGAGTACGAGCTCTTTGTCAGCGCCCGCTACTCCTCAGGCCTCGGTGACCCGCTGATGGGAACCGGCACCACCCTGGAAGGTACCAAACCCGACTTCTTCATCATGAACCAACAGCACACTGGTTACTGATTGGGGGCAGCTGACAGCATAGCAGCTATTTACAAGAACTTGCAAGTTCCAGCTCCCAAAGAGCTCCTGAACTTTGTGTCATTAGCACAATATTAACCTAAAAGTACCCTAATAAAACTGTTTTCCTGCATGAAGGATTCAGAGGATCATCCAAGCAAGTTGGAAATCAGCTCCAAGCACAGCTGCACGTTAAAAGGAACCTAAATATTCTGGAGCTGATATGTCATTCTCCCCTTAGGTCTTATTCTGCGTTGTGCGGTGCTATCGTATTACTCTAGTTAACAGTCTGTAATTCAGTTCCTAAAGACAGCCATCAATAATCACATCATAAGCTCTGGTTGTACTGAGACCCTTGTTTAAAGGTCTCTGCACTCGTGCAGATGTGCATGGGGAGAGCAGGCCAGTGCATATCCTGTGTTTCCATGAAGAATGATGTTCTGGGCAGCTTACATTGAGCTTAGGAATTGAATGAATCTGGGTGCGGCAGCGATTTCATCCTTCTGGTGATTTATGGGAAGGTCTGTCTCATAAACGAAGGGGTCCCTCGAGCGTCACGCAGAGGCAGCTGCGCTCTGTCGAAATGTGCCACCGCAAGGTGCCCGTGCGGGGTGGGCGGGGTGGCATTCTTTAATTAAGATGGCGGAGATGCAAACGGGGGATGCAAATCTGCAAGCCGTGAACAGGGTTTTCCTCCCCCGAATCCGACTTGTGTCATTCAGCGGAGAAAATCGCCTGTCGCACTGCTGCGCATTGCTCTTGCGCTTCCGATTTTCTCAAAGGGCACGTGAGATTTCCGGAATCTTCCTGTCTCTCCGGGGCTTCCTCCAGACTTTCCTGGCCACGAGGCTCCTGCGCTAATGAGCAGATTCACATCATTAAATTAGGAGCATTCAGACCGACGGTCATTTATTTGGCCGACACTTTCATCCGGAGCAACTTTGCGCTCGAGTGCAGCAGTAAATGCAAAGATCTAAAATTAATGAAACGCAGCTGACTGAATACGCAGCCATGCATGGGGATTAATACAGTTGGCGAGCTGGGAAGGTGACGTAATTAGGCTTTTATTACGTTTAGGCAGTTTATTGGATTGTTTAGAATGACACTGATAGCTGTCTGCAAATATTAGTCTTGAGAGTGCGTCAAAGGAAATAATGTTTTTATGGAAAATGAAATTTGGTTCAGTCGACCTGGAATTTCTACTCAGTGAGAAATTGCGCCGGTTAATTCACATACAGGTGAGGAGTTTCTGTTTCCTCCATCCAGTCCGTTTTAAAGCCCGTATCAGTAGTGCAGGACCCCAGTAATACAAGCTTTCTGCTGTGGAGTCTGAACACACCACCTCACCAAGAGAACACTCTTTGGCTCTGTTCGCCAGTCCCTGTCATCAATAATATGAAATTGTTTCAAAAAACACTCTGAAAGATTGGGCCTGCTGTAGGTCTGTTTATCTCCTGACCCCAGTGTTGGGTCAGGGGGGGCGACCTGGCAGGAAGACAGAAATAACGAGTACTGAAAGAGGACATCTGTTCCTAATATTGCTGCGCTGGCAATTAACTGTGCGTCTCTGGTGCATAAAGACTCTGGGTAGCATAAGGTCTTGGCTTGGGTCACATTGTTTACCCCCCGGAGGGCACGTGTCAACAAAACGGCTACTGTTACCCATTTCAGTGCTCTTATTACAGACACCGAGATCCTGGTCTGCCTCCGCTCTGTGGTATTCTTGAGAGTTGACCAAAAAAGGTCCATGAACCATGGTCTCTGTGTCGAGTGGCAGCATGAAGGCAAATGTCAAGCCGCTCCCTCCCATAAAAGTGAGGAAGGCTGCTGAAAGCCATTTTCCTGTTTGCTGCTAAGCTACTTTTCAGAGTTTACACTGCACATGTAGCCAGCAACCCAGACCCTCATATGCTACGTCTGTCTGATATTGGCACTTAGTCTTAATGCCCCTGGCCACTGCCGGTGACAGTGTGGGGACAGAAATGTAGTCTGTGCCACCTCACACTTCCTGCACTCCATCTTTCCACGATGTACACTCCAAAACATTGCATCAGGACCCTCATCTAGCCACCGAATGCGAGGCAAGCTGAAGCATGAGAAGACATGTGGATGGTGCTGATGTTGTATCTGCCTTGTTGAGCGTTTTGGGTCCAAAGTCCCAGCTGAGGAGCAGAAGCCATGTAACACGACAGCGGGGCGTCTGGTGGAGACGTCCAGCCAGGCCAGGATTAAATACCTCAGATACCCCGAATTAGGGCAGTGGAAGCACATCTGGGGGCTGGTTTTTTAATCTTCTGCTTTCTCGCTCCCAAGTCTTGTTCATGAAAACATCTCAAGGAGAGATGTGTCGATTCTCGCACCTTGTAAGAAGCGTGGCAATATGCATTTGTGCTCTCGGCATCATGAACATCTCCAGCTCGCTCACGGCGGCCTCTGCCAGCTGCGTCCCCAGCCCCCTAAAGTTACTGACTCCTCACACTTGACGCCCATGTCTTTTTGCCATAGCAACCGGATGTTTCTGACTGCCCCCCCCCCCCCAAAACCTCCCACCCCGCTGGACAGAAAGAGGCCTTCTGGGCCTGATATCGGCTGATGTCGATATTTGTGGCAAACGGATAAGGATTACGCAATGGAAACCTACTCCCACATGGCCCGGAACAAGGCAGAATGAGTCTGGCAAGGAACCCACCACTGCCATTTACCATCTAACACTGAATCATTGTCATTGACAGTTATGTAAAGCAGCCTGTGGGATCATGACATTTTCCGGCCCCTCCCTGTCTTCAGACAGTAGCGTGTGCTTCATTGGTCGCCGAGTACGTTACGTGGTTCTCCTGGACATCTCTCGGCCCGTCAGATCTGCTGACTCAGCCGCCCCCCCCTCCTGCCAGTCCGCCTCGTCGTCGGAGGTCTCAGGGCTCCCCGTGTGGGTGCTTCCTGAGCCGGCTCCCATTTCGGACATGTTCCTCGACGTCATGAAGAATAACACACTGGATGCTTTGTTCCCAGCTCTGCTGGGAGGCCAGAAATTCACAGTGGATTAGAAGGTTGTCTCAGCTGCGATGAGTACCTTGCAAGCTGTCGCTGGAAACAAAAGTCCAGTGCAGAGAAAATAGTTACGTCACATGGAAGTGGGACTTGTAATTTATTTACAAGAAATCATTAGGCTCTTATGCAGGATAATCTAAAATGAAAAAAAAAACAGAAAAGGGGCTATGTCTTTCCTTGAACTCACTTTTTGGTCTTGATAAGGACACAATATAAGCTCCCGTGGTGTTGAGTAACACAAGCCTGTACAGGTGTTTTTCATTTCATTCTGGGGCCAGATTTGACCCCAGTAGGTCTGAGAAAAACACTACAGGCAAGCTTTGTAGCTGTAGAGAGCTTGTTCAGGGTGAGTAAGAACATGAGCAAATCCCCTCAGAGGCGTCTGATTTCCCCCGCATTCCCCAGACTCTCACACTGGTGTGGCCAACAGACCCGGCATCCTGCGGTCCCAGAAGCGAGTGGGAGAGGAGGTGGGCAAAGGGGTGGAGAGCTCTTCCATCTGTGGAAAAGAAAAGGAGAGAAAACAGCGGCAAGGGCAACAGTTAAATAGGCCGATTTTTACAAGCAGCATCCGGAACATTCCATCGGAGAGGCACAGTGGGGCGGCTGGTGGAATTTCGGTGCTGCGCTTTTCCCATGGGACCGGAGCTGGAAGGAGACTGAGATGAAGTAGGGAAAAGGCAATAAGTCGGGCTCAGTTACCCCTGCAGAACGTAGGCTGGGGGACGAGGGGTCCTTTCATGCTCCAGTCTGTAGCTGGGGTCGATTCTGGCCTTCAGAGAGATTAAATGAGTATTCCAGACACTGGGGTCAAAATAAGATCACGTATGAATGGAACACCTGGGTTGGCCTGGTTAAAAATGACCGCATGACATAACACAGACTCCAGCAGAAACGGGTACACCGTCTGTAGTGCGAAACGGTCTTCGGTAAAAGCGCGGAGCAGGTGGTGAATCTGAATTAAACCGGAAATTCGAAACGCGATGCCAAATTGAGGGAAATTATGCTTAAATGGGCTTGGCTAGTGGCAATTGCCACATTGCCGAGGAATTTATAGCAATAGGAGAGCGACAGTGCCGATTTCCAGTAATCAGTATGTGGTCTTTGCCATGAGCACGTTAAGAGGGCATGGAAGGCTGGCGGCATGTTCCTGGGTGTTATGATAGTGTCGTTTTCCACACGGCACTGAAAACCAATAGCTCAGAGTGTAAGTGTTAAAAAAACTCTACTGTGTGCTGAGACACCGCTGGGGAAGGTGTTGAATTCAGCGTGGTTCTGGTTTCCTGTCTGGGGTCTTAAGTGGCTCTGGAATATGTGACAGAATGCCGGAGGAACCCCTGAACGTGTCGAACCCACGTGTCTGGGGGAGAGAGTGGCTGAGCATATGGCACACGAATCTGATTGGAGGAGAGGGAGAGGAGATCTTAGCCAAGGCTGGGGTGGATTCCTCTGGAGACTTTATACTCACACGCTGAACCTTTGAATCACGCTGACATTTTACTTATTTAGCAGATGCTTTTATACAAAAAGCAACAAACATAAAAAACAGAGACGGTCCCTAGGCTTAGGGGTCTTGCTCAAGGGCCCGGTAGTGAAATCACTCTGATATCTATGGGATTTGAACCACCAACCTTCTGATCATAAGAACGTCCTAACCTGCTAAGCCACACACCACCCCCCACAAGAACGGACCTCTGTTTTTGCTTCCACAGTACCAAAGTATACTTGTAACTTATTGAACCGCACACATGAAATACGATGATGAACTTACCAATTTCAAGCAAGATTTTACTAGATATTGTTTCAGCGGTTATTGAATCTTTTGGTAGCGATTTAACCTTCTGCAGTACAGTTTGGTCTTTCCTCAGTGCTATTCCATATATGAATGTTCCTGAAGTGCTCAGTCTCCCTCACAAAGAAACTAAAGCATCGTACGGTGGATTATTAAACATCTGATATATGACACATAATATGAGATGATGATGTTTTTCACGGGAGCATCTTTGGGATTTGGAAACAATAAGTTTGTTACATTAGCAGGAGATTTGAAGCTGTGTGCCTTACATATCAATAACAGAAATCTGCCTGCAGAAACCATTAACCTGCAATCCTGTCATTGTGCCCAGCTCAAGCAAGTCAGTCTGGAAAAGGATGTCGGTCTGGCATCTCTCACTGGAATTCTCCAGTAACTCCTAGTCCTTTTTATTTTTTTGAATTCTAGGATCAGCCTTTAATATAATAGCCGTGTGCTGGGTCTGTAAGCATTTACATTTGAACATTGAGAGTGGGATTTGGCACAGTGTCTGCAATAGACAGTAGAAAGAAAATTAATCCCACTGAATTAGGAGGGTACGTTTATATATGATGTTCCGAGATGCCTAAAATGGAGGTAAGGAGGAAAAAATGAGCATGCCATGTCAAAGTCTTTTTTTTTTTTATCCTCTTCGGCAAGCCATACGGCTGGACCAGATGTCATGGGAGGGTTTCCGGGGACATTCCGATTGGGTGAAAACTGTTACGGGTCCAGGAGAACTTATGTCTGGAAATGGATCACTGAAAAAAAAATACTGTAGGTCTGAAATTTTTGAGGGAATTTTTTTAGGTGAAAAAACAATCCCCCAACACACACGAGTCGTCCCAGACCTCCACAAGGTCAGCCACGCTGCGGGCTATGAAGTGTTAACGTGAATCTACTTGCCGCCGTTCATCCCCTGAGTGAACCTGGCGAGGTAGAACACATAACAATTACAGCTTTTTTTTAAACCTTCAATTGTGGCTGAACATGAAGGGGCTTAAGAATATCATCCCCTCCCTTTCGCTTGAGGGTCACAGTCTTGCTTGTTTCTGGACATGTTCATTAGCAGATGATTAACACCTGAAATGTCAGGCCAGGTGGCTAAATGAATACTTCAGTTAAGCAACTGAGACAGCTTCAGTCAATATGGTCTTCTCCCACACTCCCAGTAGGCTTATGACCAGTCTGGATAACAACTACAATGCCAAAGATCACACACCAAGGATATTTTATATTTGATAGACAAGTGACAAATGTTATTTAGCAGATACTTTCATCCAAGCAACTGATAAAGCAGGGTGGGCCTGTCCCTGGAGTAATTGGGGCTCAATGGCTCAATAGTGAAATTTCTACCATGGGATTTAAACTGACAACGTTCCAATCATGGGGACATGTCATAAGCCGCAGAGCCACACACTGCGCCACAACAAACATATTAATTATGCTCATAAAATGACTACTTAGTCCTTTAGGGTGATGATATGATGTGTTTCCTGACTCATCAGTGATATTTGGTTCTTTTTTTCCCCCCAGAACTGGGTTCCCCTAAAGATCTGGTCACCAGAGATGTGACAGACACCAGCTTTGCCGTGCTCTGGACCGCCGCCCCCGGGAACGTGCTGCGTTACCGTGTCGTGTGGCAGTCGCTGTTCACCGATGAGTCCGGCGAGAAGGCTGTCCCCGGCGACGTGACCAACACCGTACTGGACAGGCTCACCCCGGAAACCCGGTATCGGGTCTCCGTCTACGCCGCCTACCGCCGTGGAGAGGGGGAGCCACTCGTTGGAGAGGAGACCACAGATAGTATGTCGATCTTTTACCCTTCCCGAAAGCCATTGCCTACGAATGATACTGATAACATGTAGGAATATTGATGCATTATACACATTATTCCTTGGTCAGCAAGTCGTAACCCAAATCCATACTGGAACAAAACAATCAACAATGTCGAATACCTGGGTACAGGTGTGCTGGGAGCTGGGAGGCGCTCTGTCTGCGATAGAGTGCGGTATGATTGTATAAGTTATTAAACCTCTATTGCTGTGCTCTAGTTAGAAGATCCAGCAGGGATGGGCAGTGGTTCTCCGCGGGTCTGTATTAAACCCCGTCTAGATGATCCAGTTGAATGTTAGTAATGTGAATGTTCAGTGCTTGGGGATGTACTGAACAGCCTCTAGCCAGGATCAGGGGGCCAGTGACCCTAGAAAAGGATTCTCCCCTAAACCATTTGGACGAGCTGCCCGGATCCTCCAAACCCAAGCTGCTCAGGTGAAGCTCTTATATTTAAAGTAGGATTATTTAAAACATTGGCACGTGCTGAATTCTTGCCCCCCCCATTAAATCCTTTGTTTGGGTCTCGTGACATGGTGACATGGGTCTTGCTGGTATGTGGGGCTGTGGGGGTCTTACGGTGGCGTCAAGCGACTGTGGCGGGCGCATTCTGGTGTTGATTCATGTTCGGTCAGCCTTGGTGACGCATCTGCATGACACATGATCTAACGAGCAGCACCTGCTCTTTGTTACGCCGGGGGGGTATTCAGAAGTCCTCCTGGAAAAGTCCATTTATCCCAGCCAGTTCACATATGAAGCAAGAGTTGGAAAATAGTATTGCTGACAACTAGGAGCTACGGGGAATTCATGAAACGTGCTAACGGACGATTATTAAATAGGTATTTTATTTATTCTGGAAAATAGGTCCAGGTACAATTTGAACAGGAGACAAGTCAGGCATCTCCTTGGATTTTATTTTAATTTTTTTTGGTTTCCATGGTCAGTGGAAAAACTGGAATTGCAGAAACGTGTCGTGTCCGTTGAGGTCGGAACATTGGACGTCACGCTATTTCCGTTCTCAAAAAGCCTCCCGACCACTTCTGGGTGTGTTAAAAAGTTTTTCCTGAGATTGTCCCCTTTCACACTTTCTGCCTTCTGCTAAGCTCACTGTGGTCACCCTGGGATTTGAAAAGATGACGGGGAACAATTTGCAAGCCTGTAAATGGTCTGACACGTAGCTCAAAGTAAGAACCTGATGAGGCTCGGCTGTAACAGTGAGGCGCCGATAGTGCCGGCTGTGCTGTAAAGCCCCTGCGTTTGACCAAGGGATTAACACCTAAAGGCAGGAAATCAGCGGGGAATCAACGGGGAATCAGTGAGGAATCAAAAGGGAATCAGTGAGGGATCAGTGAGGAATCAGCCGGGAATCAGTGAGGGATCAGTGAGGAATCAGCGGGGAATCAATGAGGAATCAGTGAGGAATCAGCGGGGAATCAGTGAGGAATCAGCAGGGAATCAGTGAGGGATCAGTGAGGAATCAGCGGGGAATCAATGAGGAATCAGTGAGGGATCAGTGAGGAATCAGTGGGGAATCAGTGAGGAATCAGCGGGGAATCAGTGAGGAATCAGCAGGGAATCAGCAGTCCCTCTGTTAAATGGCGACATTCTCATGCAGCTAGAAACTACAGCACAGAAATGGATTTTTTGCAATCTGTGCTTTAAAGGAAAGTAATGTCTTAGAAGCTAATTAAAAAAATCAGCAGGTGCAGTGGTTAGCACGGTTGCCTCATACCTCTGGGACCAGAGTTTGTGTCTCCACCTCAGCCGCATGTGTTAATGTTGCATGGTCTCCCTGTGTTGTTGCAGGGTTTCCTTTGGGATTTCTGCTTTCCCCCCACAGTCCAATAACATGCTAAGCTGAACTGGAGGTGCCACATTGGCCATAGGTGTGAATGTGTGCCCTGTGATGGGTTGGCGCCCTGGCCTGGGTTATTTCTGGGATAGGCTCCAGACCCCCACTATCCTACATAGGACAAGTGGATGTTTAAAGAAAAATAAAATCCATCCATCATCCATCCATCAAGTGCTTACCCAATACAGGGTCGCAATGAACTTGGATCCTATCCTAGGAGGCATGGCACACAAGGCATCAGACAGTTGGGACTGGATTTCTTTAGAAAAAGATCTTGAAGTATTTCTTACTGATAGACTGACATTTTTCTCTTTCTCCCACCAGTTTCTGCTGCAGGGAAAGCTCTGGTGGTCTCGGACGAAACTGAGCGAACCATGAAGGTGACCTGGAAGCCCGCTCCGGGCAAGGTGGTCAACTACCGGGTCTTGTACCGGCCCAAGGGCAGCTCGACGCGCCCTATGGTCGCCAAGGTGCCCGGCACCAACACCTCCACCATCCTCAGGCAACTGCAGCCCATGACCACCTATGACATTACAGTGGTGCCCGTCTACAAGCAGGAAGAAGGAAAAGCAAGGCAAGGAGTAGGAAGGACACGTACGTTGGTCTATAATTAACCACATGTGACGGGAAGCAGGGCTGGGTGACCTGGCGACATGGCGAACGTGTCACAGCTCCTTCTGACATTCTGCGGGTTTCAATGCCGAGGAGAACATCCTGGGTGCTTTCTCTAAGTTTACAGTTAGGTACTCAGCAGTATTTAGCTCTAAATGTTTTGCAGACAGCAGTGATTTACTAACTTTTAAAAGCCTCAGTTAAAACTACACAAGAACGGTAGCATCTACAAGGATGGTTCTGGAAAACCCGGTACTTCTTAAGAAAAAATATTGCGATACGTTTGTGCATCATAAATAAAGATGCCTGGAGATTCCCTGGCATAGATTGCCATGTCAGACCATGTCACCCAACCTTGGATAGTAATGATCTGCATGCTATGTGTGTGTGGGGGGGAGGGGTTATGGACAATATGAAATTCCAATGTGCCAAGGAACCAAGTCTCATTCCTTTAACTGGATGCCATTGGCGCTGTCTACTTTAGCCTGGGAAGGGTGTGGCTTTCTCCTTTATAACACCTGAATATTAAACTGTCACTGGTAGTAATAAATTCAACCTCCTGCATAATTCCAGCATCAACCGCACATTTGACAGCATTCCCTTTCTCTCCTCTGTGCTGATATCAATGCATCTTCTTGTTTTTTTTTCCGGTTAGTCTCACCGTATAAGGCTCCAAGAAACCTGCAGACATCTGAGCCCACCAAGCACAGTTTCCGGGTCTCCTGGGACCACGCCCCAGGAGCTGTGCGCGGCTACAAAGTGACCTTCCACCCCACGGATGATGAGGTGGACCTGGGCCAGCTGCTCGTCGGGCCTTATGACAACACCGTGGTGCTGGAGGAGCTGAGGTGTGTGATGAAATCGCCAGAAGTCGACCATCGCGAGGTAGAGTGCCACGGTCCGGCCGGTTGGTGGAATACTGACCCAGAAGCCATGTTTTCTGCTCACAGGGCCTCAACCAGGTATACAGTGAGCGTGTTCGGAATGTTTGATGGAGGTGAAAGTTTGCCATTGGCTGGGGAGGAGAAGACCACCCTCTCTGATGGGCCAGATCCCCCTCCATTCACTGTGCCAGGTGGGAACCGCCCCAACCAATCCTGCCAGTCACAATGTCCAGAAAAGTCCATGCATGTGCGCTAGCACCCTGCATTGGAAACACAGGGCTATGTCTCATGTTGATACAACTCGCCTTTACATAACATCCCTTATATTATCCCATAAATGCTTTACTTATACTCTTTTTAATATCACTATAAAATATTTACAGCTTTTCCAATCTGTGGAATACTACAATTAAAATATATATGTAGTTTTTGCAAAGTGAGACATTTTTTAAAAGAAGCATTTCATTCTCGATTTTCGAAAATATTTCTAAGTATTTTTTTCCATTTAGTAGCCACAGAAAAGATGAATTTCACTACATGCCTTCCCACTTACCCAAACTTACAGTTCTAATGAAGATACCATCTGCTAGATTCTCTTTTGACACATCAGGCATTTTTTTGTACTAAAGCAAAATGGAAAAAAATGTCTGTTTGCAATTACAAATGTTTTACAACCTAACACATCTGAAGTACCGGCCGCCATCAGTTAGCATGAAAATAGAATCCGTTATGTTTTTCCTATAAGACTCCAGAGAGTCCCAATGACCTTGGGCTGAAATTCCTTCCATAATCAGTAACAGTTGAGGGACAGAATCTGTCTGAAACGGACAGGACTCAAAGGTGTGAAAACAAAGTAGGAGGGGCTGGATTATCCAAATGCTATCTTAGGCAACACCAACCCGCATTTGTCCTTCAATGAATTTCTATCACGGAAATTTTATTTTTCCAGTAGTTTTCACTGAAAGGATACTGTTCCGTTAGGAGAATTTTCACGGTGGCATTCTTTAATGTGGATCGAAAGGAGAGGTCACCTTGGAAGGAATGAAAGATAAACATTTCAATGAAAAAAACTCCCACCGCAATCAATCTAAGACAAAGCGCTCCTGTTTTGATGCCAAGTACATCACTGACAAATACCGGAAACGATAGTTCACTAATTTTGTGAGATATAAATTAACACCAGGCCAACACCTGGTTCAGCCGATATATCTTTTCAAAGACTTTCGGGAATCAACCTTTAATAATTTTTCTTTTTATTACTAAATAACTGAGCGAATGCAGCCAACACAAAACGATCGCTGAGCACAGAGTATCTGCACACATTTTCGGACATCTGTTTGTTGGGGAAAAGCCGGTAAATCAAATGTCATGTAACTTGTTTTCGATTGCAGACAGTGGCAGATTGCGCAACGTGTCTCTGCCCTCTCACGCATCGGAGGGGAAAATCCTTTTCATCCTGCAGGTGTCTGGAATAGTGATCGCCGGACGGACGAGGAATGTGCAATAATTCTCACTGGAGAGCATCTCGTATATCTTGTGTCAAGAGGGTATCTTTCGTGATTTGATGGAAGGAGCGCCATGGCTTCTGGTCACCGCAGGGCTGGAAATTTCATGGGCTACATGGAACTGCAAGCGAGAAGACACTATAAACAGCAGGACAACTTTAATGCTCTTAAGACTGTAACAAAAAGACACTGTTATCATGAATTTAAGTTGTAAAGGATTGTGAAAGTTTGGTTTGGTGTTATCTCTGCTGGATACTGTAAATCCATTACATTCGCCATTTGCTTCTGTCCTACTTGAACTTCTGAAGCTTCAACAGGTGTCACTTTGTGTTGTCTGTGTTGCTTTACAACCCATCAAGGAGTTCACCTCTCATTTCGCTGGCTGATGTGGTCTGATGTTCTCTGGAATCTCAGAGATGGCGTGCAGGACCACCGCTCAGGCCGACATCGTCCTCCTGGTGGATGGGTCGTGGAGTATCGGGCGTCTGAACTTCAAGACTATCCGATCATTCATCGCCCGCATGGTGGGAGTGTTCGACATTGGACCGGACAGAGTGCAAATCGGCAAGTGATTCTGCCACACAGATTCCAGAGGTGTTTCTACAGTGTCTGTGTTTGTCTATAGATGCTGACCTCTGTATTTCGTTGCTTTTCACAGGTCTCGCTCAGTATAGTGGTGACCCCAAAACCGAATGGCACCTTAACACTCATAAGACTCGGGAATCATTGTTGGAGGCCATAGCCAACCTACCTTACAAAGGAGGCAACACCTTGACAGGTAACAGTTTTTGTTTTCAAGATGGGCAGCTAATTCAGTTTTGGCCGCATTTTGTTGACTGTGTTTTGAGATTCCGTTTTTGAAGAAATACCTTAATATGCTTTCATCTTGCTTCCTTAGGTCTGGCTTTAAATTACATCCTTCAGAACAACTTTAAACCTAATGTTGGAATGCGGCCAAACTCCCGCAAAATCGGAGTGCTCGTCACTGACGGCAAATCGCAGGATGACATCATCGTTAACTCCCAAAAGCTGCGTGACGAGGGCATCGAGCTCTATGCCATCGGTGGGTATATCGTCGAAGCTCTTTCGTGTAGCTTCGAAGCTGTGTGTAATTAAATTCAAACTGCTGGAGAGTGAGAGCGATGTCAGCTGTAAATGTGTTGACTGATTTTAGGTGTCAAGAATGCTGACGAGAACGAGCTTCAGTCCATCGCCTCGGACCCGGATGAGATCCACATGTACAACGTGGCTGACTTCTCCTTCCTCCTTGACATTGTGGACACCCTCACAGTCAATCTTTGTAACAGTGTGAAGGGCTCAGGTGGGGCCTGATCTCCTCCTCCATCTCTACTTCTCCCAGTTCCTCTCTTCATTCCCATCTGCCTTTTGATTGCCCTCCTTTCTCCCACTTGCAAGTTGGGGCTTGACTGATGCCATGACACATTTTATGTGCATCATCTGCACTTTTATTCTAGCAGTCACATGTAGACGTCCTTGTGGGTGTTTCTTGACATGCGCTCTTTGTACTGATCGTCAGAAAAGAATCCCAGCACAAGGCCAGGATTTATAAACAAAATGATTACTTCAAGCAATCTGCATCAATTCCATTTACGGTGTATAAACAGTTTAGTATGGGAAGCTTTGAAGGCCACCGAGAGCTACATGAACTCGTTTCCAAAGAGATCCAATAGAAAACGTGCAATGTTATGAAATGTCAAGTGATGTGTGTGAGGACAAAATATACAAATCTCTTAGAATGTTGGTTATTTCATCACTAAAACAGTTTTTGAGTAATAAGTAAAGGTGATGTTTTCCAATATTTTCTTGTAAGATGGTGGAGTAGAGGCACCTACGGACCTGGTCACCTCTGAGGTGACCCATACCTCCTTCCGGGCCACTTGGACCGGACCCAGTGAGCCGGTCGATAAGTACCGCGTACAGTACATGACGGTTTCTGGAACCCAACCTAGAGAGGTGAGCCCTGATCTTTATCGACCAGTACCTTCGCTTTAGAGCACTAGGGTTTTCTTGTTCACCTATAACTACCACAAGAGTGTTTGTTCTCTATCCTCCATAGTATTCTGGCTTTTTGACTTCTTAAATAGCACTTATCATTAGCAGTTATCATTAATTCGATTCAATTAAATTTGAAAAACTTCATTTGTCCCCGAGGGGCAATTTGTCAATTTATTTAACAATTTATCATACTTTTCAATAGCACTTATCAATAGCACTTATCATTAGCACTTATCATTAGCGCTTATCAATAGCACTTATCAATAGCACTTATCATTAGCATTTATCAATAGCACTTACCAATAGCACTTATCATTAGCACTTATCAATAGCACTTATCAATAGCACTTATTAATAGCACTTATCAATAGCACTTATCAATAGCACTTATTAATAGCACTTATCATTAGGACTTATCATTAGCATTTATCAATAGCACTTATCAATAGCACTTATCATTAGCATTTATCAATAGCACTTATCATTAGCACTTATCATTAGCACTTATCAATAGCACTTATCAATAGCACTTATTAATAGCACTTATCATTAGCACTTACCAATAGCACTTATCAATAGCACTTATCATGTGTGTTCATGGTAGATGACAAATAGAATGAGACCAACTACAACTTTGAGAGCAACTATTTTGCACCTTGTCTAAATTGCATTTTTGCCCCTTGTCCATTGCAATATCCAATTCCGTATTTTATTTTATCTATCCTATTTTACTTTATTTTATTTTATTTTATTTTATTTTATTTCACCTTATTATATTCTACTATTCTATATTGTTTTATCCTGTTATTGTATTGTTTTGTCTTGTAAGTTTATTGTAATTTTATTGTCCAATATAAATGGCTGCTATGACAACTTAAATTCCCTTTGGGGATTAACAAAGTCAGTCAGTCAGTCAGTCTGTCTGCCTGTCTATCTATCTGTCCATCATAATATTAGCTGAGAGATTCCTACAGCGTGCTTACAAGCTGCCATGAGTGACATCATCACAGCGTAACAGTATCACAGTGTCAGAGATGTCTCCATAGCTTCAGGCAGACGTTTTTGGACTAAGGGTTTGAGGTGACGTGATGGAGAGGTCGCCATGAGCGTGTCCAGAATTTAGCTACTTCAGCTGTTCATTGAGATCAGGTCGATCAGATTCCCTTTATTTGAGGTCTTCATCTTTCACCCTCTCTCCCAAGAAAAAAAGTGGGTCTGGCGCCATTCCACACACTTTTACTAGTGTGAGCCCTTTGCCAGGACATGTCTGCCTAATAAAGATGGGGGCTGACAGGGAGGTTTCCATGTAATAGGCCTCAGGCTGTAGCTTCGTCTTCAATTACATAACAACTTTCTGGACAGCAGGTTTTCAGCTATACTCCTGTAAGGTTTTGTTTAAAATAGCCAAATTAAATACTTTGCCTACTGGCAACAGAATGATATGAGTCCAATGAATCTGGGTTTTTATTTCGAATGGGTTTGACTTTGACGTGATATGCTCTGCAAAGCCTTGCTTTGTTTCTGTATGCTTACTTGACAGTAGCAGAAGTTACTTTGAGTTGTTTGAACATAATCCTATAAGAAACTTATAAATGTGGATGTTTTGTGTTCCCATAGCCATGGCGTTAAACTTGAGGTGTAATCTATTTGGATTCATGTTCCCAGTGACTGACAGTGTACTTTTTTACCAATGGGGAATCTTTGTTCCTGCAGATGTTTGTTCCGGGGACCGTCACCACTGTCGTGCTGAAGAACTTGACCCCCTTGACGGAGTACATCGTCAATGTTTACGCTATGCTTGAGGATCAGACCAGTGAGCCATTGAAAGGCACTGAAACCACCTGTGAGTCTCCACCATTGTCCTTTGAGTTGTCCATTTATTCCATGCTGAAGCAATACAACCTTTACTACTTCTCTTATTTCTTGTACAAGCCAACGGTACGGTTGTGTATCGTATCACTTGTTGGACTTCTTCACGATACCTGCAAATGGATCGTTGGGGATGGGCGGCAGGTTGTGGGCCTAGTAGGGGATTTATGGATGGCCTTAAATGTTGGGAGAAATGTTATGTACAAATCAATTCAATTGCTTTCTCCTTCCTTTTCCCAAACAGTGCCCCTTCCCTCTGTGAGGCGCATGACCGTCTATGACGAACAGCCTACCACCATGAGAGTACGCTGGGAGGCCGCCACCGGTGCTACAGGCTACCTGCTGCAGTACATTGCCATAAACGCCACCGTACCCACCACGCAGAAAGAGGTGAGGTCAAGCCAGGCCAACCTTTGCCATTTAGCATTAAATGGATGCTTTGAGCCGAGCTGACAGTAGGAGGGTTATCCTGTTCTCTGGAAACTCTTTTACATTAGGTGCCTTTAGTCCCGGTAGCGAAAATGAACAGTAAGAACATTTTTTCTGCTGAGTCATACGGTATCTGATGCCACACTGTAACTGAAACAGTTGCCAGAGCATCCACTGAGAATTTCTGTTCTTTTTCATGGTTTCCTGATCATGTGCAACCTTGTGATTTTCACAGCTGCGAGTCGGCCGAGAAGTGACCACAACTCTCCTGGAAAGCCTCATCCCCAACACAGCCTATACTCTTTCTATCTTCGCCCTTTACAGTGGTGCAACCAGCGACCCTCTATCCGACCAGGGTGTCACCTGTACGTGAACTTTCTGAATTTTTTCCACCTTTGAATCCCATCGAAAGATTAGCGAGGTTGTTCGTTTCTTACTCCAATCTCTCCCTCATCCCCTTGCAGTGCCTCTGCCCACTGGAGATCTGAGGATCACGGACGTCACCCACAGTACCATGAATCTTGATTGGGATGCCGCGCCAGGGAACGTGCGCAAGTATATCATCACATACAAGCACGAGGATGCAGAGGCTAAGGAGGTAATTCGGAGCAGCGCGGTGAAGTAATCTGCACCCGGCTTTCGCAGATTGCCTTAGCTTTGGCCAAACCAAGCCGCGGTTAAAACAATCAATCATCACCCCTTTCTGCAAAAAAGCTACATTTCCCACGTTCCCAACTGTGGAAGACTACACCTGATTGAAAGTATTGCCGATTAAGTGACGTCCTGCAATTCATTACCTTAGGCAGCCAGGTGTGACGTACTATGGCCAGTGGGCTAGCGGAGCTTTGGGTCATCCAGATTCATGTTGCAGACATCCTAGAGAATAAAGCTTCTGGAGATAAATTGAAAGACCAGACTTTGTTTGAAGGACTGCTGAAGTGGTCCTCTGTTCCTGGGGCCCTTGGATTTGACTTTACAGCACAGGCTTTCTGGGAGACAGTGGCTTGCAAGGTCCATTGGCCCATCAGACCACATCCTGTGACATCAATCACAGCTCAGCTCCCCTCATAACCCGTCGGCTTGGACTTGAAGTAAAAACCACGCCTGGGGCCCCAGTGGATTTGTGCTCGGCTAAAACCCTCACAGAGGAGGCCGCCCAAAACGTGGCGGCTCGGCTCCTTGATGGATGGTGTGTCCTTGGATGAATGATCTTGGCTGGGTTCTTTGGGAGAAAACAGGATCTTCAAAATCAAAACCCATTGCTGTGGATTTATGTATGAGGGAGCCTTTTTTGAGATGTAGATGGTTCCAAATTTACAGCCTTAAAATAAAGCATTACTGAAACATTCCCAAGACTGCTTCGAGAATGACGGTGTCTTTGAAACCCTTCAGTGTGGACACTGGGTGACTGGATTCATGGAAAGCTGTGGCTGCTAAGGAAATGAGGCATGGGATCCTTCTTTCTTTGGATGTTGTTTTCTACCTAAGGACACCATTTGAGGATTACAAATGATTACAAGATCAGCTTCAGAGTTCTACTCATTCATTATTCCCTCAAATTTTTCAACAAATGCTTTACATGGGTCTAAAAAAGCAACCAAGCTATTAATGAATGAATGGATTCCAAGAACTCCTTTGCCAGTAACTCTCCTCAACATCTCAAATAACAATTGACTTATATCGAGACATCATGAGCTTCTGCATATGAAGTATCCGGTCATAATGAATTGTAAATTGTATTTGGCAGGAAGGTGCTATTACTGTTAAATGGTATAAGATATATGAGTTAAACTCTTTTATTTTTATTTTTACATTCAGACTGAAGTTGCAGGTCATGTGACAACCATGGTGCTTCAGGACCTCATCTCCCAAACCGAGTACGACGTGGCCGTCACCCCAGTGTATGATACAGGCTCGGCTAACCCAATGCTTGGACAAGCTGTGACTGGTAAGGAATTTTCCAGAGTCGCTCCTCTTCAGGGTCCATGCCTGGTAAATACTCAGGCATTGTGGGGATAGCAGCCTACATGGGTACAAGTTGTTTGGTCATGGACAGTCCTTTGTAGGCATGGTTACCATTTTTTACACTAAAAATATTTCGGAGGAGAATTTGGTCTCTCCCCAAGACTAGCGCCACAAAGGAGCATGATCAAAAGTACTATTTCCAATCTATGTTGGACGTCTCCTTCTTGCACTCTGTGATGATTGATACTTGAATCTGTCGATTAAATAAATGACTATATACTTTTTCTACGATAGGTGTCGTCCCTGCCCCCAGTAACCTAAGGTTCTCAGATGTCACCTTGAATAGCTTTATCGCCCACTGGGAGCATGGTGCCCCTGATGTGGCCCTCTACCGAATCAAATGGGCCAAGCATGGCCAAGATGACTTTCAATACGTAAGTGAGCCATTAGGCATCAGAAGCGCAGCTTTGCTGCTTATGGAAGATCAGCAGCCGTCAGGAAAGTTTCTCCACCTGCGAGAGCTGTAGTTTTGTGTTTTTTTTTCTCCCCCAGGCCATTCTGAACCATGATGACAACTCCTACCTGCTGGAATACCTGGACTCGGACACCCTGTACGATGTGTTCATCACAGCCATCTACCCCGATGAGTCGGAGAGCGAGGATCTGATGGGCAGCCAACGCACATGTATGGCAGCATGGAATCTCTGCACACAGATATACACCTGTCTTTACCTGCTTTTGCTCAGCCAAAACTGTAAACACAAACCATTTTTCGTTCTCTTACAGTGGCAGATATTCCTCCACCTGGTAAGTACTCTGAGACGGTAATTTCCATTCTTGGTGAATCAATCACAGAGACAGAAAGTGTGAATTTGGTTCCCATTTTTGTGTCCAGCGCCAACGGGCCCGCCCCAGAACCTGCAGGTGTACAACGCCACCCCCACCTCCCTGACAGTGAAATGGGACCATGCCCCAGGCCGTGTCCAAACCTACCGCATCACTTACAAACCGGAGGAGGGGGGTAGGCCCCAGATGGTACGTGAAGCCCCCAGATCTCTCTCCCTGCCTTGTCATGGCTTGCTTGCATTTTTTCCCCATACCAGGGCAATGCTTGGAATAGTGGAATAGAAAGAAATATATTTTCAGATACTAAAAAAAATAGTGGGCATCTTAGTTAGCCGTTAAGTGACCTTTATAACAGTTTGGGAAGTGAAAAACTTGACAGAGAATTTGATGGAGAAATTTCCCAGAAGCCTTTGTGAGTTCTTTGCCTTAATTTGGAGTTTTTTGGTGGTATTTCACTGTAATGTGCATATTCACAAATTAGATTTGTGCAGTCCAAATACCAGCTGACTTATCTTGGGTGAACATTTTCACTTTAGTGGACTTTTAAAAACTGAAATTGGACAGGAATGTCTGGAGTTCTAGTTCTGGAGTTGACAACCTTTGAATTTTTTCAGCAAGCATGGAAAATACTCCGAGCTGTGCAGCATTTCATCTGAAATGAGAAACGATGGAAGACGCTCACTTCCTGATTGGTCCTCAGTGGCTGTTAATAAACGCGCTTCTTGATGATTGGTTCCACCACGGTCCCACCCTTTACCGAACCCCTTTCTCACTCTTGTCCCACCAATGGCTCCCCATCTCGGCCAAGCAACAACTTTTACTGCACCCTCTCCCCAGCCAAGCTCAGCATAGTAAATCCAACGTTCATGCTGCTCCAATCACCCGTCTGCCTGTTTTGTAGATCAGTTATAGATTTACTTTGGCCGGCGAGACAGTAGAATAACAATAGGAGAAAAATGCACTCTTGAGTTGGGGGGGGGAGGCGAAGAATGCCATTGCAACCGTGCGAGTATCCATCTCCGCCACGAAACGACCTGGGGGGGCTTTCCAGAAAGCGATTGACCTTAGTGAATAATGAACAAGATAACGAATGACGTAGGTAAAGAACGAGTGAGGTCTACGTGTGTTTCCAGAAACCCTTCGTTATTTCAGAAATAATGAACAAGCTCTAAGCAGTACTTTGTTGGCTCCTCCCCCGCCTCCGCGTGGAAGAGCACAGACTGTCGATAACAGGAACATCGATCCCACGTACTTCAATGGTGAAATATGCTATTTGATTGTCACACCAGACATATGTGAATGTAAATAAAAATATAAACTAATTAGAAAATCAATAAAAACACATAAAAGCAACCAAGATTAAGAGCAAAATAAACGAACCTATTCATTGAAAATATAGAAATGAGCTCAAAATGTGATGTTGCTTCCATGTAAGCAAAACGCGATGGCGAGCAGCAGTGGGAAAAGGAAGTAACG
>JAAGVU020000025.1:23011757-23075181 GCA_011763525.2 Mormyrus iriodes
AAGCACCCTCTACAGCAGTGTGTGTTCTTTGGTGTGTGGAGTTATACCTCTCCTCAGCCACGGTTTGGGGATTCAACCCTGGAGTCAGTAGGTATTCACTAAGAGGCTGCCTGCTGTCTCCCAATAACCAGCCACCAGCAAACACATCATCCTTTGCCATCTGACACACACCAAAACAAGACCAGATATAAGCATCATGTGTACTCCCAAGTCAATTAGCCACAATGTCTGTAAAAGCCCTTGATGGTTGCATATCGCCTGGACATTTAGGCCTAGTGCCAAGAACCCTTCAAAAAAGAGCTTCAGTGTGTTTTTGTCATCTATTTTGGCTGATCTCTGGGTCTCTGTGACAGGACAGCAGGCAAAAGTTCAAATAACAAACGGGTCAAATCACTCGTAAATCTAAGAACGAGATAGCAAACTATTTTAGTTACGAAGGGCTTCTGGAAACGCGTGCCAATTAACGGTCGATCTTTAGTACGAGATAATAAACTACTTAGCGTCACGAACTTTTCTGGAAAGCCACCCCAGGTTGTCTGTATTTGGTTGTTGTAGGGAGGCCAGTGAGCTTTCTGCAGCTGGTTTGGCGGTGGGAGTTTTTCTAAAGACAGATTTTTTCTGCCAAATACCAATACATATCAAGAGCCCAGCAGGCTGTTCTGTGAAGTGTTTTTGGATTAACGATTGAGCGTCTCTCCTTCCAGATAAAAGTTACTGCCATCAGCTGTATCGGTTTATGTTAACGAAAAAAATATCTCCATAACTTCGTTTGAAAACTAGATTTGCTGTTGATGCAGCAGTGAGTGACACAGCTAGTAATTCTGAAGTTTATTTGTTTTTGTGAGATTATTAAGCTGTCGGCCTAGGGGAGCACTTATATGAACAACTGGTGTCTGTAAGGGGCTGGGGCAAAAATGCGACACATGTTACTTGAAGCCGAGCAAATGTGGAATTTTTGTCTTTCGCTTAATCAGACCCAGATTGGAGGCAAGAAGAACAGTGTGGTCCTGCAGAAGCTGACTCCCGACACACCCTACTTCATCACCGTGGCAGCGATATACGCCACCGGAGAAAGCAAAGACCTATCTGGCGGGGGCAAGACAAGTAAGCGCTCGTGCTGCCCTCTGTAGTACAGGCTTCCTGTTAGAGTCCGAGAGGTGTGTCAGATTGCGAGCGCTGCTGGCAGTAGAGTTGAGATGTCTGGCATCCTTCATCTTGGCCATACTTCCACATACGGTACATCAGCGCTGCCGACCCTCACGCATCTGGCGTGACTCTCAAGCTTTCAGACTCTAACGCTCACGCAAGAAATCTTACAGCAAATCTATATTATTCCATTATAAACCTACAATTAGCTACATCAAAAGCATTGAGGTGGTTTGCAAACTCTATAGACTATTTACAAGGTAATAAAACTGTCACATACATGTAAATGCGTGTGTATGAGTCTGTGGATTCATCTTGCACTGAAAATCTCACTCCAGCCACCTGACCAAAGCTGGAAATCCTGTTACATCCGTCATGTAGACAGTAATGCAGCATTGTGATTTAGTTACTGATTTTAATCAAGTCTTTAAATAGAAGATGACAATTTTTATTACATCACCGTCCAGCATATGGGTTCCTGTATTCAACACTCCCCATCGATGTCAGCATCTTGAGGAGCTGGCGAGCGTCTGACACACGCAGGTCGTGGTGCTCCCACGTGTGTGGTTGCATCAGTTAGAAAAATTGATCTCACTGATGTGTCCCTGAAGAAACCGCAGCTGTTTCTGGGAGATTAGCAGCGTCGCGCACGGAGGGGCAGAAAGGCTGCCGTCTGTGCACTACAAAAGTCATCTTTTCAGTCTGTATGAAGGGGCTACGGAGAACCAACTACCCATTGTCATTGTCTACACCACAGAGCCATTAGGTGGAGTGCGGAACCTCCAGGTGACCGATCCCACCACCAGCACGCTCAGGGTGACCTGGGAGCCAGCAGAGGGCAACGTCCGTCAGTATCGTATCTTCTACGTTCCGGCCACAGGAGGAGTTGAGGAACAGGTACATTTGTCCACAGTCTTTAGCAGTCCAGCTGTGTTTGGGTGAGAGTCACTGCGAGTCTTTTTATGTGGTTGGACAATACTCAACTTCTTAGAGAAATTAAATTATGTAACATGTACATAGATGCCATTGGAGATAGGCCCATCTGTAAGACTTTCTCATGAACCCCTCTGAGAGTTTAGGTTTGGTCGGTTGTCACGTCCAAATAATCCTTATTGACTTAGCTTAAGCGTCAACTGCTTTCTGCAGCAGCATGGGGTGGGAGAGGTTGTGCTTGTATTGGTGATCTGGTTTTTCCGTCTTGAGCAGCCCCAACTGTGCTCCCCTGCCCCCACCAGACACAGGTCTCCGGGACCACCACCAGCACGGTGCTGAGAAACCTTATGCAGGACACCATCTATACTGTGACTGTGATGCCCGTCTTTGCCCTAGGCGAGGGAAAGCGCATGTCGGAGAACGGAAAGACCCGTAAGTCACATGTTATGCAGATTCTGAAGGCTCGCTTTGGAAATCCTCCGAGACCATATGCAGAGAAATTCCTCCTTCTAAATCACTGTGCAGTAACACAAAAAGCCCGGAACACAAACAAAACAAAAGATCCACAAAGAAGAACATAAATAATATTAATTACATTGCATAAATATAATTGGAAACATAAATCAATTAATTGTCCTGTGCAGGGTTGAGGTGATGCTTATTCTAGCAAATAAAAATAATCCAGAGAAACTGCAGTTTATAATACATTACTGAATAAACAATTTCTGATTCTTATTGTGTCTTTAAGGTCTGCACAGAGCTTGAAAATTGGATTATGCATAGGATGGACTTTTCTAAAACCATTGATGGATCTGTTCCCATTTTTTGCATGTATTTAGCATAGCAGAGTACTTACACAGAGAGCTTACATAGCACATCTGATTGGGTTGGGGTGGAATTAATGGCAGTGATTGGGCTCCACTTGTAGCCGAGGCGTCCGCTGCTCCAAACCGTAAAACGGAACAATGGAGTCCTTTTTGAATGTGGGGCACGGCTTCTCTGCTGCGTATTCCCTCCTCTTTGCTTTTCTTCACTCTGCTTGAGTTGGGCTCCTTGCTTAGTTTTCACAAACTGTCTTCAGAAACTGCCAGTCAGCAGAGGCACTAAAACACATCGATGTAAAATACCTCTGTTACCAGTTAGCGGGCAATTCTGTATCGCTCCTTCATTATGATGAATTAAAAATCAATGCCGTCTCCTTTTTTAATGAGGGAAGAGTAATCACTTTACACTTTTTTCTTTAAATGTACGCAGCTCCTCTTCAGGTGTTCTGCAGCAGCTAATCATACTAATAATAATAATAAATACTTTATTGATCTGCGTGGGAAAATTCTCTTTATGCTTCGCCAAACTTGTAGAGGCAAGCTGGCCCTGAAGGGCAGCCACCCATAGCATCACCCAGGGGGCTGGGGGGTTAAGGGCCTCATTCAAAGACCTGCAAATGTGCAGAGGCCGGGGCTCAAACCAGTGACCTTCTGATCACAGGCACAGAGGTTTAGCCCACTGAGCCACACGTTGCCCCCTGAAATTTACAATATTTAACATTTATGCTGACTGCATTGTGTGCTAATTTGCTTTAACCCCTGAAACACTTTGATAACTGCATTTTATACATTAGAGTATATCAAATTTCTTGCTGCTTGAGCTGTTCTGGTTGCACCAGATCTGTTTAAAATAGATACCTGATACTATATCCACCAAAGAACAACCATGCGATCTGAGGAAAGTTCTTAACAGGAAAGCAGAGCAGTTCGAAATAAAATCATTTGAAAACATTTTAATATAAAGCACAACCCATTCTCTCCATCCATGTGAATCTCAGATTCAGAATTGCTTCAGGCCAGTTGACTGCAGTTTGAATGTTGTATGGTCATGTGGTCAGATACTGTGTGGTCTTGGAGTCCTCTGACCCTTCCTCTCTTCCTGTCATTTCTGCCTTCCTCAGTCGTTCACTCGGCACCCAGGAACATTCAAGTATACAACCCCACCACTAACACCCTGAACGTGCGATGGGAGCCTGCCTCAGGACAAGTGCAACAGTACCGGGTCGCCTACGCTCCACTGACTGGGACCAGGCCCTCGGAATCTGTGAGTCTCCTGGGAAGTCTTAAGCTGGACCTCTGCAAGCTGGGCTTTCTTCCCGCTGAGCTTCCAGCAAATTACCAAAGATTGAGAGGACCAGGATTTTGACCCAAAACATTATTTTCAGGGCATGTTTGGCTTGCTAATAAAATGAAATGAAAAATATTTTCTATAATGTTTTTAGATCATAAAATAACAATAGCTAGTTTCCTTTTTACTATTAATTAATAGATTGTGGCTTATAAATCAATAGAGAAGGGCCGTCAAGCAGAGGATTCGGCCTGAGCTGTGTCGAAAAGCCCTCTGAAACCAAAACGATCGAGCCTTGTGCCACAGAAGTCATTTGTTTTTCATGCAGATTACAGGACTGGAGGTTTGAGGCTTTTGGGTTGGCTGGTGGTTTAAGGCCTTATATTAAGCTCTGGCCTATAAGGAGCCAAGGACCCCGTTAAAATCTAAAATATTCTCAATTTCAAACTCTGTCATTTTATATTTTTCTTTTTAAAACTTTGAACGTGTTAAAAATCACTCTAAACAGTAAACGCTTTAGAGGTTTACACATCAAAACATTTAAGCACATTCATTTGAGTTTAATATGTAAATAAACTCTTTAATTGATGTAATTAAGTTAAAGTTTTTGATCATAAACTACCATTTGTATTTGCAAGGGACATTAAACAGACATGAAAATATTGTTACTCTGTGCCACATGACACTGTATTAATACTGGTCGAGTGTTACTAACACAACTGAGATGACAATGCTTTAGTTACCGTTTTAGTGAGACAAAAGAATCCAGCACAATCTGAAACAGACCTTCCATGTGAGACGTGTTAATCTGTCCCTGGTTATAGCAGAACCACATTAGACACATGGACTTTAGTAGGACCATATTGCACACATTATTATGATTTTTGTTTATATTTAGAACGTAATTAATAAAAAGGTTTTTTTTTTGCTAAGGGTTACATGAGGTCATGGGTAGGAGGATCTATGATTGTTTTTGGTGTGATTGAGGGTGTACTCCAGAAACACACTTCTGAGTTACATTCAAGGCCGAAATCCAGGTGTTTCTGTCCTGAAGAGCATCTCCCCTTGTCGGCTGCAGATCCTGGTCCCAGGAAACACCCACAATGCCTTGCTGCAACAGCTGATCCCTGACACGGAATACTCAGTCAGTGTGGTGGCCCTGTATGCCGACGGAGAGGGACCATCGATGGCCGAAGACGGCAAGACACGTAAGGGCTTCTGGTGACGCCTCAATCCTGGCAGAAGCAGAGTGCAACCTTTGCTCGGTTTTCATTGCTGGGTGCGGGTGGGGTCATTTTTCCCTCCACAAGGTGGAAATGCTGGTCCATGTTTCCTGGCTCCTTGAACACCTACAACCTTCATACCCCTAGGCGTTGCACTTCTGGAAATGTTTCCCTTTTATAAACGACTAAAATATTGCAGTTGTATGGTTCGCTGGCCACTGTTGAGAGTTTTGCCAATGCAGAGAGTTTTGGCTTCTGTGAAAAATAAAACCTAGTTTTTCAAGGTCGGATGAACAAGGAAGTCAAGATGTATGGCATCTCGGTGACACCCCTCCCCCTCTTTTTTAACGCCCCAGTGCCCCGCAGTGCGCCGAGGAATCTCCGCGTCTATGATCCCACCACCAGCAGCCTGAGCGTGAGTTGGGATCATGCCGACGGGCCTGTCCAACAGTATCGCATAGTCTACGCCCCCACTGTCGGCGATCCCATCGAGGAGCATGTGAGTGACACCATAGCAACCTGGCTGCCAAAGGCCTCACCTTGGCTGTTCAGTCATGGCATGTTTCTCAATATGAATGCTTGATGGTATTCATGTTCTCGTGTACCCATTTTATATCATCTTCCATCGCCAAAGACTGGTTCCAATACTAAGAACAGAGGTACAGGGGACAGTGAAAATCCCCGAATGTCATTCTTGTTCTGCCCCAGATATCAAGGATGTATCGGTTACATCCTTGCCAAACGAGACCAATCCCATAATCCACTGTGCCTCAAGTTCATTTTAGGGAGACAAGTTAGTAAGGCCAGTCTTGCCAAGACCACAAGTACAATCTTTGCATCTATGGTATAAAGAAGTGTTGGATACCTCATCCTGGTAGCAGTTATGTTACAGTAGCACCGCATGGCCACATGAACTATATTTTAGAAGGACTTTTTATAAACTAACAAAACCTAAAGAGTCATATATATTGTCTGATTAAAAGCTAACGCTTATTTTTAGTGAATATCTCTTATTCACCCAAATCCCAGGTATCTGTCCCCGGGAACAGAAACAACGTCATTCTGCAGAACCTGCAGCCAGACACTCCCTACAGCATCACTGTGGTGCCTATATATGCTGATGGCCCAGGAGGCGAGCTCACAGGACCGGGCCGCACAGGTAACTGCACTGGACCATAATGCTGCATGGTGTTAGAGGGTGCTCCAAGCCTAGAATCGCTGAGGAACCTCACCGTTGGGTGAACAGAACATCCGTATGACTCACAGGTACAAAGGGAGACCACTATCTTCCAGCTTTGGTGGTTTGGATGAGCTGTTTGAGGTCTTCGTGCCATAGCTACTCAAGGCAAATACTTTTGAAAAAATGGAAGGTTCAGGCCTGTTGCTGCAAAGAAGCAGTGCAGAAACCAGACTGATTGTAATACATATATTTTTATTGAAAGATGATAGTGTGGAAGTAGGCGTCACCAGGCCTTTTATTCACCTGGTCAGCTCATCAGTGTGATTGATCCTGCTTTGCCTTCTCCTGCCTTTTAGTTGGCCTCCTGGCACCTCGAAACCTGCGCGTCTCTGACGAGTGGTACACCCGCTTCCGCGTGTCCTGGGACCCCGCACCCTCCCGTGTCATTGGTTACAAGCTGATCTACCAGCCCCAAGGTGAGGTTAGGGGTTAGACACCTAGGGACACTTCAGCTAAGCTGGGAATCAATCAAGTCATTGAATTATTCATTCTTTTTATCTTCACATTGTCTGTTTTTCTTAGCAGGAACAAATGTGTGACTTTGCAATGTTTTGCGCTCCTAGATAAGGACGAGACCCTGGAAGTATTTGTTGGGGACGTGACTTCGTACATCCTCCACAATTTGCAACCAGGCACCACATATGACCTCAAGGTCTACGCCCAGTATGATGCTGGTCTGAGTGGAGCCTTAGTTGGACAAGGAACAACATGTATGTAGCCTCGATATTGGAAGGTTTTCTAGAGTCAATCAATAGGACATCAACTCATTCTTAAATACATACTGCTTTACCATGGTTACTGTTAAATCCAGTCACAAAATAAACATTTCCCTTACCCCCCTCCCCCACTCACTTTGATTATATATGCTCGAAGGCTTACACTATGGCACATTCCTGCCTCCCTTCTCCACAGTGTACTTGAACGTTACTGACCTGGTGACATACGACGTTGGCTATGACAGGTTCTGCATCAGGTGGACGCCTCATAGAGCAGCCACCTCCTACAGAATCAAGCTCAACCCCTTTGACCGTAAGTAGCGCTCACCTGCCTCCATCTATCTGGGGATGAAAACATGGTCCTGATGAGTAAAGTGTTGGTTAGAAATGAGAAAATTGATGGAACCTTGTACAGTTTTCAGCGGACCGTTTTACTCAGCATTGAGGTAGTCAGTGATATGTTTATCCAATGTTATAAAAGCGGTCGTCCATCATGTGTGACTTACACACTGAACCCAGAAAATTCTGAATATGGTTTAATTTTCCTCCTTTCTGGTCACCCTCAAAAACATAATCAGATCTTTTAAGCAAATGGTTCCACTACCAGGGATGAATTTTGTTCCTGGCTGAAATAGCTTGGCTTTTCTTAAGTACCACTTAGTCATTCTGTACACATTTATACAAGCTAGAGCTGTTAGAAGCTTTCGGTCTCTATATGGCAGTCATTACTGATCCATGGCTATTCACCACATCAAGCTCATTTGTGGGGGCGCAAGAAGACAAACATTCCCTAAAGGTAAATTAGCCACCGAATTGAGGACATGTGTGATTTTATGCTCAAGTGTGGTGGAACAAGTCACGCAGATATACAGCATGTAGCGGGATTTTCTGATGAAAAGGAGGTGCAGTGTAGTTTCTTGAGCAATGACTCTATCTGTAAAAGTGGAAATGTGTTTTGTCTGCTGTGTTTGTAGTGTCGAAGCGAGGCCAGCAAGAGATCACCATCACAGGTTCAGAGAGCCAATACTGTTTCGAAGGCCTCTCCCCAGACTCCTTGTATAACGCCACCGTCTTCGCTCAGACGCCCAACATGGAAGGCCCAGGAGTGAGCGCGAAAGAGAGGACCCGTGAGTGCCCAAGTCACTTGCTCCACCACTCCTTCCTATCCACACCAATGAGAGCACCTCAGTCAATATGGTCAGATTATAACATTAAACCAAGTTCATTTTGATTTTGATGTCTGTCGCAGTGGTGAAGCCCACAGCACCTCCGACTCTGCCCCCGACTCCACCCCCACCTCCCACAATCCCTCCTGCTATGGAAGGTAAGGACACGGTGTTCCTTTAGTTTATGGCATTGGTGGGCCCACACTGAGGCTCAGCCACAGGGGGAATCCATTAGAACATTCCATACAGCCTTGGTGCCCTTCGGGGGGAGCAGAGACAGCCCCCAAGAGCACCCTGCTGACAGGGCGGGGGACCCATCTGTCAGTCCTGTCTGCCTACTGAAGACTAAACAGTATGGAGCCTGCTGGGCTAATGGATTCAAAATGCTACGTGTGGTTAACCCTGGGCTATGAAGCACAAGCCAGCCTTGCAAGCATTCTGACAAAAATGTGCAGTTTTACATGCAGAATTAATGGACATGGTCCTTCAGGGAAGGAAGGCATTGTGTACATTGTAGCCAACTTGAAGCTGTTTGTTTCAAAATAGGAATGGGCCTTACGGTCAATGGTGGCCGTTTGTTGCTATATGTTAAAAAACGAACTGAACATTAATCGTAAGCTTGACAACCAGTGAAATTTGAATTATTGACTCAACTTCAACAACATCAGTTATCACTACATAATGAGAATTCATTGTTGTTGTTTTTAAAAAAAAATTTCAGTGTGCAAAGGTGCCAAGGCCGATCTGGTGTTCCTCATCGATGGGTCATGGAGTATCGGAGACGACAACTTCCACAAGGTTTTGAATTTCGTGTTCAGCACCATCGGCGCCCTTGACATCATAAGTACTCAGGGAATGCAGGTGTGTGAAGACGTCTGTCTTGGAAGCCTTCACCTTTCATATGGGGGGGCAGGGTGTCTGTAATAGGAAGTAATGGATGGATCGTTAAGCCATTCCGCAAAAGCTTCAGCAGATAAAATGTGGCTACTGTGACTCATCGCCTTATACTTCTCCACTTTCAGATATCCTTCGTGCAGTACAGTGACGACGCCAAGACAGAGTTCAAACTCAACACCTACCATGACAAGGGGACGGTGTTAGCCGCCCTGCAACTTGTCCGTTATAGGGGAGGAAACACCAAAACAGGTACCCCCAGTCCCAGGGTCCTACCTTATGTAGTTCGAATGGATAAAACATCTCCATGTGCTACTTGTGTGCCATGGGTGATCAGTTCATAAGGACCAGCCGCCCATATGATACGTGCTGTGTTACTCACTTCTTGTGGAGTTCTCCGGTGCCCCGTTTAAAAACGACACAGTTTGGTTTTGCACTTATTGGATCCAATTAATCTAGGGGTGGCCCTCAAACACGTTGGCGAGAAGGTCCTCACCTCAGACAACGGCATGCGGAGAAACGTGCCCAAGGTCTTGGTGGTCGTTACGGACGGCCGCTCTCAAGACGAAGTGAAGAAGAGTGCTTCAACACTGCAGCATTTGGGTGAGTGCATTAGGCCATCTCCACATGCCGCCCTCCCCCCCAGAAGGTAAGTTGGAAGAGGTCTTTAAGTGGAGTCTTGCTCTTCCAGGTTACAGCCTATTTGTCATTGGCGTGGCTGATGTGGATTTCGCCGAGTTGCGTAACATTGGCAGCAAGCCAAGCGAACGTCATGTCTTCATCGTGGACGATTTCGATGCCTTTGCAAAAATTCAGGATAATCTCATCACGTTCATCTGCGAAACGGCTACATCCAGTAAGACAGCCTTCATCTTCATATTTTAAACTTTACTCCCAGGGGTTGTCATGGTTTTTTAGACTCGTAAAGTAATGCACCATCTTTTACTTCTACCCCAGCTTGTCCCTTGATTTTCCTGGATGGATTTACATCACCGGGTAAGAAGACATTTATTTCCTAATGAATTCAGTAGGCCTAAGGCTGTACAGTATAGCTGGGAGTTTTGCAGGGCTGGCACACTTGTCTATAGCTTGGGGATTGTTCCAGAGTTGACATATGTCCATTGAAATTTCACAACAATGTGCAAAAATAGCCAGAAAGAAAGGTGATCAAGTGTTTGAGGAGCAATGTTCCACTAACAGTAGGGGGTCTTGTCTTGTTTTAGTAACAGTACTAGAAACAGAGTTTATTTTCCAGATATCTATGGACAGCCTGTTCTTTTCCCAAATGTACACTTATAAACAATTATTTGAAACTCAGACAACAGAAAGTTCACAAACTGTCTTTTGATTGATTTGAGCATTGTATTGCTCTGCAGGCTTCAGGATGCTGGAGGCCTTCAACCTCACTGACCGGATGTACGCCGCCGTCAAAGGCGTCTCCATGGAACCGGGCTCCTTCAACAGTTATGTAACCTACCGGCTGCACAAGAATGCCCTCCTCTCCCAACCCACAAAGTAAGTCCAAGCTGACATTTATGAATCTCAGAATAACCCTTTCCCACAGTCCCTCACCCCCCACCCGCCTACCATGTCCTAGAGCTGGCTGGCAGTGATTATCTTTAATGGCTGACCAGGGTTTGCTGTTGTGTGTGTGGATGAGTTGGGCCAGTCCCGCATGTTGTTGCAGCCGGTGGAATGCGATGTTACCAAACACACAACAATTTCTGTTTGAGTGAGAGAGAGCCTCAGCAAAGCCCACCCTCCTGCTTCACAGGGTGAGCTACAGAGGTCACGGCCTGCAGATTATTCACCCGGTATAACATCTCCAGGCACCAGGAGGGCTGGGCGGGTTGTGTCCAAACATCCACAGCCAGGCAATTCCTTTGTCAGTTTGCCCATAATAGCTTTTGTTTAGTGCGTGTGTTGGAAGTCAAGTAAATGCTCACAAATGGAAACACTTTTTGAAACTTTTTTTATTTAAAATATTTCCAATATGTTGTGACTCTGTAGGGACTGTTGGCATTTGTGCCAGATGCATGGATGAACAAATGGATTTTGTTTAGGCTTTCTCCCCCACTTGGATGTGTCCGCTGACTCGCCTCACTGCCCAGTTGCTTTGCGGTAGATGGTCAATAGCGATTGTCACCCCATGGCACTCACAGACGATGAGACAGCAAGCGAGGTCATTAAAACGTCTAAGAACAGGCCTGTGTGGGCGGTTTCATTCTGACTCAGCATGGCATTATGTTCCTTTCAGGAGCAAACCTCATATTTTTTTTTTATACATAAACCTGTGTTGGATTTTTGACCAATTTGTACAGGACGAACACAGAAAGGCTGACATGTTGGAAGCTGCCCAGAGTCAACAATTCCTTATCAAATGTGTTTCGGCTCCAATCTTTTGAGTTGTTATTTTGACTCCAGGGTGTTTTTTTTGCAGGGAGATTCACCCAGAGGGTCTGCCACCAACCTACACGATCATCCTCCTCTTCCGTCTCCTCCCGGATACACCCACAGAAGCTTTTGACATTTGGCAGATCTCCGATAGCGGCAACAAACCGGAAGTCGGGGTCACCGTTGACCGTAAGGCCCATTCCTATTTCTTCTAACCATAATAGCTGCCTTCCAGCCGTGAACGTTGAGGTTTTTCTCCTTCCCCCCGTCTCCATCATGAAACATCAGCATTAACTTAATGGGCTCCAGACCCCAGAGCTACATTGACCTCTAGCAGTAATTAAACCCATACGTAGAAGCTATATACCCGTGCATAGACATCCCCAGGACAGGCCAGTGCAAACAGCAGGCATTTACTGCATGTCTGCACGGCAGTCTATTAAGTATTTCGCCTGTATGACTGTTGTCTTTTAGTTACTCTCTGAACATCTAACATCTGCTCCTCCTTATATATCTCTTCAAGCATCCAGTAAGACAATCACATTGTACAACAAGGACACCAGGGGCGAGATACAGAGAGCTACGTTCGATAGCGAGCCAGTGAGAAAGATCTTCCACGGAAGCTTCCATAAGGTAAATTTTGTTAGCAGTTAGCACGCTGCTAATGGGCCTCTCCATGCAACAACAAGTCAGAGATTCCATTTTCAAGGACTAGTGTCATTTCTGAACTTGCTTGAAATTTTATGTCATTTTCATAGCTTGGGCTATGAAGTCTCCTATCTGGTTAAGCCACAAAATTTACAGTTCTTTTTTTATTTAAGCTTTTTGTGTTGTGTAACGTGCTGGGTGGGCCGCCTGGTGTCTCACAGCTCTCAAGATTGCATCCAGCTCTGGCTGTGTTCATCTGTGTGCTTCTCCCGTGTTTCTGCTATAGTTTGACAACACGAGTTTCTGGTGGACTGCAGACTCCCGTGTCCCCTTAGGTCACATGTACACAGCCACTTGCAAAGCGGGACGAACCGGCGTCCTGTGCGAGGTGTACCCAGCCTCATGCACTACCCTTCCTGAGCTCTCAGCAGCCTGGTGGAAGAAGCTTTTATTAAAAACAGACAAAGAACATGATTTGCTGCATGCTGTTTTTTTAGCCAAGCAGAATCAAAAACTGAGGCAATGATGTAGGTCTAAATCCAGACAGACTCTTTATGTGTGAAAGACCACTGCTTAGGGACCAACATGGCTTCCAGACCCTAGGATACGACAATGATCATATCCCTTAGCAAGCTAAAATCATGACTCGGCCTGATTCCTCTGACTCAAGGTAGTAACTCAGATGAGCTGTTGGAAAGGCTATGAATTTCTTAGCGTTAGTTGGCGGGCAGTTTTGGGCGACCTCCATGACCCATTACAGATGGGAGTTTGCACAATGCAGATTTACAAGTGATCTGATCACAATTCATTGTAGGTTCCAGTCTGTTATATGACGTCAGGATTTTGCTGGATTCTTTTTTTACAAGTTTTGTTTTGATTTATTCCATAAAAAACTAGTGTACCTAAAAATGGTTTTATATTCAGCTCTCTTTGGCTTTGGTTGGAAGAATTGCAGTTCAAACTGATACATTAAGAAGGTGCTTCTGGGCAGAGTTTTTATACCAAAGTCCTGTGATTGGAGTTCCTCATGCAACAGTTCGAACCCAGGATGCAACACCCTACATTTCTCCTCAACCTATCTCCACCTTCTCCATCTTCGTTAAAAAGTTTATTATGTCCTTAGGGATGGAACAGGAATCTTCCCTAACAGACAGGAGTGAGCCACTTCAGCCAGAGAATGTTCTAGCTACTGTTTCCACAGACCCAGCAGCGATCTCAACCCTTGGGGGCTTCATCTTACCAAAATCAATAATAAAGTCTCGGACCATTCTGTTTGGGTGGAGGGCCAAATGTTTTGAAAAAGAAAATTATTTTACTGAAATAGTGGAAGAATTCTATCTTCTAAAGGATTTCATATATGTAGATCGTAGAATAAGATTTAAAAAACAATCAGGAGAAATATTTTTGTGAGACTGTTAAAAATCGGGTCACTTCTGCAGGCTTTGAACAGTTGCACCAGAAAGCATGTGCAGAACCAGTCTGGGTTTTTTTCCCCTACATCCTGGCTCTCTTGCCATTTAATGGGATTTTGGCGTTGCTCTCCATCTCCAACTTCTGGTAGCTTTCGCTTATGGAAAGGTTACCTCATGCCTCGGGCAATTTGTACAGTGCATCAGCTTGGACTATGAACTCGATCTCACAGCACTCAACACCTTCCTCGCAGATTCGCTTCCTCCGCCAAGATCCATGACCCTGCGGCTGTTTTCGAGAAATGGACAGTATCGCTAATAGCGATCTCGATGGTAGGAGAAGGACTCGCTGCCATAGAGTCAGAGGTGAAGCTGAAGTCTGACTAACTGATAGAGATACAGCTGAATCAGAGGGAAGGAAGGCAGGAACGTGACCTTCATTTTCACTTAGGGAATATCAAGAAACCACTTTACAAGGAGAATGTTATATAAACTGGGAGGAAAACACCCTGGTTGGTGCAATTGTTAGTACGCTTCATGTCCTTCAGAAGGAGTTATGAGACCCACCCCCTGCTGTGCCTAATCAAAGCAGAGCCTGTCAAACCAGCATCTCTAATCCCTCCAGTTATAATGGGCAGCTTCTCCTCTCCGAGTGCCTTGGAAAGCCTACAGTTCACTTAATATGTTTTAAAGGCACTGTCTGTGTTACAAATTGGAGCACGGTCTAGCTTGTGCCATTTTTTCAGAGCGGATCGTAGATTTTTAAAATGATCCTTTGACAGACCCAGACATGCGATGGGAGATGCTGGAAGATTCCTTGCAGGTGAATGCTGACAGATTTCGCATTCATCTCCCATGGCTGAGTCGGGTTTCGCAAACTGAGATGTTTTTTTTGGAGCGATGCACAACTCCCCCGTGAAGGGACAGAGAAAAGATTTGTCACCCCGCAGAGGCTCACGATCTCGTTTTTGACGTGCCCAGAAAGAATGCATGGACGTTACTGTCACCACGCGGCTCTTCGGCCGAAACGCTTTGTCATGTCAAGCTGCACAAACGCACCATTATCTGGAGAGGAGGTGTTGGACGGTCAGACTTTCCACTTGTGGCTCAGCCACAGCCAGCATTCCCGTGCAGTAACGAGACCGAGGAGTGAGCGGATTGGAAAATATCAAAGGGGGTCTTAATGTGCGAGTTTTGGTTTTATTTGCTGGGAATTGAGGTGAGGGTGGGGTAATGGGAAATGGGTATATTTTCCCAGGTTCTGGACTGGAGGGATCGTAGAGTCAACTGATCTATTCCCTGGTTGGCAAAATCTATTAAGGAGGTCCCAGTTGACATTTTGTCAGGGGGTCCAAAATTCTTTGAGAGGCCTCTGACCAATGTGCTCTGTTCCCCTTATTCTTCCTTGTTTCTGCCTATGAAAAAGAAACATAGTAAATCTTAACAGATTGCATTGTTTTTTTTATTTTTATTTCTCTGTATGAAATGTCATCGTCACTTGTATGAAAAATCTCCTAAATTCTTTTCAAGGTTTGGGGCCAGCTATGGACTTGTCGTTTTCACAGGGAACTTGGAAAGGCAGAAATGCTACCTTGCTCCTGCATGAGAATGTAGACACAAAAAGTTGCACATATTTGTCACTAATGCGCTGCACAGTTTGACAAGTAGAAAGTCAATGTTTTGAGCTGTGTAGTGTAAGTTGTTAATCAATATTAAGAGCAGATAATCTGTGAAAAGATTGGATACCTACGACAGGACACCAACTTTCAGCCAAGTTCTCTGTTAGCGGAGTATAAATTAGCCTTGTCTTGCAATTTAATGCCCAGGGGTTGGTGCTGGACTTTTAGGGGTGAACAACCTGTTGATTTAGCTGTATTCAGAGATAATGTAGGAAGATGGGGCACCCACAAAGCAAGGCCAAGAACAATAAAATGTAGGCGTGAAGAAATCATTGAACCCAGTCAACAGCAGCAGAAATGAAACCATATGGCGACTGTTTCTGGACACCCAGAAGCCATGCAAGCGACGTTAACAGCTGTGAACAGAACATTTGTAACAGAAAGGTCAACTAATCCCAGGCTTGCTACAGCCACGTTGATAGCTGAGGGATGGGGAGTCAGGCGTTTCCTTGACGCAGAAGTGCCGTACACTCCCTCAGTAAATTAAGCTACATGTTGGTTTCCCTGCAGATCTGTAACAGTAGTACATTGTTATGTTAGCATTATTTGAAAATCCATCCATGCCATTTAGCGTTTTTCACATATTCTGAAAGATAAGATAAGCGAGTACAGTATGTGTACCTTAGTAATAGTTTTCTAAATGGTTTGCTACTGTATTCACTGCTGAGATTCTCCACAATCTGGTGATGTAATTGTGCTTGCTACTTGTACCCTCCGGTTGAGTCACCGTGAGAGAGCCATTGCGGTCGGTCAACCCTGGCCTCGGTTGCCAGGGAGGTTGCCCATAATGCTATGTGAGGTTTCCAGCACCCGTATCTCAAGCTGTGGATTTGAAAAATGTGCCATAATGTAAGAATGTTAGCCAACTGCATTACTGGTGTGTGATAGACACCACCAACCCCCCCCCCACACCCCAAACATTCCTACTGTTCCTCAAAGTGCAACTGTTTGTAAGAGGAGCTTTTTAACGGTGTACCACGAAATGACATAATCGCTAGATGTGGCAAGGCCTCTCTGGACAGACACCAGACGACATACAGTATGAAACCTTTCTGTGGTGTAGATTTATGGAAAGGGTCTGTTTACTATATACCACATGTAAAGCACTGTCATCGCTCGCTGCTGGATGGAAGGGAGATGAATGAGGTACAGTCTTAGTCCATAGTGCAGACGTATGTATTTTTCATCGTGCTATGAATGGAAAAAAATTGCTGACACACAGTTTCCTGTTACAATGTAACCACCAGTATTACCTTACAGTATGTAATAATGTACAATTAACTTAAACCCACAGGGACAACACAGGAGGGGATATGAGATTTTTTTATTTTTTTTTTCAATTATCATTTTCAAAGAGGAATAGATTGAGTGACATGAACTCCCACTTTTGCTGGGAAACTCATCTCTCAACGTGTCGGTTTCTCCGCAGCTGCACATGACCATCACTCCGAAGAGCGTCAGGCTGAACGTGGACTGCCAGACGGTGGCTGAGAAAGAGATCAAGGAGGCCAGAAACGTATCCGTGGATGGCACTGAGACCTTGGGCAAGATGAGGAATTCGAAAGGTTCAGCAACAGTGAGTAAAATCCTGGATCACTTGATACGGGTCACAGAAGTCAAACGCGGCGTTTCCCATCCTTCAGAGTGGTCCATTCTATCAGTCAAGCTGCAGTGGTTTTCTTGGGTTATTTGCATGTGCGATTTTTGTGTGTGTGTGTGTGTTTTGTGTACTGTGCTCCACAGTTCCAGCTCCAGATGTTCGACATCATCTGCAGTGCAGGCTGGGCCAGCAGAGACAAATGTTGCGACCTGCCATCGACGGTGAGATTTAATTTCACCGTCATAAAACTCTGTTTGTGCTCATCCCTTTCCAATATACCACTAATACGCCTCCAGACGGTGTCAGCTTCTACATCAGTCCACATATGAAATAAATCTCCCAGGTTGGGTTCGTCTCAATCGAGGAATGTTCAAATTCAGGTTTCCTGCCTGTAGTAGATTATATTTTTCCTGTTTTCACAGGCTTTTGAATTTGCAAGATATCACTGATTTTTCTTAAAAATGGAATTTTAATAGGCATGTTTCTGCAGGGGCTCTTTGGCTTTGAAGGCCATTTCCATTTGATCTTGACATCGAGCACATCTGTCAACTGTTGTTACTACTCTCTCTTAAAACGCAAGGCTTTAATGCGAGGCACTATAGTACACAGGCCTCGCTATCTGCTTGGACTTTTTCAACTAGCAGCAGACTTGTCAGAAAACATGCAAGAATAGATAAATACATTCTTCCATTGTTCAGCTATTTGGAGGCTTAACCCCCCTGGAATGAGGCTTCCTCCCCCCATTTCCTCAGAGTGACCTTCACAGCACAAATGTGTACCTGTGTTTAGGCTACTTAGCTATACAGTAACACATACTCCATACATTTGTAGTCCAGCACTGATGGATACTTAAGCCGTTAGTATGTCAAGTCTTTTCAAACGTCACCGGCGCCATCGTTTTATGACATGGAAATGTACCACAGTTGACGTGGTACTAAATAGTAGTACATTACTGGGAAGTACTTGGTGATATCTGCAGATATGAGAGTCTCCTCATATATCTGAAAGAAAAACACTTTAACACGAGCCCCAGAACACGGGGATAAAAAGAGCAGATACTCAGTAAAATGACATAGATGAGTTAATGTAGGACATTCATTCATAAGCCCCATTCATGTTGAGATAAGTGACATTGTTGTCGAGATAGGGCATGGCCAACACTGCCTTTCCTGTATGTACATCAGCCTCTCTCATTTTAAGACCGGAACTGCCTGAAATACTCAGGAGATTCCCTCAGAGAGCATGAGATTTTAATCAGGAAGGGTTTGGACCAAGAGGGATGCATGTCCGACACAGTTAATTGCTATCTCTTCCTCAATTCCGCCATCTTTCACCTTCAGAGAGATGAGGTGAAATGTCCAGCTCTTCCCCACTCCTGCACATGTGCTCAGGATAGCATCGGACCTCAAGGACCTCCAGGACCTCCGGTAAACTCATCACATGTCTCCGTCTCGCTGGAAGTACACCAGCGTTCCGGTCCTGTATGAAGCCGTGAGAGTGCTCAGGCTTTAATTCTGATGGATTAGACAGATCAGCGTAATGTTATGTGATAGCAGGGATGTTTTTTTGCACTTGAAATGTTCATGTTATGATTATCTAAACATAAAACAACTGTATGTGTGATATTTAATACAAACTGCATCCTGTATGATTAAAAATCTGTATGACGTTTTAATGGTCTTTTTCAGGTTATTTGCCCAGGTTGTTTCCTAAGGGCACTATTAGGCTAGCGTTTGAGTAGTTACTGTGTTCGTAAAGCTGTAAAGAAGGTTTTTTTTTTTTAAAAAAGCAAACATTTGACTCGGAAATATTGTCTCACCACTGTGGTTTCCTTGTGTCTGTAGGGTGGTCCTGGTACGAAAGGACCCCGCGGCGACAGGGGAGACTCCGGCCCGCCTGTAAGTAGCCACTAACATTTCGAACATGCGTCTCACATCTTGTTGGTCACATGACCCAAAAAGCGCTGGCTAACGCATCTGGGCGACGGCACAATTTGAGTGAAGCATGTGCAGAAATTGACAGACATGTCCCATACTAGATAAAACACTTTAGCTGACAGCTACGATAAACTATGAAACAATTACGCTCCATTGAAGCAGCAGCTATTACTTCCGATAGCTTCTTCCCGCCAGCAATGCACTATTTACTCTAGCGGTACTCTCGAGAAACTGGCCTTGGGAAGTCAGTCGTTCGGCCTTTAATTTGACTGTTTGCCTGTTTGCTTGTTGGTTGTAGGGTCCCATGGGCCCGCGGGGGGAGCTGGGCTTACCAGGACCCATGGGCCCGCCAGGCCCACAAGGACCCAATGGCCTCTCACTTCCCGGCGAGCCGGTAGGTCACGTGCAAAAGAATTTCACTTTGTTTGTTTTCAGCCTCATCTCTCCTGTCATAAAGCACCAATTCAAAGGCCTGCATTTACGTCCTGAAGAGTTAATGGGCTTTTGGAACAATCCTAGCTAAAGGCCTTTACTGTCAGTATATCGCTCTGTCTGGAAATAATATCACATTGTTTTAAACCACCGTTTCATTTTAGCAGGGATGCATAAATTAGCACACATTAGATTATCCCCCAGTGTGGATAAAGAGACTGGAGCAGGCTTAACATAAGCTGCTGATATTTATCTCTATGATCTGTGACAGTGTATTTTTCCCTCGATTGAATAAATGCCCATCCATTGGTATTGTGCACCACTGATGTAATTAAACAGAAATATAATACTTCTTTATCTTTCTTGATTTACTGCAGGGCCGCCCAGGACCCAAAGGAGATGTTGGTGATCCTGGACAACCTGGACGCCAAGTAAGTGCATCAGAGCTTGGCGTTCGTTGAAAGGGAAACCAGAGGTAGCATGCAATATAAAAGAGTTCTTCTATTTTGGAACCCGTCCACGTGGCAAGTTTTACTGGGGAAAAAACTCATTTTTACCTAATACAGACACTGATATAGTTACACTGGCCCACAGAATAGTCAGATTAAAGATTTGGTTACAATGCTAAATCTAACCCTGCCTCGTACTCAGAAGACGTGGCCCTCTTATTTCTGAAGGTATGTTCTACAATTAGTTCTCCTTCTGCAAATTAGATAAGATAAACTATACTGATCTCAGGCGGAAATTTTGCTCTGTAATTTAGTTAAATATGGTCCATGAAAGGGGTGGAAGTGCATTATGGGAAATCTCAAAGATTCTGGTTGGATTTATAGCCCGTTTTACACCGCAGAGGAATGACACCTACAACTCTAAGGGATGACATCTGCAAACAGCAGCATGTACATTTCAGGGGCAAAGGGTTTATAGGAAGGCATTACTCTCATGGAGGAGGAGAGCCAAGGCTACACAACACTGCTAAGTGTATTTTTGAAGTATCCATTATCCCCGGTCATTTATCCCAGGTTTAGGAGTAGAGTCTCGAGGAAATGGTGTAACACAACAGAAAAAGGAGGCTTGCACACCAGGAGCAGTGTCTTTTAATATATAGAGAGGTACAAGCTTCTGTTTTCTTTTAGAGAAACGTTTTATTCAGTGTCAGATGGTTCCAATCTTTAGTGCAGAGATGAAAAGCAGACTGCTGGAAGCCTCACAGTCACAAAGTGATCCTCTGACGAGGACTATAGGTGGCAAGCAGAACTGTGGTTATGAAGCAGCGCTTGTGTTGTGTTGTACAGCAAGTGCCTTAAACCCATTTCCCTTTGGTAACATTACTCACTCCGAACAAAGGCAGTACAGAAGGGTCGCTGTTGTTGTGGGAAGATGACATTGACAGGCACCTATGGATAAATAATAAGCTGCAGGCTAAGCACACAAAACCGAGCTGGATGTGTTTAGTTTTTTTTTCAACTTATCGGGGATAGGAGGAGTGCATTAGCATTAGTGCAATAAGACGTATGAAACTTATGGACCATTCATTTGAGTTATTTTAGTAAGCAAAGTATAGATCTTGACATCCTTAAGAACTTTTTAAAGCACTGTTCTATCTTCCTAGGGTCCACCTGGACAAGCTGGTTCTCTAGGCCCAATTGGACCAATCGGACAAAGGGTAAGCCAAAAATCACATTATCTGATGTTTTACAGAAATGCAGTTTTTTTTAAACCTTGAACTGGCTATAATGACATCATAAGTCATTACAGTAGAGCAGTACAACATATTTATTTGTTATGGGTATAATTGTTTTTCTTGTAGTACAGTAAAATCAAGTGCTAAAATCAGTGGAGGCTACGTTCATGAATGTTATCCTTGGTTTGAATTACTGCAGGGTCCCCCTGGAAAAGAAGGTCCTGCTGGACCGAGAGGGCCTCCAGGTCCAATGGTAGGTAACCCTTAAAGAAACTCACTTTCAGTGGTTTGTTATTCTTGCACACGTGATTGATTCAGCCCATGTGTTGCTAGTAGGAAATGCATGCTGTTTCCCACTGCTCTGATGACACAGTCCTGTTAAATAAATAAACTCAAGATATCCTGGGGGAAAGCTGGCTTTATCTTCCGCATCTTCACTGAAGTGCTGGTACTATCATTCCTTCCCTAGGGAAGCCCCGGAGCTCCTGGAATGCCAGGGCCTACTGGAAAACCGGGAAAGTCTGGAGACACAGGACTCCCTGTACGTATGTTTTTTTGTTACTAAAAGGACCTTGGTGGTCTTTTGAGGATCCCAGTAAGATGGGGACATCACTGACCCCAGCAACCTGGATAAAAACAGCTTGTACTAGCTGAATGTTATCCTAAATATAAAGGTCAGCTTTGAGGATCCCAGTAAGATGGGGACATCACTGACCCCAGCAACCTGGATAAAAACAGCTTGTACTAGCTGAATGTTATCCTAAATATAAAGGTCAGCTTTGAGGGCCGCAGATTGAGTTTAAGTATTAGATTTTGGTATTGTGCTCCATATTAGCACATTTTCATATGGATTGACCAACCACGGCAGGAGCTAGATGTGTTAAATTTTACCATTTTACAACAACAATTGAACAAAAATACACCTACAGTTCCTCAAGCTCATATGTGTATAAAAGTAACATTTGTGCCAAAATGCAGATTCCAAGATGGAACTGCATGAAGCTTAAATGGGAGTTACAGATACATACTTTTAGAAATGTGGAAACTACATTTCAAACTGAACAGCACCATGGGGCCATTTAACTGCATGTTAAAAGCTAGAATGAGTAGCTGTCTAGAGATGCCCCTTAATATATCATATTACAATAAAAGAACAATGGATTCACTGTTGAGTTCTTTACTTGACTGTTTATTATACGGGTCACTATATTATGCTAGTCTAAGAACCGAAATCGGCATTTCTGTGCATTGAAACAAGTTTATGTCCCATTAGAACTTTTGTCTTTGCATTTATTGAGCGATTAATAGTGTCTACAGTGACTTTCCTTAAACGTTCGACTTCTTCTTACTATAGGGAGCCATTGGCCTGAAAGGAGAGAAGGGCGAGAGGGTAAGTAACATTGACTTGTTCACAATGTATATTTTAGTGTCAGAGCAATACCTGTGCTTTTTTGGTGTTAAGATATGTTCATGTGTTCATATTAGGGGGACTTTGCATCTCAGAACATGATGCGATCCATAGCCAGACAAGTCTGTGAACAGCTTGTCAACAGTGAGTCACTCGACATTTGTACTGTAATGAAGCGAATTCTATCACAGGTAGATCGATTGTTGGCTTAATGTGGCCCTCACCAATGATTTTATCAGGTCAAATGAGCAGGATCGACATGATGCTGAACCAGATCCCCAACGGCTACCGTAGCAACAGTCCTGGTCCTTCTGGTCCTCCTGGGCCTCCTGGGAGCACTGGGCCTCGTGGTGAACCAGGTCAGCCAGGCAGAAGTGGCTTCCCAGGAACTCCAGGGTTGCCTGGGCAACAGGGAGAGAGAGGTGGGTGCTAATCATACTCAGTTAAAGTATTTTTGTTATAAATTACTGCCCAATTCGCATATAACGGATGAGGCATGTTTTTTAGTATCTTGGATTTCTGGTTCCCGACTGATGAATAATTCAGGCCTGATGAATGTTTTATGCCTGTGGCTGTTTCACAGTATCTGTTGTGTTTTATTCTCGCAATTTGTGCAGCCCAGCGAAATGCTGATATCTCTGACTCCGCACGTGAGTGCTTGCATATGTTACTGATGTTATGGTCTACATCAATCTATCTAATGATATGGTCTACAACAGCACGATGGCGCAAAGCAGAGCCCCAACACTGGGTTCAGGCTAAGAAAAAACAGGTTTTCTGTCTGTCTCACAATTTCCACTTTCCAGAGCATTTCCAGCGGTTTCTGAAGGATGGAATGTTTCTGTTGAACGCATGGATGCATTAAGTTGTGGAGATATTGACACCGCTTAACTGAAGAGTGGTTCTCTTAATGACTTAGGGCTACCTGGGGAGAAGGGTGAACGGGGTAGCCCGGGAACTGGAATCCGAGGACAGAGAGGCCCATCCGGACCACCTGGTGAGTGTTGCTCAGTGAAACTCCTCGCTCAAGCATGTTCTAAATTGAGAAGATGCCTGTTTAATGGTCATGGAGTGGATGTTGTTTTCCCTGCGCACAGCTATGCCCGGGGATGGATGAGACGTTCATTTCTTTTTCACATATAAAACCATTATTTTTTTCACAGCTGTTTCCAACATGCTGCGTTAGTAAATCTGTCATAGGTCTCCTTTACGACGTCACATTCCGCAGCTGAGACCTAATTTTTTAATAGCTGTAATATTTCAACATGCCCCTGAACCACAGATCTCCTGTTTGAAATATCTTAGCTGCAGTTCTCAAAAAACAGTCAGTCAACATGCACCTAGATGGATCACAAGTTTTATTTGGAAAGGTAATCATCTGTCCACAGTCTTTAATCATCACATCTGATGGTCGCTTTTACCTGTTTTCAAGTTTAAGAGTCAAAGATTCAGAGTTCATACAATGACCAACCCTAAATAGCTGATTGGAAATAGAACCGGTCATGTTAGCAGAAGCTCATGATATTTTAGACATCATTGACCATAATTAGTAAACCACACCAAATACTGCCGATCGATTTCACTATAAAAATTCACACAAGTTTTACTGTTTTTTTGCAACCCTCTCCAACTCACAGCTTTCTTTTCCTGGAAAACTTGGTCAATAAAGCAAAGCTATGACTTCATTCCCCCAAGGGGCTCGGGGCATTGAGTCCGATACAGTCATGTGCCTTAATTATATAACAGCCAGCCTTCCCAAACCCGCTGGATCCCCACAGGGGGATGCTTTATTCCTCAGAGACTTGGAAATCGCAGTCACTCAGTCACTGATGTCTATGGACCAACCGGACATGGCCAAATCCTTCTCTTTCCACATAAATAATAAACATCATTGCCAGCAAGCAAGGGAAGCTGGTTCACCTCTTCAGGTTTCTGCACAGCCTTTCACACAATAGCGCTCCCCTGGTGGCTTCATCCACAGCACATGTGCTGCTGTATTTCGGGAGCGAAAGGGTGAGGGGGGGAAATTTCATATCCGCTATATCCCGTCTAGACAGACTGGGGCAGGGGGTAGCTTTGCACAGATCTTGGATTGTCTCCCCTTAATTGAGCAGTCTAAATATTTAAATTGCAGTGGTACAAACCAATTTTCCCTTCCACTTCCAGTTGGGATTTGATGGTGATGCCAGTGGATCTTGAGTGTTTGTTTTTCACCCCCTCTCCCTTTCCAGGTCCGCAAGGCGAATCGCGAACAGGACCTGCAGGCCCCACGGGCTCCTCCGGGCCTCCTGGTCCCCCAGGTCGTCAGGGTTCCCCCGGTATCCGGGGTCCACCTGGTCCGCCTGGATACTGCGACTCCTCCCAGTGTGTGGGCATCCCTTACAATGGACAAGGTTACCCGGGTAGGTCGCTGCATTCCCATGCGTATCAGGAGTAATACTCAGAAAAGGTAACACTGCATGGAGGTAAAATACAGCCGTGGAAAAAATTAAGAGACCACAGCACAATTTTTTGTTTCACTCATTTCTCAATATATGGGTGTACATCTGTGAATAATATATAAATAAAAACTGCTGCCTGGCTCTTCCCTATTTCTTGTTATTGAAGGGCTTCTTTCTTGCTTTATGGGACTTCAGTTCTGCTTCTAGGAGCCTGATACAATCTGTCCTAGCAGTGCACTTCACACCTGCACTTAATGATTCCCATTCCTTTTGAAGGTCACTTGATGTCACCCTACGATTCATGATAAACTGTCAGATAAGATAATGGCCATTTCTGGCATTAGAATATCACTTCTGTCCTCTACCTGGCTGGTTTCTGGTCATTCCCAGTGTCTCCTGCTTCACCTTGTTCTTGTGTACTGCTGTCTTAGAAACTTCTAACCTGGAAGCAGCCTGCTGCTCAGTGTAGCCTCTGCCAGCAAAACCAGGTTTAAACCAGGATTTAAAAATGCAGATTTGTTTAAAAATATAGAGTGATCACTTAATTTTTTCCACGTCTGTAGATGACATGATTTTCTGTGACATTTACAAATTTCAATGTCTGTCTATAGTACCTAGCTATGACTTAATCTCTCTTTGAAATGTGATACATAGTTGCAAGTAGTCTGATAGTCTGACTAGTTACTGTTTCTTTTTTAAAAAGAATAAAATGAGGAAAGCCAGTTTTCACAGAACACTAACATGCTCTTTAACCTGTTTCAGGTTCAGCATAGTTCATTTTATAAGCCGCCTGTGCTGCTTTCACTTTGAAACCCAACAAACAAACAAAAGCGTCCCGTTTCTGAGATATGTGCTCATGTGCTTATGAGGCATTAAGGATAACCACCATGGATATGATTAACGAACACGGCTGACCACCGTGAATGGAACCGACTGGTACTAACAACACTTTTACAGCAGACATCACGGCCTAGTGGGCTGTTTGCATCTTGAGCCCACACAGCAAGCAGAAAGAGAGGGATATAGAGGGAAAGAGAGAGAGAGAAACAGCTTTTCTCTCGGACGGAGCATGTACAACTACTAACAAGGAGGATTTATAACCGAGAACAACAGTGTTAACATGGTAAAAATTGAGATGAAATCTGTAAATAAACTAATTGTGCATTGTAAATGATTTTTGTTTTCAAATGAGTTAACATCCGTAATGAGCTTGCCTTATAACCCGCTGCTTGCCGAATGCTCACATAACCTCCTACTTCAAGCCTGATGTGATATAGCCAGTCTCTGCTCGGTCCAGACTGAAGCACGCAATGTTTGTATATTATAATCATGGGGCTCTTTGTAATACCATTTACTAAGATTTTGTAAGGTGCTTTTCTCTGTTTTTTTGTTTTCTTTCCTACGATAAATTTATTTCTAAAAGGTACTAAACACTACAGGACGATTCAGGGGAGGTTTTTGTGTCAAATCCCGCAAGGGAATAAATTACATGTTAGTCAGTCATTTGCTTTTTTTTTATGGCAATGTGGCTGTACCTGAAAGTCGTTAAATGTTTAGTAGTCTGTTGTGTGATCAGATCTTACCGCAGTGCCTTACTTGAGTTGAGTTGGTTATGGACACCGTCACCTGTCACAGCCACACAGCTTGGCTTTTATGTAAAAGACTGTTGTATCGTAGAGTGGGGCGGAGCCACTATATAGTGCAACCGAAGGCCAGAAGTGATGGTATTTCTGCATGCAGAGTTACTGACTAAATCCATGTTCATTTGGCCAAAACGATATTTCCAACCAGACCGCTACCAGCCTGGGCCTGAAACCTACGTAGTGCCAATCCCAGTGGAACCCTCAGAAGACTATGAAACAGAAATTCAGTCGCCCGGTTACTCACGAAACCAGCGTGGAAAGCGGTCGCTATCAAGAGTGGGATCCCAAAGGATAGCGCCATAAACCAAAAGATGGTGCCATTTTTTGCAGTCATTCATTTTCTGTCTTCCACATATGCTTGCATTGAAGTAAATTTGCACCAGAGTGTAAGATCATAGACTGAGTAATGCGTGACTGTGGCAGGGGGCGAATATCGGTCGAATTTGCGAGTCTTTCATTGAAAACCTGTGAGCTTGCTCTCTGTACCCTGAAGTGTCTCCGCTTGTAAAATAACTGCGTTAATGTGTTTAGTACAATCCTGTGTTTAATGCACTCATGTCGAAATTAGCATTCGCGTGCCTGGAGGAAGGTTAGTGTGTGTTTCATCGTTAAGGCATCAGACACCAAGAAGTATGGCATCCACTCAACATTCATCACGGTTCATCACAAATGTGTCCATGTAAAACTGTGTTGTGTCACCATGACTTACTGACTCACTGTATATGGGGTAATTGGTTTTGGATCTACCAAAAACAAATTTTACATCAATACTGCAGTTAATTTCTTTTTATTTTAGACTAAATATTTATCAGTTTTATTATACCAACTCACAGCTGATTTTACCAAAGGTGGAATTGCATGTCTGTGTTGTATATTTAGTAAGGGTTTTTAAAAATCAAAATATAGTTGTTTTTTTTTGTTTATTTTACCGATAATCAGCGCAGTTGGAATTGGTTGGCAACTCTATGGCTATAGAATTGCTGTTTTAACTGCAAATTGTGAATTTCACAGCCGTATTATCTTATTTATTTCTGAAACAGAAGAGGCATTTTTCAATAAAACTACTGAAAATGTGTCCATCTGTGTCCATTTCACATTTGTAAAACTGTAAAAAAGAAAACAGACAAAATGAGGAAAAATAGAAAGAAAAATTTTGACATGCAATACAGACTGTGAGTTTTGGGGTTTGTCAGCCAAAAAGTTGTATTAAACATGAACCATACCTACTTCACTGGCAGCTGGTCTGCTTATTTTGTACACTCAGCCGTTGGTGTTAGCGGTCATGCAGAAGAACCTGCTGTTTGTTGGTCAGTAAAGTAAGACTACATCCACATTTTTATTTACTTTTAATATTTTGGGACACTGTAATATATGATACACTGTGTTCATGGTTCCCATACACAAAAAAAGAATCGCCTGTCATCAGCGTCTTCGCAAAACACATCGGTCCACGCAGTGGAAGAGAAATAAAATGAACCTCATTGTTTTCTCTTTGTCTTGTTCAATGGAGATGAATGTATCTGTGAAAACCGATTTCCTAGTTCCAAGCCAGGCCTTCATATTGAAACCCAACGCAGCACAAGCCAAGTGGTGCTAAAAGGGGAAAAAAATTAAATATTGAAACAAATAACCTCTCTTTGAATCTTGAAAGCTAATCCAAAATAAACCGCGATGATGCCAGTAGAGTTACTAAACGTTTCATTAATACGTTTCATTCAAAACGAAAAAAAACATGGTTAGTCGCAAAAGGATTTTAACTTATATTCCAACATGTTTTTCCTGACATGTCAAAAGGCTATGCCTGAAAGGAAAAGAAAGTATTCATAAATAAACATCTTTAACATGTTAAGCTTAATCGTGCACTACTATCAGGCAGTGACCCACCCTATTCCACTGCGATGGGCTTTGAGATTTAGTTGGATGTGGGAAAGATAATTTCAAGATTAATTTAAAATGAACACAAGCCTCAATTTTCAGAACAAGTTCTTGCACATTACACGATGACCGGTCCTTCACCCAGAAACATCCAAGAGCGTTTTAATTTCAGATTCCGTAAAGGGGGACACGATCAAAGGAGACCTTTTGAAAGCTCACCCTTTGAAGACCCTCTTGATGGAAAATGGTACAGGACTTTACGAACGTACTGCATACAGAAAACGCAAAAAGTCTTTCATAGCAGCAAAATTAGAGAGCATGTCCGGTGGCACTCGGGGGCTGGATAAGATGTGAAACACAGACAAAATAAAACATGACTAGTGTCGCAATCTACCTTTGTACTTTATTCGTCAAAAAAGTGTTTATTATTTATTAATCCACTCAAATATAAACCACAGTAAGAAAGCAGTCATTACAAAGTGTTTTTCTATCATTTTACTGTTAGTGACTTACTCCTAAGTTTATCACCAAAGTTTTCCCACAAAGATATGAGAGGCAAGCTTTTAGACACTACAGATTATCTGTAGACAGTTAATCAAGAAAATAGAAACACAATTCTTTGCAGTCTTATGTCACCAGATGTTACCGATTTAATTAATCATGGTAAGTAGAAGATAGTAAAAGGTAATTAGTACAACACAACTAATATTATAATACTGTTAGGCCCTAAATTTATTGATTCAGGTATACTTTAGCGTGTTGCTAACAAAAATGCTAACAGCCTCATGTCATATGATAGTAGCTATAGATTTCACATATTTAGTTATGTAGCTAATGGTGACGTCGCTGCTTCACATGCATTGTGGGAAAGCCGGCACAGATAAACCACACAAACCACATCAACACTTCCACTCCTCAGTCCTTTAGTACATGTAGCGGAAAGCAATAAAATGACACGCGTGACATACCAGTCAGATCATTCCTAAATAAAAACATGAATTACCTCTCGTTATAGTAGGTGAGGGGCAACTATTACATTTCACACTTTATGGGTTTTTACAGCCTGTCATTAATTGAGCCAAAGTACGAGATCAATGATGTCCCTATCAAATGTCCTCAGCGAATGCCATTTTTATGCAGTTCCAAACATTACTGCCAACCGCCACGTGTTGCAAAATAGGCCCTGCTTGTAAGGAAATTCTCAGCTTATGGACCTCGGGCGTTTCTTGAAGGGAAGGAATCCTTTGCTTGAAAGGGTCCTCTCCAAGGCTTGTGGTGAGTCACAAGACCCAGGTTCCTGGCAGGATCGTGCTGTTCACGAGATGCCAGGCACTTGTCGATTTGCACGTATGCCTTATACCTGCCACGCCGCGCCAGCATTAAAAATATTCGTTTCTGCACAAAAAACAAAAGCCCCTTTCAATGCAGTAATTTATGTAAAAAGAATAATAATAATAATTCAACCTTAATTTATATCCCCGCTCCTCTTGAGTGGTCTGTTCATTTGCAGACCGGCTCATATGTGCTGCTGTAGAGGACCTCACAGAACAAGTGCAGGGTGTTGGAATGCTGATGTGTCTTTCCCTCCAGTAATGACATTATAACTTGTATACCAAGAACTATTGACAGCATCAACAATGCAAGTGTCTCAGCACATTAAATAGCAGCTCAGTGTTTATGTAATGCTGGTGAGCGCTGTGTGGGTTCTAGGAAGAACCTGCTAGAAAGTGTAATGTATAAATCATGGTTGCCAACTCTCACGTATCTGGCGTGACTCTCACGCTTTCAGACTCTAACGCTCACGCAAGAAATCTTACAGCAAATCTATATTTTTCCATTATAAACCTAAAATTAGTTACATCAAAAGCGCTGGGGTAGTTCGCAAACCCTACAGACTATTTACAAAGTGATTAAACTCTTACATACATGTAAATGTGTGTGCGGACTTGTCTCAAATCAAAAATCTCACGACAGCCAGCAAACCAAAGTTGGCAACCCTGATAAGTACTCAGGTTCTGCCCAGCCAACCACGGCTTTGCACAAAGCTTGATGGAACCTGGTGGACTCTGGCAGAAGTGTACGTGTGACACGATGTACTTTCCTCATGTGCATTGTGCTTTTGCATTGGCAAATGGCAGGTTTTATCGAGGTCAACTTCAAGCGTGCCAGAAAAACAAAGCAAATTCCTTTGAATAGCACTTAGCCCCTCCTTTTTCTTTTCCAATGACTAAAGTGTGGTGAAATAATTCTAATTATTAAGATGAATGGTACATAGTTTGAACAAATGGGAAAGCGCCGGGAGCAGAAAACTGTAGGTAAACACACGGGAAGGACCTCAGTAAGTTCCGATAAGATTCTGGCAACAGCCGAAGGTCACCATACCGTACGGTGGAGTTTCTGAATTGCAGTGATTATTTAATCATTTTGGCATTTGAATAATTGCACGATGGATCTTGTGGGTGATTTCATGACAAATCCAAGAAGATGCTTATTAACAAAGCAAACACGGCCCACGTTTTCCAGTTCACTTGCCCTTTTTCTTGCCAAAACATTGCATTAATGATTCAGCCAAGTCGGTCCATCCATCATCCAGATTCAGGGCCGCAGCGAGCCCTGGGCCTGTCTGGGCAGGGCAACACCCTGGACAGGATATCAATACTTCACAGGACACATGAACAGTCACACACTGTGTGTAATTTAGAAATTCACCTAACTGCTTGTTATTGGACTGCAGGGGAGTCCAATACCTGCACACAAAATGCAAACTGCAACCCTGGAGGTGTGAAGCTATGGTGCCATTAGCTTAGCCTCTGTGTTGCCTCTGTTGCATCTTTTGCGCCAAATGCCAAAATAGCAACCCTCTTCGACAAGTTCCATATTGGGTATTTCCCATAAGATCTTGAGATACTCAGCACCTTGATGCCATTAACGTGTGAAATGCAATATTTTGTGGAAGTACAGGGGTGCTGTAGGGCTCAGCAGGTTAAGATGCTGTGCCTGTGACCGCAAGGTTGGCAAAATGATGTCACCCTTGGCGCCCTGAGCAAGGCCCTTTACCGCCAATCACTATAGGGATGGGCAAACCCTGCCTTCTCAATTCTACATCGCTTTGGATAAAATAAAAATGTGAATTGCATGGGACAGACATTATAGTGAAAACTGTAGCCTTTAGCTGAGTTTTCTCGCCATACATCAGAGATGAGAAATGCTTAGCCATCGTGAAAATGAGCACAATGGCGTTCAGTGTGTTACTCTAATGTGTTTTTATTTTGAAAAACATGCTTTGAAGTGCAGTTTCATGACTTGTTCTTTGTCTGCATTTATTGCAACGCCATTCAGCGCATGCTGGTTTGCCAGAATCCGCAGCTTTCAAACTGCATCTCTAATTATTCTGCGGCGACTGTTTTAACTGGGATATTTTCCAGTGATTGTTCTAAAAAACTTAAATGGCTCCAATCCTTCATCCATATCATCTCTGAAGTCTGGTTTATTGTCAAAAAAACCTCACCTCATTGTAAATGTACACACATCTAAAACAGTGTACGATGAAGAGAGTATATTTACTAAAAATATGTAAAATTCTTCATATAGAAAATCACTGTATACATTTATAGTCCTGGTCTTCGAATCTGCATGTCACCTCTCAGTGGGTGTCCTGCTTTTGAAAAATAGTTGAAAGTCTACTTTACTGATTTAATTACAGACAGTAGTTATTTGCATGCTTTTGCAAGTCAAGGATGCATGTTGTCATGACAACTCTGAGACAGAGCGAAAATCAGAATTCTGTGCAGCTGAAATGATTTCCTCTGGGCGGTTTAGCCCAGTACAGGTTTGACAGTGCCAAAGGGATACTGCATCAGGCTCAGGAGAACAAGCATACAAAATGAACGTCAAAACTTTCCGCCAATGTTGTGATTTTACTTTTCTTTATTTTTTTAAATCATTTTACGCCAGTTAGGCCTGCTTAGGCGCTAAAAAGACGTGTGACTGGTACTTGCATGACGAATACAGGACAACTTACTGACGGTAAAAATACCGAATATGGAGAGACTTTTGAAGTGGGGGGTGACCAACCAATGAGCAAAACATCTCAACCTTTAAGCGTACCCATCCATGCACGATGGGGCATAAAACCGTCTGTGCCCCTGCAATAGACTATCATTATTTACTTTTCATGACATAAAATCTTCAGTGAACTTGACAGGTGTAGTATCAGTCTTCTGAGAAGCATGAAGCATGGTATCACTCAGTCAGTGTCTTCACAGCACCCAGAAAGTGTTCAGAATGACCTCTTTGCTGAGTAGCATCATTGTAAGTAGATTCTCGCATCCTTTGCTTAAAATTACGTCGGAAAAAAGACGTGTAATCCTTTAAACAAACATGGCAAGCCGTACGGTATGTTGGATTAAGGCTACTGCATTCTTTCCCATAGCTGTGTCCATGTGAGCTGTGGTCTGTCTGCTGCAGATGCCAGAACACAAAGCAGTACTGTTCAGACATCTTCAAAGCTGATTCATCATGTCACTCTACAGTTTGGACGCCGTTCTTCCTTCCACCACTGCTTCCAAGGAGTCCAGACTCGATCCTGTGATGAGCTAGCGTTCCTCAAAGGTTTGCTCAGGTTGACTGTGTCTATGGTGTAGGATGCCAGCGTCAAATAGGATTAAATATGTGTGCTAAATAACAGGATTAACTCCCCTGCCCTCTCCTGAAGCCCAGCTTCCGCAGGGTTATCTTCCTAGCAGTAGTTCATGATCCTCCCAACAGTAGCTCATGATCCTCCAAACAGTAGCTCATGATCCTCCAAACAGTAGCTCATGATCCTCCAAAAAGTAGCTCATGATCCTCCTAACAGTAGCTCATGATCCTCCCAACAGTAGCTCATGATCCTCCCAACAGTAGCTCATGAACCTCCAAACAGTAGCTCATGATCCTCCTAACAGTAGCTCATGATCCTCCAAACAGTAGCTCACAATCTTCCTCTCCCCCTTCCAAATTTTCTTAAGTTGTTCTCCAGCCTCCATTAGGTCCCCTCACTATATTCAAGTCAAGCCAAGTCGAGTGGGCTTTATTGTCATACCATCCATAAACGGCTGTATAGTGGCAGGAAATCACATTCCGACAGGACCACTTGCAAACATACAACATATAAACAGCAGGTGTCAAGTGGAGAGTTTTCACAATCCTTAAAAGTGTAAAACACATGACAGGGTAAAACTGGAGGGATTTTATATATTTTATATACACATATGGGTTTTGTGTACATAACACTAGGGTTTATATACATACTACAGTATGTATGAAAACAATAAATACAGCAGCATAAACAGGAAGGATAAATTATGTATATTCCCTCTTCCACACCTTATCTTCCTCCTCACATGGGGCAGCCCAGCGATGTTCTCAGTCTGGCCCACAAACCAGGTCTCAGTCTGTTGCCTCGATGCGCTGCTGCAGAGCCTCTATGCTGCGTGGGAGCACGCTTTCGCTGAGGCGCTCGTGTGTGATGAAATGACGTACACGGTACTGATCTAACTGTTGAAGCAAACTGAGTGTAACTGTATGTATCTTACACATCTGTGCAGAACAAGCCCTGCATCCATGGCTGTTCCACATATTAATTGACATAGGTGGCCGCCTAGGGCGCCATTTTCGGTGGAGGCGCCACTTAGCAAGATAATTTCACTTTGTCTTGAAGGTGCTGACGGTGAAGCTTGCCTAGGGAGCCACAAGGGCTTTGACTAGTAACGTCAACAACTTATAAAAATGTATACATTTTTAATTAACAGTGTATTTATCACATACAGGTATTGGGGGCACCATGGTGGCACAGCAGGGGTGGGGCAGTGGTCAGCCTCACACCTCTGGGACCAGGGTCCGAGTCTCTGCCATGGCAAGATGTAGGTTGAGTTTGCATGCTGTCGTGAGGTTTACTCTGGATACTCCAGTTTCCCCCCACAGTCCAAAAAGATGCTAAGGTTAATGGGAGTTACCAGATCGCATGGGTTAGTACCCCATTCTGGGTTGTTCCCTCCCTTGCGCCTGTAGCATCTGAAATAGGCTCTGAACTTCTCGCAATTCTGAACAGGACAAGTGGGTATCTGTGTGGTGATGGATGGAGAGAGGCATTGTACTGCTAGAAATGAAATTATGAAGTTTTCCCATGTTCAGCTGAATATTCATGAGACAAAATAAACGTAGTTTCGTTAGTTTATAATTAAACATTTCAGCAACAGACTTTATTTTGTTTAATGGTTCCCTGCAGGTTATTAGCCAGAAAAAAACATTCAGCGGAATCAAAAACAGCAGCATTGCTACCAAGAAGGCAAGAGTTTACAAATCATTTAAAAATATTTAAACATTTGGGAGTAATCTACCGAATTGTCCTTCCACCAGCCGATGGTCTTGGCACTGCAAAATTCCAAAAAGCTAATTGTGTCGAGACCAGCTGAGTTATTTTTCAAATACATGCTGCAGTGTATGGAAAAATCAAACCAAAAAAAGGAAATACTCCCAAAAAACAAATATATCTTGCTTATTATTTTAGCGTATTGTTGGGCTATAGTCCCAGAGGAGCCCTATAACGTCTACTAACAGTGTTTGGACAGAAGGCTTCAGAATGTTCTTGATGGCGTAAGTGCTGAACAGATTATGTTGCTGTGTATGTTTCTAATTGGCTTTCCTGCTGAAATCACATTGATTATTTAAATCGTTTTGTGTGTGAAAGAGCAAGAGAGATGCGAAGACTTGCAATCCTACGTTTCTGTAATGAATACCATTTGCTGGATAGTAATTGAGATACTGTTTCAGCAAATATTACAGACAACTGTTTTTAATATAAACCTATATTTAGGATTGCCTTGCGTACAAAAAGGGCTTGTGTGTTGAGTAATTATGGTAACAACATTATAGACATAGTAGAATTCTACCTGATGGTGGTCGTCTTTTTTTAGCTTTATTAATGAACTAGAATTCCCTGCTTAGGCTGAAATTCATTAACAATAGCAGTAATAATCATCCAAAACCATTATACTACATACGTATGTCAATGGTGCAGAATTGGATGTATTTCTGGTAACTTGTCAGAAAAAAAAATGCATGTGAACTCAACAAAAAAAACACAGCTTATCTGTATGCAGTTAGGAACAACGAAAACTGTCATTAGTATCCTGACTCCTGTTTAATTCAAAACCTGATACCACTTAAATCACTTAGTCATTAAATCGTCAGTGATTCTTCACACGTTATCGGTGCAGGACAGTATTTCATACACAAAAGTTTCAATTTTATTTTCCATCATCTGATACTTTGAAAGTTGATTTTTTTTTCTTAGGTGTTAATAGATTGATTAGGAGAAGCACAAAGGTGTATCAATAAACCATTGAATTAACCGAACCGCTTCAATTAAAGGGCAACTACAAGGCTCTCCTGCTGTGGAATTAGCTGTGATTGTCACACACCTGATAACTAGCTTCATCAGTTCTCCCCTGAGACTGACAGGCTGATCTTTAAAAAGACAGTCTGTTGGCCTTTTGTGGACCTCAGGTATAATTTGGGTCTTTCCTGTGAATGGAAAAGGAGTTACAGAGGGAGCTTCAGAAGATGTGCTGAGGTTGTTATATGTAATCAGCTCTCAGTTTTGGCAGCCTGGCAAGAATTTGCTACAGGTGTCAGCTTACATTTGCGAAATGGCATTTTGTGTTTATGAAAACAGATTAGATGTCCTTTTTAACCAAAAGAGACTTTAGTCATGTTTATATACTTGATTAGCTGTCTGCAGCTCTGAAGATGCAAAAATGCATGAATTTTTAGAACTATAATATGGTTCCTTTTTGACCTATAGTCCTTGTTCTGCCCATGCGCTGTATTAAATTTGTGTTATGCTATGTGAATCAGGACTGAGGGAGGCCTACCATAAAGCACCATGGTGATTTTTAGGGTCAGCCGTCTCTCTTAGCAACGGGAAGCCTTTGATCCTCTCCTAGTAACCCTTGACTAAACTGGTGTTGACCTAATGATAAGCAGATCGGGGAATCCTCTACGGCCCTCAGTGGAACAGACAACCTCACTGCTGATAAAGTGGATATATTCCATTATTCAAGTCCTTCAGTTGGATCACAATGTCCAGCTATGCATGAGAAATATGCAGCCAAAATTTACTGTATTTTTATTTTACACACAGTCTGTAGTAATTATATCCAGCCCTATACTGCAGACATCTGGTGAAGTTTAAAGTATGAAAAGAATTGATTAGACTCAACACAAGAATTAATGATTAGGCTCAAGTCTGACCAAGATGGGGTATTTAGAAGTTGTGTGTGTGTGTGTGTGTGTGTGTGTGTGTGTGTGTGTGTGTGTGAGATTTTCCACTGCTGAAAGTAAGACTGTCCGCTAGGCTATCAAAGTACTAGGAGGTTAAAAAAGGCATAATGAATGGAGAGTGTATTTTGACCTAGTAGTAATCCCACTGCAGTAGGCTTTGCTGGGTGCAAACCAGCGATTTATCTTGTCGCTTTATTGCTAAGCCAAGTGCTGTTCATTAACTGAAAGCCCTGGTATGGCTACTTGTCAGCTCTTGTGAACCATCATTCCTACAAAGTGCTTGGGGGCAGGGGGTTGCTGTTCAACCCCAGGCCCCATTAATCATTGCTGCTCCCCATTGGGCTGTGATTCCCTACTTTTCCCCCCCTTCATTAGTTCTGCCTGGATTTCATGTTTTTAAATAAGTTTGCGCTGCAGTCGGCATTAGCAAAGTCTCTAATTTTAATTGCTATAAAATAATTCAACAAAGTAGACAATACGTGTGACAACAAATAAAACAATTTAACCACATTAACATTCTGTATGTGTTTTTTATATGAGTATAATTCCCTATAGGACAGATAAGGTAATTGTCTGTTGTGTCATCTATGTAATTAAGCGCTTAATAAAGACAATGGGGTCAGTGGCTTTAGTTGAACTAAGTAGCTTTTTTTTAATTTATTTGCTTGCTTTACCTTTTTGCAGTAAAAAAAAAAATTCTGATAGCATTTGAAAATGCAGTTCCTTTTTCTTGTTTTTAAACTTTAAGCCAGATATGGGCTACAGCTCTACCTTAAATTTTTAATTCAAGCTGCTCCCCAGTTTTTTGCTCCCCATGTGTACTGCACAGTGAACACTATTGGTAGACACCCAAACAATCTTCTCCGGTTGAAGAGATCGTTAATTTAGAGAAGATCTAAAAAATGGTGCCTCATTAAGCACATCTGTAACAGACATCTAATCTATTTCAAGAGCCCTGCTTGCTATGCCTGTGTTCCAGCCTTGACCGCTGTACCCCACCGCCGCCAAAAGGTGCATGCTTGCTTAAGAGGTAGCTTAAAGTTCTCTTAGATATCCAAGCAAACAGATTCCCTCACTGACGTTTCAGTTTATAAGCCTCCATGAATCTCATAAGTTAGTATATTGTAGCATCGGCGCACAGCCGCCCTCGTGGACGAGCTCATTAACAGCCCCCACATGCTCCATGCTATTCGTAAACAGCCCTTGTTTGCGCTGTTGTAAATAGCTGTGTTGTGTAGCCGATTTTGCCCTTACCTGTGTTTATACTAAGTCCTCGCCTGATCCATGTGTGTCTTTCTATAAATTATAACTTCTTACTTTGTGTGTAACCTGCCGGGTGTTGGGATCTCCCCATGTTTCCCCGTCTGTGTACGTTTTGGGGTAATACTGTTGTAAACGGCATGTTTTGCTGTTGTGCAAGAGTCCTTGTGAGGGCTGTTAATAAAGGGTGCAGTGTTCAGAAAATACTGCCTCACATTTTGCCCCCCATTCTGAAGCCCACTAGCCGTCACAACATACGGCCAATGGATACCTATCTGGATGAACCGGGAGAATCCAGAGAATTTTGGAGGCTTGCAAGTGAGTCTGAGGGCCCTTTTCAGGAGGCCCCCTGAATGATACATGGGGCAGCAAGTCAGGTTATGTGAAAAATGACCTCAGCAGAGATGAAAGATGAAAGGAAATCCAGCATACTAATTCTACAGACCAATTAGCATCGTAATGGAACCTGCAGCTGGGGTATTAACTAATCGCTGTTCTGGAATTCAGTTTTACACTGCTGTCCAAAACCAAGCGCTATTGTTCATCTCAACTGGCAAGCAAAGGCGGTCAGAGGTTACATAGAAGCTACTGAACCTGTTTCCATAACGACATAGTTTCCATTTCCATAACTAATTAAAACTCTGCTATGACCGTGACAAGAAGGAATGCTGACACTTGTAATCAGTGTCGATCTGTTCCTTATTTATTTCACATTTGTCATGTTTTCTAATCAAAAATCTCCCCCATTAAACTCCGTAATAAGTGTAGGATTTCCAATAATTTGCCAGTTTGGTCGGGCAAATGGAAACGTCGCCTCAGAAAAGTGAACCATTTGTTAAGTGGACCGCGATTGGCGTGTTTGGTCTGGGAAGAGCTGCTGAAAAGTGACCTCATGCTGAAGTTCGGAGTTAGGTGTTGACTGGACTGGGCGCCATGCCCTTTCACAAGGCGGCTCTGGTAGTCCTCCCCTGGGGGCCAATGAGGAAGGGGATCACGGAGCGCCACTGGCGTCTGTCTGCACCCCTGCCACTTGGCATCAGTGAGTTCTGGGGTCATTCCAACTTCCAGAACTGACGTCATTATATCTGGCCCAATCTGCACAGGGGTCACCTCCAGTAAGTGGGTTAAGCAGTCTCCATATGTATGTAGCGTTTTAACAATTTAACCCGTCAAGTCAGGAAAACTCATTAGTCATTTGCGTACCACAAGATGTGGCAAAGTTACTTAAATGACCTGGAAACGAAACATTCGGAAGTTTGTTGAATTCGACTCCAGAATAACACTGGCTGCAAATGAGCCATAAGTGTAAATAATATGGAAACGATCGGCTTATTATCTTTTTAGCTGTTGCTTTTATTGAAAAGTAAATTTATAGTTATATTCTAATATATTTGAATGTAATGTTTTACTGGCACAGAAGTTGTACAAGGAAATCAAGACTCAATAGAGGAGGATTTCTGCAGTCCCCTCTCAAAGTTGAATTCATGTAAAAGTTAAGTAAACTTTGCACGTGTGTATAGATACATTACAATGGCTTTAAGCAATCCCTCCAATGTGGCCATTTACAACGTTCAGGGGTCAGCTTTTAGGGCAAGGAATACCCAGATTAACCTTGCCTGGTTTAATGAACAATTTTATTTGTGCATGTGCATGGTATCCACAGATGTAAAGTGCTTATTAAACAGGAGTAACGTGAGTATTATTTAGTCTGTGTCCTTGTGAGACCTCAAATAAGACTGAATGAATGAGTAATTAGCCTTTGTACACTGAGCAGCAGCCTGGCGGCATTTTGGGTGGAAATGCTGTTCCCTGTCGATGGATTTGTGGTCACTTTGATTTCAGTTCTTGAGTCCAATGGATTTCAGTGCGGCATTTTTTTCTCTTGGTAGGTTTTTGGCATTTGTGACTAATAAAACCAGAATGCATATGAGGTTTGAAACTCCATCCAGCGATTATGAAATAACGACTTCCTAATTAGAATGCAGCATTTGTGCCCGTTTTTTTTTTTTTTTTTTTTTTTTTTCTTGGGACTGAGATGCACTAAAACCATAATGTTCTGTACAATTGCTCAAAATAGATTTGAATAGGATGGAGATTCAGTTTATTACTAAACACCCATTTATTTGCATATAACTGATCTGTACTTTGTTTCAGTCATTTATAATGAATTAAAAATGAGCCCTGGAGACCATGGCCAGTATGAGACGATGGATGGATGGATGGATGGATTGATAAAAAGGAACTGTGCAACAATCTTTGGGAAGATGCAGGGACTCACAGTCCAGAGTACCTGTATAATATTATGGCTTTTCATCAAGGGTACCGGAAAATACACAGGAAAAATCCCAATACTCTACATAATAGGCAGCTACCAACTACCTACATGTAGTCAAGGAATATGTACTGCCTCTGTGGCTGTACAGGTCTCCCTGTGCAGGTGCCAGGGGACACCCTGCAGTTCTACCTTTTTGAGTGAGGCAATTAACCTGCGCTGATCCCTTAAAATGGCCATCCATTTTAATACAACAGGGACAGTTAAATACCCCACCCCCTTCTCCTCAGTTTGGGCCTCACTGTTTTTGCAGGATATTCCTCCAGTGAGTGGAAAATCACATAAATATATATTTAAGGATTCTCCCAGTCTGGCCATAATAGTGTCATTAAGGGAAATATGTACCAAGAGCACAAGTGCTCCATGTATCTTGCAAGAAGTTCTGCATATCAAATTATGCTGGAATGTGATAAGTGTTCTTCACAGGGCACTATGGCGACTGCTTGTTCTTTCAGCCTCCCTGTGTTTCACAAAAAACATGTTAATGGTACCAGGATCAGGGGAAAGGGGCTGAATGGCTCTTCCACTGAGACGTGGATGGATCTCTCGCTTGTAGGATGAGAGAACCGAAATGGAAAAGAAAAGGGTAACAGGGAATTTTAATTTTTTTTTCCTCCCTTGAGTCGGAAAACGCGTGTCACGGTGTAGTTTTCATAGCAGCGGTCCTGTAACTAAGCACCGCTCGCAAACAAACAAGCCGACAAACGAAGACATCACATTGCAAGCCTTCGTTTTACTACATAATTTAAACATGGTATAATTTATACGATCCAACAGATAATTGCTCAGAAAGTGTCTTCCAAGTGAATCCAAAGACTTCGTTATTGTATTTTAGTAAAATCAAAGAAAAGTTGGTAACATGAATACGATCTTGGAAAATTGAACCATGAACTTACCCCTGCAAACATTTCATTTTTCTCCTGGGTTGCCCAGGCCAGCAAGACTGAAAGGTTACCTTCTATCACCCGAAAGCCCTGGTACTTCTGTGTACGTCAGTCTGCCACTGAGGGAGCACCCGTAATTACACGCCATCCAACTTCAGTTTCATATTAACGAAAAACAAAACTTTGCCAATAATATGCTGTTAGGTGGGCTGGTATGTGGCTGTCATCAGAAGTTTGCTGGTTCAAATCCCTCAGTTGGCGGAGTGAATTCACCATTCGTCCCTTGAACAAGATCTTTAACAAGCAAATGCTTCAAACACTGTCCTACCCTGCTTTCTAAAAAAAATGCTTGCTCTGGATAAGTGTCTCCTAAATACAATGTGCATGTATTTACAAAGGAAAATCGAGTACCCTCAGGAGCCCATATATCGGCAGTATATAAGTAGAAAGTTCAGAATTTTGCTTCAGCAGATTATTTATATAGTGGTAAGTTAGCATCTTTTTGAGCTGGGTGTCTTTGTGAAACTGCTCATTTTGGAGAGTAACATGTAGGGTCCTTGTATGAAACTCAGACAGCAGCAACTGGCCCTGGTTTGTATTTGAACGATATTGAAAACATTTCTGCACAGCAGAATAATTTAAACCAGAAGGGTTATGCTTAGTGATCAGTGTATTCTTCATGTAAAACCCTGTAAGTCCCAATTCTCCAAATCCCATTTATAAAATTTGTCATGTTATTGAATGTTATTATTGTTGATTTATTATAAATTCCAGAATTTTGACTTTGTTTAAGTCACCCTTTTTTGATTGACTGACTCGTTTCAAATCCTTAATTTCAGATAGTTTCAGAGTGTTGCTCTGGGCATCTGTCTGGCACCAGGACTTGGCACAAAACCACCAGGATAAAAATCTGATATTGAAAATATGGATAATTATTTTAACTGCTAGACTAATTCTATACAAAGGGATATTACTCCACGCTATCCAAAACTTATTCCAGAACATTCCAAATTGATGAATATACAGTAAGACTGCAGGACTGCAGAAAGCTAAAAATGGTTTGGATGTAACCAAAAACACAATGGTCTCATTTCAAGACCCCAAAGTTAAATGGCAGATAAATTGGATTCTTTAATAAATGACAAAGGTGCTGTCCTCCTCCAACAGGAAGAGTTGAGTCATTGTTTTGTTTCCTGCAAAACAAGCACCATAAAACATCAGCCATAATGTTTAGGTTCAGTTTCCCCCAGCTGAAAGTTGACCCTTGGACTGGGATTGCCTGTTTTTTTTTCCGAATGTGAAGAGGGTTGTCCCATCGTGGAGATCCCAAATCTGGAGTTACTGTGAGCAGACATCTGAGTCCAGTGCCCAACTTCCTGAACCTCTCCCACCTCTTTGGTCCCACAGGCACTTTAGAACCTCAGCCTAGGAAAATTTTGGACATTCTGTTCACACAGCTAGCAATCTAATGAGCACTACAGTGTTAACAGTCATCTCAGAAATTATGTTCTTGCATCATTTCGATTTGTCAAAAAATGGTTACATCCTTTGAAGTTTTATCTGGGTTTGTTGAGCAGTAATGTTAGTCTCACACTCCTGAAGATAAATATGGTAATCTGGCAACACTCAGTGTTTCCCTCTTGCATAACTATCCCAAGAGGAGTTGATTTAAAGGGAGCCCCTCAAAAGGAGATAATCTGTCGTTTTTTCCTTCCTGTGGAAGAGTTATCATAACTGGGGAAAAATTCCACAAATTGCACATTCTACAGGAATTATTTATGGTCCCGTTGCCTCACAAACATCGTCATTCATAGAGACTTGCATAATATTTTAAGATCCTCAAGCAAATTGGGTCAAGAACATTTATTTAGGGTAAAATGTGCCCTTCTTTGGCCTTGCAGTCCCAGGTTTTGGATATTTGCCCAAATTATTAGCTGCCGCACCAGATGCTTCCCTACAAAATGTGACCACTGTAAACACTGGCTAATGTTTTGTCAAAATTATGCTAAATTATAGCGTATATAAATATTTTTAATACTGGTGCGTAGGATCATTGCTGATTAACTTAATAAAACATCTGCAGCCTCTGTTTCTCCAAAGATCGCTATAGGAGAATACTGGAGTTAGAAAGTCAACCCCCACCATGTCATGAGACTTTCCATTTAGGGGCTGCTGTGGTGAGGGGGGGGGGGGGGGTCTGTTCATATGGTTTCCAAACAGAAGTCTTGTGGCCAGACATTGGCTCTGACTAAACTGGGAACCCTGCGGTGGGTAGGAAAAATCCACATTCCCAAACGGTGGTTTCAGGCCAGAATAACAATGAGGGAAGGGCTTGACAAACCAGTAGAACCCTGTTCTGTACTGTACTGCTGGGAACCAAGAACCAAGAGTGACAAGGCAACTGGGAAGTTGGGTAACTGTATCATAATTTCATCTATTATTATCAGTACCGGTCAAAGCCCATGTGGCTTCCTAGGCAAGCTTCATTTCTAGCGCCCCCTGTCTGAGACTAAGTGAAATTATCTTGCAAAGTAGGGGAACCCCTCAAAAGCTGGTGCCATAGGCAGCCGCCTATATCGCCTAAAGAGCATTTAAATGTTCAAGCCTCTGAAAGATCTCTGTTTAAAATATTTAAAAATCACTTTTTTCCATTGGTGGCTGTGTGTGCTTCACGGTGGACATGCAAAATGAGCGCTCCAGACTCTGCTCACCACGCGACTGAGATCACGACCTGGCAGTCCTGAAATCATAAGCTCACCATCCTTACATCTGGCGGCTGGACAGCGAGCACAGATGAAGGACGTGGAAGGAGGGAGGAGACCCAAACTAGAATGTTGACGTTGGATAGGAGTGAGGGACGCCAGCCCTCTGTGCAGATTGATTAATGAGTGAGGCAGAACCTTCCTTTGATGCTAATTAGTGCAGTTGCCCTACTGAAGGTTGGAATACCAAATGTCAGGAAAATGAAATGCAGTCCAGTACACTGTTGTGTCCCTTTGAGGTGTAAGCATTAAAAAATGCCTTTTTATGTCTTGAAGAATTCCCATATTGAAATGTTTAGCCTGATCTGTCATATTTTCATTGACAGACAATTGTAAACACTAATCATGGAGATACTACTGTTATAATGTAAAACATATTCTTCAGAATAAGAAGAAGTCAGAAGAGAGTGCCTGATTTTGATTTTCCAAGATGAGACACTTAAATGGCATAGAATTGCTCTTTGAACATGGAAATCAGAAATGAAAGGTTTCTTTCATCCCCACTGCATTCTGTAATTCAAGAACAATGTGTTTAAGAGCTCAAGGTTCTTCAAGGTTTTAAATAATGCCATCATATTCATCACCTGGGTTTATTAGCCAATTAAGACTTATTGTGAAAGTCCATACTGTCTCATGGCTTTTTTTTTTTAATTTTGCAGGTCCCTGAGATCATTCAGATAGGTCTTACAGATGTTATAAGACTGTCTGAACCAGGGAAAACAAATGTATTATAAGCTGCTTTAACCCTATGTTTTAGACTAACAATATTGACCGAGATCAGACGGGGAAACCATTGCGTGTGTGTGGTCAAGAAATATGCCTGTTCTTTAAATCTGATGTTTTATTATCACACTGTTTATAGTTGGGTCTCTGAACTTGCAGGGGGGTCAGGTATTGAAGCTGACCTTCCCCCATGCAGATCTGAAGATTGATGTGATGTTCCTCTCTAGCTGAAGGGGGCCTGGAGCACTGAGACTGTGACTCAAGGTCTGGGCTTTGTCTCTACCAGCCCGGCCAGCGTCAAGATACCAAAAATTTCAGTTTCCATCATGTCCAATGTTACCTTCTACTTTGTCTCATAAAGTCCAAGAACAACCAGAAGTTTCAAGGGTCCAAGTACTGACAGGTTGAATTAATCTGACAATTTTCCACTTTGTACAAACCGGCAAGAGTTCAAGCAATTCTACATAACTGCTGTACCTTCAGAAAGTGGCCATCGTCCAGTTGAATGTACATTGCCAACAGAGGAGTCGACACCTTCATTTCTGATTTTCAAATAACCATGTCCTGTTCCAGTTTAAAAAATGCACACGTGGTAGTTAGGATTCAAACTTTTTCCATACATCAGCTAAAATAGCCCATGATGTATTTGTGCTGACTGATAGGTGTGGATTTTACGAGACACCAGAGACTTCCCAAGAGCAGATAATTATCTTTGCAGAGAACCTGACCCTTTCTTCTGTTTTAGGATGGGCTTCCAGTCTTCTGAGGAAGAGCTCACTTTCTGGTCTGGAGTATCGGCTTTCAAAGACTCACGGTCACAAGCAAATGGCTTCTAAAACGCTGTCCTACTTGATTTGTTAAAAAAATGCACATCTACAGTTTTAATGTAGAAACTTGGTCATGCTTTTTAATGGACCTGTATATACATTCATTACACATCCTCCTTCTGACACATTTCATGCGATCGGACATGTTCCATTTGCCTGCTCCTCTTGCTTGTGACTTTTTTTTTTTTAAGACCACTGGAACATTTTATTCCTGTTTTTAAACCTTACATTGCTGTGTCTCCCTCACATTAGGGGGCAGCCAAAAAAGAATGGAAAATAATCAGGATTTTAAAAACAGAAATCCCTAATGTCAATATAGTAGTTTTCCGTAATTTAAAATGGCGATGAATACCTTAGCAGACAAGATCCCTGTAATACAAAAGGGGGGAAAAAATCAGCTACACCACCTACATAACATGAATGTATACTTACCCTTATTCCCTAACTCCCTTTTCTATGTCTGCACAATGCGGTTTATCCATGGATCAGAGGCTAAGGTCTGGAATTTGCTAGTAGTTTACTCCCTAACATAAAAGTACTGAAACTTCACAGTGACGGGGCCTAAATAATAAGTCTGGATTACGCACATAATGCCATGAAGAAACCATGAGTTTTCTCTGTCTCATACAACATCCGCCATAGTTCCCCAGGTACCTACAAGATGTCTGTTGGACACCCAGGCTTTTTTTAACCCCAACCAGATGCTCGTTCAATTTTTTTTCAACACCCCAAACAAATTCCTGCCAGGATGGAGCGGATGTCTTTGGAATCAGGTTTCCAAACCCCCACACCCCCCAGAAAATGCACCATGGGGGGTGCAGCTAAGCCCACCAATCCCAACTGAGCTGTCACACGTGTCGGGGAGTGATTTCGTCTTGGTCTTGTCGTGCTGCTGGGTCGGATTTCTCATTTCTTGAAGACTAAATGAATGTTTGCAAAGATTTATGACACACATGCAAGGAGACCACAAGTGAAAGCTTGATTTTTTTTTTTTTTTTTTTTTGATTTTTTTTTTTTGTTTATTAAAATACACTATGCAAAGTTTTACTCTTGGAAATAATAAACAGTAAACTGCCAAAGGAACTGAGGGATTAAAATCTAAGCCTTGATGGCACACCTACATTTGTCGTGGGTTATTTTCTCACTGAACCACTGGAATAATGTTAATCCACCAAAATGCAATTAAGGCGCACATCCTGTCTTATCTGTGCCAGACTTTTCCTAGATGAGCTGATAGGACAGCAAAACACCTAGCAGGGTATGTTTCCAACTGAGATCATAGAGATACTCAGATGAATGTGTTTCCAAAGGCCATTGTTGTATTCTACCTAAATTTAGTACCTAGAAGTAGATATAAGTCAGACAACAGGCAGTAACTGTGCTGGTAGAGAATACTGGGTGGAGAAAGCTACAAAGCAGAAGAAAGGGACTTTACTTTATGAGTAATTTTATTCAATGCTGTTCCTGAGGCAGCATGCAGTAGTGTTTCGGGTCATCATTAAACCATGACTAAAGCGGTTGATGCGCCGTTAACTGCCCTGCGGTTTAACTTGTTATCAGGGCTGCGCAGCCAACAGGCTGAGCCCATGCGAGACATCACCCTGCCAACACTCCATCGGTCCCTGAAACTGCGTTTCCTCTCAGGCCTGTGACTGGACCCTACTGGTTTGGCTCCAGCAGGGTGTTTCCCATGAAGCCATATTTCATACCACTACAGATTAGAAGTTTGCAGGGAAGAATCACTTTGAGGTCCATTAAAGGCCCTTGAAATCCCTCCATTCTGTGATGATCCATGAAAATCCCGCCACAAGATTGTCCTGGCGTGTGAGAACTTGTCTAGCCATCAATAGTGAAAAGCATTCACAAGCCACCTTTTGAGAACCGCTAGAATGGTAATAATGGGATGTGTGTTACAAACATGTCATTTTTTTTCCCCTGCCCCTATGACATCACAGCTCAATTTACCATAAAAGTGTGCTTTTTCAGATTTTTTAAAACGTTTTTAAAGGCTTAAAAATTGTTACATTACATCATCGTCTCAGAATTTAACATGTGAGTTTTACTTTTTAAAGAATACTAAAGTGCACTTAAGTCACTTCAAAGCTGGACATCACTGCGCTCTACGGTACCTATGAGTGGCAGGTGATGTGGGGCGAGAACATGGAAACGAATCAGTCACACCAATGGACAGGGCCAGGGGGACCAGTACCCCCAACAGACAGGAAAAAAGTGGAAATACATCTTTTCAAAGACATTTCTCGACAGGTGCTTAATGGGTCTGTCAGCTGGCTTCACATTTAATGGGATCTAATGGTAATGACATGGCTCCAGAGTCTGTAACTTTCTATTTTTTGGTTATACATTTTGATTTCTGTCCGTCAGGCAGCCTGTATTATGTAACACCAAGCCATACAGTACTGCTCGTGTCTCGTAATTGAACAGTTCATTAACGCTTGTTAAAGCAACTACTTTTTTCTAACGAAAAGCACATTCTGTTCCATTTCCATCCTACTTAAAAGGCCATAGCTTCTAGCACCAATTTTCAACTGCTTTAAAAATCAGCAACAGTAATATCATTAATATTAAATGGCCACTTCCCCAATTTTGAGCATGCCTGTCAATCAGCCAGCACTTATTTCCTGGGCACTAACCACATGCTTGTTCTCGTGGATGCATGTTATAAGTGAGTTTTTTTTTTCTTATTTTTCACTGTATGATCTAAGTGGTGTGGACTCCCTGGAGGACGTGTGTGTTTTTCCAAGTGGCATATCACTGCAGCCAGGAGCCGAACGTCGAATAAGCGGCGCAATTTCTAACCATCTGAAGACTGATGTGATGGAAGGAGTATATAACGAGGGGCCTGTTATCATGTGACCCTAAAGGCTGGTTCATACTTCTCTGCACGTGTACTAGCAGTGACGACACGAACTTTTATGACTCGTTTGACTTCATTGTGTGTCTCCACGGACGAACATGTGCTGCCCTCCAAATTTGTGTCCACGCGGCAGTGTACGTGCAGCTCCGGACACACTGCGCATGGTCGATTTGCCAGCGTCCCCCTTAAACGCCAACATGGATGCTTCTCATGAGCAATGGAGTAGTTTGCAAACCCTACAGACTATTTTCAGGGTAATAAAACTGTTACTTACATGTAAATGCATGTGCATGTGTGTGCAGACTTGTCTTGAATTGAAAATCTCAATAACACCAGCCAGATGACCAAAGTTGACAACCCTGTGAGCTGGCTCCCTGACTTTGTAAAGCATAGAGATATGGACACAAACCTCACTGCTGAGGTATGTGTGCAGGGAATATCAGAATAATAATTAGTTGTTGTTGTTGCCTAATCTAATAAATAATCAAATAAATCTAATAACCTAATAAAAGATCATCGGGTCTCTCTCCCCTCTGTCAAGGACGTCTATAAGACACGGTGCATCCGCAAAGCAACCAGCGTTGTGGATGACCCCACCTACCCCTCCCACACTCTCTTCTCCCCCCTGCCGTCTGGAAAAAGGTTCCGTAGCATACAGCATGACAGTTTCTTCCCCCAAGCTGTCAGACTCCTTAACCGGAACCGGAACGGAACTGGTTAAGATGCTTCCAAGCTGCTGTCCCCTCATAACATCCTCAGTCCACACCATTCCCCTTATTTTCATACTATAACTTTTTTTCACTCATGATTCTTCCTTGCCATTACATTGCCATATTGTCCACACATGTTCATATCTGCATTTCCTGCACTTTTCTACTGCTGCTATAACCTCACATTTTTTTGCACATTTTGTCCAATAAGTATTATTTACATTCTCTTGTTGATGTCGGCTGCACTGTGTACTGTGTACTTGCATTTATTGTCCTGTGTTGTACTGCACTCTATTGTATTGTTCGCTCTTGTTTGTTGCACTTGTCACTTTGTCTTGTTTGCACTTGTGCCGTCTCGTGTGTTTTGTTTTTGTAATTGCACCATGGTCCTGGAGGGACATTGTTCCGTTTCACTCTGTACTGTGTATATGGCTGAAATGACGACAAGAAACCTACTTGACCTGACTTGAATATACAAATAGCACGTTGCGTGCATGCGTAAAGTACACCAACCAGGTGACTGGGGCCGCAGCGGCCATGATCTTGAGGGGGTACAAGCACTGTATTCTCCGTGAATGTGAACCTGTGACCATTTGGTCACCATGCTAGCTCCTTTACCTCAATGCTGCTAGTTGCCCTCACAAATACCAGATGGGCCTAATCACCCCGGGGCCCTGCTTCTAACTTGCTGTCCAGTGGCAAATAAGGCAGAAGTCAAGTGAACATGAACACATGGAGAGTAAGCTATTGATTTATTGAGCAATCCCTGTGGTCTGTTATCCTGTTTTACTGCTTAATGAATGTCTGGTATAAATTTCCATTGTAAATGTATCCAATTTGGTAGTTCACTAGTCCTGCATAAATGCATCCATTCTGTAACATATGAAACTGGTCAGGCCCAAAATGGTGCAGCCCTAATTTTTTGTGTAAAAACTGCGGATGAAGTAGTTAGTTAGTTATATAAATGCTGCAAATAAAGATGTTAATAATATTTTTTTCCTCATATATGCTACCAGGTAGGGAAATGCACTACCATATTTTTGATGGCAGTAAGTATTTGTTAGCTTTCCACATTAGGAAGAGAAATTCAGCAAAATGGTATTCGTTAGCTAATTCAGTAGAGGGGCCCTGATTTCTGTTGCATGGGCTCTCTGGTCAGTCACCTTTGCACATTCACGCACAGAGAGGGAACAAAATGCACTGGCGAAGAAGCCGAACACTTTCTCACCACATATTTTCCGCACTCATTCCAGTAAAAGCTCTTATTGGAGAAACCAAAAATAGCAGACTGGCGAGCCGGCCCTTTCGGTGTCTGCGTTTCATCGCTAGCGGCCATCAGCATATGCTTTTATCGTTACGGTTGTCTCATGACTGGGGAGGGAGGGGGGTAAAGGTAGATTTTCCGCCATCCTGGCTGTTTGCTTGTGGGAATGGCACATGCCTCCATAGCTGAGAAACAGATGGCACATTGTCGACAACTGTTATGGAAAGAATGCACAAAGGTACAGATTTTGGTAGTTATTGTGGCACAGGGTGCTTTTTAAAGATGGCAGTGGTCTTTCACACATGTGCATTTGCCTATTTAATTTTGATCTTTTAAAGAATGTGGAGATGTCCTTCATGTTTTGGGGTGTGGTCTGTCGTTGCTGAGCAAGGCCCTTAAGTAGGTGCAATGATAATTCCATCTCCCTGTGGAAGAATGTTAAACCCTTCCCAGGATGCTAAAGGAATGCCCCCGGCTCCTTTGGTCTAAGACGGGGCAGCGATGATCCCATTGGATGTTGCAGAAAGACATCCATCACTCTGAGGTAGAATAGGGTAAATATGAAATGAGAGTGGAGGAAAGGAACGTTAAGTGTCAAGATTCCACGCCTTTGATATTTACACAGCTGGGCATGTCTGCTGGGGTGCCTCAGTCCCTTAAAGATAACACAGCAAGCCTTGGGATCCATACCTACAAGCCTGTGTTGGAATCCCAGGAGGGTAACCTTTTAAACCTTTGTACAAGTATACGAGCACATATAAATATATCTGACAACCAGTTACACTAATACACTAAAACCTTACACTAAGGCAAATAATAACATAATTCATGGAAGCCAGTTTTAATAGTCTTTCAGAAGGTTGCAGGCAGACCCAGAGTCTGTGGTTTCTGCAGCATGGGAAAGCTTGCCTGAACAGTATCTTGTACATCGTTAGCTTGGAGATCATTGCAGGGGCCCCTTACCTGGCTGTCTGAACAAGTCAGCTGATCCTCTATTACTATGTTAAGAACTGCTTGATGGAGGCTGGAGGCTGGATGCCGGAGCAGACTAATGTCTAAAATCCTCCTGGAATTCAGATTTCAAAATGTTTCCACATCCTTTCTCTTTGCTCTAGAAATTAACAGAAAAAGAATATAACGCAGAACTTGAAATAACAATATGGAACGAGCCTGAAATGTGTTTGTTTCACTTTTGGCAGTTTTCAGCTAATTTGCTGTCTGAAATTATCACACACGTACAACGTTCTCTCCAAACAAATCATTGGTTAGATGTTGCAATTTCCCTCCAGACCAGCAGTTGGCGTTATTTCAAAAAGCACTCAGCTTCTGCCCCCGCCTCCCATACCCACAGCAGGAGTAAATAACCTTTGCCTCTCAGCAGCTTATATAACTTAACCATCCCGCCCCTAGCATTACAAGATGTCCGAAACAAGTGTTTAAATAGATATTCTCCACTCGTCTTTGATCTGACAAATGTCAGGCGTAACAAAGTGGATTTTTGAATACTGTGGGTCGGTGGTGGGACGTCACAGATTATTTTGAATACCACACCCTCCACATTGTGTGATGTGATGTGGTATGAAGAACAGCCTCTTGGTGTAAATGGTTTATAAATCGATTTTATTGGCTTTTGTTTAGAAGCTGGCGTTGGTGGTACACATGCAATGTTTACGCTCTTTTGTTAAGCATGACAGATCTCGTGTGTTTTGTGGTTTTCTAAATACCTTAAAAGCTTAGCTTGATTGTAGGGTAATATGAAATGATCAAATATTCAATCAAAGAGTACAATTTTCAGTATTGTGAATTAATGTCGTGATAGTTTTCTTTTACAAAATGCGGGATGGAGTTTAGTTTTCATCACCCAAGGACTGCAGCCTGAAAAGTGAATGTGTTTTCACCATCAAGCACTTGCTCCAGTCATCTTTATGGAAATGAGGTGGTGTGTTTCCGGAAAGCTTGTTGACAGTCGCACTGTTGTGTTGTCGAGTTTCTGGGTTTGCTTTGCTGGCGACTGACACCACATTTTTCGTTTGGTACCATTGGCAATGACCGCTGTAGGAAACTTCAAACGACGAGGATTACGACCATTTAAAGCTCTGCACAGAAAACCTTTGATTCACCTGACAGGGCATTAGACAGGACTGCACGAAGGTGACGTTTATGTAAATAAATGAAAATAGTTGGGGAGGGACATTATGTCATGTTTTATTAAATCGCCGTTTCAAGTGGCTGGTGGTTTTTGCAAGCAGACGCATAAATAAATTTCAGTATTTATGGAGAAAGCACACCACCAGGAAGGGAATCTTACTCTCTAAATTCGCCATGTAGGTCTCTTGTTTGCCAGTTCTGTAGCCTTTCAGTTACTGAAAGGGGATTTAACCGAAACTCGTTGATCATGGAGTGAGTAATCCTGTGGACAATGTTAACTCTGTGGCTAACTTTGTTTGGCCAGCTGCCCCCCCCCCATCAGTGTAGCCTGACTGGCCTTTCCCCAACTCGGGGTCCTCCTGTTTGTGGGTCCTCGTCAATTCCTTTTTGACTAAACGAGCTGTCCAAGTGAAATAAACCCTAGCCAAAGTGCTCCTGTCGCAGACGAATCCTCAAACAGTGTTTCCTTATTCCTTTCCTTGCATGGAAACTGTAATTGAGGAAGAAAGACGTGTCGGTGAGTAATTTGATCGTAATGTAAAGTGTGTGACCCAACAATCAGGACACGTGCCATCCGCTCATTCACAACACGTGTCCTCTGAGTCTTCCTATTGTCTTTTGCGTCCGTGTCTCAGAAATGACTGACGCAGGTTAAATAAGGACGGTGTTTATGAAGTAGCCCTGCTGAATTTAAGGAGAAACACAAGTTTCCACATCTATGTGTTAGTGGAAAAGAGGCCCATCTCATACACACTTATTTACCTTTCTCTTACCACGGATGAAAGAGATTATGGTTAAGGGCGTGCATTTTTTCCCGGAATCCATTCTTTGTGTCCTTATTTCGTTAGCATTGTCTGCATTTTTCACATTCAGGTAATACATGGTGAACCTCAACATGTTTGTGACTGGATTCTTTTGGATCTTGGATTTTTTTTGTCTCAAAGATCAGTCATTACCAGGATCAGGAAAGCAGAATAATAGTACTGACACTAACCTTTATTATTTGCACATTTTGGAGACCAATTGTCAGGCATGATTAATGGTAATGTACGCCATTGCATTTATATACTGAAATAAATGCAGAGTGAAGCATTGGTAAATAGATTTTATGCTTTTTAAATTTTTGTGTACTTGTGATTTTGATAATGTTTTTTTTTTTAATCTGAAGTAGCTATTCTAGTATTCAAATAATCGATTTACAAGCAACAAAACAAAAGTCTGTTGGCGGTTAATGTGCCTGGTTTCAATTTTGGCTAAACTGGTTGGTGTTTGTGGTAACAAAAATTACTACAAATAACCACTACTTTGGAGTTATCGTTCTGCAATCTGAGCGCATAACGTAATCGCCTTAACACCATCTCCTATGTTGTTACCCGGCAACATAAAACTGATTTATATTTTTGAGGCTCCATGTCATTTAACAAGAGAAGCTTATTGCTATTATTCATTTTATTAGGTCGAAGTCAGACACTCTGAATTACTAAGCAGAGCTTCCATCAAATTCCAGCTGATTAATCATGCAATAACACATTGTGGAATACAGGCGCATTATGGGGCATCTGTGGGGAAAGTATGAGCATTCAATCAGTAACTTCAGGCGACCTCAGGGCTGGTTATTTTGCAGAATAAAGGAAAATATATTTTCAGGTCTATAAAATGCACCAAGAGACACTCGCCTATTTGTCAGCTAAGCCTGGGGTTCCAGCCATGGCCTCTAGGGCTCATGTCTTCACAGAAACTTGAAAAAGGCTCTGTGGCCCAAAATGTGCTTCTAGCTGTTGGAAAAATGTCCAAGGAGATCTTCCAGACAATGATGCTGCTCCTTTGAGGCTTTTTCACACGTCTGTTATCTAGAACTTTCTGTTTAGGAATGAATGGAAACGATGAGTCACCACCACGCAGGACATGCTCCAAGTGTACTGCATCACAGGTAAATACACTGTAGCGAAAATGAAGGCTGAGCTAGATGTTTATAGGACACGTGGATCTTCTGTAGCTGGATATATTCACAGCTGGTTAAACTAGTTTGGAAATTTGAAATTATTATTCGAACTTAATTATTACTACTTCTAATAATTATTCTGGTTATTGCGTTTCTTCCATTTAAAAATTCCCAAAGTTACACAAATATTTCACAAATAAGTAGCCAGAACAGACTAAAATGTACACTTTGTACCTATGAAGATGAGGCTTAAGATCGAGGTGGTCTGAAATTGACATTCAATGTTTAAGACAATGTAATGACAATATGTATAAAGATGTCACATTTAACTGAATTTTACTGCATATAGTGATCTAAAGGAAAACGTACACAGACGAGTTCGTATTTTAGACCACGCGAAGGAAATTGCATATATTATGGCTGTGTTGGGCTTTTTTCTGGTGTTAGCCGAGAAACAGATAAGCCCACTGCACGCACGCTAATCTCAAAGAAGATGAAGTAGCCATACAAGTCGGAGGTAGAGGGGAAAACCCAGAATCGGAACAAAAAATATGCGCTGGTTTTGCTTCATCAGATTACTGGAACTTCATTCATATACAGAAAGTTTTCAGACCCTTGGATAGGGGAGTCTGGCCAGATAATTATAGCACAACTAAACAGGAGTGCATGCATAACAGTAGGGAGAGCCCTGATTGCACGCATCTCCAGTGGCCCCATATGGCATGACCTCATCGAGTTATGTGAGCAGGGTGACTTCACTCACGCTGGGAAGGGAGAATGAGTGACAGCAAGCAATCTTGCAGATCTTTGTGGAGCCACTTAAAAGCTGGGCATGTGACCGCAAGAGGTCAAATGTGCTGAGTGCAAAGCCTCTGAATGAGTTGGAATGGGCAGGTGCACTACATCTTTGCTTTCCATGTCGATTTTCAAAGGCTCTGTGTCATAAGCAAGAAGTCAGTTCTGCAAATTGACAAAGTGCGTTCAAGTAGAAGCGGAAATCTTACCTTGTTATTAAACACCCCAAGTTAGAGTACAGAAATGAACTTAACCCCCTGACTCCCTGCAGCCCCTCCCTCATGTCCCACCCAATATATATACTGCGAACCAGATGTTCTCATTCGTTTCATTTCGTCTGTGGCTGGATATCTTCAGTGTCATCCAGAATTTCAGACTCAATGTTGTATCATAATCCAATAAAAGCCCGTCCCTCAGTCTGTGCTCACCGCAGCGATGAAGTGGGCTCTCATTCCATGACACTTTCCACCATGTCAAAAATCCAAACATGCAGCGGTCTCCCTCAGAGAATTTTAATTATTTTTTTTTTTAAGCCAAGGTCAGAGGTCAAAATTTCATCTGGGTAATTAGTGTGGGATGACTAATACATGCAATTAAAGTAATTAACCAGATTAAGTACTGCACCCGGCTTTTGGAACATTCCAGTTTAGTTTTGAATTATAGCTGATTTCAGTCTGGAAATACATATTGTGGCCATGTTTTGTGTTCTTTATCAAACATAGGTGAGAGTATCCTTCCCTTAATACCATTAAAAACTCATTTTGCCCCTCTCTCTCTCTATCTACCTATCTATCTATCTATCTATCTATCAATAAAATTGTTTTTTTTAACCGCCAAAATTCTTTTCTGTGCTGTTGAGCAGTAGGATGAAAAGTTTCCAACCAACTTTTTTTTACTTTTTTTTAATGGAAACCTCTGATGCATAGCAGTTAAAAACAGTGGACTACAATGGAAAAGAGAGTTTTGTGGGCTAGACTGGCTCTTATTTACTTAGTGGTGTATGGATAACTTGCCATTTTTCCACATTTATATGGCCGAATGCTTAGGATACAACTGCATTTCTGCGAGAGGGCAGCTCCCCCGAGACTTTCATAATCTCCCCGCTGCTCACAGTGGATAATATACTATCCTGAAGGCCCAGTAAATAAAATACACTAATCCACAGGAAATACGAATCCTGATTTTTTTTATTTTTTTTTGTTTTGTGCGTGTGTTCTTTTTTCTGCATCAAAAAAGGTTTTCTGCGTTTCCCCCAGTCTGCTGGGCAACCATTTTGGGCCAGAAAACAGTTTATATTCAGTCTAGTTGAGTCTGGGCTGTTTCTTTTAACAATGTTGCCCTGATCAAACTATTTAGATTGTGGTCTTCTTGGAGATAAACACACTGAAGAGCCATGCATATAACACATAAACAGACAATATATGTGCTTTCCACTTAAATGGAGGGTTGATATCCTCACCCCAACATCCTGATAAGGATGCCAGTCAATTCATTTTTTGTTCCCTTGTTTGAGCCGTGCTTTAATGGCGTCAATTAATTAGTACAATGGCCAAGCTTCTATTCACCCAGGTATGTTCAGTCTGCTCAGACTGAACACCTAACAAACCTTTAATCCTCCATAGCAGATAAACGCTGGCCATTCGGTTTCTGAGTCTCTGGTCAAAGTAGCAGCTGTCTTTGTTTGCGACGGAGCAATGAAAGAAAAATGCAAAACGGAACTGGAACTGAACCAAATGTGAAGCAAATGGAGAACAACAGCACACATTTGAGTCAATGGACGAGCAATACTGTAATCTGACTTCACCATCAAGCACCGGGGTGGCGTGCAGCTCAGTAGGTCAGGAGTTTGTCTGTGTGTGGAAGGTCATAGGTTTGAATCCCTTAGCTGGCGGGATTTTGCTCTTGGGGTGTTGGATGCAGGCTGAACCTGAGTCAAATTTTGTGTTTTTATAGATAATTTATCATCTATACACCTTTGTAATTTTTCATTTTTGCTGTTGACTTGAGTGATTAATGTCCTTTCTATCTCTCCCTGTCATTTACAGTAGGTGATGTGTTGTAAACATTTTATGCTACTCTAAGCATCCAGTTTATGGACATCATCTTTTTGTCAGTCCGCAGTGTGCTGTGTGCAAAAGGCATTTATAAAGATCCTTAGAGATTTTTCGTATGGCACAAGGGGTCCCTAAGAATATTTAGCTTTCCGTCTTAATAAGCTGAGGAAATGGTATCTCCCATTAAGAAGTGATGAAGTGTCCCATTTCCTCTTTCCAGCGTTTGTTTTCTCCCTGCTCACATGCCTTGAAAAATGTATTTGGTGAAATAGCACATGATAAATACAGGGCCTGGGGAAGGCAGAATTATGATAAGTTGTCTGCCTAAGAACAGTTTAATAATAAATCTAAAACCGAAATTGGGCGCTTCTATAATGAAATAGAATGTGGAATTTGGAGTCAATAGTCACTGGGTAAAAAAAATCTTTGCATGTAATTTTTCTGCCAGATGTTTCTATCCAGGGCCTGTCCCTGGGGCAGTTGGGGGTTAAGGGTCTTTCTCAGGGGCCGGACAGTGAAATTACTGTACCAGCCCTGGGATTGTGATCCTGGGCACAGCATCATAACCCCCTGAACCACACCCCCCCCCCCCCCCAAATCTTACCATTTTCTACAAGGGCTTGGAAAGGGGTCTTTCATTTGTCAATAGAGAGAGAACTGGAGAATCTGACAGACCTCCCACGACTGCAAGGAACGGCACCGTGAAGCTTTTGGAGCGGTTTTTGGGTTCACTTGTGCCTTGGGCTGTAAAGCATCATGCAGGGAGGCACCGATACCTTCCGCCGTCCCTAGGACATGCATGATGTGAGCGAATCTGGCTGGAGATTAAGCTCTGAAATGCAGACCTCGGACTGAGAACATGAAGCAAAAACATGGAGACACATGACGGGTGTTCCTGTATGCAAAGCATTAAATAACACATTAAAACCCTCATTTAACAACAACTTCTGTATATTATAACCATTTTATTCTTATTACATTATTGCAAATCATCTGCGTGTTTTTAAAAATGAATTTCAAACAGTCGTCCCTTTAAATGTGGGTGCGATTTCAACCAGAAAGGCAGGAGCACGTAAAAACCCAATTAAGTTTTTCTATAATCCTTTTAATTACTAACAGAATGTATTACTTGTTTCTTTTAAGACAATAAAATTAATTAGTTATACTGAATCTTACACAGGCACTGATTGCATGAAAAGCCACAGAAATGCTCTTGCATTTTCCAGATCTTCTGGTTAATTGGCATAATTACCCTGGTATGTCACAGGCCGTTATGTCAGAGGGACTAATTTAACAAACTTTTCCCATGGTTTCTATTGAAATTTAAAATGTTGCCATAAATTTGAGTATATTTTGAGCAAAAATGTAATAAAGTCCTGTTGCCTGGTGTTGAAAGTGCAAAGTTTTAGGAATGTTGACAAATCACATAATTATGACACGGGACCAATGATGTCATTGCGATTTAATCTGTGTAAACGTTTTTATAAACGGCGAAAGTAACGGTAAACAATGGTATGAGCTGTGCCCCATCTGAAATAAGTACTAAACATGTTCTGCCATAAACTTTGCACCTAAATATGACCATGTCGGCGCAGATCTTTAAAAATTGACGTGTAAAGCGATAACCTTGGTGAATACCTATAGTCTTTTTTTCTGTATGTTATTTTGAAATCCAATCTTCATGTCGTATTTGATGAAAAGCCAACGCAGAGCTTTTACACTCGGGCTCTGTGTGATTTGTTGAGCCGCCGGCTACACATTCCTGCTTTTTAGCAAAAGCCGTGACTGGCGTGTCTCAACCTGGAGAATCTGGTAATTGCCCATGGTATGAAATGAAATTTTGACTTTTTAGACCAGCTCCCGGTGGACTTTGACTCATGGACTGATGCTGCCTACGAGATATGCAGACTGATTCACTGCCATCTTACTGCTGTTTGTCACTTGACCTCAAGAATTGCAAGACAATTACTCATCCATGAGGATGATCACAATACGTTCAAGGTTACGTTACACAATTGAAGCCCATTCCAAATTTAGATCATTTAGCCTAACTTGCTCGTTAAAGTAATAGTCTATTGGTTAGTTGTGAGTGGCGTCAATTAATATAGCATACAAAAATAATGAGAAGAGCGTTCACATTGGCTCGTCAGCAGACGGTTCTAAGTGTCAGAGTGGCATTCGGCTACCGACATGTTTTCCCCAAGACGGATTAAGTCAGGTTAGACTTGAGTATTTTTACAGCACAACTGAACACAGATTTTCCACTCAGAGCTGTCAATGGCGATTTGAGTGAAAGTCTGCTTGGGCCACTTCCACTGAAGGAAGATTCCCGATTGGGAGTCTCACAAGCACTTTAATTCAGACCACATGTGCTGGAGAATATAAGCTTGCTGGCGTACTGGGAGGATGACAGCACAAAGCAGAGGGGCTAGCATTTAGTGAGAGAGAGCCTACTGTTTTACTGTCATTTTGTCACCTTCTGCTCCCATCCTATCACTGGGCATCCAAGTTACTTGACCATAGTGCTTCCTGTCTTCACTTTATGACCCTTCTTAAGGTACTTGAATTATGAGACCTCTTGCCCCCAGTGCACTACATAGTTCCCCAAGAAATCATCTCCACTGGTGTGAAATAACGGTAGCAAAAACACAGCATCAATGTCAGGTGACGCATCAACAACAGCCAAAGCCCATGAATCGCTCGTAATTCTCAGCTATCATCAGCCTGAAGAGCAGGCCCACCTTGCCCAGCAAGGAGATCTTAAAAACAGTCTAGTCAGAGTTTGCCAAACGTCTGCTAATCTCCATCACGGTGGTTGTATTCACGGCCTACATGAAGCTCCAGTTATTATTACCTTATCGGAAGTCCTGCAGTTATCTACAGGAGACGCCTGGTCTGGTCTGCATGTCCACCATGTTCTTACCTACTGCTCCGTTAAGCATATTAACCTTGAACTGTTCATTGCCAGGCCCTAAGTGAGCTTTTAAGCATTTAAAATTGCCCAATTCGATCCGGTCTGGGCTTCTGTCTCCAACCTGGATTAATCTATGGTCCCCTGATCCTTGCTGTGCTCTAGGTAACCGGATAAACTGGATAATACAGAACCATAGTGTAAATATGTAAATTTATATGTAAATGTAAATAAAACCAGGCAGGCAGATTCATTCTCTGCAGTCAACCATATGACATTTAAATTATAACTCATTTTTTACTAATTTTATAGTATGTGAGGTGTGTGTGTGTGTGTGTGTGTGTGTGTGTGTGTGGTGTGTGTGTGTGTGTGTGTATACACAATAAAATATACATAAAATATTTTGTGAGGTACATTTATATGAGTGGACTCAAAACCTCACACTAATTGTCTCCTCTAGGTCTTGTATTCTACCTTTTGGTTACATTCAGACAGATTTAAAAAGTCACAAAAAAGGTTACATCAGCTCAGCGACGTAGCTGCTGCATTCACAACTCAGGTTTCTCACTGAAAGGGGAACAGATGAGGTTAATAAATGAACAGGCTGGTATTTTACAGAGAGGAAGAGGGCTTCAGCCATTTTTTCCAAGAAAGATTAGGGACTATTATGGGTTGTACGACAGCGGTCCTTACATGTCAGGTTTAAATGATGAGACGCATTTTCTTGCCATCATGTCATTATGGGATGGGAATGTAGCATAATGGGAAAGGAAAGCATTTCAGAGATGAGAATTATGCTGACCCTATTCGCAGATGGAAAAACAGCTGGCCGTCCTCAGGGTGAGGTGTTTTAATTGATTGTACAGCATTGACCCAGCTTCACAGACATGTGAGAATTTCCACACAATACGCAAATACTAAAATTAAAAAGTGAAATATGCCACAACAACGACCACGTGACTGTAAGTGGTTCATACAAACCCTTTATTAACACATTTTCAGGAACTATAACCACCAATTAATTGTGGAAACAATAGTGTCAGATCATGTGCTGTAGTGGAAAACATTCCTATAATGACAACATCAGGCTGAGAGAGAAAACCCACAAAGAAATGAGGAACAAGTCCCTAAACAGGTAGGTCTCTGTGTACCCTGGCTTTTATGCACAAAGTCCCATATTCTTTTGGTGCTGTGCCTATTATTGGAAGATTTTCTGTTTAAATCCCAGGGTGGGCAGAGTGGTTTCGCTGTGGGGTTCTTGAGAGAGGCCCTCAACCCCACTTTCAAAATCGTACGTCACCTTGGATAAAAGTGTTTGCTGAATAAATTGTAAGTATTAATCCACAATAACCCTCATAAATTTGTGGGGCTTGAAAGGTAAAATCCTTCCAGATGAGTAGCCATCCTGTTATGAAACATTAATTTTTACTTTTCAAATTTTAATTGCAATTTTTATCGACCTTTGCGCATCCTTTGTAGGCCTCTGAGGGCACAAATTGCATTCTTCCAGCTGAAAACACTTTCAGGCAACACTGATCTGTTTGTGAGAACATGGCTGGACGACGCTAGAGGCGAAATAAAACAAATGGGATTGAAAATGCTAAACTCAGGACAGTCCTCAAGTAATTATTTCCTTTTATTTATAGAAGAAACACTTCTGAGAGAAATCGTGGAACATTCTTCAGCTTCCATCGACGGAATACATGTCCATTGCGATTCCAGTTCCCCTTTTGGATTATAGCTACATGAAATGATATTTTTCAGTTTTGCTTTCATATAAGCAGAACATTTACACTGGCCTCGCTGTAGTACTTGAAATAAGTGCGATTTAAGCAAGCAGATATTTTTGGTTCCGTTACCACCTTCAGTAGTTTGCCTGCACCCTTGTATGGAATTATTGTTTTTTTTACCATTTTACCGTTAATCTGCATAATGCATGAGCTTAACGTTGAATGGCTGCTGTTAATTAGTGATATTCCCTGATGTAGAGTTTTCACCTCCAGCTTGGAACGTCCTAAGGAGCTGGTTGATGATTTGTTCCTTTCACACCCTTTCTTCACGACTATGAAGGGCTTATCCAGGCATGATCTGTTCATCTGGATCCATCTCAGAGGGTCTATTGTACCACTGACAAAAGTGCAGTGTCCTGCCCCTTGCTTAATTGTCTCTTCGAGTGTAACCTCTTTGAAGATGATTACAGGTGAGGGGGAGGGGATAAGATTGTAATATCAACAATGGGCTACAGTGTGGAATCACGGTTACATGTCGTTTGGGGAGAACTCTTACACTGTAACGTCCCATGGCAAAGCCTGTGAAGACTTAGTCCATCTTGCATTTTGATGTCTTTGCTTTTGTTTGTAACTAAATCCACAGAACTTCGATCCAGGGTAATTAACACTTCTTTTTCCTGTCTTTGCTTCCCCTCTGCACTTCACCCACACCAACTTCACAATAAATATCCCCCAAGACCCTCGCCAGGGGTCCTGGATGTCTGCCACATTGTTGGAATCTCATGTGTGCGACCCGCAGATTGAATTCCAACCAAATCATTACATTCTCAAATGTACTTCCCATGCATATATCAAAATCAATGGATGAAACAAGTCTTTAAATGACAATGATGGAAAATTTGGTTTAATTTTGTGAAACATTCTTCATCTTAATCGCATGTCTCGCCTTATAATGTTTTTTGCACGAGCGAATGTGACTTTGTTTTGCTTTCCAAAAAAGGGACATGGTTACAGTCTCCCTACGGAAACTCTACAGACCTCCGCTCTTTTTTTAAAAACGTTTATGTAACAAGGCCTGGCTAGACCCCCCCCCCCCCCCCCCCCCCCGCCTTGACATCTACGGCGGCAGGCAGGGAGAGGGAGTAGAAGAAGAGGGGGGGGGGGGAGGGAGGGGGGGGGTGGAGGGGGGGGAGGGGAGAGGGAGATGGATGGGGGGGCGAGAGGGTGGGAGGAGGAGGGAGATAGATAGGGGGCAGAGAGGGCGCGAGGAGGAGGGAGATAGGGGGCAGAGAGGGCGCGAGAACA
>JAAGVU020000025.1:23083388-23143761 GCA_011763525.2 Mormyrus iriodes
TTACTTTTTCTTACTTCGCTTTTTTTTTTTCTTTTGTGCTTTGCTTTTGTCGCTGGGGGCGGGGGGTTGCGGGCCGGTCCAAACCCAAGACAGTCAAAAGCGAGGGGTGCCATTGCACTCGATGACAGTCCTACTGGAACCATCGGAAGGCTGCTCCCGTCGGCAACATCACCTTCTGAGAGAGAGGAGAAAGACAGGTGGTGAGTGTTGAGAGCGCATGGCTGCGTTACAGGTGTCTCTTTAAGTGGTGTCAGTACTGCTCGAGTATGTGGTGTCAATATTGATGTCAGTACTGTACGAGTATCGTGCCAGTACAGGTTTTTGTACTGCACAAGTATGTGGTGTCCGTACTGGTGTCAGTACTGTATGACTGTGGTATCAGTACTTGTTTTATGCTGCACGAGTGTGTGGTGTCAATGGTGTTGTGTTGTCGATACTCCTGTCGTTACTGTGTGAGTGTGTGTTATCAGTGCTGGTGTCAGTAGTGTGTGTTGTCAGTACGTGTGCACGAGTGTGTGTTGTGCATGACATTGTCAGTACTGGTGATACTCTCCCCCTCCCTTCCCCCATGTCCTTTCCCCTCCCCAGCTCTGCCATCTTCTTCCCTGCCTTCCATTTCTCTTCACGATCCCCCGTCACTCTGCCCCTATACCCCCCTGCCCCCGCCCAGCTCTCCAGGCGCTGAGAGCAGCTGGGTTAGCGAGGCGTCACGCCAGGCTGTCCCAAACAGACCTCACTCCCTGCTGTCTGCCGGGCCTCCTGCTCTCACCCGGGCCACCATGGGCCGCAGCACTGGCTCCGCCACTGAAATCCGATATGCTACATGTATTATTTACCCGGCTCCAACACCAACAGGCAAACAAGACTTTTGCGCGCGGTTGCAATGGCGACGCTGTTCCTCGCCACCCCCAGCCCCTCTCATTCCCGGTCGGATTTTTATTTGACGTGAGGTAAGACAAACAGAGGCCGCTGACTGGACTCTGGTGCAGCCCGTAAATATGGAGGGGCGTTCAGAACCCATGGGGTCAGCCCCCCTACCGACCACGGAGACTGTGGCAGAGTGCAACAGACATTCGCCAGAGGTGAGGAGGCGCGCGCGTGTGCGCACACACGCACACGCGCACACAGACACACACACACACACACACACACACACCCATGTGTAATTAGTGAAGGAGCTAGTCTTTACTCTCCAGGCCCCTGAGGACTCCCAGGACAAACCTGTAACTGGGGGCCTCTGACACACACTCCCACAGACTTGATACACCCCTGATCTGGAACGCACTCTCAGTGTGAGAGGCCCGTGGCTCACAGAACGCACAGCGAGCTCAACGGCACGTAACCCGATCCGGACCTTTGGGAAAGGCCTGACCTATAAAGGGGTGACACAGCCTCCCACTCAGGGTGTGGGCAGAAGGGATCCGGACGTCATGGAGGGGGCGCAGAGAGACTGACCGAGGGGGGGGCCCAGATGCCATCGAGCCCACCACCTGACCAGGAGAAGGATCCACTTTGAGCATTAATCGGGTCCCCCCCCAGATCAACCACCTTTCTCAAGTCTCTCCCTTTGTTCTGCGATGCCGATGCCACCTCAGATCACCTTCCCGATTACGTGCCCCAGAGCTGGCACGTGAAAGCGGGCGGTGGGGGGGGCCTGGGAGCACCAAGCATTTCCTGGGGGGAGCTCCAAAAAGCGAGTAGGATCTGCCCTGCTATGGGGGGGGGGGGGGGGGTCACCTTGACTGACCTCGCCCCTTCTTCCTCCCCAGAAACACACACACACGCATGTGCTACACAAACGCTTCTCAGGCAAATGCAAACTGTGCAGGAAGCAGGCACCCTCTTACCACGACCCCGACAGGTGCGCGCCTTGTGCGTCTGTGCCCCGTCTGGAAGTGCTGTCAGTCAGAAATGCTGGACGAGCCACAGGGGGAACGCACTGATCATCCCCACCTCTAACCGCCCCCCCCCCCCACCTCCTTCCCACTGACATGCCAACGCAGACAGAGCAGCCTCACATTCCCATGGCACCGGACCCAGACTAATAACGCTTCGGGATGGAGGTGCTTTGATCCGGGGCCCCTACCACGTACACGGATGGCGGTTATAATCATGCAGGGCCACCTCAAGGAAAACACACCTATGCACGCACACCACAAACACCTACAGCACAGGCAGAACGCACAACACGGGATACACACAGTCACCGACCCAAAGACGTCACACAAACCCCCTACATAACTCGCATCATCAAACGAACGCGCACTCCAGTCTTACAGTAAGTGATTCCTGGTGGCCATTATAACACGTTACCATTAATCGTGTTTGTGACTTAAATAATGGCGAGTTACAGCCAAACTGTGAAGAGCAGAGGTCCAGGTCCAAACACCTGCCACTCTGCGTGGGTTTATAAGGACCCAGCCCGGGCTCCCTCGGCGGCCCAGAACGCCGCTGTGTCACAGTGTGCCTCTTTCGTTTCCTGCTCTCACACACACACACACAGGGTTTTTTTTTTTTTTTTTTTATTTCCGTTCAGCCAACGTCGCTTTCCTAAAATAAAGTTCGACGCCTCCAGCCAGTGCGGTATGAAGTGGCGAGAGCCCTGCACCCCCCCCCCTGTTTTTTTATGAAAGATGTAAAGAGGAAAGGGTTGAATAAATGGAAAAGCCGGGCCACGGGAGGAAGGCTGTCGAGTGGAGAACCAGGTGTGAGAGAGTGGAACATAGCAGACCGCCCTTGTCCGCAGAAGGTGTTTTCTCAGCAAAAGCCTGACTCCCACCGGTGTGACTCCACATCGCAGGCAGCTCACGTTTCCGCTTCTTCCCCTAATTGCTTTGAATTTTGGTGGGGGTGTGGGAGGTGTGAGAGACAGCCCATACCCTCCCCGCTTTAAATATACATCTGGGTTTTACATTATTTCTCTCTTACCAAGCCAAATGACAATACTCTAGGTCAGTGTTTCCCAACTTGGTCTTCGGAGACCCACAGTCAGTCAGTCAGTGTTTTTGCTCCCTTCCAGCTCCCTGCCAGACAGTCCACGTTTTTGCTCCCTTCCAGCTCCCTACTGGGAGGGTCCCCAAAGATTGGATTGGGAAACACTGCTGTAAGTATACATAATGCTACATGAAACAGTATTATTATTGCTGATGTAATAATTGAAATAATTAAGGGGACCAAATTATGGGCAGCTGGACCAAACTGTTAAATTTTAATATTCCACACATGATACATTTTATCAATCGACTTGTGGATATTTTAGATGTAATGTAGAGAACTTGGGGTGTGACCTGGCTAATTGTGATTAGCTTCTGCAGTGAATTTAGCTATAATTTCAGCTTTCTTGTAAGGTTTCTGGTAGAGGTAACCGTGGCGTGGAATCGCATCCAGCTGTCTCTTCATGCCCATCTGTTAAGATGTTCCTCTAGATCTCAGGTCTGCCACCACTGGGTTTTCAAGGGAGATTTTGTTTGACAGGGCAGCACATGGAAAAAAGCTCAATCTCTCAAGAAAAAAAAAAACCTCGACTGGTTTTGAAATTAACAGCCGGAATTTTATCAGAGGCTTGTGGGTGAATGCATCGATTCAGCCAGAAACCTCACAAAATCTCTTCCAGACTGGAGTTCGGGTGGGGTGGGAGGTGATATTGTAAAGTAACCAATCCACTGAGCACATCAGGGATGAAGTGAGTGTTGCAGGGTGTACAAAACTTAGAAACAAGCTTAAATTTTTTCTTAATGGCTGTCAAAACTCTGTAAATTGTTTATATAATATAGAAGCTGCGTCTCATTCCCATATTGCTGTGCCCATGTGGAAATAGTTCATGTTTTAGAAACTATAAGCACTCCAACTGAAAAAATAAAATTGCCTAAACACATACAAAAAACCATTTTGTGAATTTGCAGAATAAATTTCCTTTAAACTCATTGCATAACTTTTATCATTTTCCAGTAATTTCCAATAATTTAACTACTACAGAAATTCTCATGCTGCAGTTGATAATGGTTTTTTTTTTTTTTTTTTTAAGTTGGAGTTTTTTTCTCCCTAAAACATCACTTATAAATACAATAATATTTCAAATAAAAGGTTCCTCGTGTGTCAGAGAAATTCAGTCCCTGAAGGACTGACATCCGATTCTGTTGCAGAGATGATGTTTTTGTTCTAATCCAGCTCCGGCTGCCGAGGACGTGGAGACGGCCTGGAACACCGGGTTCTGTTCCCATGCAAGGAGGTGTCCTGCGGGCAGACTGCAGGATGTGCCAAGCAGCAACGATGAGGTCCAGCACCTTATTTATGCTACTACAAAACCTTAAAACTGTGCAGTCACAATATAAATATTCCTCTCGATCAAGCCTAAGTACCACTAATATTTAATAAAAACCCACAGTTGGTAGAATGGACTACCCAGCAGTGCTGTTTGACGCCCATGTGGAGCAATAGTCGTGTGGCAGTTCCTAAATTGGCAAGAAGATGGCAAATACCAGCATCAACTCCTTCAGAAAAGACTTGCCTGTCTATTCTCCCTTAAAGACAAGCTTTCATTCAAGAAAGCCCAATATATTTGTAACCAAAGAACTGACTGAAGTGGTTGGGGGTTGGCTGGACTCCTCTTCAAAGGTCGTACATCTACATGTAGCCCAGAATCATCCACTGTGGACAATAACAGGAGCCTATGGCAACCTCCCCCGTCGGAGTTCAGAGAATGGGCCTGAAGTGTTAAGACACATACATGCAAAGTAGCCATCGGCTCGACCTCACCAGACTGAGGTGAACCTGTGCAGCTGGGCTGGTGGGGGAAGTGTTGAGCACATGGTGCACTATGAAACCTAAAGAGCCTTGACCATTCCCATCTCTGTAAACCAGAAGAATGGAAGGGAAATGTGGATGAGTTCATGTTGCAGGCCAACATTTTGGTCCATCTTAAAGAAAGTTCCTTCAGTAATGCTTGAAGAGTCGTATACGAACACACAAAGGTCACTGTTTCAAACTGGACCATAGAAACAGTCCTGGAATTAAGGGAAGGGGGCTGGATGAGGCCGTAAGGCTGGACGATGAAGGTTCCTTGTACAGGATGTGGGTTGAGACCTCTTCTATCCTGCATGATCTGTGTCCCTAGAATCTGTGAACACCTAGGGGCTCAGAAATGTGGGTGTCTGCTAGTTAAAGCCTCGGATTATCAGAAATGGGGTGAAATGCAAAGTCTGTTCCTCAAAGTGGTCAACTGAGGAGCGGTAAATAGTAACTAACAGAATGTTAGCAAAATGCCATTGTGGGACCAATGGCAATTCCTCTTGTTTTGAATTTGAAACAAAATGGCGATTGACAGCTCTTACTTTTCGCATCCCACGAGGCTTCAAAGCCTTATCAAGATTTTTAAAACAGAAGAACTAGTATCCTCCTGGAAACCTTGATTCCATCAGATCCTGACCAAACAAAGCTAGCGAGGGATTTCCGTAGTGTCTCACTAGGCTGTTAGTTCCCTTTGATCCCCAGCAAACAAAGGCAGTTTTCATGAGCTCCGTTTGTTTCGGTTTTATATAATTAATTGGTTATACACAGACTCAAGGGGGACTGCTTGTATTTAGCAAAGGAGCTGCGTTTTGGATTATATGTTATGAACAGTGTTGAGAAAGTTACTTTTGAAATGTAATGGTTTACAGATTACTGGTTACCCTGTTAAAAATGTAATAAGTAATGTAATTTTGATTACTTCCTCAAAGTAATGTAACTTATCACATTTGATTCCCCCTTGATCTAACAGATGTTTCAAACTGGGCAACAAAGCTGAAAAGTCCCAACAGCTTTGCTGACCCACATTGTCTGGGAGTATGCCAAAGGGAGGCATTTCTATGTGGCAAAAAGGTGCAGAGCAACAAACTGAAACATCCATCCATTTTCTGAAACCGCTTGTCCTTTGCAGGGTCACAGAGGGTCCAGAGCCGAACCCGGAGGCTATGGGCACATGGCAGGGAATAACCCAGGATGGGGTGCCAACCAATCGCAGGGCACATACACATCATTCACACTTACAGGCCATTTTGGCAACTCCAGTTAGCCTCAGCATGTTTTTGGACTGTGGGGGGGAAACCGGAGTACCCAGAGGAAACCCCACGACGACATGTTGAGAACATGCAAACTCCACACACATGGATCCATGCCAGAAACTCGAACGCTGGTCCCAGAGGTGTGAGGCAACAGTGCTAACCACTGCACCACCATGCCACCCCTGCATGTAAGTAGTTAATCCCAAACACTAGTTATGGGAAGACAATGGAGGTCATTTAGTGTGCTTTCAGCCCATTAGGGGCTGCAGTCCCTCCTGAGACCAGCGGGGATTCCCGGTGAAGTTAAACAAGAGACACACATGGTCTTTGTAATGGAGATGCATAAACACTGGCCGGGAGGAGCTGTCAATCATAAGGTGGCCTTTTGGAGTGATCTACCTGGCACAAAGATCTGAACAGAATTTGTTACAGCTGCTGCCAAAAGGATCACGCACCTCTATATTTTCATGTTTTAAAAGGTATAAGATTGGTCAGTTCGAAAAAAAAATATGTGAACGTCTGATTTGGTTAATTCCTTTATTTAAATATGGGTGCCTAATTCTTACGCTGTTTACCTAAGTTCTGTAGGCAACATTTTGATTGCTATGCTCTGAATTATGATGTACCCGGTATAGAGTTTACATGGAAAATTTGGTCAGGATTACGGTAGATTCTTTTCCTGCTTTTCAGAATTTTAACCACGTAAAGTCATCCTGAAGTGTACAAATCTATTCTAGGGGAAAAACTGCAGCATTAAAATATTTCTACAAATAACCACTCTGGATGAATGGAACAGAACACAAAAATAATTCACAGCAGTGTCTTTTTTCTGGAACAAAGATCTCGACAACCAACAAATAACACAGCGATATGGTCTGCTTCCAAAAATCATATGTACAACTGCTCCATCATATGAGATCCCCTCACTTCTTTCCCTTCTAACATCATTACTCCAAAATTTTCACATCTCCATATATCATACATTTCATTAATTCATAGCTCCATTCCAAGTACCTGAGAAGGGGCATATTTAAATTTTAAATTTGAATATTGATGTTGGACAGTGTTGCATTTCTGTACTTAAGGCCATATGTTTTCCTCATTACCAACACCAACTAAGGAAAGAATCCCTCTTTTAATTGAAGCAAATATGTTTTCCTCTGACCCAGATGGATGAATAGATGTATTCAGTTTTAAAATATACATATTCATAATTTAAAAAAATATATGCTGTTCCAGGAACCTGTCTAACAAAGTAATTATGGTATTTGAAATTATGTAAAATGTGTTGGTATTTTTAGTTTTACAGTTTAATATTGGGGTTTGATGTTATTTAAAATCTCTTAATACTTTTATCAGGTCAGCATATGTTTAGACGTCATATTGTTTTTTGTAACTACTTAAAAATTCAGAATTTTATGACTAAGATCTTGGTTTTCAAAATATATATTTGGTATTCAGTGGGAGATGGGAAGTCTGCTTTTACAAGGTTCTGTCAGTGCAAAGAAATCGTGACGCTATGTGCACCTGATCCGGGACTTCAGTTTCATTGAAAAACACTGGCAATGTGTCCAAAGAGCTATCTGGCTGTTCCATTCAGTTTCAGAACCTTGCCAGTGTATGATGATAAAATCCCAGAATCCCTTTGGTTTCAGCAAATATACGTTTGAGTTGACATTTGACATAAAAAACAAATCTGAAAAACCATTCAGTGCGATTCAATTGTCCAAAAACCATTTCTGCCATAGAAGCAGACCTTTTCGTTCTATTTTTAGTTTTGTTCCGTTTTGATTTTTAAGAATCAACTTGAATCTAATATTAATCAAATACTAACTACCTGCATAACTTTAAAAAGGGAATCTTATGGAGAGCTTATAATGCGTATATTGCTAATCTGAAATGGGTATAAAGCACATATTGTTTCTTTTGTTGAGTAAGAAGCGTTCGATATACCAGGGAAGGCTGACAGAAGTCTGAAGTCCAGGTGATGCAAATCTAAAGGACACACACATGATAAATTGTTATATCTTTGGGGAAGCACATCTTCCGAACGTGGGATTCACTGGGATACCAAAGGAAAATCAGGCTTGAAGCGAAAACGTTTGAAATAAGTTTGTACAACAATTTTAATGAACAAGTTTATCCCAGAGAGAATTTTATGGTCTTTTGGTCATTGGTTCTTTTTTCTCAACTTGCAAACTCAGGTGTGTGTATGTGGATTAGGTGTATATTACATTGTGGGGACCAAATGTCCCCCACAATGTAATAAAAACCTCTTTTTGATGATGTGGGGACCGTTTTTCAGGTTCCCACAAAGATCTGTGACTGCAATCAAGTAAAAATGCCCAAAGTCACATATTTTGTTTGGTTACTTATGGTTATGGTTAGGGCTGGGTAGGGGTTAAGGTTGTCATAGTTGGGATTAGGGTTTTGCCCATAGAAATGAAGAGTCCATACATTTAGGACACACACACTCTCTCTCTCTCTCTCTCTCTCTCTCTCTCTCGTGCATGGATTGTGTGTATGCATGCACGTCTGGTCCACACATGTTTTGTTTAAAAGCCTAAAGTACTTGTTGAAAAACAACAAGGGTCCTCCAGCTAAATGAGTGAAGAGTGGATTGCAGAGTGAACTGCAAATCAAGTGTGATGCAAAAGTTTATTCAGTATTTAACCACATAAAAATAACAATCACTATTTATTCAAATCAAGTCCGTATTTGCTTTGCCTGCTGTGCCATAATTTCCTGTAAGTGCCTAATATGACAGAGAGACAGATCAGAACTCCCAAAGGTTCACCCACTTTGATGTAGGGCAGCACATTGACTATTTTGCTGTGAAACCAAAACTCAGAAAGGTCACTCCCATATTTCTCAGTACGTTGGTAATCACGAAGAACGAGGAGAAGTTAGTATTTTCCACTTGAATGCTTGTTGGTTTAATGTTGAGTATAATAGTGAGGAAAGGCCCCGTAATAGTGTGCATTCACATTTCTCCTAGCCCTTCAGTCACGGTGCTGTGCTCCACAACTCTGTTTATGCCATTTCCTGCCTCTGCCTTTTCACCTGGGCCATTCCCGGAGGAGGCTGGGATATCCAGAGAATGCTCCTTCATGTGATATTCCATAACTCATTTCTGTTTACAAAAACAAACCAGTCTTTTGTATCATTTCCTATCTCAGCAATGTATGAACAAACGGCTGAAGGAGACATTCTTTACAAATGCGGAATGGACTGAACATTGGCAATGAATGAATGTGACCTGAGGATAAACTGTCACATTTTAATGCTATCCATTGATGATAAATTCTCTTGTAACTTCTGACCAGAGGTGGAAAGTTCAGGTCCAGAAAATACAAATCTAGACCACGATTTTGTTTCAATCAACCAGTTGAGCATAAAGAGTCACGTTCAGAGTGCTCAACTGGTTGGTTGAAACAAAATCGTGGTCTGGATTTGTACTTTCTGGACCTGAACTTTCCACCTTTGCTTCTGACCTGCGCTGAACTGGCATCCCATCCAGGGGTGACATGGGGGGTGGGGTTAGGATAATTCCAATGGGCCCTGCCTGACAGGAGCCCTAAAAAAATTTGTAACACACTTGGCTAGATGGATGAAGAGAAATGATATAGTACAAAATATATTGCTAACAGGTTACTGGTCATAAAGCTACGAATTCCTGACATATAACTAATTGAATACTGATGAGTATTAGCAGAAAATGCACCCTGAGGTATCAGGTATGGGGACTGGCATAGACAGAGAGATTCCTAGGCAATAAAGTGAATACAATAATTTTAATAAACTGGGGAGAATGAGACGCTGGTACAACCAATGAGTTTGAATTACTGCAGTCACATGACCATTCCCTCATGTTGACCATAAAGCCACTCTGACAGAGTGTGCTATTGTGATTTTATATTCTAACTCAATACCTCATTTAAACTCTGTGCATAACTATGCAATAGACTTGAAACAAAGTGAGTGACCTAAATTTTGGATTCTTTTATTAGCATGATTTTCTTCTAACTTATAAAAATAAGCCTGTAAAAGCTGTTGCTTTACATCATTATTCTGATTTTATACAAACCCCTAATCAAAAATAACTCTGGCTGTCATTAAAGCAGTGAGTGTCCTCTCTGTAATCTACTGTTCAGTTGAATTGCCAATAGATTTATTCGCCTGATCCTGTCAAAAATATTGTATATTCAGATATGTTAGTGACTATTTGTAGTCCTTACATATTTCTACTTAACAATTACCATCTTAAGTACATACCCCCGTTTTGTTTTTGTTTTTTTTTATTTTTGATTTGTATGTTTTATTTTATATTAGTTCCTTTGACACCTCTGTTGTAATGGATACTTTCAAATATTTTACGCAGTGGCTCATAATAACGTGATATTTGCATTGCACTTCTTGTTTCTCATTTTCATGGACGCACTATGGATACCAGGTACTCTAAATTGTGCGCGTTGATGAATTGAAGCAATGAATTTCTTTCCATGCAGTTTATTTCCCATGCCTTGGAAACTGGTTATTTGTTTAAGGATCATTTCCAAAAACGGTATGTCATTCTCCGGCTACTTCATCTGCATGAAATCCTTCACCAGATGCAATGGATCTTCCTGTTTCATTTATCCGCTGGCCATTTTTTGTATATCCATCTAATTATTTTTTTTCTCCTTTTACTTCTGAAACGTATCATTGGAATAGCAGCGTTCGCGGGACGTACGTCTGGCCCGCAGTGCCGTTCGGCTTCCCGTGGTGATGGACCGAGCCTCGGCACCACGTCCCGGAGGACAGGCAGCCCGAAGCGGGCCGGACGGGCCGGGACGTGACGTCAAACCCCCGCGATCGTTTTCGCAGCCGCGTTGTGTTCCGACGCCCCAGCGCTTCTCCAGCCGCGGCTGCTGAGGAGTAGCTGCTGAAATGTGACAGAGCCCATTAATTTTACCTTAAGCGCAAAAGCATCTTACTTCCCAGTCGCTTTTGGCAACATACCTCCGCTTATTTTAAATGCTAAAAGATTTTGCTTTCAACGTTGCCAAAGTAGGATGTTTTATTGAATTTCATTATGTAATTTAAAAACAAATTATGCAACCTGTTGAGAATAGAACGCACACAGTATGCTGCGCCGGCCTTATATTTCGCTAATCCAGCGCAAATCAACCTGCCTAGTTCACTGTTTACTTATTGTATATTCTGCATTTAACTGCGTAGTAGTTATGGTATTCATTCTTGCTAATGACCCATACAATTAACCAATCAACTGGAAATTTTACAGTAGATTTTTATCAAAGCCAGGTGCAGTGAACTTCTGGATAGAAAGTTAGAAGATTTTCCTTGTCCTGATGCTTATGTGAGCAATACCATGTACATGTTCGATATTATTAATCTAAAATAAGTAGACATAAGCCAATTACATGCAGCCGTGTACCTGAGCCTGTATCTGTGTATTAATAAGCCTTGCTGCACGTACTGCAGATGGGCTACGTGAGTATAGTAACAGCCTGAGAACTTCCAAGTCCTGCAATGCAAGCAAACAGCTTTTGTTAATGCTATAATTTGGGGTTTCGAGGTTTCATTTCTTATTTCTGCTTGGTTTGCCTTGGTTTGTACAGTCCTAATTAGCTGTAAGTACCGTGAAAGCTAATAACTTAAACATACTCGTCCGTTTCTTCCTCACTCTCGGGGATAAAAGCCGTTGTATGTTTCTAATTTAACGAAAAGCAAGCACTTTTAAAGATGTTTTGTTACGGACCCACCAAGTCATTGTTTATTTAGCCACATGTTTATTACAGCTATAAAAAAATTTAAGTTATTAAAAAGATTAATAATTCCTAGACGTATCATAAAGCCATCCATCTACCCACAGTGTCGTCATACAGGCCACAGTAGCCTGACTATTACTCAATAATACTTGTAAAGAGAAAAAAATGACTAAAGGTTATTAAACTGTTCTTATCTGTAGCTTATTTTCCATTCAGCTTTGTCTCTGGATACCAGCCCGGAACGCGTATCTGTTTTCATGTCACGGCCCTGTAGCAGCCAAGCCGTCTGCCGTGTCTCCAGTTGTTGCCAGACTTTACTCCGTGCAGCTGAATGTGATTGACAGCATGACGAAGAGTGTAGATTGTCAGGGTCATATGAGTGGCGGCATCTTCCACAGCTCCTCGCCTCCCGGAAGGCCTGTATCCTGGTGTCTGACTCAACTCAAAGCAACTAGACCAGGGTAAAGATCAGAAGAGGGGGTTAGATTGAAATTACATGCGGACACTTTTGAAGAGCTTGCTTGCGGGTGGTCCCGTTTGTCAGCAGTCTTATGAGAAATACCAGGCTCCCAAGACAATACGTATTATTTATTTTCACAAAACACGTGTTGTTGGTGTGGGATTTGCCTGTCTGTTTTGTAAAATTGCAGCACAACGATGCATTATAAGAATAGATCCAGACCCAATGCTGCGGTCTTGAGGATTTTGACTTTGAAACGTGAGAGGTCTGAGTCCTAGTGTACCTGCAGTCACGGTGGCAAACAGTGACGAGAAACGAGCCAGAAGCTGTAGATCGTAGGCTCCTGATGGCAGGAGATCGCTGCAGGAGACAAATGGACAAAGTAATGTTGCAACTGGCAGAGTGATTATCAGAGAGCTTATTCTGCTGCAATTCATCCGTGTCCTTAAAAAAAACTGTAAGGGACAATAAACAAGAGAAGAATCCATCTTGTTCCTGCAAATAATCAAACTCTTCAGTTTGAGTGTCTGCTCATCTCTCACCTCCTGTGCATAATAGAAGCAGTGTCCACTGTTGCATTCTTTTAAACATCAAAATAATCGAGCCAATTGACATTTTCATTGCTTCCATTCTGCACCATATTGGAAACTTTTATGCTCCGTGGCCTTTTGAAGTACACATCATCTACAGTCCTTTGTTTGTTTGGTGTCTGCAACAGGCAGATCCTTTTGTCTGGAAACACTATGATTTGCTTCATATTTGGTGAAAAAATATTAGAAGACGGGGAATATTGAGTCCCAAAGGTGTCAAAAACAAAAAAACATTATTCACTCATCTGCATAATTTTGAAGACAAGGGTATGACAGCTGCTTTTTATTGCTGTTTTTGGTGAGATTTTATTTTCTTTGGGTGTAATCAATGTGACTGAAATGACTATCTGGCGTCGAATCAGCATTAAGCTAGGATATTCAATAAAGGCTCATAATTGCCCAGTGTTCTAGAATTTCTCCCACCACAGTGAGCTCTTTGTAGACGGGGGAACAACAAGTTACTCAGGACAGTATCAACAATAGCTAAACCCTGGGAGAAATGCTGTCGTCGATCAATCATGAGAACCAACGCCGCTCGGAAAGTGCAGAAGCAGCTATGTGCTAATCTGACTTTTATATAGACAGTATCTCTTAACTTGGCTTAAATCAGCTTTAGCTGTCCCTCTAAGTTCCTCTCCTTGCATTTTTAATGAGTTGAGGGTGTTTCATTTTATTCCTCTCTTCTCACTACTATTGTTACTGCAGTTTAGCTATTTTATTGCTGACAGTGTTTGTGATCAATGAGGCTGGAAGCTCGATCAAAGCTGCAGGTTTAATTACTAATTACTGGTCCCTGGTGTAAGGGAGAGAACTTAGACACATCTGGGGTGGATAAATCGGGCCACGTGCACCGCAGAAGCGGACTGGCACGTAGGATAGACAGAGAACACTCCGGAGAATGTCTGTCTTGTGTGCGTGTACATACCCTGTGTCTCTGGTAGCCGAGGATGTCTGCATTGACGGATCATGCGGTGGACGTTTTTTCCAGTTGCTTGATTTTTGTATTTTAATTTGTTGGTTAACTGGAGAATGCAGCCTGTTCGTCCTCCGGCTTCATAGGGCGAGTAAATGGGGGCCCTCCAAATGAGGCCCAACATGCAAGCTGAGCACCTAAAAGTTAAAATGGCTCTGCTGTTTAAATCCTTTCAAATCACACTTGCATCGTATGTGCACCCATTTTATGCATCTTCTCTGCCTCAAGTCCACTACTTCTCAGCTCTATCATGCTCTCATAGCAAGTGACCGAAGCTGTAACCATTTGATTATCTTATTTAAACACGGAAGAAAATACATCCAACCGCAATCCACCGGAAGGTCCATCAGCTCTGAGTTTTTATATTGTTGAATGAAAACCACCATACTAAACATATTTCTGAAGTGGTTCGTTTCTCGGCAATATGTGGCCCAGTGGGTTGGGTTGCTGCATCTGTGATCTGATGGTCACTGGATCAAATTCTAGGTTCAGCAGAGTTATTCTGCTATCAGGCTTTTGAGCAAGATCCTTAAGCCCAATTGCTCCTGGGACTGTCTGACTCTGCTTTCACAATGAATGTATGTTGCTCTGGATAAAAGCATCTGTTAAGTAAATAAAATGTGATATAAAGGGGGGAGTGACTTACCTGCTGGCTAAGGAGTCACAGCAGTATGCTATTGGTGTTGGATCAGAATTTGTTTTGAAGTTTCCTGGGTTAAGAATCAACTCCTTCTGGCTGCCAGGCAATACCGGGATTTCAGCTTAGGACCTGTAATGTACTGGGTGGATCTGTTCCCTCTTCATCCAAAGACTTCTACCTCTTTTGCTTTCATCATGCCTCCTGGGTTCCTTGATGGCATTCCCTCAGGCAGGTACAATGTGCTGGTGCACTGTCCTCGGAATGAAGCTTATGTCGACATGCTACACCCAAAACCCAGATCCGATTCAGAAACTCAGATCTAAAAGGTTTGCTTGGCAAATGGATTGACAGCTTGCGATGGAATGATTAGCTTATTGATTTATGATTTGCAATATGGCGCTTTTCAAGACTCCCACTGGGAGACTGTGCAGTCAGTCACAGTACAGTTCAGTCAACAAGAAAATGGGTGACTCCAGCTATGGCCTGCAGGCCTGGGGAGTGGATATCTAAGAGTACCGACGTTCTCAAAGTCTTACAGTACATATCCCTAAAGGTTATTAAAGACACATCCTTCACATTTTGTTCTTTTGGAACTGATCACCCATCGTAAACCTAGCACAGGGTCCCAGGATTTGGGCTGGAGCCTCACGCTCTCTGGCACAAGGCAGGGGAACATCCTGGACAGGATGCCAGTCCAATGTGATGGTACTGATAGGGTAAATTTTAAGTTTTTTACTGCTTAATAGTTTCAATTTCTTAAAGGCTTCTTGGGCAAAGTGAGTCACTTGTTTTGAGAACCATCAGGAACACGAGTCATGTCTATTTTCCCAGAGGTAGATAAAGATGCATATCTAAAATAGCTTGGTTGAGTATTCCAAAAATGGCAGCAGTGAGCGAAATGCAGAAGTAGCTGCCGGAACGCTTTGCCAGACTGTCCCTTTCCCAGTGGTTTTTGGACATTTATGGCCAGGGACGGCACAGGAGTGATCAAAAGCAACAGTGCTTTGGGTCAGTCGCTCAGATGTTGTAAAGAATCCCTTTGGGAGTCGCGATAGCTCGAGACCCAGTGAAGATGGGATTTACTAAACACTGTGTGGTATCACACACATATATGGCATCAATAGAAGTCCCATTGGAGTTGAGTCATCAGTACTTTTTTGTAATCGACTGTTTATTACGATTTCTACACAAGAATTGGATGGGGGGGCAGAAACAGTTTGTAAAGACGACATGCATGCACACCATAAAACAGCATTATAAGTGCTGGTAGGAGACATCATCAAGATAGCTGTTTGAAATAGGAATATTACAAGAGAGGATGCATTGCGCATGCCCTGTGTCAGATGTTGCCAAGATGATGCGGTGTACAGGTGTATATTATCAGAACTTGGCCCATGTCTGCACAGTGGACACTTTCAGTCAGCTTGGTAGTGGCACTTACTAAATCAGTGTTTCTCAACCCAGTCTTCAGGGACCCAAGATGGTCCACATTTTTGCTCCCTCCCAGCTCCCTGCCAGACAGTCCACATTTTTTTTTCCTCCCTACCGGGAGCTGGGTGGAAGTAAAAACATGGACTGTCTGGGGATTCCCAAGGTCCAGGTTGAGAAACACTGGTCTAAATGAACTATCTTCAAAAGGTGAGACACCTGGGTTCTGAGTTATGTTAGTTTTGACATCATGATGCTGTTAAGAAAAGAAAAAGTGAGTAAGGAGTGCATTGCTTGTATAAAAAACCTTAACTGCCCCGTGTGTGTGAGTATATGTGCGTGTTTGTTTGTGTGTTTCTCTTTACTGGTATTCAGTAAATCCTCATAATTAATGAGAGTCACCCATTCGTTAGCGAGACGGGAGCAGACATCTCAGTATTCCTTTCATGTGGTTGGCCTTGGTCCCTCGCGCCAGGGAAAACTTTATGGGGATTTTATTTATGCTGATAGCCTTTATGGTTTTCATTTGCGAACTGGCTGTCTTGTCTTTGCAGGAAAAGCCAGAATGGGCCATGGACTGTCTTTTGTTTTCTAATCGTTTTTTTTCTTCCTCTCAAGCGTCTAGTTCTTCTCTTGTCTTGTTTCATTTTTGGTTTTAGTGGGAATATTTAAGGACAGCCGCCAGGCAGATGTTTACCTCCTGAAACGCATAACGAGATATTGGAATTATGAAATCTCTGAATACTTTTCTTATTTTTGAACTCCCTCTTCAGCCTGCCCTGGTAAAAAAAAAATGGTTTCTTTCACCTTAGAAAAAGATATAAAACAATTTAATGCAGATTTTTTTTGCCAATCTCGCAGATTTAGGTCTTTGTAAGACTTTTGGCTATTTATATCTGTGTGAAATTTTCTATAAAACACTTTCTGTAACTTAAACGATATTTTTTCTTCAGTCACATATCGTCGCAGAAAGCCTCGTTTTGTTCTTGGCTGCTTTATAAGAATTATTCTTAATGTCATTCTGCAATTAACTTTTAACATGCAGGCTTCTAATTTTATAGCCGCCCTGAAGGCCCCCCGAAATCCTCCCCCCCAAAGAGAAGCCATTTTCTAGTATTTAGGTATTCTATGCACAGCACGAGTATGAGGACATTTATATGCAATTTATTCTTTCCTGATGTAAATGTTTTGCGTTACTTTTATTTGCTTGAAGATTCATTCTTTGTTTTTTTTTTTTATACTTTTGTCTGAAACTGAACTTCCCTTTTTTCCATAAACGCCATACTCGGAAGCTTATTTAAAAAAGAGGGATAACAAAGATGGTGTCCCATGTTTTATGTGTTCTGGAATTTTTTATTTTAGGTCACTTTGAGTCTGGTTGCTGTCCAGTGAAAATGCTAACTCGCCAGTTTCGCTTTATTTCATGAATGTTTATGTTAATGGGCCTAATATGCTCAGACCTTCTGAAAACATTAATAAGGTGCCTACCTGCAGATCGAAATCATCCTTCATCCTTTCAGTAGTGTGCCAGCCTAAAAGAGACCAGACTTAAGCAGGCCAGAAAAGACAGATCTGTCGGCGATGTAATAATGAACCTGTCCTGATGTTACTGATGAATGAACATGACGTTAATGATGGAGTGTAGGATTACTGTAGCTGTGAGATCATCTTTTATGCTCTGTTAGGCCTGATCTACGTAACATGCTGCTGTGATCACAGTGCACACCAAAGGAACTTGCACCACCTACTGATTTCTATATGTACATGCTCTGGGGGAAGTCTTCAAAAAATAAAAATAAATCAGTCTTTTTTTTTTTTCCTTAGGGGTCATCTCAACTGCATCCCAGAAGGCTGCGAACTGGACACTGCTTATTTTTGCAGTAGAAAGGAAAATATTTCTTCTTGTTTGAACACCTGGCCCAACAAAGTGCTGAACACCAAAGCAGACCAGTGAGAGTGTCTGGTGGCGCAAGGGTCCAAAATGAAAGCAAATGGAAACAAGAAATTGTCACCACAACTGGATCAGATGGGAGCTTTTTGGGTGGAGATTAGCTACTCAAGTAAATACATAAATAAATGGTTTTCTTTAAAAGCGAAATAAGTCGCGCGCGCACACACCCAATAGAGCAAAAATAAGATCTCATTCCTGGAACATATTGTTATTGTTCCACATTTGCAAATAAACCCTGTCAATGTCACCCTTCCATAATTAATCCATGGTAAATGGTGCCATTAATTGCCCCCATTTTGTTATTGTTGCAAGTGGCCTTCTGCTTCTAGGACGAGGAAAAATCCGCATTCCTTTTAGGTGAAACAAGGCCATTTTCCTCACTCACAAAAGTGCTCACAGATGTGCTGTTAGTTTTACGCCTAAACTTTCTCTACTGAGCTAAAGCTGATTGAGTATTTCAGTAGTATGTAACAATGCTGAAATCTCTGGCGGAAACAAAATTTAAATCACACCTAAAAATGAGACCCTTCTTTTTTGGAAAAGATGCGCTGCTGACTGGCCTGAATTAAAAGAATGGATCTGAGCAGAGAGCAGAGAGGTAAATCATTGCAGACACTCTTAGGTCGCGACCCTAGCCAGCGCTGGGAAATATGATATTACTGAATAAATTTATGTGCGTGCTCGTTATAACCATAGCCGTAAATTCCATTAACCAAATTTTAAGAAATGGTCTGTATCCATAATTACATCAGAAAAGTGTGGTTCCATACATTTGGGATGGAAACTGAGAAGTGAAAATGCATACATTACTGCAAGGCTCTTCCAAAAAGTAGCACAATAACGTTGCAACAATTAAGGCCAATGCATTAACTATTACTCTGGCTGACATTTATTTGCCAGTAATTGCAGTTTTTTCTGTTGCTTCTCCAATGAAAGTTGAAGCAGATCTTCACACACAGGGGCAGGGGGTGGTTCAGTGGGGTTAATATGCTTTGTCTGTGACCCTGTGATAAGATGGTTGCTGGATCAAATCCCTTGGTTGGCAAAGTGATGTCACCATTGGGCTCTGGAGCAAGACTCTTAACCCTAGTTTCTCCCAGGGACTGTCTGACCCTGCTTCTCAGTGGTACATCACAGCCGGGAGTCTGTCTGTGAGCCTGTCTGTACCATGACATCAGACGCCAGAAACGTAGACTCCCCCAGAGACTCTCTGGGCACGTTTTCAGCTAATTATTTTTTAACACCAGACCCCTGTAAACATCCAAAAATACAGAGAGCAGGAGCTGCAATGGTCCCTATTTAACGAGCGGAAATATATTCTAATTAGCACCTTAAAATCCAATCCTGGGTGTTTTGTGATCTGTGAGGAATTTGCCCCCAATGAAATTTTATAATTTTGTAAGTAATTCCACTGAATTTTATTAATAATCTTCTAAATGAATACTTTTCCTCTTATGAAAGTCAAGCTGCATGTTTATGTATGTCAGGCCCATTATTCATATTCATTTTGACCTTTTCAGTAGCAGAGTAAGATGTATTTTAAACGGTCGATACTTAATAGTAATACATTAATAGTACTTTGGATTAACGGTATACATTTTGTATTCACCAGTCTACTTTTCCTTAACTTGACCAAATGCTAAATAATATGAGTGACCTCACTGAAGGATGAACAGAAAGGATGAATGCAGCACTTTTTGACAGCCAGCCAGCTGTCACGAAATGATTGCTGAAAGCTGTGGGGGTTGGTGTCCCATCCTGGGTCATTTAGTGACCCTGCATAGGACAAGCAGGTATAAAAATGGATGAAAGATAATTGTGTCCATCCTCAAGCCAAGCCCAACAGTACATCCATTTTAATGGATGGATACTATGTTTGAGGGTACGACCACATGTTCTGTGCTCTTCTTGAAACGCATCTCTAGCTCCTGGCTCCATCACTTGGTAGAAGATTTATACAATCCATGTACCTGCACCATTAGATATGCACACCAGTAATGTGCAAGGTTGCACTGCGTATGTCTACAACATCCTGCTTCTTGGAGATTTTTCCACAAACATCTCCACACTATCAGCTGTTTAGTACTTGGAACCAGCAGCAAGTTGACTGGCCATCAATCCATTAAAGGCTTGGATGACATACAACGCTCCTGGCTTTCTAGCTGAGCGGGACATCTCCTGGCGCATGACATCATCACAAGCCCCCATACTGCGGTAGAGAAATCAGCTACTGGCTGAGATCCGCGTGATGCAATATGTACCACTATACCTGCTAAAAACATAGCTATCTGTGTTTTATAAGCAGGAAAATGTCATGTTTTACATAACAGTTTTCTCCTTAATTTAAATGTATAAACCCTCAAATAACTTTTAATCGTTTCCTTGTGTCTCCATTTCGCTTTGATTTTATTTGCCTAACTGGTGACTCAGTGGCTGCCCTATTATCCCTGTCTCGGTTGCTTCCCCTCAAAACCCACGTGGCCGTCGGAACTTTCCCGCCATATGCCAAGTTTTGTAATATTCGGACAAAATTCTTCTGGTGATTGGAATTCCTATGTTCTCATCATATGCTGTGAGTGTTTTCCCTTTAGGGTGAGGTGAGAGATTGTAGACGTCTGTTTGTTGTTGGAGCGTCTCTACAACAAACATCCTTTTCAATCAAATGTGACAAGCAAAATGTACAGTTGCCTGAATGATTAAAGTCTTCCAGTTTATGTATCCTGGGGTCCCCAGAAGAGAATACATGCCCCAGAAAAAGAGAGAAATAATGCCAGTCCACATTCCGCTAGAGGAAATTTAAACTCCATACTAGCTTCTCATTCTCCAGTACTTTTTTAAGCACAGTAGTTGAGGTGCTTGCTGAAAGAGTGGACTCAAACACCATTGTTTGTCTTGGATTATTTTTGACTTCTCGCTCGCCAGTTACAGGCCAGAAACAAAAAAGATCACGTAATGTGGTGCGGTAAAATTTCCACATTCCATAATTTGGCCACCGTTGGGTTCCGACTGTTTCCATTCCATACTTCTCCGGAATCCGGTTATGGTGTCTCTTAGTACCAAATGTTTGGTTAATCAAATCCTGAAACGGCAGATGCTTTGTTAGTTCTATTACGGCCCTTCAACATTTTTACTAAATTTGATTGAACTGCAAGACAATGACTCACCAACGTGATTCGGCTGCTCTGCATTTTTTGAGCATCTAACAAACAGTGACACGGCACATATTAGCAAGAATTTCCATAAATCTTAACCGGCCAAGCCAGGCGTTTTTCAGCAAAATCTGACGAATATTGTGTGTCATGCATGGGAATTTGTTGCAAATGGCTTTGCAATGATTGGCTCCCCATTGTCATCTGTTGTCTCTGTCGCAACATATCTTAGCCCTCCCATATAAGGCCAGCAGCAATGACAAGTGAGACCACAAAGTTCAACTTTGTGTACTTATTCCTGGTATGGTGGGAGATCTTTAGTCATTTCTTGTATTTTTTTAAAGAACACCTGAAAGAACTTTCAAAGCAATAGATAAGAGTCTAGAATGTACTATTTTGAACTTCTGCTATTTCTCCAAATATATTGTTTGCCTTTTGTTTGTTTATTTAAATTTGTTGGGGGCTACCAGCAAGGCAATAAGCATCTTCTGCATTCTAGAAGCTGTGTACTCTTAAAACCGATTCACCTCTTCTCATAAATAATCTTCAGATGAAAGTGGGAGATACAAAGGAAAAAAAAAGGCTTTAAGGTTTAAACTTTTCCAGGCCGGACACATGTCACAGTTTTAGGCAACGCTTGTCTCAGACGTTTAGGAATTGATATTTGTTAGTATCAAAGATCGATTACAAAAGCCTTAAAACAGTTCCATTATGTGAATTACTTACAGAACGATGGAAAAATTCATAGCAGACCGTAAAGAGGGAGGGAGAATTTAGGCCAGTTGCACATTTCTCCTACACTTCAGGCTTTTGTTTGTCATTTTGAAACAGCTGAGATTATGAAAAATAAACTGCACTCGGATCAGCTTAATGCCACATGGAACTCGGCGTTCCCGTCAATTTGTCTTTTCTTTCGGTCTTTGTTTTTTTAAGAGCATTTCAACAGCTGCAACGCAAAGCATTTCCCCACAGTTAAAATTCTCGGGACCTTGGAACCCAGTGAAATGCATTCTCAGCCAAAAGGGGCGGCGCAATTAAGGCAAAGGATTAGCCTCGTGCAATTATGTTGAAATGAAAGGTATACTCTTACAGATCTTTCAACTTTAAATAAAGCCTGAAAAAATCTGTATTTATTTTTTTGTGCTCTGGTTATAAGATCTGAAGATTAAAAAAATGTAAATGGCACTCAGACTAGGGGGATCTGAGTCGTGTAAAATATATTCACCTTTCGGTTCCAAATTGCCAGAAGGTATTCAACACAGAACAGTAAATTGCAGCTAATTAGACACAATCTCTACCCACACACGGTCTCATTACCTTCAAACATGACTGACAGTTTCGAGGAATCGTAAATCTTAACAGGCAGGAGTTGGGGACTCAGGCATACTAGATCTTATGAGATCCATTTCAGTCATTTATGACCACTGTAAGTAGAATAAAATATAGAATAGAATAGCAGTTTATTTATCCCCATGAGGAAATCCAATCCTTTTCATATATCCCATCGTGCTCTTGGTGAGAGACACACACACACACACACACACACACACACACACACACACACACGTGCAGATGGGAGCAAGTTTTGGGGTCCCACCAGCCCCCCTGACGTAGTTGGGGTTAAGTGCCTTGCTCAAGGACCCAACGATATTACTCTGCCTGCTATAAGACTGAAACCCATGACCTTCCAGACACGAGCATAGAATACTAGCCCGCTGATCTACACACCTCCCACCAAAGCCCAGCACCTGAGATGACAAAAGTCAATTCCAAGTCCTTGTAAATCAAGGGAAAGTCATTGACTTACATAATAGTTTAGATCTGGAAAACCTCCAGTAAATGGAAATACATATTAAAAGCACAAACTACACTCTCATTCATTAATCATACACCACAGGCTATGCAATGTATGTCACTATGTCAGTGAATATGTTTGAGATGTTATCTGCATGAAGAATGAAGAAAATTACTCCTATGACTGACCAACATTTAAGATAAGACACATTTATTAGCCATTAGTACAAATACATAACAATTCTTAGGATTTGCAAAAAAAATAAAAATCAATCTTGTTCTCCTATGAATTGGACACATGTATAAGGGTGAGAGTGAGGCCATGAGTGAAGTTTGGGTGGGGTGGCTGGGGGGGCACTGTGCCCCCTAGTCACCTGAGATGACAATGAAATTTATTGCCAAGAGCAGCATTGCACACGTTCTGCTCTGGCACTTTGCACCTTTGCATAAGCGCCTTGTTGGTGCCCTATATGTAGACAAAGTGACTGACTGGTTATGTGTGGATCAGATACGTGCATCAACATATAAGGTAAGCAAGATGGAGTTTTTTTTGCCCCCCAAGTGCAAACATCAAACTCCGCTTATGAGTGAAGCTTCGGGTCAGAGTGAGGGTCAGCATTTATCTGTCACCCCTGGGGAGAGTTTCAGGGTTAAGGGCCCAGCAGTGATATGATTACTCTGCCAGCCATGGAATTCAATCCAGTGACCTTCTGGACGGTTATTTTTATTACTGTTGACATTAAACAGGTAGATCCTAATACTACAAACTGTTTAAAATTAATATGTCATACTTGTCTGAATATGAACATTTATGTAAAAATAACATGTATGAAAGATATAAGCATAGCGATGTCAGTATTTAAACAATAAGAGACCTAATTATACCGCATATATGTTAAATTATCACTGTTCTGGTGATTCCTGAGTGTATTTCTGTCCACAAAGAACATTGTTTGGGCTTCAATTTTCCCATGCTTATTTAGAAATCAGTTGTGTTTTGTCTACAAATGTAAGGAAACGGGGTTCTCAATGGAGATAAAATGTAAATATTGTTCTGAGTACAACATTAAGACTGGTTGAATATACATTTTGTAAATTCTTAATTAAGGTAATATGTATCATAGGATGGTCTTTGCCTAACTTGGAATTTTTTATGCAAACCATGGGTGACAATTACAGGTTTATTTCTGCATAATTTTGGCTCTAAATACTTTTATAAACCCCCCATTTCTATGGATGTCACACTGAACTTGAAAGTCCTTCTCAAATCCCGAGGTAAAACCCAACATAATTTCCAGAAGTCGCCCATCGTTGTTTATCGTTCTGCAAGGTTCCTCTCTGCACAAGAAAAATACACCTTCTGAGGTCCCTGCAAAACGGACAAGGTGTGTTTCGCAGGTCAAATATACACTGTCGCTCACCGCACCAGTCCCTCCCTTAAACGCTTCCAGCATCTTAAAAAGGATGCGACTTTCCAAACATGCAACATTTGGTGGGACCCACAGATAAAACGGAAAAGCAGATGAAGCGTGGTAGGAGCCCCAGAGGGCAGCTGCGAAAATGTCCCGACTTGTGTGGCAGAGCGACGCAGATGGCGCACATCGCCTACAATAAAAACAAATACGCTCGCGATCGAAAGTGCGATATATTCCCTGCATCTCACCCCCCCATTTCTGATTTTGTTTTTCTGAACTCTCTTTTCCCTTGTGTCCTGTTTCTGTAGAACTGCGTTCTTTCGCCGTGTTTGTCTTGGTGATCGCACAGAATGACTTCACCGACAGCTGCGATTCGGCTGAATTTAATTGAACAAAAATGGAATCGTGATAAACGGGCAGCCTGGCATTCTGCTGCTGTTATTGCCGTCGTTATCTCGTCTTTTTGATAGTAATAAACATTTTGGTGAACATATAAATTGCGTAGAGACCACAGGTTAAAAAAATTAAATGATAGTGAAGTCAAATATATCACTGGTAAGGGTTATAAACCAAGACCTTGGAGCTTAAGAAACATCCTGTGTTATTATTCGTAAACAAAACAAAAAGTGAGTACCGCCATAAAAATATCTCTGGCAGTCTTAGATAAACATTTGTGCTTTTACAGAATCACACTAATTTCACTACAGACAGGGGTCAGGGGACTGATTGTACAAAACTCAAGTCTAGTTTTGAATTCATTTGACATGTGACGTCATCCTTAATCAAGGAAGTGCATGTTATGTATACATTTGAAATGAAAGGGTTGTACTTGTATTGTAAATGTTAATGTTCGTTTTGCCTTATCTGATATGAAGATGGAAGGTTTCCCTATTTGTTTATAAAAAAATCACATTTATTTGGCACACGATATCATTAGTGGCAGTATATACACATTTCCAGAAGATTATTTTGCATATTTAACGATTTCTTAGGCAATTATAATCCTGGCTCCTCATCGATTGATTAGTTGTCATTTAGGTATAAAAATGATTTAATAAATCAGTTACAAAGTGGATTTGCATAGGAACTAGTTTGCTTTTAAATATTGATATTATTGTTTAGTGAATATTGTGGGCTCAGTCATCACTCCAGCCTGAAGATTCAAGCAGGCGACAGGAGGAATGCTCTCCTTATCGTCCTTATAGCAACCTCTTAAGACTTGAACAAGCGACCCATTCACATACCTGCCACAAACACCCACGGCCACTTATTGGTAACTAATGCAGTTTAAAGCCCTTTAAATCAGTGGTGTTTAAAAATCATTTATTGCAGAACAGCCAAATGATATAACATGATACATATGATATAATTTGATGGCATAGTGTTCGTTTAGAGCGATATGGTTCTCCTTACCTTACAATGTGATCTTAAAATATGAAAGTCATTCTTTGGCAATAAATTGCAAGCAAGGAGCAGAGGGGCCCATAATGTGATATTTTACCCTCCATTTGAAAGCAGCAGAGGGGGGCTTCTCAGGCTTTGTTATAGAGTTGAGTTTCTTCATATTCAATACCGTCGTTACAATTTGGAGAAATTTGTAAAAAATAAATACTAGATATGCTTCTCATTGTAAAATATCCATTTAAATTGCACTATAATTCTCAGGCCAATGAGTTTAATGAAGAATTGCATTCTCGTCCCTGTATGAATTATTTATATGTCAACAGGCAACTGAAAATCATTTTGGACATTTCATTTGCTCGGAGGCCGCTAACGAAAGCCAACCAAGGTGATATACAGTCTGTTTCTGCTTGCCTATCTTGGCAAGGAATAAAAAAATGTGGTGGTGTGTTTCCACTCTATTCTGCATATTTTCATACAACTGGCAAGGTGCACTTTCTTGTATTGAGATAAAGGAATATGCTTGACTTACTGGGTGCTGATTAGGGCTTTCTGTGAGTTTCGTGATGGCCTTTTGTTTGGGACATTCGAGTCGTATATCTAGTTTCTACGCTGATGGGAATTTTCCATAAACTATCGGGTCTCTAATGGTAGTATTTGGAAGCTTGAACATATTTGCAACAAGGAATGTCCATTTTTTTTATCCATGTACTGAAAATAATGCTTTTCTTATGCAATCTATATGCAATGCTATGATTTATTCTTTTGATAACACTATGATCAGTCAAACTGGTATATTTTTACAGCACAATTATGCCACATTTTTTCTCTACAATCATCTGTTTACTATTTATTTCCAGTCACATCTGGAAGATAAAACCCACATAACCCAGTAAATTATGTCTCAGTAACGGGAAACGCTAATTAAATAATCTTCACAGCGAAAAAATTTAAGCAATTCAATTTTTACATGGTTATACTTAAAAACTAATGGTGGGTGATTTTAATAAATGTATAAAACTGAAAAATTGATTGAACACATGGACTTTGATTGCCCCTAAAAATTCAGTCTCTCTTCATGTGAGTGGAAAAAGAAAGGAATGCTAAGTGCATGAAAGATTGAACAATGTTCTTATCCAAGCCTCATTTCACTTTATTTGGGTGCCTTACTGTTGTGGGAGAGGTTTGAGGTATGAGTGTTTAAACGGAGCGTCTGAATCTCTGGGCGAAACCTCCATAATTCACAGAGCTGCACAGAGGGTGGAAAAGGTTGGCTTGAAGTGATCATTCCTGGATTTCTTTGCAAATTGAATTAGTTACCAGATTTATAGAGAGGATGGGGAAAAGAGGACAGCAATTGAAGCAGTAGATGAGGTTAAAGGACAGAGGAAAAGGCGAAGATAGGTAGGTAGAAGAGAAACACCAATACTATAGAAGAGTTCAGAATTGATAACGTTATTCTCCCAGATACATGGAATCAGTTTGAAAAAAAAACGTCTAGAAGCCAATCTTTGTTTTGTGCCGACAGCTAAATTATAGAGTGCATGTTACAGACGTCACAGAGTTTTTAGTTTATAGAGAGATGGGAGAAATCTTCGGGAGCCGAGTCTGCATCGTCATTCTGACTTTCGGTTCAGCACTGGACAGAGGACACATCTGTAGATTATATCACCGATTGGAATCGGCCATTATGAAATTATAAAGCCATATCCTGCGGAGGACGATAAAGGAGGTGAGGGGAGGAGGGATTACAAAGGGGGAGGCAAGAGAAAATGGGATGAAGGAGGGAGCGAGTGAAGATGGTGGTGAAGGAGGACTAAGGTTTGGAGGAATCAGTACAATAATGGTGGAGAGGTATAGAGGTGTGTGCGTGAACTTAAACCCTGACAGCATTTTCGACACTCTCTGAGAAACATGGAAACCTTGACAGGGCCTTTAAAAGTTCGGAAAAACTAAGACAGAAATCTGTGTGGGAATATGCATGGAAGGAATGTCTGTGGCATAACTTATCTGGCAGCAAAAACCCATCAAAATGGCAGCTGATCAGACTCCCTGAGGAGTTTCTTCTCATTTAGAAGTCTCTGGTTATAATGGAATGTAGTGGGGAAGTCCACCAAAACCGGAAGGGACATGTCCAGACCCTCTCAGGAATAGGCTGAGGTGTCTACCAGCCTTACCGGAATTAAGTACAGGCAGAGATTTACACTTGAATCATACAAACCCGAGGCTGGATTCCTGTTCCAGATAGGTAGGCAAAAGGTCACATTCTGGCACTGATCAGGCAAAGAGAGGGATAGTATACAGATTCCATTCAGGCAGACTGGGAGACAGCAGGGGCGTTAGTAACCGGAGATTGGAGGGGGTGGATGAAAAAGATGGTGGGATATGGGGGGAACAAAGCCCCTTATAGTTTTCAGTAAAGGATACTTCAATTAGAAGACTCTGAACCGAGAGTCAAATACAGGACTAACCCACTGCCACGGCCACAAATCGGGACAAGGGGTGGCGAGGAAACTCCAACCCAGCAGACAAGTCTCCACAGAACGGAGAAAGGAGTCCTGGAGGATAACATCAAAGCTAAACACAGACTAGACAAGATTAGAGGCTTTAGATGCTACTTATAAATATATGTGGATCCATGAATGTGTGTATATAGCATACAGTGGCTAACTGGAGAGCGCTGCTGCCCCACATCTCCCACCCCACTCTGAGTCTGTGCAGTTTCATGTTCTACGACTCGTATGCTCCAGTGAAACACGCTCCGTTTCGCTAATGATAATTTCTTAATCACCTGATTTACTGTTGAAGTGCGTGATATTTGTATGGTAAGCTCTTCACAGCTGGGTGTGATATTTTTGCTAATATTTGGTACATTTGGTGTTTATAAATATAAAAATATACAGTCTAAAGACCAAAGAAATTGTACTATTATAATTGTTATTGTGAAATAGTGAATGGTGCTCACGTCAAAAACGATGCTTTTTTTGCTGTTTTGGGAACGATTGTGTACAGGGTTAAGGTTAGGTTAGGGTTAGGTTAGGGTTAGGTTTTCTGCCAGATTATATCCATGGACCAGAAGCTCCTCTGAGGTCTGTCAGCTGAGCAAATAATTGTGAACATCGGCGCAGTCAAAGTAAGTCATGCGGCGACAGAAAGCATCACGAACAGGCCTTCATTCCCATTTCCTGCACTGCTGAAAAATGCTCAGGTCACACTTTGGAATTTGGGACATTTCACTGAGGTCCCACCCTCCCAACCATAAGGAACATAAACATTGATCTTATTCTCTGGAGATTTCATGCCTGTTTGTGTTTTTTATATATAAACAGCCATTTTATAATATGCAAACCAGTTGTGTCCATGGCTGACAGTATGTTTGTGCTGGAAAACGACCAGTGTTGGGGGAGGGGCAATTCTCGACATCCCTTGCTTTATGGACTGGCCCGTTGCCATGTCGACTGGATACCCTGACGTTTGTGTGTATGGGTAACCACAGAAGGCGTGACTGGCGGCCATGCGGAGAAAAGACAGTGGCATGCTGGGAGTAGTCTGTTTGAAGCTGACTGTGCCCTGGCCATATAACAGGGGGACACTCCAGCCTTCCTAATGAAAATAGCTTTTAACACGTTGGGGGTTACGTCCGATGACATGCTTACCCCCCCTTACCATGTTAAATTGTCAGTATATTTATTAGTGCATGGAAATTACTGGTGACAGTGAAGTAATGCAAGAAAATCAAAGTGATGTTCCACTGTTTTAATTAGGCACAGAAGTTCAAGGCAAGTAAAAAGTTCAATGTTGCAAAGAGGAAGAACTATTTTGTTAAGGGAGGAAACTGTAAAGAAGACGTGATTTGTTACATCCTACAAATATAATAGCGCTGTTAATTGTACTATTAGTAGTGTTCTTCAATAAAGCACAAATGAAAGAGGCAGTGAATACTTTGCTGCACAGCAGTGAGTCCACTGACATTTTGGCCCTGTAATCATAAAGTATTTAAAGTATTCAGTGAGTACTCATAGTTCAGTTTATACAAATTTTGAAGTATCTGGGGGGAGGGTGCTAAATGTGGCTTAGTCTTCCTGTATGTGAAGGTTGGTGGGATCACCTTCAGACGCCCAGGAAGATGAGTCCGTGCGCGATATCAGGGGACAGCTGTCAGACTGGAATCCCAAGTATTCTGGGATGGGCTGGAATCTTTGACCACGACATTCAACGGTCTGATAAAAACACTTGCTCAAAACTCAAGGGCCTGAAGACAGACGTAAAACGTGGAGAATTGAAGTCAGCTGCAAACAAGCATCGTTTGCTTCTCTGTTTCATGAGTCTCGATCGCTTTGTATTATTTTGCAAAGGAAATGCTGAGTTGAATATTTCCTATGATGTGATGGGAAACCCTGAGATTCCTTTAAGGCACAGTGGGAAATTGTTTGCACATGTTTGTGAAAGAGTGAGTGTGTTAAGAGACATTGCAAAGAAAAAAAATGCTGGAGGGGCTCATACTGTTAAAATGTGTATGGAACAGGGAGACGTACCTCCCTCAGGAACTGTCAGGGGAAGATATTAACCAGAAGAGTTGCACTGTCAATCTGAGCAGTTTCCTGTCGGGGGGGGTTGAGTTTTCTCACTATAGTGATGCCCTCATTGTTTATGCTTACAGTATCAAGTGATTTGCACACCAGGTGCACACAAATGCTATGGCAAGATTCCATCCCAAGCTGGATACCATGCCTGGGTGAAGCTCCTGGTACTCTAAGCATGTCCTGTCAGTCATACCGCACCACCGTACTGTCACACACAGATCACTAGCGTCAAGCTAAGGAATTCTGAGCATTGGTAGTTGGCTGGCTAAACCATAGTTCCTAGCAGATCAGCCCCCGTTCATGGCTGGATTAAATTAGTTAGAAGTGAATGCTGTTTTTTTCTTCACTTTCTGTAGTGTTCATTTCATCTGCAATGCACAATTCCTTACTTTCTCAAATTCTGGTAGGGCTGACTTCGTTTGGCCGGCAGTCTTGCCATCAAAGACACCTCTAGGCAGGTTCTGCAATACTTACCAATCCATTGTGGTGATTTTTTTTGACAGTGAAAAGGTTAACAAGATGTTCCGTGAATCACACAAAATGACATGTTTATAAGCAGCTGTATTTCTGGGAAGGGTGATTAGCGTGCAGCTCCTAGCTATGTGCTAAAAGATGCATGGGGTGTTCTGAAGAGCAACTCCTTTCAAATCCAACTAACTTCAATCATTAAAGAAAAGAGAGTTGGACAGATCTTGCTCCATGGTTCACTTGCGTTGCCCATTAGTGGCAAAGGTGAACCCCAAATAAAAACAGTTGTTGGAGAACAATTGTGGCAACACACGTGGCTTGTTCTGAAGGATTACCTTTTGGAGACCCCAGAGGGTTGCGGCAAGGTGAAATGCATTAATGGAAAAAGAGCGCCTTCTCACTGGCAGGACTGTTGGAATGTTTTGCAGCGCCGACCACAGACGGGGGGTCCGGGACGAAGGCCTGAGAATGACCTTGAAAATAGAGTCCAGCTGATACCACTGTAAAAGCAATCTTTTTAATGCCTCCACCCCCACATCACAGATGGACTGACCCTCGCTGCATGCATGCAGCACCATCTAGTGGGTCTTGCAGGTAGTTTCTGGAGCTTGGCCACACTGTCAGGGCTCTTCCACTGCACCATGAACACTGCAGACAGAGATCCAAAAAGCATGGGCTAACTTTACATGAATATGGAGCAAACTCATGTAATCTAGAGTCATTCCTAGACAATAAGGTATGGATCTAGTTCTAGTTTCAGGTATCGATTCAAGTTTCCTCATTTTCCCTTCATCTATTCATCTTCAAATTGTTTATCCAATACGGGCTTGGTGGGACACCAAGAAGCACCAGGCTCAAGGCAGTGGAGTATGAAATGTCCTTGCCATGAAGATGCTAATGCTTGTGATCTGTCAATTTAGCTTCCCACAGAACACTGCCTTGACCAATCAGAGCTGTCCACAAGATTAGTTGCCAGCATTGCTTGGAAGATGTAAACCGTACACTATCAGACAAAAGGGTACAGCTCTGGTACAGTTTTGTTCCTCAAGTTACAAACAAGATTAATGAACCCCTAATGGTACAAAAATGTTCATCAGTACATTTCAGTACCTTCTATACCTACAGCTAAGGTACAATTGGCATAACCTTGAGGGTACAGCCCCAGTGACAAGTGATTGTACCCTCTATCCATCCATCCATCCATTTTCTGCTGCTTATTCGGGGTCGGGTTGCTGGGGCAGCAGTCTAAGCAGGGATGCCCAGACCTCCATCTCACCAGCCACCTCCTCCAGCTCCTCTGGGAGGATACCAAGGTGTTCCCAGCTCAGCCGAGCGATATAATTTCTCCAGCATGTCCTGGATCTCCTCCCGGTTGGACAAGCCGGAAACACCTTCCCAGGGAGCTGTCCAGGAAGCATTCTAGAGAGATGTCCGAACTCCCTTAACTAGCTCCTTTTGATGCGGAGGAGCAGGGGCTCTCCTTTGAGCTCCTCCCGGATGTCCGAGCTCCTCACTCTATAACGCTCAGCCCAGACACCCTACAGAGGATTGTGCTCTCAAATGTACAAATTGGTACTTTTTTCTGATAGTGTGGGGGGAGAGTGAAGCTGAATGAATACTACTGTGTTACTATGATAATACACATTTGGAAGTATTAGTCATAGTATCTCTTAGTCTAATGAGGCATGAGATTAATAATAAATACATTTCATCGTTTGGTTCAGAGGTTGTGAAGAGATTTTTCATTCTCTAACAGTAGCTTAAGCTAAGCTTTGCAGTTCATCTGGTCCAACCATAATATACAGCGTTTGATTACAGCTCCCGCTAAAATCATCAGATGTTCAGTCTAAAGGTTTCGGTTTGTGCTGATGCGACCTCACGCAGTACCTAATCACCATGTTTGTGTAATTGTATCTACGCGCCGAGAGAGTGAGGCAGCATTCGAGAGAGACGGACCACAAGGAAAAACCAGCCTGGCTGATTTATTGCTGTAACCAAAGACTTGAGAAGTTCAGTGCTAACTGCCCTGGGGGGGGGGCTTAAATTCTGGGCCAATGGTGCTGTAAGGAGATGTGTGTATGTGTGTCTCTAACCTATGGTGCTGTAACTTGAAGGAGCAAAAATGCAATTAAATGCACATCGCTCAAGCCATAATTCACAGTCATTTCGTCCGATGACATCAGAGGATGTTGCCGTTTTCATCTGAAAGGAACGTAATGACTTATCTCTCCGTCTGGAAGTACATTGGCACCACATTTTCCCCCATGATTTGCCTTAAAATAAACTTCACAAAAGGCTGTATCGCATTTGCTGGCCAAATCTTTACAAGTCGCGTTACAATTACATCAAAAGATCTACAACTTACTTTAATTTTTTTACAGTCTTTTCCCATGCCTGCAACACTTCCTCCATCCTGATTCTACAGTATGTCTTGGCTCACCAAGCTCAGTGTTTCCCTGTTTCCGCTCGCCTTTGATAAGATCAACATCTGTGCGTGGCTCTCATGAATTGCGCCATAAAACGTTTCCATGTAGCCGTCGTGCTGGCCTTGACCTGAAAGCCCCGGCAGCTTTACTGGCAGCCCGTCTGAAACATAACAGGGTCACCAGAATTAAAGTCAAATAAAATATAATCCCCAGTCATTTAGAAATTAGAAACAAAGCTTGCGTACACCGCTAGCATGTAACGTTAGTCCGTGTTGGCTTGTGCCACAAGAAAGCAAGCCACGTATAGACGATTTGGTTAAAGTCTGCATAAAAGTGGAATGTATGACCCAACTCAACATTTACTGTCTTTTAGAGTAGACCTTCTTTAATAATCCCTGGATGGAGACAAAATGTAGCCTAGCACCATAGCTATATGGCACACAGTGTCACAAACATGCTCACTGTAAGAATAACACATTCACGTATTAAAGCACTTTAAGACGATGAAAATGTGCTATACAATTGAATTGAACTGAACTGAACTGTGCCTTGCTTGGATCTACCCCCTTCCCTACTCACATCAGGATAACACAAAACGTTCAGAAACAATAGATGTTTCCCTTTTACTGCATGCAGAGTTGTCATTGGCTCCTAATCTGCTTTGATAATGGTAGACAAAAAGTTCAAGGTTTTGTCTTGGGATGATCACCAGCAGGTACCTTGTCCAAGGGTCGACGGGGGATTTTGGCCAAGCATCTTCTAAAGATAATTCTCTCCTTTCCAGCTACATCCTCCACTGTGAGAAGGCAAAGCACCAAATCGGAATCGACTGGAAGATTGATACCCTAAATGCTAGCTCCCACTCTTTTACAGTATCTGCGGGTTTATCTTGCTAGATTTGGTGATTTTATTTTTTTTGACCCGTAGCTTATGAAAGAGTTATTTCTTTTATGTAATCGGTGAGCTCTAGTGTCCTGCAGGGGCTGCTTACTCAAACATTCCATAACCGTGGGCCCCCGTCTGTTGTCGGGGTCAGCGAGATGCCAGGCCTGTGATGGAGAGACTCAGAACACTCCAGGCAGAGCCACAGGCAGCCCAAGGAGACCTTTCTCCATGAGCGGGGAACAAGATTGGAGGAATCCACCCCCTTTGCACAGAATCTTGTGATGTTTTGTTAGCAAACAAAAATGGAAAGGGCTCGTGGACCTGTGATGGATTGTGGATGAACAGTTTAAATTAGTGCTGTTATGATTCCTTGACATGGTTATTATGATTCCTTGAATCTAATTACCTGAAAACGTACAATTAAAAAATGTTTGATAACATCAAAATGGAAACAGATACTATCACATACACACACCATTATATGGGATGATAATTAATGTTCTTCTGGATTCTTCCATTTTTATTAACATATTGTTGCTCTTTAGTCTGCTGATTCCAAAGAAATGTTTCACTCAGCTTGGCAGGAAAATCCAGGCAGGATAATGGGAACTGCAGAGAGAGAGAGAGAGCTAAGCATGTACAGTCTTAACAGGAACGGATCACTGGGTCAGTGCTACGTAGGTGCGGGCCAGTCGAGCACTGAACTCATTGTAACCTGTGTAATGTGAGAGATGCAACCCATAATTCTGTTTATTTAATTCTCTGAAAATCCGATGCTCCCCACAGCCAAATGAAAATTAAACGTGTTCCACCGGAAGAGCAGTGGAACTGTGTGAAAAAAGGCACCTTTGTCTTTCAGCAACAAACAAACCTGTCCTGGATTCTTCCCCATTAATTCTACAAGACTTCACATTCGACTGAATATTCCCTCAGGATTAACACAGCACAAAATCCCCGAACTGTAGTGAGAGCCGAGGTAAATTTGTGCACTGAGCTCAGCGTTATTTTGGATTTATCAGACAGCCTTGCCCCCCCCCCCCCTTAACATCACTTTTGGAAGGTTTGCAACTGTCTCCCATAGCAAGAACTTCTCAATGGTACAGAAGACATCTCAACTGGGATGTTTGTTAGTGAAGGATGAGGTGGACAATCAGTGCAAATCTAGTTGCGCGTATCTATGTGACGGCCTCGTTTAGCGTCATGCTGTAATTTTTCCTGCTCACGCTCCGAGGCAGAAGACTGATGGTCTGCTTTGGTTTCAGCATCTACAATGAATCACATCTCTCCACCTCAAGCACTAAATCGCAGGACAGAAGCGCCTTCATAACCCTGCCAGAACTGACTGCCAGATAAGCAATAGGAAGCTTCAGAACTGTGCAAGAGATCCTCCATTGGAGTTTCCCACAAGCTTTGAGTCTCGGCACATCGCAGGGCTGAAGGGTGTTCATTAAGCATTAGCTCAGAGTAGCTTTGCTGCCGGTCTCTGGCTGAGCGCAGAGCAGCCACAGCTATATGCTGAATCTGCACTTTACCGCACTGTTCAAGACTCTTCTCTCACTTTTTTTTTACTTGGCAGAGAACTGGCCGCATGTGAGTTCTTTATGGTAATGAGTGGAAAATGAAACCATGAGCTATATTTGTCTTGCCGATTAGGAAAATATTCCGAAAGCCCTTCCGCAAATGGAAAAACGCTCGGATAGCCTAATAACGTAATGACCACAGACTGCAGAGATCCTGCACTGTAACGGGTGCCTCAGCACGGACTCGAAACGGGCACTAAACATTTAATGGGAAGGAGTTAGCTAGCGGTTTTACAGAAACCTACTCAAAATGATCTGAATGGTACACTTAAAAGGCAGTATTTTAGTGTGGTATCATATTTAGGTGCTGATTTTCCTTTTGGGGGGGGGTGCAGTGGTTAGGACTGTCACCTCACACTTCTGGGACCTGGGTTTGTGTCTCTGCCTGGTTTCCTTGTGTGGAGTTTGCATGTTCTCCCCATGTCATCATGGAGTTTCCTCCAGGTACTCCAGTTTCCCCCCAAAGTCCATAAAAGATGCTGAGGTTAATGGGAGTTACCAATTTGCCCGTAGGTGTGCTTGTGTGACTGAATGGTGTGTGACTGTGCCCTGCGATGGATTGGCGCCCCATCCTGGGTAGTTCTCTGGCTTGCACCCATTGGCTCCAGACCCCCCGCGACCGTGAATAGGACAACCGGGAATAGAAGATGGATGGATGGATTTTTCTTTTGTCTTTCTTTACTTGTTTAATCCCTGAAACGGCAGTTCGCCTGCAGCAGTGATTTTCAAAGTGGCTGGACAGATTGATTATTCCCTTAGAAACCTTCTTAAATATAACTGTATAAAACTGTTTTTTAATTGATTTTGAATTTTTTGGACCTTGGAACTTGGTTTTGAGTGTTTAAACTATCAGCCACCCACTGTTGCTTTAAAATTATTATACACCTTGAGAAACGGAAAGGCTTTAAGCTGAGAATGTACGTTCGTGTTAGGCACAAAAAGGAGAGGCTTATTTTCCACTGGAACAGAGTGACACATTAGATGGAGTTTAATCACTTTTGCATATATGGTGCTGGACACCAAATCAGTTTAAGTCTTTAACAGTTGATCGTAACATCAACAATAGAGGCTTTTCAACTGAGTCATTTGACAAGCACCCAGACATGGGGATTTATGGGGGTGTATTAAAGGTTTCTATCAATCAGCTTTGTCTCTAGGACATTAGCTCATCGGAACTGCTTTCTGGGGCTCCAGCAGCAGGTCAGTGACCAGATCGTTTCCAAAGTGTGACGTGGAGCCCAGCGATCACTTTGAATTAAACGAACAGCTATGACAATTGTGTATTAGCTGAAATATTCCCTCTGGCTTCCCAGCTGACTGGCACATTTTTTTGGCATTGCATGATGGGTAAATGAATAGCCATGCTATCGGCCGTGCCAAAAACATGATGTCATATTTTGTCTGCGGTCCTGTCCCAAACCCTGTTAGAATGTAAGCCTCAGGTTAGAGAATTAGGCAGGTGTAACAATATTACCGCTGAGGGTCTGTGATTGACTGCCTGATGAAAATGGTCAGCAGATGGAGATCTCCTAATGGGCCAGCTGTGTATTCACTTCGTCTGGTATCCTACTCACAGTGAATTTTATGGTCATCGTTGTGAAAGACGGTACTTAGAAACACAGTGGCACACAGGAGGGACGCGAAATCAGTAAAATTGAGTCTTAGATTTTTGAATTCCCCAAAGTATGATGCCATCCATCCATCCATCTATCCAACAGTTTATTCCAGTTAGGGTCATGGTGGGGGGGGTTGCTAGGACCTATCCCAAGCAGCACAGAGCACAAACCTGGGGTACATCCTAGATAGGATAAACATTGTACCAATTAATCAATTGTATATTTCTCATTTTTAATTATGTTGCATTCTCTGATTGAGACCGCTTCAAAATGGCAGCTGTAATGAGGCTGGGACGGAGATCCCGACCACATCGGGATCTACAGGGATTGTTCCACCAACGCAGTGCCACATTAGATTTACGTAGTCATTGTGAGAGACCTGCTTTTGCCACAGAAACAAGAGTTTCTACTTCCTGGAATGCAGTTTGCTTCTGTATGGAATGTGTGACTACACAAGAGGTCTGTGGTTAATTATAGCCAGGCCTTAACGGCAGTGGGTGCAGTGCCTGACATTTTCAGTTCTGGGCTTCCGTTTCAGTATTACAATCATCTTTAAAATCAATTATGACTTCTGTGTTTGAATAATGTGGTTTTTGTCGAGGTAACATGAGCTCTTTGTTTCACCTACCAGCATCAATTTCATCGTGGCTGTTCCACCTCAACACCAGGAGTGGATTAACTTAATTAACTAGGGCCCTCAGGCTGACATCAGCGTGGACACTTAGCTGTTGCTGATTTAACCAACCGTTCATTTTTCCTGAAGCCAGTCGGGGTCCTGATGTTTGCTGAGACAGCCTAGGGTGACCCTATGCATTAATCTGCCCCTTCTCATCCTACCCATCTAACAATCATTTCACTGCATCAGGTATCTCATATATGCACATTTACTGCATGGGTGCCTTAAATGCATGATCACATTTTCATGGTGAGCCCTTGGCAGGCCTAGCAGACCGGCAAGGTCTGTCTGCTTCTTAGGAGTTTGAAATGAGCCATCAAAGGAAAATGCCTTGGGACGCCCCTTTCTTCCAAAGGGAACAGGTCGAAATCTCCCTGTGGAAAGTCACCCCACCCCGCCCTCCAAGATTATCATGCAGGCCTCGTCAAAGCAGGAGAAATGCAGAATGATTAAGGTCCCTCTGGATAGTGGTTTGCAGGTTACCTGCGGGTATGTGTGGTTTTCTGTGTGCATGCACGTCTGCGGAGCAGGTACAGGCTGCCTCGAGCCACAGGGGCTCCTAACGGACCAGGTCTGTACTTGTTGGACTGCAGTGTGAGACTGAACAGAATGGACTTTGGACCCAGATACCTGTTGTGAAAATGCACAGTGCAAGTGGGAGAGATCGTGTACATGGCCGATGTGTCTCTGGGGGCGTGAGAGGAACCCTGCACACACTCTGCAAGCTGGATTCTTGCCTAGTTTTTTTTATATGTATATATAAAAATTGCTAATTTGGAGCTTAGCAAATCCTCAGCTCAAAATGCGGTCGCATGTTACTTTGGCACTCGCTGATTGGATATTTGGTGTCTTATAGAAGTTTAGTACATTACAGCAGGAAGGACACAATAAACTGTACCATACAGTTACCATTCCCCTAATATTTACTCCATTCATCCATCCATCCATCAATCCATTTTCTATACCCGCTTATCTTAGGCCATGGAGCCCTGTATCCTTGTATATCTTGGAAACTACAGGGCGCAAGGCAGGGAATAACCCTGGATGTCAATACACATCTACTATTTTTTACATTTACCCAATGCCTAAGTTCCTGTATGAGCCCCTACCATCACACTATCCACCCTCATCTTCTTCCTGCCTTCATGGCTAACATCTGCAAGACAGTCCAGTTTTTTTTTCTGAAGCTGTATCCAAGTTGCTTTGAAGATGAGGGTGAAAGCATTCAGAATTTCATTTTCTGGATGTCGTGCCTGGACCAACCATTATGATTAAAACATTCGCTCCACTTTCAGTCCTGAGATTTTTTTGTGGCAGTGATTTATTTTAGTCGTATAACTGAGGTTGAGGAGATCGCAAACAAAGACGCCCACACTGTGAACTGTCAGCCACGGGCAGCTTTTCACACAGGTATGTTAAATAGTATATTAAACAGATGTTTAATATGATTGTTTTTCATGTTTTCATTTCTGGGGATTTCCTGTTTTTTCAGCATTCACAGACATTTTAAACTACACGTGATTCAACTGGGAAATACTACAGTGATTTCTCCATCTGTTACAAAAAAAAAGAAACAAGTATTGTTGATATTTTCAGGGCATTAAAAAAATCGGAATTTCCCTGTGCCGTTTCCAACCCCGTATTCATCATTTCCTAAAATATTTACAAGAAAATTCTTCCTACTTGATATTTTTTGCACATTCATTTATAAGGTGATTTGTGCATATAGATGGAAGCTGAGATCAGATATTTGATCATTTAAATTCAATTTCTCACATAATTTTGTTTATGACGTCTTGTGGATTCGTTCGGCTGCAGTGGAGATCTTCAGCAGAATAAGTCTTCGATGGAGCGCTTGATGACACTGTACTCCTCAAACATGCAAAACCTACTGAGAGAAAAGCACATTTTTTCATTTAATATTCACTTTCCCACAGTTTTACTGCCACTTGAGGGACGATATTCCTCACGCAACTCAGTAGTATCACAGATAATAAAATTTCCCTTCCAAACCATTAATAGTTTTTTTTTACGTTTTCCCAAATGATAATCAGTAATTCCATTGTGTGATGAATCTGTTTTCTGCTAAGGGAAGATGCAGCTAATATCATGGAGATCCTACTTAAATACGCAAATAAACCCTCTGTGTGCATCACATCCCCGGCATTTCCGCTTCTCCGTTATGTGTTAGGAGTATTTTCTGTCTGTTTGCCAGATGCTCTTAAACCTTTTGGTCAAAGGTCCTCAGTGTGGGACTCAGTGGGCTATAAGACTCTTTGCCTGCGATCAGAAGGTTTGACGTTAATGCACCTTCTGCATCAATATGGTTACCTGCTAGGTTTGGATTAACTTTCGGTTTGGTCCGTATCTGGACCATGGTCTGGAATTTGAGAAGCCCTGGTGTACGCCCTAAACGTTGATTGTCTGTTGTCACGGTGACTCCAACTGTAGCCAGCTGTGCCAACACAAATTTGCACTGGTCTTTTTTGTGTGGCAATAAAGGTTCTGATTTTGATGTACAGGAATTCTGCCCCAAAGTTTATTTGACCCTGTTAACTAACTACTTTAACTTGGGTAATATAACACCTCAGTCACTGCGTCTGCTGGGCCCCTGTTGAGTGTTCCACTGCCCCCGGTAATCTGCAGGATCACGGGTCAGAACTGTGGTGTCTGGGCTCAGACACCCAGCAGCTCCCAGACAGCAATACTGTGGGGTTGACTGCACTGGGGTCTCACTGGTGTAATATTTTCCCAGTACGGGCACAAATCTCTCATACCAGCAGGATGTCCAACCATCACTGGAAAATCCTGCCTCCGTGTATTTTGTATTACTTATCCTCCTGCAAAAGTCTTTAAATCGTGACATGAAATATTTAGAAAACAAAGTGGCCCCTGTCAAGTTCTAAGTAAATGAATGGTCTTTGACCATCGACTGTGCGCTGTGGATAAAAGCAGGCGGCCAGTTGACTTTGCCACGTTTTTCCCAACCAAAGAACGAATCGGTGCATTAAACATCCGCTTGTTCGTTGCCACGGAAACAAAGAGCAAACGTTTGTTTTCGAAACGGCACATTAGCGAGCGTTTGTCAGTTTCGCATGTGTGTGTTTATTGCCGGGATGTGGGTTTCTGTTCCTGTACAATGAACAAGCAAAGCACAGTCACATGTGCCCGACCACGACATGTAAAACAAAGGCAGTCTGACGGGACACATCAAACCCCTTCCAATCCCCGTTCCCATGAGTCCCCACCCATGTCCTCACACAAGACAGACACCATCATCTGTTTCAGATTACCCGAACTGCCCATTGTGGTAAAGAAACGAATTGGCTTCTTTCTGAATTTGGATCTTCTGGTGAAACAAAATGGTTCATTCTTTCAAGAGGCTTCCAGGATTAAAGGTTGTATCTCAGAGCGCAGCCAAGTGCTGGAAGTACCCTAGACTTTCTCTGGTAGAGGAAACTCTCTTTGATCCATTCCCAAAGCAAGGTCCCTTCTGATTAATTAAATCTTCACAATCTACTTCATAAACTTTAACAGATTCAATGAAATATTTTTCCTTGTTTTTTTTTGTCAGTTTTTGTAGCCTGGAACGTAAACATGAAGGTAAGTAGGACAGTGTTAGCATGTGATAGTCATGTTGTCTAAAGAGTCTTAAAGCACTTATGTAAGTCGCCCTGGCTAAGGGCGTCTGCCAAATGATGTAAATGTAAATGTAAATGTTGTTGTTTTTTTTTTTTTTGTTTTTTAGGATTTGAATATCCCCTCCCCCACCCCCCAATATGCTATCAATGACCACCTGTGACTCCCTCATGCCTGCCTACCCCCCTCAAAGTTTTCCATCTGTGGTCTACGGGCCATCGTCTGGAATGACACAGCACATCGCCTGCTTGGAGAAGTTGGGGACTTTTGCAGTGCTGTGGAGTGTAGCACATGTACACAAACGCCACTCAGCATGTAGGGGACAGACACGGTGGAAGACAGCCCACTGACGGTCACAGACAGTTTGGGGTCAGTGCGGGTCCGATGCCTGCTCTGTGTTCCTGTGGGCCAGTCAATGTCTGATGTGAAATACATCTGTGCTAGTATACGGCATGGCTGACTCACGGGGGATTATGTCAATAAACATTCTGGGTGAGATGCCTGTTTTCTGGAATTTTCTGGCAGACGTGAGTGTGCTGGGTCTTAATTCCTGTAGCATAGTGACCATCAGGAACCACTTGAGCTTCAAGTGGCACTAATCTAATCTAGTTACCTAATCAGGTCTTTGGTGTGGGTTCCTAGATTTCCATAATTCTCTGTAACATAGCCATATGGATATTCTTCGTATCAGAGCTAGAAATTTCAGTTCCAGAGTCAAAATCCAGACCAAGATTTTGCTTTAACCAAGCAGTTGAGTACTCTGTGCCTATGACTTGTTATACTCAAAAGATTGGTTGAAACAAAATCTTGGTCTGGATTTTTACTCTCTGGACCTGAAATTTCCACCTCTGCCTGGTATTAGTACTTTTGTTGTTCCTGGGTCAAAAACCCTGATCTCAACAGCACTTAACCACACTCCTTTGGGAAAAAGAAATTTAATTAAGTACTGAACCATATGAATGATTAATCAATACCATATAATTAAGGACTTAAGGCACACTTCAGCAGGGAAATTAGAACATGTGATTATTCTATAGAATGCCATTAGAAATGTATAAACTTCAGGCTGCTTTAATGGGCTGATATAAACTAAACAGTGACATAAAATGCCCTCAGTCATTTTTATTAATACCTCCGGTCTTCTTTGAGTCATAAAGCATTTTGTGTTTCAAAAGCAACATAATTTATCTCGTATTAAGCCAAAGCACATCCAATCCAAATATTTTGAAGCAGTCAAATTGTTCACGATCCCATCCTGTTTGGGTTTTGGGTATTAATGACATCTTCATCTGTTCAGCACATTGTGTCTTTTTCCTCTGGTCCCCATGGTAACTCTTTGGAGAAATTTCACATCCACTGTTTTTTGAGCAGAAGTATATGCCATAGTCATGGTGTTCGGTGATTTACCGGTTCACTTTGATGTTACTGACTTGAAGTCCTCAGTAGTTTTAAAATAAGCAGTTGCCTCCTTTTTTCCACTATCCTCAGAACAAAACCAGGGTTTAAAATATACATTTACCCCACGGTGACCTTTAAACAAGATGTCACAGGAAGGCTGCGCTCAGTCTTACAGGATGTCATGTTCCATTTGTGTGACCATTACAGCCTTCATTGTCGGGCTTCTGGTAGGCAGCTAATTTCAAATCAATTAGTAGCATAGTTCAGCTTTCGTCAACCAGATCTTGAGATTAACCTGACCTCAGAATATAGGCAAAGGTGAGGCTAGAAGACATTGTGATATTTTGAAACTCATTAAATTATATTTATGTAAAGTGATGCGCAGATGAGAAAGCAGGGTCAGACGGTCCATGGAGCAATCAGGGCTAAGGGTCTCGCGCAAAATCCTATGGGTGAAATCACTGGGATTTGAACCAACAACCTTCTGATCACTCATACAACACTCTAACCCAAAGAGCCACACATTGCCTTCACACTACTCCCTTACAAACTGCATTCATTGGAAGATGCAAAGTGCATAACCCTGATAGCCACTGTCCCCCATTACTGAATACCAGTATGCTGTGTTCACCCCCATCACTGCCTGTGTTCATGTCCCATCTCACCATCTCTGCTGATCTTCCCCTGCTTTTCCCCCGGCCAAATCTCTACGGCATCATCGATATTCAGCCCTTTCCAGTGCTGACACGCTTCCCAGCCTTCTTTAGATGGGTTTTCGGAGACCATAACTGCTTCGCGCACCATTTTATGATGTGGTCTAATCCCTAATGAATGTTATCAGTTTACTGCGAGCCTGTCCCTCGTCAGCCTGCATGAGGAACAGCGTTATTATCATTAACAAAAAACTATCAAGAAAACAAACAGGGAAAAAATATCAGTTTATTGAACTGAAAATAAATGTGACAGTTTGCAAAATTCGAAAGATAGAAACTATCATGGCTACTAGAGTATGGATTTGTATAATGCTATTGTCATATTAAAAACTACTGTATGAGCATTATTATGAGAATTTAAGTATTATAGAGTTTAATAATCAGGATTGTAATGCCTTATTCCATCCATTTCCAGTAACTCCTTATTTTATATAGGGTCACAGAGCCTAGCCTGGAGGTTATGGGCACAAGGCACAGAACTACCAAGGATGGGGTGCCAACCCATCACAGGGCACACTTATACACCTATGGGCAATTTGGCAACTCCAACTAGCCTCAGCATGTTTTTGGACCGTGGGGGGGAAACTGGGATACCCAGGGAAAACCCCACAATGAGAACATGCAAACCCCACACACATGCAACCCAGGGGGAGATTAGAACCCAGCTCCCAAAGGCATGAGGCAACAGGGCTAACCACTGCACCACCCCATGCCTTTTTCTCACATAAAAAAAATTTCATACATTTTTCATGTGTCTTCACAAGAAGAACATATGGGTTGAATACATTTTTCACAGTAGTGAAATGAAACTCTAATATGATTTGCAGATTTTCTCTTGCGGGGTTTATGGACGCCTGGCCATCTGTGTCAAATCAAGGGAGTTTTCTGGTCTTAATTTGATTACACAATCTGTCAGCAATTATGTTCATTATGCAAAATGTTTGTATTACATGTTTTAAAGCACTAACTCTTATTAACTCTTATTCAAAATTGAACAGGCTTGCATACAACCTCTTTTGTGAAAAGCTAGCAATCTTGTTTGAGTTTCAAGTCTGCAGCGTTGTCTTAGACCTTTCGATCTAGTGTTCCATCTAGTGGTCAAAATGGTCGATAGCAATTTGAAATGAGGTCGTCGCAGAGATTACCTGTTAGAGGTATCGATGTCCATGCTGTTTATATAGGAACCGTGTAGCTACACATCCAAACGTGGACACAATTTCATCATTACAGACATGTTTAACAGCTCATTTCAGCTCCATGGATGAATTGCAATTGAAGAAAGTCAATAAGTCGGTTCTGGAATTAAAAATCATTCTCTTTCGCGTTTATAAAATGACTTCAGCTATAAGCAGAGTCAGTGTGAAGACTCGTCTTGTTCATCACACACACAAACTGATCACGGTAACAATGTTTACTTCTGTATTCTGAACTTCAATCAGCTAAACATGATTATCAGAAAAGCACAAGTTCAGTTACATGTTCAATTTAGTAACTTCAAATTTCTTGATTAATTTAAATGCTTTTTCTCCCAGTGGTGGCCTGGTGCCTGTTTACATTCCACCATGGACTTCCAAATCTTGAGGAACGCCATCTCCACCGGGGAAACAGCATGTTTATTTGAGACGGAGCTCTGTGATTACTGTGTGGTCGCGCGATCTGCTGCACCCAAGTGTACTCTACGTTCTCTTCAGATGTTCATTGTTTGCGCGCGGCTACCCTTGCTTTGGTGCAGATATCGTGCATGGTAAGGCCGGCTCTCGGCAGAACCACACGACACCGCTGGATTTTCAGGCGACTGTGCTGCCTGAGGTGGTTAAGAAGATGAAGGGAATCGACGAGAAGGCAGACTGAGAATGATGTTCACGTGATGATGAAAGAGAATGACGTGATCATAGAAGCTGACCTTAAAAAGGCGGAAAGCAAAATTCAGTTCCGGGGCTCAGACAGTTCATGGGGTTATCGGAGTGTGAAACTAAATGCACACAACACGAGATTCGGCCCACATCTGGAGCGTCTTAACCCAGCAAGTTCACTGCAGTGCCCTCGCATGGAAGGAGTCTACATCAACATAGAAGATATTGGCGTGAGCATTTTTGGTTAGTGATATCTTCAAGGTCCTTTTTCAGAGTCCGAGGTGGTCCTCCTAACAAAACCGGACAGGAGATCAGGGTGGGGGGGGATGGTCAGGGCTTCTCCAGGTCTCAGCAGAGTGGCGCCACTGTGGAATGCATCTGGCCCCATCAGCTTCCACATCCGAGCGACTTCAGGGCCCAGAAAAGCCAGCGTCTCTGGATCAAAGATCCTGCAGATTCCAGCTGAACAGACTCCCCTCTCCCACCAACAACTGGCCCGACGTTTTTATGACCGCGCGCAAAACGATAACATCCAGAGGTGCTGAAATTCTGAAGACAAGGTGAACCGAATTCCAAACTCTGCAAGGAATGCTGAGATGTAACTAAACTCAGAGCTTTATTCATTGTTTTATAGACAGTCAATCCCCCTTCTAATAAACCATAATGACAGAAGTGTCCCTGTAGCAAATGGAACACACGAGTATGTGTGATGATTAAAAGTTGATCCGTCTTTATACGAGGTGCAGAAAGCCTCGATATGTGGCTGACAAGAGAAACATCTGGCAAAAGTCAGCAGCTTGTATACTATTGAAGGCAGTCAAATATTTCAAAATGAAAAGATTCACATGAACTATTATTGCAACTTTATGACGAAACAAAACCAAGTGCACATTGCTTTTAAAAATGCAGAGATCTGATATCACAGATGAAACAAAAAATGACTCCCATTAAGACAATTTTGGCAGAAATACCTCATTTTCAGATCCAGTTGCTATTTCCAATCACATGTGATGAGCCTCAGTATCTAACAATGCAGCTGCAAATACCAGGATCTCCAGCTGTACCCAACACGTCAGGCTTTCGAGTCCCAAGGCTGCAGGCCTCCTGCCATGAATATGGCACCAGCCCACATGCTGAGGTCAGTGGGAGATGACGCTCAATAGGTGCCTGCAAGGGGTCAACGAGTAGACATCACAGTGCTAAAGGTGGTGGGGGGGTCACCCGCCCACATTCCAGACATGGGGCCCTGCGGCAGTCGCCTCTCACCCGGGAGTTCCGGAGTCTTCCGTCCGTTTGCCTGAAACCACAGTGGAACAGGCTCACTTTACCTCTCCATCCTTCCTGAGCAGCCCTGTGCTTTCGAGGTCATACTATTGGGTTACGTCCCGCTGCATTGTTTTGGGGAACGCCTCTGAGCCCACTAATCCCACCTCCGGGCCCAGCCTGTCACACAACGCGAGCTATGCGGCCTTGCACACTGGATTTAGTAGCATACCTGATACACCGCATATACATAGACACATTGCTTGAAGGTCCATTAGGTTATCTGACCACAGGCAGTTTCAAAGAATGCACTGACACAACACCAAGTCCTTGAAACTTGGCCATAGTATACCACTTAGGTTGCATTATGCTCTGTGGACACTGCAGGAAGGGTTGGTTGTAATCATCCCTTAGTACAGTGTTTCTCAACCCAGTCCCCGGGGGACCTTCAAACAATCCACGTTTTTGCTCCCTCCCAGTTTCTTGCCAGACAGTCCACATTTTTGCTCCCTACCAGGAGATGGGAGGGAGCAAAAACATGGATTGTCTGGGGGTCCCCAGGGAACTAGATTGAGAAACACTGCCTTAGTAGACAAGTTGCCAAAGTTCTGAGATTTATGCACAAAGCTAAAGCAGTCAGCCATTGCCGGATCAGCCATGCCCCTCAGCACGCAACATCCAGACGCTGTCTCCTTTGTGGACATTATATATCACGGCCCAGCTCAAACATAAGGAGCCCCAGGGTTGTCCTTATGAAGCTGAGTGCGGCTAAGATATATTACCTTTCATTTATTGGGAGGCACCTCTGAACAGCTGCCACTGATGATTCCGCAAAGATATCATCATCAACGTGACAGATGCAAATGGAAAAGGTCAATAAATTTATTTGCCACCCCATGTACAGCATATTTATTCATTCATTCATTCATCATTGTCCTGTGTGTCTAACTTGTCATGTAATGTGTAAAGCAATTTCTAAAAAAAGGGACTGGGGGAGTGATTTCCCTTTCATTGTATAACTGCACATTTTGAAATGACAATATATTTTGACTTGACTCGACACATCAAGTGATTTCACTGCCGCAAGTGGAAATTCGCTAAGTGTCCATTCCAATCCAAATGAGAAAAGGTCACTCCAAAATGATGCGCTTGACCCAAACTCGTTAAAATATAGACTTTCGATTGGAACATTTGTCATACAAAAAAATACTGTATTGTAATATTGCAGAAACAGGCTCCAGGATCCCTCTAACCCTACCCAGGATAAAAGTCTGGAAGATAGACAGCCAGATTGATTAATTATTATGAAAAACACATACAGGCAAATACAATGTTTCTGTTGATCAAAGCTGCCTCTTCCTCTGTGCGTATCCATTGCACAGAGCCTCAGGAATAAGCTTTCTTTGTTGGTGCATATAATGAGGAATATTTGACCCTGGTTGTCTGCCTCCTGCTGAACTTATACCTCCAAATCAAAGGATTTATATGCTGCCAGATCTTTGCAAATCAGGCCTTTAAGCCGTTGGCTCATGCGGGAGATGTGCAGCGACCAGAGAGGATTACACTACATGTAAACACTCGCAACAGGTATTACTGCCTTAACCGGTGACACAAAGAAGAGGAAAAAAACACAAACTTCTCAGCCAACAGCAAAACCCCCAAAAGCCTGTGTGCACCCCCTGCTTAAGAAGGCGGGGTGGGTGGGGGGGCTCCTGTGTGTCTGCTCTGAAATGCAGCACAGCTGAAAAACAGGCGCTTTGGGGCAGGAAACTGGAGAGTGAGACATCTTCAGCAGCCAAGCTGGGTCTGTGGACAGCTGGACACGTGGTGCTGCCCTGCATCCTTCGCAAGATCCTATCTGGGAAAAAAAACAATGAAATGCAACGGAGAATGGGAAGGAGAAATGGGAATGTGCTTGTGAGAAGCAGGACGATACTCATATATGAGTCCTTACAATGCAACCAAAATCTGCCCATTTTTTTCAAAACCACTTTCTGAAACCGCTTGTCCTTTTCAGGGTTGCGGGGGGTCCTGCCCCAAGAACGTTTAGAATCAATTCCAGAGATACAAGAACTTCAGTTATTGAAGAGGTTGCTGCCCACAAAGGCAGCCCAGGGATTTAGCAGAGCAGAGTCTAAAGCAAAAGTAAAACAGGCAGTCAGCATATTTGGTGTTGTTCAAGAGTCCAATAGTGATATGATTGCTCTGGTGTTATGGGATTCAATCCCACAACCTTCTGGACACAGAGCTCTTAACCTACTGAGTCACACTGCCCATTCCAAATCCATCACCACATATGGGGGCTAAGAGAAAAAAATGTAAACCATAATTGACAGCCAACAATGCTTACCGTGGTTATGTTTACAATCCGTGATGCAGTGTCTACACAGGATTAACGCCACACACTGGAAGACCTGCCAGTGACCTATCCCATGCGTTTCATTGTGTTCCAAATGCAACGGGAAAGTAAATAAGGCTGCACCATTCATCATAAAATGCAGAACGACAGCGCTGCACATCTAACTGTCCCTGCAACATCTGCCGTGAGAGCTACATCAGACGGAGGTCGAATATTTTCATCTGGAGTCCATCAGTCATGGCATGAGGGGCGCGTGGCTCCCCTACAGCATGCTGAGATTGAGTCCCGGACAACAGCTGACAGGTGGTGGCCCCGTCAGCGATGGGCAGTTGCATGACTCCCTACAACATCACATGACAGTGCATAGTCAATGGCAGGTTTGCTGTTTCGGGGGGCCCACTCAAAAAGTCACTTCGGAGCTCCCCTGTGCCCCCTTAAACATTTCAAAAACGAAATAAAAAGTTAGTGAGTAGAGCCAGAAGATCGTAGCTACCTAGCCGGTTAGCAAAACATGCCACTTCAGTCTCCATTTATTTAGTGTAGTGAGCAATTGTAGCCAACAGGGGGCCCCTAAACCTGGAAGACCCCACGAAAATATCGCTGTGCGTATTTGTCTACAGCGACATGCCATACATCTGAAACCGCTTGCCGGCTGATGTTCTGCAATCTGCTCTGATCTTTCACACACCATAGTCATTCTCAGCACAACAACATCTGTTTGCTAAGCCACATTTTGATTTCAGCTTTGTGTGTGGCGGGTCAGATCACCACAGCAGTTTGGTACTCACGTACAGGGTGTGTGATAAATTCACGGGGAAGCTTTTCATTAATCACCGCTCCCAAAGTCCATCAAGCTACACGCCACCTTTAATGAAGATGAAAAAAACACTATTTAATGCGATTTCCTTTTTTTTTACGTGTTTATTAAAAAAACTGATGGAAGACGCCACAAACGGCACTGTATCATTCTTCTGATCCACCTCTTATGTGTGTGGAAAATCTAAACACTTATTTGAAATCGCCAAAAAAAAATCGCCAAACCTACATTAACCGCATTAATCTGTATTCTGGAGCTTTGGCTAATGAAATATAACATTATATTCGTTTTGTTTTTCGGGAAAAATAACAACCCTGAAAAACTAGCTAAACATCCTCAACCAAGACCTTTACAACGACGGGTGTCCGAGGCCATAACGGTGTCTGCTTTCACTGATATCAGAATCTAGTTCTTGGAGCCTTTAGGACTTTGGGTCTGTGTTCTGACACTTTCATGACTCCCCGTGGCGCCATCTAGTGGCTAAACACTGAATGAGCATCATGTCACTGTTCTCGGAAGAATGGCAACTGTCACTTATGCAACTTAAAACTGCAAAGACATGCATATCCTTTAATGGTGGCGATGCGGGTACCTGGAAAAAAAAGACATTAAAGTGCTGCAGAACAAAGGATGTTTCTACATGGTTAGCACGCATGCTAAGACATGCTAAGCGGGACACTGGCTATTCAGTCTCTATTTGCATAGTCTCCATGAAGTCTGAACGATCCCAGTACACATTTAAAGCTTGTTTACTTTGGCTTTATCTGTTGCGTAACGAAAAAAAAAAAAATTGTGGCAGTACAGTCAGGGTTTCAAAACAGCTTTCACTTCTCCAGTTGAGACCTGCATGGCCTCTTATTAATTGAAAGCAGACCTCTAGAAATCCATTTTGACTTCTTTATGTGGTAGGTTTGATCACCCCTGTGGTCACAAAGCCTGACAGGCCCAGGAACCTTTTACAGTTCTGCTGCTGTGCTGAGGCCCTGAACCACGATGACCTGGGGCAGTCTGGGAGACCTTTACGCAGGTTCCTGCCAAGTCAAGCCGTAAACTTTGCACTCGCAACATGACAGAAGCTGAGACAGTGATGCATTCTGGTTCAGTGACGCAAATACATACTGGGATTAGTGCATCAGAGTGTAGGAGGAACCGGGAAGGAAACATCTGAAAGCAGAACTGAAAGCACCTTACAGAAAAGCATTTTACATTTTGATTTTTGTTGCTTGTTTTCAGAGTCAAAGCCCTTTTAAGGGAGGATGTCAATTTTGATGGATAGTGATTTATGACCTTTTTTCCCCCATTTTTTAAATTTTCCAAGTGGATTTTTAAAAACAATTAGTCTGCACTCCCAGCATCATTCTTCCATTGTAGCGCAGTGTCCATGTAATTCCACAGGGCAGGAAGTTTCAGCCTGGCGTCTGCCCCCCCCCCCCACCCCAGGGGTCTGCAAATCAGTCACGGAGGGTCCAAAAAGATGAGTCGTAAATTAACAGTATTTGGAGTAAAAGATATTGGAGAAAGACTGCCCCCCCCCCCCCAAGGCAGAGCCAAAAATATTTAACGGGAGTGGTGCAGCTTAATGATTTAAATCATTTCATTATGTGAGTTACTCACTGAAACTGTATTTCACAGCACATGACAGCTCGTGTTTTACTGGTTGATCTTTCATATTTTATTATTAAACTTAAATGAAGGTTATTCTTAACAGCTCCTGGCTGTTTAATATTAGCCTCTACCAAGTGCTTAGTGTTATTAATAGTCTAGAGTGCAGACTTCAAAAACAACTGCCATGTTTTCACAGGCTTCCCATGCATGTGTCTGGAGACCAGGTTTTTATCTGGTTAATGCACAATGAATGCCTCAATTGTTGCTTTGGTATATTCATCCACGTGTTTGGGAAAATGCCTATTTTCCTGGTTTGGGGAGACATTCCATTCTGAGGGAGAATTACTACCTGTTAATCGCAAATAAATCTTTGCAGAAATCCCCAGGGCATCTTGTTTGCAATGTTTTAGATTTAAGGGGGGCCAAGGGGCATATACTGAGAGGCTGGTAAATCATCTGTACGTGGGAGGTGGGGCTGATTCTGGTACACCTGGGACATCCCTATACTCCACAGTGTACAGCAGTTTACCAGCACTGAACCTAGAGTAATTGATAATGCTGATCCATACGCTAGGGTTATGTCTGCAATATGTAAACAATGGCTGACCACAGGGGTCATCACTGGTATTTTTAAGTTTTTTTAAAACAAGCACAGACAAAACATCCATCGATCAGCCACAATGCATCTCACAATGCTATACGTCTCTGCCTACCTTATTATTATCCTTCCTAAGTGTGAATCATGATATTCTTTGTGTACTATGTACTTTTTCATTTGTATATTTTTTTTAAGTTTGTGCTGGGTACATTGAATATTTTGTATTGCATTTTATCGTATTTTGCATTATATGTTTGTCTGCACCCAGTGCACCTTTCTGCCATATGCACAAGAATTTCCCCTGGGGAACAAACATTTTACCTTATCATAACGTATCTTATTGTATCATATTGTACCTTTTATCTTATCTAGTCTTTGGGGATGTGAAGGTGACGCAGACAGCTACCCCCGCGTTACGTAACATGATTTATTTTTTCACTGGTGCAGCACTACAGTAGTGTTATACAAAACTATGTAGACTTCACACTTTGTTTTATCCTTAGGGGTGATCGATGGACCAGTCTGAACTCACAGTGCTCCTGTTACAGCTGTCACTTCACTGACACAAATCATCCCAGTGCAGGTGTCCGCCCTGACAGGCTGCTTACTGACCATCCCCTGCAGGACAGCAGACAAACAGGAAACTGCTGAGTGAGGCTGCTGGTTAACACTGCTTGCTTGTGTTCCTCTCAAGATCCAGTGGAACACATGTCAGACAGCTTGTTTCTTCATTTCCTTGTATCTTATTTCAAAAACAAGCCTTATTTTGGGGTAATTACTCATGAGCAAGTTTGTTCCAATAGCTTGTAAAAAGACCTTGATGTAAAAAGTAAATCCTTTTTTTTTTAGATTCAACACAAGATGGTTGTGACATACTGAAGCACTTCAACTCGGAAGGCAAGACCTGGAAAGCAAACGTGATTACCAATACTTTAACAGCCCCCAGGTGGAGTGGCATGTGAGCCATTTGGAAACTGTTTTCAGAGATTGCTAGTACTTTCAAAAAATGTAATCCCAACCTAATATCAATCATTTTCAATAGCTTTAAAACAAATGAAATTCCATTTTTTTCACATCCACAATCATGTTAACAAAACTTCACATTCAATGCCTTTCACAAAGGATTGCAAGGTTGTGTTTACAATGAAAGTATATACCGGTAGAGACCACCGGGAATGCTGCAGAAGAATTTTTTAATATGGGAGGCAACTTTAAAATTTAAATACAAAAGTCAATTTTGGGTGGATGAATGAAGCGAAATTAAATATTAAGGGATACATGTGCCCCCCCCGCCCCAAGTTCCTATGCCCCCAACCATCAGTAAGGGAACACTGCATAACTCGACTATAATGTTGGGTTTAAAGGCAGCAAAAAAACGCAGCAAAAAGCCCAAGCAAATATAAATGTTAAAAAATAGATGTCCCTTCAAAACCCTTATACTAAGTTATATACAACAGCATGGGTTGTACACACATGACCACTAGAGGTCAGTATTAATCCCATATTGAGAACGCCGATCATTATCCTGTACAGTTTTGCGTTGTGGTTTCCTCTTAGTCCAGAGATGCAGTAAGACTAAACGGTATCTTAGTCCCAAACTATGAGTAATTAAAAACCTCTTTTTAATATACTACAATACTAACAAAGGCGCCACCTCCTGTTAAACTTATCCCGACGAGCTTTCACATTGTTTTTCTACACAACCGATTTTTACAGAAACTAAAATAAATTTCTATTATATCTCTGCACACTTGGCTAACGACAAATATTAACCCCGTTATTTCGATAATAAAGCACATTATACCTATATTTGAAAAGACCGGAAACTGCGGAGCACGTGTTCATTTGACCACTGCGTAACCGGAAGTCGGGTTCAAAGGTAAAAGGTCACGATATTCTCTTCCTGCGTGGTTGCGCGGGGTAAAAATGACTACTCTCCGAGCGTTCACCTGCGACGATTTGTTCAAATTTAACAACATGTGAGTGTACTCTTTTTGTTTGTTTCTGTGGTCCAGTTGTCGCTAGTTGCCTGGCTAGCGTTTCAGGAACGGGAGTCAGCTGGGGACTTTACTGGTTCACTGGCAGTTTAGCTAAAAGCTAAATTAACGTTTGCTGTAATCGGTGTTGAGTTCTGTCTTTCATGTACGTCTTGTATTGCGCTAACTGGTCTGGTATGTGTGGCTATATATCAGGTGAGATTGTTGTATATCGTTAGCTAATTGATTTAACTCATTTTTGCGAAGTTAATAGGGGTACACGAGGTGCCGGCGTTGACCTTTCTTTATAGGTTTGGGATTTATAGTGCGAAAAGCTACTATTGTAGTGGCATTTAATAGAGAACAAAACGGCAGGAACTGGGTATGTGTTTATTCATACATTTTTTGTATTTTGTATTTGGCAGTAATCTGGACCCACTAACGGAAACTGTATCCTTTTAATGTAGTCTAACTCACGTTTCCAGGCGTGATTTGCTCCTCAGACAGATACTCTGCCTGCTGCCGTGTCTGTGAATGAAGTCCTGCACACATTGACAACAACCTTGGACGAAACGGTGCTGCTAAATGTTTGACTCCTTTACAGTCGCCACCTAGTATGGCATCCCGTTCTACCTGCAGTACCTTGCTCACTGGCCGGAGTACTTTATTGTGGCTGAGGCGCCGGGAGGCGAATTAATGGGCTACAGTAAGTCCTCTGTGCAGAAATGTACTTGTTGCTTCAGTGAAATCCAAAGTTGAGGAGATTTTTTTTTCTTTTTATCCTAAGGTCATTTTAGTGTAATCGTAACTGGTTACGGCGCTAATTGCTGACTTGATGTTTTTCTCCGGATGAAAAGGGTTGCGGTTACAGTTTTGGGTCTGGCCACTTATTTACCTGGATAATTGCAAAATCAGTTTGGGCTATTGAGTCTTGGTTGGACAGTTCCTTTTAAAGAAGTTCAAAGATTTGGCACAGTGTCAGTTTGAATCCCCTGTGTGTTTCTTGATCTGTGCCATGTGAAAAATCACTGCTCTCAAACGGTGTGTGCTCTCTGCTCAGTCATGGGGAAGGCCGAGGGCTCAGTGGCTCGGGAGGAGTGGCACGGTCATGTGACTGCGCTGTCTGTCGCCCCTGAGTTCCGGCGCCTTGGATTGGCCGCCAAGCTGATGGAACTGCTGGAGGAGATCTCCGAGAGGTGCGGCCTGGTCAATGCTCATGCCGAATGTGGCCTCTGAATTCTCCAGTGTTTGTGCTGCATTGTTCTTCAGCTTTTCAGTGGAATGCCTTTGTTCAAAATGATTGGTAGTTCCACGCTTAACTCATTTAGACAATGTCTTTTATTTTAGGGGATCAGTTTGCATCAAAGCTCTTGGCTAAAGGTGCTAGAAGCCTGTTGAGCTAGAAATCCGCTGTCTTTGATCACCACGGTACCGGCAGTCATTGTGGTGGTCTTAATGATATCTTTGGTCACCCGTCTTTCAGGAAGGGGGGCTTCTTTGTGGATTTGTTCGTCCGGGTCTCCAACCAAGTGGCTGTGAACATGTATAAACAGCTGGGCTACAGCGTCTATAGGACGGTCATTGAGTACTATTCTGCCAGCAGCGGGGAGCCCGATGAGGATGCGTACGGTGAGCTCCCTTACTGCCCCCCACCCACTTTCCCTAGCTGAGCATACCGTCACATCCAGGCAGTGTTTCCATGACTACTGTTTCTATAGTTCCCTCTACCGATCCTGTTTGTGTGTGAGTGCATAGCTTGAATTGAATCTGTAGCCTTGGTCCAGTGTAACAAATTGCATCTGCCAAACTGCAGTAAGTGCCGTGTCATCTTCTGTGTGATCTGGCTCCTTTTATTGTGCTCACCTCCGTTTTGTCTCCGCAGATATGAGGAAGGCCTTGTCAAGAGACACAGAGAAGAAGTCCATCATTCCCCTGCCGCACCCGGTCAGACCCGAAGATATTGAATAACCAAGCGCTGTGACTCTCTTTCAGTTAGCCTGTGCAAACGTACTGTAAATATGCCCCAAAAAGGAATATTCTCTAACAGGCCCCAGTGTTTAGTTTTTAACTTATTTATTTTGATCATGGGAAGATAGAAAATATGCAATGTGAAAAATGGTTTACTTTGGCACATTTTAATGTGGTCGCAGGCGCGTTATGGGGTTCGGCTTATGGACTGAACAGCTATGTGTGTTAGGAAAATTTAGTTACTGTTAGAGAGTCACAGCTATTCCGATTTTTTTTTTTTCCTTTTTTTTCATTTGTAATACTGATGCTGGGGGGAGGGAATAAAATACATAATACAGTGATTCTGCTTTCATTTTTAATGCCATGTTTACTGCATTTTTTATTAGTAAAACTATTTTCTATATTTGGAAAAGCCATGTCTTACTGATTTGACTATAGCATTGGGAAATTTACAAACTATTGCTTTAAGAAACTTTGAAGATGAAGTGTTCCAGTTGTCCTTTAATCTTTTGGTGTAATACATCTAGTGGGCTGTAGATGGCGGCAAAATGTAACCCTTTCAACGTTTGAATGTTTAAGTGGTTCAGAGAAATGCTAACATCATTTAACTGTACCATTACGTGCCATTTTATACACTTTCGTGTTTCGTTTTTGATGTGCAGGGTATAACATTGTCTTCCCTAAAGCCGTTTTCCTAAACATGGGTCTGGAAGGAAAACATTATACTTCTATAATAAAATTCAGGGAGAATTTAAATACATCATTTAACATTTTGGCGAAAGGCCTTTTTAATTGCTTTATGTATTTGAATAATGGTGTGGGTGTATAATTAGAATGTGTATTTTATTTGAAATACACCCCAGCAAGCAGAGAGGTGATTGTATACAATGTTAAGTCATCAAAACTCTGGATATAAACTCTGATTGTGTATCACCCAGACAAGGCATGACACAGTTGTCCTGTATGTTTGCATCTCCGTAACAAATTCTCTAGCAGCGGTGAGTCAGTACCCAGTGTTTTTAGCTGAGTTGGTGGGGTGGGGTGAAGGGGGGGGGGGCAGGTTTAAGAGGACAGCTCTTGCCCCCCTCTGGCAGAGCTGAAGCTGGCATGTCTTGTCTTTGCACATATGGTAGATGTGGCCTAAAATTAAGCCAAGTCTTGCACCAACTGAACATATTGTTCCCAGGCAACTGTGACATTCTTGTTTTTTTGGGAAGCGCAGAGTGACATTTGAGCGACACACTGCGCGGTGTTACGCGGCGGAGCTGCCGTGTCTGAGATGGAGAACATGCGACGATGCAGGCTTTGTGTGTGTGCTGGGGATTTGTGTGACAGAGAATGAACAGAGCGGGAGATGTTTGAATTCGGGGAGAGGATTCTTTGTGTGCTGCGATGTTATGACTTAAATTTTTAATGATTATCTGTATTTTATTAGCTGAACAACTGTCACGCCCAGGCTGAGGTGGCTTTTAGGCCCTGCGCCTTCAGTAGTTCCTTCATCACACTACAGAGGCATGTTACGTGCTGAAGGTTGCATGCAAATAAACATTTTCTGACTCTGGCACAGTTAATGGTCAGTCTATTTATACTGTAGTTAGTCTATGATCTGCAGTTTGTTGATTCAGTGCTCATCAGTTCCATGTGGATACGGCTAAATATATAACGTCCTTACATAGAAGTTAATCATTTTATTTTCAATATCACTTTGCCTCCATATCACCGTTTTGATTTATCATATCTGAGTATTGTCAGTATAAATATGAATTTATAATTAGTTATAATATTAAAAATATGGGTCAGTCACATGATCGAAAAAAAAATCGTGCCTCGCTTAGCGATGGGGATACGTTCTGAGAAATGCAATGTTAGGTGATTTCGTCGTCGTGCAAACGCCATGGAGTGTCTTACGCAAACTCAGATGCCACAGCCTACTACACAACTACACACCTAGGCTATAGTAAACCTTTGTTTAAAATAAGCATAAGGAGAACATTCTAGAATAATGATAAAAAAGCACAGTATAGTAAATGCATAAACCAATAACAGTTTTCAGTTATGTACTGTATATAATTGTATGTGCTGTATTGTAATGACTAGCAGTGCAGTAGGCTTGTTTACTCCAGCATCAACACAAACACGTGAGTATTGTGTTGCACTATGACATCACTAGGCAATAGAAATTTTGCAGTTCTGTTATCTTGGGGGACCACCATTGTTTATGCGGTCCGTCCCGGACCGAAACATCGTTATGCGGTGCATGACTGCGGTAGCTTGTTTATCGGTCCTCCCTGCTTTCAGTGTCATGTGAGTGTGGTTGTGAGTGGCGGGGGCCTGGGAGGGGCAGCGTCCGCACTTGGCCGCCGGCCGGGGCTCCCCCGCCACCCCTCGTGTGTCGCAGCTGTTTGTAAATCTGGGAGCGAGTCGCAGGCTGTCGCGAGTGAGCACGTAATGTATGAGTGCGACGCTCGACGTGACAGAGCACAGGAGGGGAGGGGCGGCCCGGGTGTGTCCCACCCCCCCAGCGACCGCTACTGCCAGAGCCGCCCTGCCTGGATAATACTCAGCCAAACCAGGCCCCTGGGCGGAGAACTGGCTTCTCTCCTGTACGCGCCGGTGAGAAAGTTTCAAGGGATTAAGTTGCGTGTTCAGGTCACTGAGGTGTAATTTTGTGAAGTTACCCTATGATTGTCGTAGCGTCGTGTTTATAAAGGCAGTTGCAGTGCAACAGAAAAGCGGAGGGACAGAATCCCTTTGTGTGACCCCCCCCGGCACATGCACTATACGGATCAAAGTATTGGGGCACCCATAGTAATCACAGGAATTGGCCACACAAGCCACACCCCCTGCCGACATACAGGTGTATAATTAAGCACACAGCCATGCAGTCTCCAGCAGCAAACAATAGCAGCAGAATGGGTGCTCATACAGAAGAGGTTAGTTGACCTGGCACTGCCATTGGACACCTTTCCAACAAGTCGCTCCTCCATATTGCTGTCCCGTTAGAGCTGCTCTGGGCAACTGCAAGTGAAGTGATTGTGAAGTGGAAACATCTGGGAGCAGGTTCAGCTGTGAAGTGGCAGCCATACGAGCTGACAGAAAGGGACCTGATCACCCAGCATCGATACCCAACCTGAGGGGCAGCAAATCCTACCAGCAATGTTCCAACATCTAATGGAAAGCCTTTCCAGAAGAGTCCAGGCAACTTCATATCAGTGCCCTTTGGTTCCAAGTGAGATGTTGGACGGGCTGGTGTCCGTGGAAATGCCTCCTCAGTAGCTTGTTGCTGAAAGCTTGTCTTCAGCTCCTAAGCACTGAAGATTCTGCATTTGAACATGTCGGATATCTGCCATATGCTGACGCAAGATAACTGGCCAAAAATATATTTATATTTAACAATTGTTTTTATTAATCTTAAGGGGAATTGTCCTTCATTGCTCATGCTAACGTGTAAGAACTGTGCCGCTCTAGCTGTGCATCTGTCCATGGCGGGGTGGTGAGGGAGCGGCCCGTCTGTGTCCTCTCTCTTCCAGACCGCCGATTACACCATTTGCCAAGCATGGGGGATCGGATCCCGCCCTCCTCAGTGCCCTGGCAGGTTTCACCCCCCATTCTCCCCCAATTCAGGTTATTTTCACATTGTTCACCAGCACGCAGTCCACCCATGTGAAAGCCGGTCTGTCTGTGGATCACCCCCCCCCCCCAGGTTTCGGGTGAGGAGATGGTGAACAGTGGATAGGATTTGAACATGGATCAGAATATCCCATGGGCCCCCACTCCCACCCCAAGATTCGGGCCACAGTAGTCCCTGCCTGTGTCACGTGATGCTGTGGTGGGCGGGGCTTGTTCTGTGGTTCTTTTTGGCACCTCCCGCTTCCCGTCAGCAGGGCACCAGGCGCGGGCCGAGGCGCCCCCATAATGAGTCTCCGTCGCCGCGGCGCTGAGGGCCCTTCCGCGGCTAATTATCCTGTACAAACACGAGATTGCATCTGTGGATATATACGGCGCAAATAGAATTACAGGGGGCTGCTGGCGGTGGGGGGGTGTGCGCGGGCACTAACTCTGTTAGGGAGATGAATCCTGAGGTGCGGTGGCCCAGCTTATTCATGATTAGCTCGGAGAAAAATATCCTCACAGGGAAAATCCTTGTACACTGAAATCCCGTAAATCCAACCACTTGTTTTTCATCCATTCCCACCGAGATGGTAATGTAATTACTCTGGTAATTATCTTCATTAGCGCCGGGGGCCGTGGGGTGCGTCCCCCCCCCCCCCCCCCCCCCCCCCCCCCCCGCCGCCCCCCCCCCCCCCCCCCCCCCCTTCCTTTCCCCTACCTTTTTT
>JAAGVU020000025.1:23143861-23170924 GCA_011763525.2 Mormyrus iriodes
GAAGTATCTTCATTACCGCGGGGGGGCCTGGGGCGCCTCCCCCCCCCCCCCCCCCGCACGCTCATAGAGCCCGCCCGCCCAATTGCCCCTCTTTCTCCTTACACATTCTGTCTTTTTATTATTACGGTAAAAAGCTTCGTTCCATGGCTGAGTAGTGCAGGTCTTCTGAATTTTGTTTCATCCCCCAGTACTTCTCCACTGGCACAACTCCCCCTTTTCAGAACCGGTGGGGGGGTCTTGTGCCCTCTCCCTGACATCTACCCCCCCGAGCAGCCACGCGCTTGCCTGTGCACCCGTTCTCGTCGTCAGCAGGCCGTCTAGGCGGCCTTGGCATCGGAGCACCCCCGGGGCCGGCGTCCAAGGGTCAGGTCAGTGTGCAGACAGCAGCTGGCGTGGAGGGTGTCTTGAGCCAGGTACTGCGACTGGGCAAATACCACCATTCTCCGGCAAGCAGAGGGGCCATTTAATTAGAGATTACTGGTAGGGAAATATCCGCTTTTGCAGTAAGTGACTAATATTAATTATAACTCCAATCTGCAGCCTGATGCTAATGCATGATTGCCTGCGGAGGGAAACATCTCCCAGAGAGATTAAGTTCCTATTTGTTTCTTTATTTATGCTTATTTATTTGACGTTGAATATTCAGTCTTTTACCGCACACATTTCGTAAACATGGTATCCTGCAAAGCACAAGGTCACATACGCCGATGCCGTAATCAGCGGCCTGCATCAAAACGAAAATGCAAATGCGTAAACGGTGAAGAAAGATGGGCCATCATAAGATGTAGATGTGCTGTCCGGCGGACGTCTTTGGCAGGCCGACAAATTGCGCCATCAAAGTAAATCCTGCCCTGTAGGACAATAGCAAAGGACAAATAGGAGGATGTTGACACCTATCGTCCTTCCATGCCATGTGACATTGCATATTCATATTGTTTTGAAGGACTGAATTGAGCATGTCCTTTAATGAGACTTGAAAGCAAACGCTTACAAATAAAAACAGATGGGTTACAAAAAAACCCCCACAAAACTCACTTGCAATGCCGGTAAAAGTCTTGCACTTCCACTAGAGGGCACTGTTCTGCCAAGAACTGGAAGTTGGTGTGGGTTTAGTTTTTTTTTTGGCTTCAATCCTCAAATCAAGGTTCCCCTACGGTACGTTTTCCTATACGCGGTAGCACGATGTTTTGGTTGGAATAGCTTTGTTTGGAGTCTGGCACACATTCATTTGTTGGCTTGCTTGACAGACTGGCGTATTTGGCATATTTCTTGTGCCAGTGTGCCGTTCATTCTGACTGAACGATACATCAGTATCGAACATTTCACACAAACCATGGCATTCTTGTAAAAGATGATGTCGTTTGACAATTGATAGAGGATTCGTCAGGCCTAAATGTCACACGTAACTCCAGTTTTTATTGGCCTGTGATGCAATCTGCCCTTTGCTTTGCTCGGTCCTTTTGCGAAATAGCTCATTTTAATGTGAGACGCCAGATGGACCTTCAGACAAGTGCGCTGGGAATGTTTACTGCTTTTGTGTAGCAGGTGAAAATCCCGCATGGGGTCAGCCAATCGCGGGCGGCCGCCATGTCCTAGCTACGCCTGTAAAGCTTTACTGGCTCTGCTGGTCCGGTTGCTCGGATGCAATTTGCAGAAGATGGTTTGTTTTAAATACATGCGTATATTTTAGCTTTATGAGAAGATGCCTCTTAAACTGCAGCCTTAAAAAGCCATTTGTGGTTAGTTATCCTTTGTCATTGTCCTCTTCTAAATGGTATTAGCATTCATGTCTGTGTGAATCTTTTGTTTTTTAATTATACTGCTGTGTAGGTGTGTGCTTGTGCACCCAAGGTCACATATTTCTGTAATTGTCATAGATCCACCTACTCCAATCTCCAGGGGTGACGAAGGGCTACCCCCTTCTACCCCCCCCCCCCCGCAAATTCTATCTACAGGGGGAGCCGTATTACTTCAAATTGAAAGTGGGGCCCCAGAATCTTTAGCTAGGTCCCTACAATTCCCCGCAGTCAGGGGTCATGATCCAGACGCAGTGGGTCTTCTCTGCTGCTGCTTCTTCTAAGGCCAGTAGATGGACAAATAGGGTCACGCACAGCATAAGTGTCCTTTGTGGAAGGACCCAAATGTCTCAGATGCTTAAAAAAAACTAACTATGTGCATATTCAAGGCAGGCAGGGACGGAGTCTGAATTCTGGGGTCTTCATCTTACAACACAGTGCAGGTCTTAGCCTATAGCTATTATGAAGGTCTGAATTAGGCGTACAATAGATGCAATGCAGTAAAGAAGGTGTAGTGTGGCGACCCCCTGCAGTGTTACTATAATTTACTGAATGCTTTCCATTGCAATTATTTTTCTAAATCAAGACATGTTAGAAGATTTAGCCCTTGGACTTGTGCAGGTAGATTCCACAACATGTGATGCACTAACTGTCCCCTTTTTAAACGTTTTTACTACAAAAAAAAAAACAGAAAAAGTCAACATTAAATTTATTGTAATTGGTTTTCACACCTCGTTTCATTAGGCTAGCTATACTGACTGCATAGTTAGTTTTGTTAATTGAAACTCATCCTTCTGAAGAAAGGGCATTAGTGTTTGTACAGAAAAGTATGAAACATTCCCCTATATTGTCGTAAACAAACCAATATGAAATGGGGAGAGAAAATCCCAAACTGATGGATAAACGTTGATCATATTCTTACCTCAGCTTGTAAAATAATTCAGCCAGAGGGAGTCTTATGGTTTGTTCCAGTTCGGTGCTCTACCAAGGACAGAAATGCTCGGGATTCAGTAATTGGAAACTAAAAAAATAAAATCTCTTGGCACATGTTTAAATCATCAGCACTGATCTTTCAAAACCGAAATCTGAAGAGGGGGATCTGTGAGGTCATTCTAATCAGGCAGATTCAGAGATGGGCCTACTGAGGAATCCATGCCTCAGGCTACACCCCAGCCCCCCCCCACCCCCCCTCGAGTGTTTGGGCGAGGAGCTGATTATACCCCTACATTCTTTGTTCAGGCCGGGTGTGCTGCTATTTTCATCAAACAAGTGCATTTTGGAACCAATCTGCCTAATTATTAGAGCTTAAGGACTAATTAGCACGCTGCCGCTCTCTGACTTATTATTAAGCCTGCATGACTGCTGCCAGGCTGAATGGGCAGCGGTGAAATTTAACATGGTCTCCTAGTTTACCTGAAACAGGGCACCTGTGAGTAACTTGAGGAAGGGATATTCAGGCTTATGTGAAGGCAGGGTATCTTGGGGTGGTGCAGTGGTTCGCACTGTTACTTTGCATCTTTCGGGCCTGGGTTCAAGTCTTCACCAGGGTTTTGTGTGTGGAGTTTGCGGGTCCTTGTGTGGTTACTTCTGGCTACTCCAATTTCCTCCCAAAGTCCCAAAAAATTTTTCTGTACCCACTTATCTTATTCAGGGTCACAGGGGGTCCAGCACTTAGCTCAGAGACTAAAGGCACAAGCCAACAAACTACCCATCACAGGGCGCACACACATCTGTGGGTGACTTGGTAACTTTAACCTGAGCATGTTTTTGAACGGGGGGGGACCAGAGTATCCAGAAGAAACCCTATGACAACATAAGGAGAACATGGAAGCTGCATGCATGTGCAAAGAGCCAAGGCAGAAACTCAAACCCTGGTCCCAGAGGTGGTAACCACTGCACCACCATGCCACCCCCTCCAAACACATGCTGAGGTTAATTGGACCAATTGTTACCAAACTGCCTATAGGAGTGCATGTGTGAGTGAGTAGTGTGTGAGTGTGCCCTGCGGTGGCTTGGCGCTCCATTCTGGGTTGTTCCCTGCCTTGTGCCCATAGTGTCTGGGATAGGCTCCAGACCCCCACAACCCTGAATAGGACAAGTGGGTACATAAATTTTGAAAATGGATGGATGGATGTCTTGGGGGGGGATGGTACTGATGGGTTGTATAATGGAACAGGGGAGGCACTACGGATTCACATCTCCATGTTAAATCCTACATCTGTGTAGGATTAAAAAAAAATTCATTCTAGCCAGTTTAATGTATCTTTCAGTGGTTGTCTGTGGCTCAGTGGGTTGCGACATTGTGCCCTTGGCCGGACGGTGGCAGGTTCAAATCCTGTGGTTAGCAGAGGATTCACGATTGGGCCTCTGAGCAGGATCCTTTCCGTTCATTCTCTTCAGTCACTGTCTGACCCTACGTCACTTCGGGTTAAAGCCACAGTAAGTGTTTCCTGAAGACCACAGGAATGACCAGTGCTGGATTTGGCAGCTAAAGATATAAAAATCTGATAAACAAAGGAACCAAACAGAAAGGTGTGTAAAAACAGGCGATGGGCCCCCTTTAACAGCAATGGTGCTCAGCCAAAGAGGGTCACCCGCTCCACAAAGGCCATTCTAAAGCTTTACGCAGCACCTAAGGTGACCTGATGTGTAGCGCTATGATCCAGGACCGAATTACACGGAAAGCGGTCATAGCAAAATGGCATTTCGTAGCTTTGCTGGTGATTCTAATTCTGACTCGTCAGGATTAAAGAGCTGCGCAAATGTCACCAGGTCTGCTGTAAAATGGGACAATGTCGGCTTTCGCCAGCCCCGCCGTGTAAAGATTAACCTCACTATCCACACAGCCGAGTGCTTGTTGCCGGGGTCACATCAGGCCTCGTCGGATAGCTGCCTGGCAACCGGCTGTCCTACGGAAAAGTTGGATCTTTCCGGAGTACTGGCCGGCCTGGATTTCCCACAGATCACTGCAGGAGTCTTCGGGGACGGGTCTGTCGTTTCAGGGGCCCCACCCAAAAAGCCAGCCTCTCGGATGTCGGAAATAAATAGCTAGCTAGAGAATAGAGTCAGAAGATCGCAGCTAGCTAACTGATTAGCAGAAAATGCTGCTTCAGCATCTCCTAAATGCGTTTAGTGCAGTGACTGTTTGTGGCCAACAGGGGGCCGGAAACCTCAGGGGCCTCCCGCAAATGCATAAACATAGCCACTGACACTCATTTATTTTATTTGGATGCTATTTAGGGTGTCAAACTAATAAGGTAACAGGAGATTTTACATGAGTGTCCTGCTCTTCTACCATCACCTCCAAAGAAAGGCACCACCCCGCCCCCCTCCCCACACGAAGGCTGTTTTTTTAGCGACAAAAGGGCCTTTCGTTCACCAGGTCAGGACGCCCCCCTACGCCTCGTTCTCAGCCAGCTGGAAGCTGCCTGTTGCTTAATGGGAGATCGATAATGGGAGTCCTGTGTACCTTGTTGATGGGGGTGAGTCAAGTCGCCCACAAGGGGGCGTCATTAGGCACCATTAGCACCCTGCCAGGGGCCTCTAACACTCACTGCGGGGGTTGGGGGGGGGGGGGCAGCAGCATCGGAATATGGAAGACGGATCCTCAGTTAGCAGGACTGGATGGATGCATTTTATGCACAATAATCATTTGCCTGTAAAGGAGTTACTGGTGGGAAATGAGGAAAATGTGCCACTGAATGATGATCAGGAACATCTTCCATTAGCAAAGCTGAGCGCCTTGCTGATTTGTGCCTGAAATCCTTGGTATCGCTGAAGCACTTCCATGAAATGGGGGTCAGTATTTTAGGTACTGTCTATATATATATATATATATATATATATATTATATATATATAATTTTTTTTCTTTCTTTTTTTAAAAAAAAGGTTCCTTTTAATCAGGTGTGGTCATCGCCCTTTGGAAAGTTCCTTTCACTCAATTAAAATTAAAAGAGAAAGTAGACTAAGAACAGTGTGAGTCTGAGTGGTTAATTTCCACAGGCGAGACTCATCCACCTACAGGCCCCCAGGCCTGGTGCAGGAGGGAAGCATTCACAGAATCCCTCGGCGATGTCTGAAGGGGGGGCCGGCAAAGTGCATGTTAATGTCATTTACATAATTTCAGAATGTGAACAGAGGCGGATAGAATGGAAAATATATTTACTTATCTGCTCGGCATGTAGAGCTGTCGAGCACCGTTAGCTAGCAAGACAGAAACGCATAGTCGTCGGCCCATAGGTGTGTTTTTATAAGGCAGCCGCTGGCTGAGATGGATAAAGCAGCTTTTCCGCTGTATGCAGCCAGCGCCGCAGCGGCAGGCCGCATCCGCGCTCCGCACGCGGAGACTCCAGCATCCACACATCTACTCGACCGGCTCCTAATCCCCACAGTCACATATTATCTCTCGTTCATCCTCCGTATCCACAGCAACCCCAAATCCTCACTGCGGGTGGGGGGTGGGGGGCTCAGTCTTCCCGACTATGACGAGCATTCCTTCAACGTGGCAGGCACCCATTCAGCACACTGGCTTGGGGGGGGGGGGTTACAATTAGGGCACAAGCTTTCTGTGCAGTGAAACAAATCTGGCCCAACAACACAGCATACCTACAAATCGGAATTAGTCGCCTAATGTCAGTTTAAATCATTTTTGAAAACCACATACAAACCCAAGAAATTTACTATGAGCAAGAATGACATTTTGACTAGTAACTGTCGTAATAACGGAATTAAGCTTTCACCAAGAACTATAGTAGCTGACAAAACAGATGAATTTCCTGACATTTCCCTGCCGGCTGTTGTGTGACATGCTCCGGGATATTAGGGGTTAGGGGATGCCTCTGAATGTTGAACCCTCTCGACAGAAAGCGTGTCATCTGCAAGGGGTGTTCAGGGGCCACAAATATGCCAGGAACTCGGCACACACACTAACAAAACGACGGGGGAAAGGAAGGGTAAATGCAGAAGTGAGCGTTTCCTTTAGAGCTGGAGGTCACTGCAGGAAATTGTTTTCCCCTCACCACGCGCCGCTAAGAGCATGGAGCTGGCAGTATGGACACTTCACCTCCATCCGACTGTCTCTCCACCACCTCTATCCACTCCTCAACCTTGACGAGTCCTGATAAGAGAATTTGCACTGTGGCCACAGCTTCCAGCCCAGCACAACAGAGGTGACCATCACTACCCCCCCTCCCCACCCCCACCAACCCACAGAGGTCCCAGGAATACAGCCCCAGCTATACTCCTCAAATATGCAGCATTAATAGAGGCTGCAGCCTCTCCAGCAGGCCCCAGTACAAACCTCACAGGGGCCCCCAGGACAGGCAAACAGATCATAGCGTTTAGATCGGAGGATAATCCACGCCGCTTTAATAACCTAACAGGTCCGTTACCTCAACTGAAGGCCTTCCATGCAGCACTAATTCATTCTCATTCACTCTCATATTTGCTTCTCCTCATAACTTTACGCTGATAAGGCACATACACAAAGACGGGCAGCGAAAGCTTTGATTACCTAATTATATTTATAATCCCTCCGAGTCTTAAAAAGCACTCCTCCCTAATTACTGATCGCATGATTATAAGACATACGGAGAAAATCATTTCTAAGAATCTAAATCCCAGGCCGTAAATAATGGCAGTAATTCACAGCAAGGATTTTATTTTTTATTTTTCAAAACAAACACTTCTCTGGAGGCCTCGCCAACATGCAGAAACCCCATGACTCATAACACAGACATGGGCGCGTGGTCACAACATCAGGCGACGGTTTTATAAGGCCTGAAACTGAAACAAACATGTTTCATATGTTAAACGCAACAAAACCTGAGACCTAAAACCTTTGTGAACTGACCACCAAAGACCACGTTTTGCTAAGTTAATTTGCTTGCTGTGAATCAAGCTACAGGCGTTGTATTTGGCTGCTTAGCTGACACCTTGTAATTTTTTTAATACCTTTAATATGCAAATCAGGCTTGTTACAGCAGAGCTGTGAACAGACGGGGTGACGAGGGTAACGAGGCCATGTTCTTAGCTGCTACAGCATGTAGCTTGTATTTGAGGTCAACGCAGCCCAGCAAGAAGGTCAGACACGTGCCGGAATAGCGGGAAGGCCTGTCGATGGCCGTCACTTGGCCGTGTCAGCTGAGAGCCTCAGACCCGCCAGTGAACCGTCACAAACCGCTTCTTAGGCCCCAAAGGCTTCCTCTCCTAAGCAAGTCTCTGCAGGGAGCCACAGAAGACTCGCGCCTAGACCCCACTCCCCCCAACCGGCAGGGCCATACCAAGAGCCCATGGGCCTGCTGCAGGCGGAGGAAGAACTTTGGGGGGGGGGGGGGATGAGAAGGAAGGGGGCGATGGCGGCGGTGGGAGAGGCAGCTCTGTGATTGATTTCATTTGATGTGCCTTATTATACGGACCGCTCCCTTCTCCCACTGCATAATTAGGACTTAATTAATTTGAGTGAAATCTTTCATCTGCCAAGGCCAGGCTAGCGTCTTCCTTCCATTTACAACATGATATTAATTTCGGCAGGGAACAGTACTCTCCTGATGAAAAGACTGATATAATTAATTAAGTATAATTTTTTCGTTCTGAGGGAAATAATAAGTGCAGTGAACAGTGCCTGATTAACCCTATTATATTAACTAATTAGGGGATCGTTTCGTAATCAAGGAAGTAGCACAATTATGGGAGAATGCAGATCACAGCATCTAATGAGCAATGTGTCAATTTGGAATATGTTTTGTTTGGGAAACGTGACATTCCAAATTCTCCTTAAAGGGCCACTTATTTGTGTGTGTGTGTGTGTGTGTGTGTGTGTGTGTGTGTGTGTGTGTGTGGATCTGTGAACAAGAGGATGAGCCTCTGTCTTTCAGCAAATTTATTTTAAGGAAGTTTGTGCCCAGACGTGTCTCTGGGTTATATGGAGTCCTGAACAGGGGACATGTCAGCTGTAATGCAGGATGCCCGATAAGGATGTTTACTTTCAGAATGAGGGAAAGTCTGCTCAGGAACACTGTTTTATGACCTCCCAACAAGGGGTCACTGCAGTCATCCCTTACATGATGAGTCTCCATCGAGGTCTAGCGCTTCTTCATTACAACGCTGGTGATGAAGAAACCGTATCTTATCCTGTTGCCCACTGACCCCAATTTATGCTAATGTTCAAAGCCATAAAACATGATTATTGTATTATGCGGTGTATTTGCTTGGCAGATGGTCCCATTGTCACTCAGCGCTGCAGTCTCTTAGGTACCGCTGGCCGTGGCCTAGCCACGGGGACAGCCTGCAGCTCTGTTTACGTTTAATTAATGCCAGATATTTCACTTAAATGAATATAAGGACACTGATGGTAATAAAATGCAGGGAGAAGCGGCCTGTGGATTATTTTTTTTAAATCCCCCCAGTTGGGTCATAGAAATGCCAGCAAATTGCTGGTTAAATGGCGGCAGCATGCCCAGAGCTGGAACAATGTAAAAAGTGTTCGTTTGTCAATGAAGTCTCTGCTTGATTCGGCCCTTGCACTGCGTTCAGCACCATGGACAGCGTCTTACCATGATTACGTGCCAAAAAACACTGTGGGGCTGATGTCTGGGCTATTTATGCATCAGTTCCTACAAATACAACATGCAAGTATTTTATTACTGTCAGTGCATTGAAGAAAACATGGATGCCAACATCTCATACTACAAGAAAGTACCGGGACAGGCACACATGGCGCTGGCAAGGGGGAACATTCATGGTTATCAGGGAATATATGCTTACAAACACAGAGGATAGAAACTCTTACAGTTAGTTTGTACAGTGGCATATACATTTGAGCTGTATAAATCCCACGAATGGTTTTCAGTAAAAAAATAGGTAGGCAGGCAGACAGGCAGGCAGATAGACAGACAGACAGACAGACAGACAGACAGAAAAAGGCTGAAGAAATAAATCTAAAACTGTTCAACTTTTATGACATACATTTATGCTAAGATCATGATGTCAGGACAGCAGAGGAAGTCGAGTACGTAGTACTGAAATGCGTGCGTCACAAGGCCATGACGCACATACTGACATGTTCATTCCAGCTGAACCCCGTGTGTCCTGGGTGTGACAGCTGGCGATTCCTGTCTCTCCATCATTCTCGCCGATATTCATAGCAGTGCAACATTTTCTCACAGGGTCCAATACAGAACAAGGCGATGGATGCAAAATTCGTCCGACAGTCCTGTGGGAGCACTGGGAGAAGTGTGTGGGAAAATGAGAATGAAACATTAAATCACACCTGTCAGCTCACATCAGGTGTGTGAGTCTGGCATGTCTATAGAGCTCCAATCCTTTGGCACATTTTCCTATGACCACCTTGACAGTGTAAAGAGGACATTATACACGCATACATATGTTAACCAAACACACAGACACGCACGTTTGTATTCATATCTTTGTGGGGACTGTCTATCCATTTCTATAGGAAAAACCCTTATCCCAACCATGACAGCCTTAACTCCTACCCAGCCCTAACCTTAATCATAAGTAACCAAACAAAATACAAGACTTTTGCCATTTTTAGTTTTTTGATTGCACTCACGGATTTTTTTCTATAAAGTAAAATGTCCCCAAAAGGTCAAAATGACAGGTTTTTACCACATTACGGGGACATTTGGTCCCCACAATGTAATATATACATGCCTGCCCCCCCCCCCCAACCACCACACACGCAATCACGCCGGGGATGGCACAGTGGCCGGAGATGAGCTGATTTTCCAGTAAGCAGTCATCACTTTTGAAAATGGCATTAGTGTGTAAAGGACCAATTTCTCCTGCTCTCTCTGTTTCACCCAGAAAAAAAGTCTTTATGCTGCCGAGAAACCGTGCGACACAGTTCATGCATTCATTATTATCTTTAATAACGCGAGTTTACTGACATAAACGTTGCGAACGACAGCAGCGATCATTTAGGAAGTGACTGAGAGGGGGTCCGCACACTTAATCAGCTGAAACGAAGCACTAATTTCGTGTCTCCGTGGCAACAAGGTAAATTGTTTTTACATTCCAAAACATGCTTAATTTCTTCTGCGGATGGTGCCTGTAGAAGGAGGCAGTTTGTTCTGAGGCCTGCTCTGTGAAATGTAATTAAAGAGCGCTACAATATTTACGTTTCATGTGCAAGATGGTTCTAGAACATGATTAATTACTGAGAAGAAAACTAGATAATATTCGCCCTTTTGTATTTCTCTGTTCTTGTTTTCTGTATGTGAGACAAACAGAAAGGGCATTAGTCTGCGGCGATAATATTCACTTGTATGCATTGTACCTACGTCGTTTTACAATGATTTAATATTCTTTTTTGCATCTCCTCACGCAATGCCACGGCTGGGTGGTTACACTGTTTTATCATCTCTAACCGGAATACCCGCAGGCAGATCCCACATGCGACAGGCGGCGTAACAGGGGCTGGGGAGCGGCGGCCCTGGGGGCCTCTCTGACGTAAGCCGGGCGCACAGCTGCGTCACTCAGAGTTATTTTACATATAAGGATTTCAATAGTTGGAATATTTTCGTGGTTGTAGAAAAACTATTTCATGTATTTCCCAAGATCCTAATACTGTAATAACATAATTACGCTTTATTTTACGGCCTGGAATCCTATTGTGTATTTAGGTTGCCTATATTTGATATGTAAATATTACTGTTATCTTGCCTAAGAGGCACACAAGTCAGATGTTTAATGTCGGTCATTTAATAGGCCTACTGTAAGGAGATATTTGCTGTTGATCCCGCATCACGGACTTCCGCTCGCGAGCAAATTTGACGAAACGCATAAGACACTGAAGATATGCCAGCGTGTGCGTGTTACCTTCAGCAAACCTAAGATCAGCAAGAAAGCGAGAAAAAAATCCTATGTTAATATTTCATCCTGTAGTTTAGTGTTTTCGACATTTTCATAAAACGTCTTTTGAAAACACGAAATGGCTTAACACCCAAGATGCAGTGAGAAAAAATCCCAACAAATTGGTCTTTGTGTGCCACTTCCTACAAAGACTGACACTTCATTTGCTTAAGGGTTTTTTCAAACGCTATTAATATATATCGATATGCCTCCTCAAAAGCAAACAGGTCATATAATTTACATTCGCGGGGTTCACGTGCGTGAGGGGCATTTACACCCCATATTTCGCTTATTCGTGCATTTCCTACAGCAGCTATCTGTGCGATCACTGCCCTCCCCACTAGATTTACTCTATACGTGTTAGCGCGATATTTAAGGTCCCAGCACAGTCCAGGGGCTCGTACGCATTAACACCCAGGCAGTGGGAGGCGAGAAAAATAACAGCTGCCTAATGTGTAACAGAAAGTGACAGAAAGCCAAGATTAAAGGCAGGTTTCATTAGTTTCCCCCTGGCACTAATTCGCTGTCTTTCACTGAGGTGATGTGCGTTTCAAAAACCTAGGTCTAATATCTAAACACATATGACCCCAAATCACTCCGACCATTGTCTGTGAATTTAATCTGTTTATGCAGTTGTCCAGTCTGCTTTTTTCCCCCATTGCTAGGGAACAATATGGAAGTGTCTCTGCTCTGGTCATCGCCCCCCCCCCCCCCAACACTGATTAAATATACATTGCTCACTGGGTCTTCTCATCGTGCTGGTCGCGGCCATTTTCACCTTAATTCTGTAACTTGTTTTGTCATCAGGGCCATTCAAAATTATTGATTGACAATAGTATTGTGACGTGGTGGACACGACATGCGCAGACCAGCTTGGTAGGAAACTGCAAACACAAAGGCGATTCAGAGAATCACATGAGTGACATGGACATAGCTGGGTTATAATCTTCTTTTCTAATCTACGAAAAATAATAACCTAGCCATATATACCAGCCACCGTGCAAAGACAAAGGTCACCAGATAGTGGAATCTACCGCACTTTCTTTACAAATTTCCCCTTAAAAATCAAATATTTGTCAATGAAAATAATTAGACACCAGTCACACGGAAGCGCCAAGAATCTGAAAGTGGCCGGAGCGTCATAATCGTAATACCTTAAACTAATGTATTACCTCAAGCCACGTGCATTCATTAGCTTTCTTTTATTCGACAACCACAAAATCTAAGACGCTGATTCCATCATCCGATGATAAATGCTTAATAAACGTAACTATGGGATTATGGTTACCATAATTAAAGTACCAAGATGCTATAATTATTCGACCAAGGTTAGTGCAGAACATCCCCTTACTTTCATTGACCCTTAAGCACAATAAACGTATAGATTGTCATAACTGCAAACATTAAAGTGAAATTGTGGCTTGCTACCAAATTGCAGAATGAAAGTTGCCGGAAAACGCAAGGACTCAGTTTCTAATTCAGCGCTTACTTTCTCCTGCAGATGGCGCAAACCAATAGATGGATGCGGCCAGAGCGTCTCTCTCATTCTGACTTAGTTACCGCTTCATCGTTATAAACGACTCGTTTTGCCGCGTGTGTTGTAGGTCTATATGTCCAAAACATTTCAATTAAACCGAGACCTTTTAAAACTTTCCAGTTATGCGATACAAAATGTAAGTGTATGAGGTCCATTGCCAAAAAAATTATTTCCAGATATTTTCAAACAATATTGTGTACTTTGCAGGTTAATTTGTTTAGTTCATTAAATCTGGTGTAAAATATATATGTGTATGTGTATGTATATATATATATATATATATATATATATATACACATACACACGTCGTTGAGGAAACTTTTATAGTATACATCCCGCAGCAATAACCTAAACATAAATCAAGTTATAATATTTAAACAAAAGCAAATAAAACTAGCTCATTTAATATGGGCTTTTTTCCTTTTCTTTAAATCGAGAATTGTTAAAGCGCAAAGTTGACACTTGATGATAAATCAGAAGGGTTATCTTGACGTGCCGAGAGCAGAACCATGGCGTTCGCTGGGATATTTAAAGAGCGTCTTTGTTGTTGTTTAAGGGGCAGGGTGCTGCCAGTCCACGCGACGCCGATAAGGCCTGGATGAAAGTGAATATTGTGTACATTAGGCAAGAGGGACCAGCAGCTGTATGCTAATTGGGCGCAAATCTTCAGTACATCTCCTGCTGGGCAGCACACGCCACTGAACAAACACACGCACACGCATCCGAAACAAATATTACCAGCCCACACGTGCTTAAAAATGACGGGAAATTAGTAATCGTTAAAATGCCATCAAACGAGGTAGCTCTCCAAAACAGAAAACATATACAGACGTTTACTGAAACAATGAGAGAAAAGACGGTGCATCGGTGAGCGAAAACCTGTTCATCACTTATGTTTCCTCCTCCTTGTCCCATCGATCAAAGTGCATTTTACAGTCAGAAATTGTGTAGCCATTTTAAACGTCGGCTTTGAAATTTTGTTTCTGGTTTTATGACCCTAAAACTCAGAGCACAACACAAAACCGATACAGCAGATTGCTGGAAAATGAGGACAAGCCACTTTACCCGGACTGAAAAGTCATCATTTAAATTGATTGCGTTGCATATTGTTGCAAAGTGCGCCAAAACAGCGGTAAAGTCAACTGGGCAAATATTAAAAAAAAACTTCATCTTTTGGAATACTAAATATCTTGCAAGTATTTCGTAGCCTATAACTGTAATACCTCTCTTTATTTAATTTATTTCAGCCTGTGTACATACATTCAAACTATTGTTGTTACGTTAAACATGGTGCGACGCTGTAAAATGTATTCAGTGCAGCTTATATACAGGCCCATAAAAATAAAGACGAACACATAAAACAAATTCAATCTCTGGTACACTGGTGGCGTATCTTCACTTCGTCCACTGCAGCTTTATGCTAATAAGGTAAACAATATGAGTTAAAAGAGCTTTATTCCACTAGGTATCATTTCCACGTGTAACTAACGAACGGCAATTCCTGTGAGCGCCAACCTGAATCTAATGAAATTACGCTGGTCACCAACCCGCATCTTCCTTCGGCACACTTAAGTAGTTAACATTACCAGACTTTCTAACCAATCTGGTGTATTACAACTCGTTGGCAAACACTGTACACTGCGGAAACACGCTACTTAACGCGACTTAATTATAAGCTGATGTATCTGTTTATGTAGTTGAAACATGTAACGGTTTCCCTAATAGTTTAAAAGCAATTATTATTAATCATTGCTCTTCTAAAATGCTCAAATCGTAGGCCTAAATGGGTTTTGAAATTGTATCCCTTCTTAATTTCGGAATACTCCGCAAACAGCTGCACAAGAATACGTTACTATGCATGGCGTCTGTACAGTTTGGTAATGAAGCAGATCAGCGCAGTAGATGGGCCTTACAAAGATGTTTCTCTTTTTGAAAATCATAAACCCACATATTTGACATATGTTGCTAATTTTAATTGGCGCTGAAGATACGGTGTCTTCGGGCTTTAATTTATCGTACACTAACATACATTCAAAATAATTTTCACAAGATGATTTGCAGTGCTTTTGAAAAATATAGGGCTACTTAAAACGCTGCTAGATAGTAAAAACACAAATGTATTCCGTTAATCTGCAAACAACACAGAAAATGTGCTTTATAGCTACGTGCCAAAACTTCTCTGAAAACAAGATAGTCGATGCATCATTATTTACTCCCTCTCCTGTTCAACCACATAAAACCCTTAAAAGAAATTAAAGTCGGCTGGATGTTCCTCCCTCCGATGCATAAATGATCGTGCACATTCGTGTGTGTGTGTGTGTGTGTGCGCGCGCGCTTGCGCGCTCGCGTGTATTTATACACATTTAAAGTCTTTGAGGCAGATCTGACCCGGGGAAGTTGTGCGGCTTTAATGGGGAGATCACCGTGGATTGACCCTTTTGGGTTTGGCCTCCTTTGTTCGGAGCCCTGATTATACTCAGCACGCGCCTATCTTTTGGCCAGATTGCCTGAGAGTCCTATTTCACAGTGAAGAGGTCAATTTGCTTTTCAAACGCAAACTGGATATACAGCTTGGGCAGGCATGGCTATTGTGTTGTAAAATGAGAAGCCCCTCTTATTATTTATGTATGCGTAACATGTCTGATTTATAAGTAGAGTTAAACTGCCGCATCGGACACGTGCCACAACGCGCAGCCTATTTTAAATATCTGTTTATGCTAATTTCTTCCCGCTATATTTATCTGCAGGTTTCCAATGACCAAAAGTGCAAATGCTTCCACAGCAGATGCGCATCTGACAGAACAAGTAACAGCCACTAAACAAAGTAATTTGCGCTCGTTATCATCAACGTACGTTCTGGTGCACGAGACCGCCAGTCAGGGTTTGTCGGAATATGTGCGTTAATTTCTTCATAGCGCTATACAACTAACCAATGGTGTGTCCAAACTGATTTTAATCACAATGCTACATTTTTTAATTTCAGGTTAGTGGCCAATGCCTGCGGATGAGAACTTAAATATTTGACAGAAGATGTAGGGTGCAATTCAACTAACCGCGACTTCTTTGTTGCTATTTCGTTTGAAAACCCTCACGCCCAATTTTAATTTAAAATTCTGATGACCGTGGTAGTGACGGACGTTTCCTTTTGGCAGATCAGTAGCCCCCAAAGGCGATGCACAAAGCCATGGCACGTGTGCATTTGTATAGAAACCCATCAGACCGTAAAAAGAGGAGGGTCCCGGCGTGTGCCTACATCGGGGAGGGGCGCAAAACGCTCAGTAATATAATACACTACAGGTACATCTGCTAAGCAATCTGCGAACCCTCCCACATTCCCCCCTAACCCAACTCTTTCTACCCTCCCACCACCAAATCCATAGGGATCTATGTTTCATCTGATTGGTTGGGGATGTGGCAACAAGGGGCGAGAACAATAGCATCATTCCTCCTTAAAAAGAGTGCAGCTATGCCTTGGAGACGAAAGCATTTCAGGAAGAGAAAGATCAATAGCCAAAAGGTACAGGCGGAATCAAAGCTGCGAGCCTGCCTCTAACCCTCTAAACCTGGATTTCATTTAAACTGCACGCACATCTTTTTTTCAAGTGCCATTTTCGTTAACCGCAAAGATGCCCAAGGGTTTCCTAGTAAAACGAAACAAGAAATCGGGGCACGTATCCTACAGGGTTCGCTCTGACGAGGATGATCAGGACCAGATCCAGGCTTTGAAGAGTCAAAGCGATGCATCCCCAGCTGTATCCGTCGCTTCCAGCCCAGACCGCGCCGAGGCGTCACCAAATCACGTAGCGGACACACCGGTTTCTGGGCAGGATGCAAAACCAGTACAGTTTGGCAACCCCGAGGTGGTGTATCAGGCACTGTACAGCCCAACGCGGCCCATCAGCAAAGAGCACGACAGGAGGTATTTCGAGAGAAGTTTTAACCTGGGCTCGCCCATTTCTGCCGAGTCATTCCCTACACCTGCCGCCCTCACCACTTTAGACCAGCTTCTTTTCGCACCTGTGGACTTGAAAATCGGCACCAGCAACAGCAGCCGAAGTGGAACCACAGCCGGCGTCCCCTCGGCTGCAGTCAGGAACAGCAGCAAAAGACCGACATCCGACAATGACCGCAAGAGTAAGCCTGTGGCAAAGAAACCCAAAGCAATCAGAAAACTCCATTTTGAAGACGATGTCACAACTTCTCCTGTACTTGGTCTGAAAATCAAAGAAGGACCGGTCGATTTAAAACCCAGACCGCAGTCGTCTGGAGGAAGCAAGCCCTTGGGGGAATTCATCTGCCAGTTGTGTAAGGAAGAATACGCCGATCCCTTTTCTTTAGCCCAGCACAAGTGCTCGAGAATCGTAAGGGTTGAATACAGGTGCCCTGAATGTGACAAGGTTTTCAGCTGCCCGGCAAACCTCGCTTCTCACAGGCGCTGGCACAAGCCGCGACCGCAAACGGCTAACGCCATGTCGGCCGCGCACGGCGCCAGACCCGAGATCGCTAAAATACCGTCTGCTGTCAAGGCCCTATCTGACGACTTCAAGGACATGAGGGCAGAGCTGGCCAGCGACAGGGACACCCCAAGCCCGGGTCCGTCAGAGTCTGGGTCCGAAGACGGCCTTTACGACTGTCACCACTGTGGGAAAAAGTTCAAACGCCAAGCCTACCTGAGAAAGCACCTCTTGGGACACTCGCAGGGTAAGATCCTGGAGGAGCACGGATTCCCAGACGCCGAAAAGGGAGCCGAGAAGCTCAACCAGGCGCCGCCCTCCGACGAAAGCCAAAGCCAAGGTCCATTGAACCTAAGCCCCATGGAGTGCCTCCTATGCCCGGTGTGTGGTGAGAGTTTTCCCAACAGGGGCAGCCAGGAGCGACACCTCAGGCTCCTGCACTCCTCCCAGGTGTTTCCCTGCAAATACTGTCCTGCCACCTTCTACAGTTCGCCGGGACTCACGAGGCACATTAATAAATGCCATCCGTCGGAGAACAGGCAGGTTATCCTCCTTCAAATGCCGGTGCGCCCTGCTTGCTAAAGCGCATCTAAAAAAGTCGTGCCTTTAAACGGGAAAATACGGCATGGAAAGCCTCGATTTTACGAACCGAATCGCCAAAGTTCGTGGGGCGTCTCGGTCAAACGAATCAATGGCCATTGAAATATTACGAACTATAACTTGAAGCATATATTTTCAAATCTCTCTCGACTTAGTTTATCACAAAAACATTAGTTTGACTGTTAAAGATATTTTTTTAGGACTGCTGCACACGTGCTAATGTACTAGCTTCTAGACCTAAGAAATCGCTCTAAATCTTTAGGTGTACTTTTTTGTCATAAATGCCTTTTAATTCACATGCTGTAAATGTTCTCTATGACGTTAGCTTTATTATAGCTTGTGAATCGCTGGACATCGACTTTTACCGTTGTCTTGAAACAAATGGAAATTCTTAAACATTCCCTTGAAGTGTAACCATTAATGCCTTTAGAGTTTTAATACATAAGTTATCGTGCTGTAACTGCCTTAAAAATGTCAATGTCTGTAACGATTGTTTTAATTTTTGATAAAGTCGGCACATATTTTATCGTCATCTATATCATTGATATTATTGCTATATGTTTCATCGTTATATTTTTATTTATTTATTTATGAAGACTATTTTACGTAAATTATTGTGTTCTGTGATTCTGTAAGTCATTCTGGAATTTGACGTCTTAGCCAAATGTTGCTTGTCATATTTATCTATACGTTGTTATGATGTTGTGAATGGTTTACAACTTTACTACAATCTACACAGCTCTTGTAAAACGTAAGCTCTTATTTTAGATGCAATCCTTTTCTAATACACAGGTTATTTTCTTAAATGTTAGATTTTATAGCGCTTTAATCGTATGTTTAAAATGTGTGGGCTCTCTCTTCAAATAAAATATTTTCAAAATGACAAACATTTGTTTCGTCAGCTGCATGATCGCTTTCGCCGCGTTTACACTCGCAGTTAAGCTTTATGACCATCTCGGGAGTCTCAATTTACCCGCGTAAGCAAAGGCGAAACAATTTAAAAAGTTATTTCCAGGCCACGAATAAATAAGGATTTCGCCGATTTTTCTGAATATAGGTCAACTTATTGATCAATAAATTGTAAATATTCATCATACTCATCAAATATAGCATATTAAAAACTTACTACAATAAAGAGTTTAATTTGTTGCCTTTACATGACACGAGTATTTACACGAACATGTTAGTTTGTGGCTTTTAATTATGCTTACAGCATGACTTTATGCCTCTTTGGGGCGGATTTGAAAGAAAACCTTATCAGACAGATTGATTTCTCACAGACTGACAAACCGCAAGACAAACTCGTTATAAACGTAGATGCGTAAACTGCTATATTAGACCAAACTAAAATCAGCGTACTAAGTAAATCCGAACGAATTAATTATTTACGAAATAAAGCAGTTTAAAAGGGAACATGGTGGAATTGGTCATCAATTAAATATTAAGTACACGAATATATAAAGCATTCTCCTTAAAATATTGAGATGTTGCATTAGCCCCAACATTAAGTGTATAAATTAAATAAAATAATTGAACGTTTAAATATTGGCATAATATCTTTAAAGAAAACTGACTAAAAGGGTAACAAATACTAATTATATAATGATATTAAAAGTACCCCGTATGCTGCATTGTGGTCTTGCTTAGGTATAGGCCAATTTCAGTAAAAGACCATATAGTTTCTCACAGTACAGTTTAGCGGTTTAATAAATGAATTCACTCGTAACTAAGTCCGATGCATGTATTGCATGTATAGGATTTTCTAAAATTAAATTAAAAAAAACGTGTGTTTTTACGTCAATTTTATTTCATATATGGGGAAAAACCCCATTTAATACATTTCCTGCAGTTTAACAAGGTAGAGTGAACGCCAGATTACCTCAAAAGGAAACTGTCTTGACGACCCATGTACGGTAATCACTCTACAAAGTGATCACCTCTGTGTTTTCCAGACATTTGTCTCTGCTTGAAATGACTTGAGACTTCGATTTTCGATTATTAACGGCACGTCCCTGATTCAATCCTGCAGCAATGTGCCGCGCCACGGGATTGTACTGAGGCGGCCTCGATTTGCTTTACGACCGTACCGGTGCGATTTAAAAGGGTCTGACGCGTTTCAGATCGCAGTCCCTCCAAGAGATCAACGAGTTCTAGCACTTTTAGTATATCCTGGTATCTATTTTAGTAGATAGTTTCTTAATTTAGCAACTGAAAGATACTAGCGTTAAAAGTATGATGGTCCTGAGTCAATCGTGTCATAACGGTCATTTAAAAAGTTAAATTATTTAACATTTTTAGAGCTACCATGAATACAAACAGTTAAACCATTGCTTGTAAATTCACACAATTTATTGTAAAGACATTTAAGTAACGGATTCATACATATATCGTACATTTGAATAACCTTGTCTTTAAATTCACGTGAAGAGCTGGCATTCGAGAAAAACAATTGTCAAAAAATAGATGTTAATTCTGTTTTACGACATATCTGTTTTCAGTTATCAACAAGTGAATATGCTCAGCAGTTACTTTTATCTTTCTGGTATTTCAGTATTATTTGACGGTATCCATATAGATCTATTAAAATTCCCATCTGCACAGGTCCAGAAAAGTCTGTGCGTGTTAAGAGAACGTTAGGCTATCAAAAATAATCTCCACAAAACAGATCACTGAAAGTTTATTGACTGAACCCGCGTGTTATTTCTGGGGTTGAAGTGACCCCAGTCCATTTTCAAAATGAGGATAAATTCTATATAATCTAGAATTTAGAACTGGAGAAGTAAAGTACACAAGGGATAAAATGCTTGATAAAATAAAGGATAGCGCTCTTAGACACTGGTATACGTCTGCTACCTTTTGATGACACACCTGTCCGTTTACCAACTAACTAACGTTTTCTTCTATTTCGTAATATTTACGTCTTAAAATTTACTTAACCTTAATTTTACTCATGTTTGTGTTTACGGTTTGTGACTAAGCCTTACTACATAACACTTTGTTCTCTGAGATTACATTTAGTCTGTTTTAAAAGGTACGATGGTTACAGTGTTTAATTCATCAATCCAAACAAGCAGGACAACACTGCAGCTGTTGAACGTTAACTTCCTTTAGCCCGAACCAAAGGACGAAATCTGTGATTTCTGTCTCTGATAAGAACGTTAGGATGTAACTTAAGTGCCACATTTTTCAAAGCCACTTTTGAGTGGCAAAAGATACATTTCACGATTCTCAGCTTTCTTAAAGATATTGGAAAAGGGATCATTCTTTTTATCAGTCAAAACGTAGACCACTTTGTGTCAAGGACTACTGCGCCCTGGATTAAGATTTCTGATAAAGGAATGCGCATGATGCTTCCTGAAGCTTCAGATCTTTGAAAAAAATAATTCCTTCTCGGAGTTGCGGACAGCTCTGCAAGATCGATGGTTTAACATCTCCCTATCAAGCGGTGAGACACTGCGGGTAAATCGGGAAGCCATGGGGGTGGGGGGAATAAGGCAAAGGGCTTAGGGATGATAAAATATTCACACCTTCACAATTATAACTGCGTTAGTACAGAACATCTTTTCTTTAAACTGAGGAATGTAAATTTACCGATGAGGCTACATCTCTTCCAGTCATTACTGACGGTGCGGAACCGGATGCTTGGCCTCACGGGCTTTCCAGGTGAGGCGAAACGACGAATCAGTTATGTTTTCCGGCCTTAAACAATCATCGCACCCGCGAAGAAAGACTTTGCACCTGTAAAGCCGGGACGGGGCCATTATTTGCTGCCTCGCCCGATACAGCAGACCGCAGCAGGAGCGACAGATGGAGGGGGGGGGGGTCAGGTTACTTCAGCTGCCCCCCCCCACCCCCCGAGTCACCAGCCCAAGCCGGGGCAACTTCGCGACGTGTCACCCCCAAGTCGTCTGTCAGGTCTGTCGAGCAATGACATCTGAAAAGAATTCCCTTACAAGGGAGTGAAAACAAGATGATTTTATCTGCACTAGATCAACAGCATTAAAAAAATAACCGAAAATAATTATCATTCTAAAATGGTAAACAACAACTGATGAGTGTCAATTTAGAAAAAAAATACACAAGTAGAGAAACCAGGGAAGAAAAGGGATGTTTTTATGTGGAACGTGAAAGCAAAACAAGTATTAAAACAGATTTTTCAAATCAATTTAATGAAATGTTGTCATTTTCACATTTCTAATAAAGATAACATGACTTTATCATTAAAAACAGTTTGATATGTTAACAATTAAAGATGAAATTTCAAGCTTTTTTCTTCTGTTTACAAAGATTATATTACAGGCATTTATATAATAATTATCAGTAAGAACCCTCAAATGAAACCGCACGCTGGATTCCTATCCGAAATCTAGAATTAACCCTAGCTATGTAGCTTCACATGTTGACCAGACTGAGTAAGATACAATTTTGGCCCAGACCAAATCAATGACTTACATCCAACTGTTCATTAAATGGAAATCCCTTCATGACAAACACCTGCTTTAATGTCTCGTTTCTTGTTTTGCATCTATTGTTGCTACATAAATGTCTCGCTGTGGCCAAGATGGTTTGTGTTTACAGTGCAGGTGAAGGAATCGATCTGATCGAGGACATTATTATTATTTGCATACATTCTTTAATACACACAATTAACTTCTTTTCTGAGAGCTGTCCTCAGATCACGTGTCCTATCTTCTTTATCAGTGCTTGAGGAAAGAAAAAAAAAGTCCAGCTAAGGCAAGTAGTGCAACGAAACAGTGTTGCAGATTCATTAGAGCCAGCAGCATGTGTAACACCTGGCCTCCCTGCCAGCTTAATCCCAGGTGTGGAGCGGCGGGTGAGGGAGGCGTGTGCTGCGGGAGCAATACCAAGCCGGCCTGACAGTCACCAGGAGGATAGCCCTGCAGCGCCACCTAGCCCCGAGGAGGTTAACTACATAGAATAGTAAAGAGCTGCAGCATCCACCATCTTCAGCCAAAGGGAACAGAATCTGGGTAGGCTGGGGGGGCTGCTAGCTAAATTCACATGGCTACAGTGAACCCCCCACCCCCCCAGACCTGCTAATCGCTCACCTCTGCTGCTAAGCATGGATGCATGGACTCTTCAAGTTTAAAAAAAATAAAAACCTCAACGACTTCTGTGGGCCAGCTTGCCAGGGGAAGACTAGTGTTACACGAGGCCCGCGGGCCTCCGCTGCGGGCTCAGCATTAAATACGCACCAGTGCATGGAGTTCGGGTTCACCTGAGGCTCCGGTGGCAGGTTTTTCCTATTCAGCTGAAGTCCACGGAGCATGCTGGTAGATTAGTCATCCGTCACGCTCGTCGTATGTACACAGGAAAATATACAGACACGTATAAAATTAAAGCGTTTTTACATCTGAGAACAAACGGAAACATTCAATTCTATGTTACCAAAGAAAAATAAGTGCAAAAGAAATCTGTAGGAATGTCATAAATGTAGCTTCACAGAACAAATATCGGGCACGGTCTAAGCATTACAAACACCAAACTTAATCAAATACAATGTTTCAAACCATGGGTAAAGTATCCTACACAGTAATAAACAATCTCTTTGTTCCAGCAGTTGCATAAAATCAAGGGGAGAGGGGATCTAATTCACTGAATAGAGGGGGGAAACAAATGTTAGTATTCACCATAGTTTAGCTCACACTCCTGCACACCTTACAGTTCAGACAGAATTCAGCACCACTGCGGGGGAAGGTGACCTGGGAGGTCTGGGTTAAGATGTACAAGCCCCCAGGTTTCTCAGGGCAGGTGTCGGTTTGCTAGCCAGCTGCTATATACTAGAAGAGCCACAGCTCAAAAGTAACAATGAACAATTGGCGTTTAAGGATGGGTATGGAGAAGGTGCCTAATCGTTTAAGAACAAAGTACAAACATGTAAATGGGAAAACAGTAAATGATTCCTGATCTGGGGGGGGTTGACATTAGTATTCCTTCCACAAATAAAGATACATAATTTGCAAATCAAGGTCCTAACAGCTTCCCCAAAAGTACCAGTGTTTTACCAGCTCATCTACCTGTGCCAGTTTGAAATGCCAAGGAATGAGATGAGATGGCTACTGTCCCACCTGCCCCAGCTGGCTCTACAAGCAGAATGTTGTAGTGTTGTCCCAAAGGGGCTGCCCGTTAGCGACCTGAGCTAGCAGGCGCACAACGGGCATAACTTCAAGTCCCACCTTCACCATTTATACAATTACGGATATCAAACAAAGCTGTAATTACTACAGGCCTTCATAGACTCAGCACCCTGAGTAATCATTACGCTCGTACTGTTGAGGTTCTCGTGTTTTCCGTGTTAATGGGACTAAACTTGTTTCATTCCAAGCCCAGCATTTGACTTTGACAAATGAAAAATCAGCAGAAAGTGTCACAGCTGCGCAGTTACTAAATTAAGACATAAAGACACATGGAAATGCGTTATAAAGTGAAGCGCGGGCATTGTTTTTTCGACGTTCGCGAAACGCTGAACAAGCGCAAACTCCGCGGCCATGGCGATGCGAGGAAGTTACGGAACGAGACACTCAGTTGGACGATTTGCTTATGGCGCTGGCGGAGCGGCGGAGTTTTCCGGAAACTCTGTTCTTTGCAGCACGTGGCATGGTTGGGGAGACCTGGTCCGTGCAATCCGTTCCCACGGCAATGCTGAGCTCAGCACTGGTGCTGCCACTGAGGGACCCTGGAGACGGGGAGAGGCGTGTCATCAGCCAGAACGAGATACAGATGGACACCATGATCACAGTGGTTTGTCCAGCAAACCCCCCCCAACCAACAGCCCCCCCAACGCATGCTACATTTCTCCCTGTTGTTCAGGTACAAGCTCCGATAACCTTGACAGCTCCTGAAACTTGAATCTAATGCATGTTACCGTGGTAGCGCAGGTGAGGAGAACCTCCAGCCTGATCTCCATCTTGCCCTGAATGACTAACCCTTGGCGTCATCTGACCCAGTTTAAACGTGCTACAGGACAACACGAGCAGAGCTGCCCTCTACCGGCACCTTCCACATACCTGAGGAGGCACTTAAGCAGCAGGAAGGTGAAACAGAGGAGAAACATCTCGTTCAAACTCAACCTGCTTCTGCTGCCATTAGGCCTGAGGCGGAAATGAAAATAAGAGGCCCTGATTTATAAACTCTGACGACACTATGCAGGTCAAGTGCTCACTTTTGTCAAACATTGCTGAAGATTACAGACAGCAAGCTGTGATAAGTGTGAGGGGGGGGCTCATTGCCAAGTTGGGTCCCAGCCCCACCCAGCCATCTTAACAAGCGCTCTTCTTTGTCAATACAGCATCTGGCTACTGCCTTCTCCTTCCTACTCCCCCGCCACTTCCCACCCCCAAGCATCTCAAGTTCCTGCAGCTAAAAGGAACGGCAGATGGTCAGAGTAACACACTCAGTGGAGTGGACACAAGCATTGCTGACTTCCACTTGAGCATGGGGGGCGGGGGGGGTGGAGGCAAGGCAAGGATCCCTCCAACTGTGGCTGTCACAGCGGGCTGTTTATTATTTCCCTTGAAAATGGCTTTGGGTGGGAGCTGAGCCATGCTGCAGGCCTCCTCCAGGTTGTCCCTCTGGAATTCCACGGGTCGTCACATACCGGTAATAAATGTTACCGGAACCCCCCCGAGCCCATCCATCGCCACCTTCCCCATGCACTAAACCGCTCAGCCCTCCGAGGGGAGAAGGTGATCGATAACACTGCCCCACTCCATTCGGCCCTAGTTCAGACGCTAAGGCCAACCGCCACCGGCCCCTCACCAGCACCCCGGCAGCAGATTCATGCAGCCCAAAGCCAGCCCCGCCCAAGACACAGCAAACCCCCGTAAGGCAGCATGCAGACCGCAGGACAGCACTGGAACTGTGACGTTACATGCGTTGACCACTTCTAGGACCCAGGAGCTCATGCCAAATTTGACTCTCACTCATAGAAAATAATAAAACATTAGAAAATTTTTTAAGAGACATCTTCTAAAAGTGTTTATATTCTGCTTCCCTGAGCTAGTACCACTCATTAACCATGAGGAGGAGTTGGGGGAGGAGCTGCTTCTGGATGACAGCAGCGTGGACCAATGCCTTTAGAATGGGGAGGGGTCTTTGCTTATTAGCTATGTGGGCCCTGGTAAACGCCCAGTGTCGGTTTGGTGCCATATGGCCTGGCGATCAAGGTCAACGGGGAGGTGACGAAATGGCAATTTATCCAGACTGAGGATAAATAACTGCATAAATGCACATTTAAATTATAATAGGAGCGGGGGGGGGGGGGGTTGGTCGCTTGGGGAGGAACAGTGAAAAGCACTTCAACCTGTTCCGGTCTGAAAGCTATGAGTCTTCATTTCTAACCATTTTTCAGCAGATATATTCAGAGACCAGATATAAAAGGGGCCCATGAGAATGACATTGTGACAAGCTGTGACTGGAGTTAAAGGGAAGAGGGCGGAACCATTCAACTGCTGCCCATCAGGCCATGAGAAATACTTAAGATTGTTCTTGTTTGTTTGTTGGGCATTTTTCTAGTTTGTCTTTCCTTCCAAGCAACGAGTAAGATCAACAGTTTGGGTCGACATGTACAGTGACGAGAGACCGCCAATCTGCCCTCCACACTTGCTGCCCAATTCCCCTTTAGCAGCACCCCCCCCACCCCACCCGCCGCTAGCTGGGGTAGGTCACACCTGGCGTGCGGACAGAGGGCCCCGCCCACGCTCCTCCAGGTCTCTGCCTCACAGCTTTCTCTCCTTTTGTCTAGCCTCCCTCCCCCCCAGCTGTTCCCACTCACACCCCCC
>JAAGVU020000025.1:23173145-23188178 GCA_011763525.2 Mormyrus iriodes
GGTGTACACAGTGAACACATGCAGGGATTTAACGGTACATGTGGGGTAGGGTGTAGTGCTGTGGGGGTGAGGAGAGGGTGCATGCCAAGTTTTAAAAAAAACAGGCAAGAATCTTACAATCGAACTTGGCCCAAGGGTAGTCTGCATCCCAACACACTCCCAGCCAACGCCTGGACGCTGTCATGGATGAGACGTTAAGCGGGCGGTGAACGGGTGGCCGAGGACAAACGCGGCACCTGGTGTGACGCGCGGCGATACGGGGGGGTGGGGCCCAGGCCAGGGCCAGGACCAGGACACGCCAGGGAGGCATAAAGGGGCCCACAGTGAGGTCACTCTGGCGAGGCGTGGGCTTGGCACACACCCCGAGATGGGCCACATACATTAGAGTCACATTATAGCCTTAGAAACGAAAGATTCATTTGCCACTGATCACGCAACTGCTCATTACATTATGACAGATTACAATAATTATTAGCCGATTATGGAGGGAAATGGAGCAAAATCACAGGGGGGGATCGCTGCGAGTAAAGCGGCTTTTTCAAACACAGTAACGCCTCTCTGAGAAGAAATACATATATTGACATTAAAACATTCTGCCAAGCCCCCCAGGAATTACTATGTTGTGATAAAGTGCTTTTAAAAGGATAGCAAGAATATCAGAATAATAAAAAATAATTAAAAAAAAACATCAATGTCTAAAGCTTTTACAACGATATTTTAAAATGTAAACATTTCCTCTCCAAAATACTGAGGCCCCCACCCCCCAGCACCGCTTGCTCGCTCATGCTCACTAACTGCCACCTCAACTAGGGGGGAATCGCGACGCGACAGCCCCCCCCCCCCCCAAGGGGAAAAAAAAGCTACACTTTTCTGCCCCACACCAAAACAGGCTTTTGTGTGGGACAGCTGACTCCACACCCACGGCACACAAAAGCCCAGAGATCCCTTCCACATGGAGGTGGCACACAATGGCCCCGGCGCCGTGTTCGGAACTCTATTCACACAGGACGCTCCGTCTGGGAGAATAAAAAGCCATCCAGAATGAATTTGCAATGAACCAAGAGGGGGCGCTTACATTAAATCTCGATTATGTTATGAGCACTTTTATATAGCGCCAGTGCATCTTGCTGTGAAACAAATCCTCCAATTAGGAACAACAAAGAGAAATGTTTATTCCTGGACTGCATGACGCTGGGCTGGTAGATAATTACACTGAAGGCAGCCTATTCAGCCTGTCTCCCTCAGCCTGGCTACAAAAGAATCCAGCGCACAGTCGGGCTGTGTACAGAAATAACGAAGAGAAATGAATACCACAGCTCTTAGTAATTACAAGCCCACCCCGCCGGCCTCTCACTCCTTCTGTCCCAGGGCTGTTTAGTATTCTGGTTCAGGAAAGGTCAGTAGAGGTCAGCACAGTGTTTCTCAATGTCTCTCCACGAAACAGGGGCATAATTATGTAAATAGGCCTTGCGCTTCTCTCCTCCTGCCAGCCCGCTTATCTGGCCGGCCTTCTGCAAGCTGCTCTGGGAGACCCGCACGCACGCACGCACACACGCACACACGCACACACACACACACACACACACACACACACACACACACACACACACACACAGGAGAGTGGCACACGCACACCTGCACGAATGAGGACACGCGCTGGAACACGCGCAGGCACAGAGCGCACGGCCATATGGCGCTGTATATTTTTTTTAAAAAGTGTTCTGCTCAGCGACCCTGAAAAGCGGCTGATGTCAGATATCACTGCACATCTGCTTGTTTCGTTGCTGTGTCAGGTGGTTTTACTGCGAATCCTTAAATAAGTTGGCATCTAGGGAGGGGGACAGTCCTCAACAGCACCTGAATACTAATATTTATTAATACAAATAACTTTTCAATAATGGAAAACTAATATCGATAAATTACAAAAAAGAAAAAACTGAAATAAAACAAAAAATTCAATACTACTACTAATGCAAGGCCTGTATAATAGATACTATACTTTCATTTTCCACATCATCTTCTTCTCAAGAGTCAGACTAGCATAAGGCGGAATTGATTTTTTGTGCACTTGCCGAGCAAAGAAGCGTAGTTCACTGGGCGCCCCCGCCCCGGCTAATTCCTGCCTGTCAGTATCCTAGCAGCATGATCTACCTTTACTGTTAACAGCAAGCTTTCCTTCTGCCCGTATTTCATATATGAGCTTCAATGTGCTATCAGGTCGGTGTGGCAAATATGAGCGACCCAGTGACACTAGACGAGCCGCGACCCCCCCCGCCCGCTAGTGCTGTATTTAATAAGCACTGACAGAGAGAGAAGTTTTTTAACAATAAAAACAAAAACAGTAGCATGGAAATAAAGGTGTTAAAGGTAAACGGAGAGCATAGTATGTAATATCTGACATGGTGGGCCGTGTGTGCGGTGGGGGGGCGGTGTTGGGGGCAGGTGCCGTGTGTGGGGGTGGAGAGCCGATAAAGCTTACCTGTCCCGCCGAGGGGGTAGTAGCTCGGGGAGGGGGAGAAGACCTGCGAGGCAAATTCCTCAAAGGTCATGACTTCCCGGTGGTTCTGCACGATGGCTTCCAGGTAAAGCGCACGTTCTTCGTAGCTGGAAGAGCACCGTTAAGGACAGGAAGACAGGCATGGCGTGGCCCTCGACACCCCCCCCCCCCTTTTAAATCAGCTTCATGAATCCAAATATTAATTGACAATGACCAGATGGCCCTGCATATTCAAAGAGCGACGTGCGGATGCTGGACAACACAAAAGGATGGGCAGAGCACGCAGCTCGCCGCCAAAGATGGTGGGGCACGGAGACCTGAGCACAGGCTCGCAGTGGGTGGGGGCTGTGAAGACTCTGCCCTGACCCCCTCCCACACCCCTACACAATCACACCACTCATACAGCAGAAAATGAAAAGTAGTCAACAATAATCCAGAAAAAAAAAGTTAGGAGCACAATGTCCCCCCCACTGTCACCCTGCCTTAAATAAGGCCCCTGGTGGAGGTAGCTTTTCATGACTCTGCTTGGAAGGCGTCCCCCGCATTGTGCTCCATGCTGGCCCGTCGGGGGAAAATTGAACCCATTAGAATTTGGGGATGTCGTTGGCGGCAATCCGGAAGGCCGTCGGTGAGTCATGCCCACAGCTGCATGGGGCATGTGTTAGAAGGCGGGGCCTGCAAACGTGGCACAGTGAAAATTTGGGGGGAGAAGGGAAATAAACGAATCACAGGTGTGAGCTTGGTACTCGGGCAGAACTGAAGGGAAATGCTTTACACAGGGTCAATTAGAGGGGGAGGGACAAGGGCCAGCTCAGCGATAAACAGGCCGAACACAGCAAAATGCAGTAATATACAGTGCAGCCTATATGTAACTGGACAGGGACACATTTACTATTGTTCTGGCTCTGTACACCATCACAACGGTGTGAAACACTGTAACCATGGTTAAAGTGAAAAGTGCCAACTTTCATTTAAGGCTACAGACAGCGATTTTGGGTGAACTGCACAGGAATTATAACCATTTTATATATTAAAAATTTAAAGGACCAAAATCATTTGGATATATGTCACTGTCCAAACACTCATGGGCTGCACTGTGGCGAATATCTTCTGCACCTTGCAGGGGGGGAAAAAATCACTCATCCTCATATTTTCCTTACACAGACCTAGTGAGGATGACAGGAAATATAATCAGACATTTGAAGTCTGACACGGAGAGTGGATGCGTGTTTCCTGTGGCTACTGACCGGTGTCAGGTGTTAAGCAGGGCCTCTCGGCCCGGCGTGGCCCAGTCTGCCTCACCGCTTTATCTCCCGGCCGATGAGGGGTAGCTATGATTACGCCCCCTGGCCACCGGCTTGCTGTTGGCTGCATTTGCCCTTGCCTGCGTCAGGCTTGAACTCCCGATGACTCGGCTTTAATGAATAGGCTGCCAAACTTCACCAGAGAGGAGACGCCCGCCCACGCCAAATCCTGGTGGGATCAGGCCGGTGCCGTTCCCATCTCATTAAAGGCCCCTTTGCTTGGCGCCTGCCAAGGCTCCCCCCCCCCCAGAGGTCCGCCTCTGCCCTAGCCCAGGCTCCGCCCCCGCCCCGGCGAGCCGCCGGCAGCAGGCTGTCAAGGCCGAGCGGCCGTCTGGCAAACAGGCGCGTCCGCGGTAAGCTGGCACGTGCCGGAGCAGCAGGGGGCTGGAGGAAGGGGGGCATGGGGGGACGGCATGACGAATTGCTGAAAAGGGGACACAGAAACGCAGGGATGACGAGCACCTGAGCCTGGGGGCCGGGATGGGGGCGGGGCCTGTTCACTGGGGCCTCCTTTTGCATGAAGTGAGGACCATTGGGGGGGGTTGTAGGCCAACTGGACTTGGGGTCTAACACGCCCCCTGCTGTTAGATAGGCCTCAGCACGCTCTCCCGCAGGGGGAAAGAACGGCCCATCGACGTTCCAACAAAATAAGGTGTATGGAATATTCTGGAAACTGTGAGCCAAGCATGGAAGGGGGGAGGGCTCACACCCCGGGGAAAGACACAAGACGCAAGCCGGGACATAAGCTGCCCATTCTCACACAGACACACGATTATGTAAACCCTTCAGAATACATGTGTAAAAAATAAAAAAAAATAAAACAGGCACCCTCTCACACATTTATTAGAATCAGCGGAAACTATAACTCTGCGTGAAGAGGCGGGAGCTTTCCATCACGGAGCCAGCTACAGCCCAGGGAAAAGATTACTTAGTACCAACGGCCTCAAACGGACGGACTTCAAATGCAAATAATGTCCGGCGTAAACAGCCCTCGAAGAGACGAAACACCTTCTCAGAGGGGCCGGGTTTGTGGAGAGAGCGGCCTGCGTGCAATCTCATTATTTCCTTGCTCTGGATTTTATAAGTGCCGTCAGAAGACCGAAAAGAACATCACAGGCTGTGCTGCCATGGTAACCTCGGTCACATTACAATAACAGGTCACTTCCAGGGTACCGGGGTATTACAAAGAGAGAAAAGGATGTTCTAAACCTAGAGTGGCTCCTATTATTCCGCAAGAAAGATGCTTCCAGCAGGTAGGATTTTTATTATGCGCTCCTTGACGCATACAATGTGACGGGGGGCCCGACACAGAGTGCCGTACGATGTAAAGGAAACGATTGCAAACGGGAGAGCGCATGACTCTGATCCCACTGGGTCAACACGGCCATATGGCCGTCCATTATCAGAAATGCAGATGACTCTTGCATGGCTGTTATTGAGATTTCTTGAACAAATATTGACTCCAGCTGGGGCACCCCCCTCCCAGTCACCCCCCACCCCCGCCGTTAACAGCACTCCGCGCCCTGCCACTTCCTGCAGCCCATTCCCCACTGGAGACGCCCGCCAGGAGCGGCACTGCCAGGGCCAATCAGCGATCCATCCACGCCGCCTGTTAAATAAGAGCGCGGCCTTGTCGACGCATCTGTTGCTCCCCCCGCCCCCCGTTCTGCTGTGTCCCTGCCTTCCTGCTCCTAATTTCCACGCCCGTGTCACAAAATGTTCCCTCGCTAGCCGCAGGTTACGCTCGGGGGGCAGTGCTGCTGGATTCTGGCTTACGCGCTTCCATGAAAGGACGCGTTCTGCGCGCAACAAACAATTAAGGCCGGTTTATTACGGAGAAAAGCAGCGGGTGGGAAAAACAAGCACCCCTCAAACACACTCGCTCCACACGACATCGATTTCAAAGGACAACACAGTAATCTTTTTTTGTTTTTTGTGTATATGACAGTTAGGAGCTCCCAGAAATCCAGGTAATTCCTGAGACTCTCCGGTCAGTAAAATCGGGGTTCAGAAAACACCAGTCTTTGGTTACACACATCCTCTCCAGCTGCCTACTTTCTGTTGCTGAAATGACGATGATTCAGATATGGACGGCAAAACAATGTTCTTCTCCGTGATGTCAAAGGGGATTTTGAGTAACGTGTGAACAGTAACATTATCCATTCACTAAAGCTACCGGCATCGCTGTATAAACAGCACTGGCGGCTACCCTGGACGGCAGTTGATGGAACCGTCGCTTTACGGTTGGGGTGTTGATGTTCTAGGGATTTTCCAGGCGAGGCCCTCCCGCCCAGCCCTGCCCTCCAGTCCTCCGGCTACCCTTCTGTTCCTTACAACCACACGGTTCACAGCGAGAGTTCCCGACAGGTTCAGAGGAAGCAATTATCACAAAACAACAAGCAGTATATTCTCAAATTCGCAGGCCTTTCCTTCACACAGAGACCCTCTTTCGCCAGCCTGGCCTTCGATAAACGAGTGCACAGCTGCTCCCTTCAGAATAAGACTACGAGAATGACTAAGCTGAAGATGACTGTACGTGTCGAATCGGGAGGTGATTCTTCTTCCCTGGGGGTTCGAACCAGACGATAATTCTGCCAGGAGAAAAGACGACAAACTGGCACAGGGACGAGCGCTCGGGGTCAGACTTCCAGGGCTGACAGACAGGACAGCGGTGGATGTGAGCCTAATGCTGGCAACATGAAAAAGGCTAAGTGTGTTCTCAGAACATGTGACAACATACTGCCACCGCTGGGAAAAGTTATGTCTGGCCGGAATAAACAGGCTAGGAGAGCGTGTGGAGTTTGGAGTGGGTCAAGCACCTCATTGGATCAAAGCCAAGGTCAATGCCCTTGTAATGGCCTCATTCAAGGTGAATTAAGGGTGGAGACTGGGACCCAGGTGCTCTTAATTCGCTTAGCCCAAGGGACCGACGTTCCTCCTTTTGTTGCCATGAGGCAGACACTGTGCCCCTGAAACACGGCATGGGCACACGGCGATCCCCCAGACCCATAAACATCAGCGTGAGAGAGATGCTCACTGCTTTAGGCTGAACCTCAGGTCACAAGAAATCACTATTAATCTGCAGCCATCAGCTGCGAGCAGGACAATGGGTCTCTGACATCCGTCACATGTAAAGACGGGGACTTGCCATGGGCTCGGCTACTGCCAGGCCATAATTGCTTCTTAAGGCAGATGGTTCTCCTACAGTTTATGAATTAAACAGGATTTTCCGATGTGCAGAAGGACCATAATGCGATTTTGGGGGGGGGGGGGGGATTATCGATCACCCACAGCACCTCGAGAGAGACACCCTGGAAGAGCAGACTAAGGTACCGCTGGAATTGCAGAGATACTTGGGAGTGGGATTCTTGCTTGGTTTTGGTTGCCTGGTTAGGATGCTGTGTCTGTGATCGCAAGGTTGTTGGTTCGAATCCCAGGGCCATTACAATGATTTCATTGTCGGGCCTGTGAGCAAGACCCTTATCTCCCAGTCGGATCCACGTCAGCAAAATAAAATCAAAAAAGAATTAAAGCAACTTGAGGGACAAACCTTCCAGACCCTGATCCTGAGATCACATTCGAGTCCAGTGAAAAGGAGGTGAGGTGGGCCGTGCCGGAGCGGCAGGTGTGGCAGCGGGGGACAGCTTCCAGCTCCAACGAGGATCCAGGATCGAGACATTCAAAGCCAGAAGATCTGCACCCTGGGGCCTATTTGGCTCTGTGACTGATCACGGGAGGCATGAGGACAGGGACATGATGAAGAGGGCTTTCGAGTCTCCTGCTGACTGACAGAGATTGTTAAAAGAATGAAATATTGCAGGCCGTCTCTGAAAAGGCCACCGACGGCTCCCAACAAGGCACCGGGAATCATTCTCTCTGCCACCCCCCACCCCCCACCCCCCCTTAAGGACTCCTCCCTGGAACAATTTTCACTGTGGCCTTCGCTGGCCACATTCTGCGGGATAATAACAAACCCTTATTTTCCTGGTGGAGCTGGCGCGGGGCTTGCAAACGCAACGGAGGCTCGGTGGCCAGGAGGGGGCGTGTGCTCCTCCAACAGAATGAATCCAACTATTTTCATTGTCTGTTAGTGAGTTTCAACGAGCCACAAGGTTCAGGCAAAATGACTGATGCAGCTTGCTTTTCCAGACATGGGCCAGAAATCACTTCATACTAGCAGATGAACATCACATCAGAGGTGGAAAGTTCAGGTTCAGAAAGTACGAATCCAGACCAAGATTTTGTTTATACTCAACTGGTTGATTGATGCTAAATCTTGGTCTGGATTCATACTTTCTGAACCTGAACTTTCCACCTCTGCAGCACATAAAAGGATAACACTGTACACACACAGGCAGTAATAGTGCTAAATAAGGGGAGGGAGGTAATTATACACGTTTGGGTTTCGAAACTGAAAAAACATTGTCCCAAAGGCATCAGTGATGGAGAAGCATGACTATTTACAAACAGGCTTGGACTACAAGATGAAGCCTCAGGGGTCAAAGACAAAATTTAGCTACTGCTTGGGCTGTCTGAGTGGATGAATGGCCTCTTGGTGGACAGTGAGAACTTCCTGACGGTGCTGAGAGTGCTGGAGCAAGCTCGACCCACATGGCTGGCAAAAAGCCGCTAATTAACCTGCGCAAACGAGGGAGGCCTCCCCGAGAGGAGCCACGGAGAGGGCGGAGCCACGGTGAGGGCGGAGCCACGGTGAGGGCGGCCCTGTGCACTCACGCCGCAGAGCAACTGGCTGGTAAAAGTGCAGACTCTCGCCGGATCCGAAGTGGGGTGGGGTGGCCTTCCCTCGAAGCGAAGAGAGCCTCATCCCTCTGCTCCCACCTTCCCAAAAGTTACAGAGGAAGCTCTTAACGTCTAATTAATTTGATCAGCTCCCAGGTTTTAATGAGGTGCTAACGAACACTGCAGCGGGGCGCGGGCTGCGACGACTGCTCCGGAGCCACACTAATCCTGTTTTCCGTTCAGTAAGCCAGGATATGGAAATAAGCTCTCCCATTTTTAAGCCCCCCAGGGTCACACGAGTCTCTGTCTCACCCATGGGCGTAAATTATTGGGGGAATGGAGGGGCTGTAACCCCCCCCAATAATCAAAACCAGCCAATACAACTCCCTGGACCCCCTTAAATGGGTGGAGACCTCAACCTCCCCCAATGCTAACCTAAACCTAGAGTTATCCCCTTAGTCTCACCGGGCCAGGAAGATGAACCCAGCCGCATCACGACTAGGTGACGGACACGCTTTTGGCTGGAGGGGGATCAGTAGCAAGAGAGGCTGAGGCTCTGAGTCTGAGATTCGTGGTGAATACGGACTACGTGCCAGCCGTGTCTCATCACCACGCCGGCAGCCTGGGGGGGGGTAACGGAGGCTCATTAGGCCGCCTGTCCTCCTGGTGAGACGGGCCGACCACCGGGTGCGAGGGGGTGGCGATGGAGCATTCTGCGTGAACCTCCTCCCCACCGTCTTACACAGACCGACAATCAGCTTCTTGGGATTCGCTGCAGTAACAAGTACCCTAATTAAGCATGGCAGCCGGTCCTGGGGGCCACGGGGCAAAGACAGGTTAATTGAACCTTCTGGAGATGCCGCGTCCCTTGGGCTCGCCGGCGACTGGCGGGCACACGTCTCTGGATCAGGCGGGAAGGCAGACTTATGAGTGTGACATCACCCGTAATGAGACACACCTCAGTCTGTTTGCCGACATAAGGTGTAATTCATACAGAGGTTAAAAAACTGCCTTTTTCATCCGTTTTCCCTCCTTGACTGTGTACGTGCTGATTCTCCTGTCCCAGTGGTCGGCTAAAATGCAATTAAACAGCGCACAGAATAATATTACCTTCGAATAATTACAGCACATCTGCTTAATGTTGAGTGAATAGAGACGTAAGTATACATTCAAGCTATATATACATTCACACGGGTTTGCATTCATATCTTGGTATTCATATCTTGGTATTCATATCTTTCCATTCATTTTCATGGGCAGAACCCTAATCCCAGCTGTAACAACCTTATCTCTTAACCACAAGTAATCAAACAAAATACAAGACTTTTGACATTTTTAGTTTTTTGACTGCAGTCACATTTTTATGAAATGGAGTTTTCCCTTGTGCGGACAGGAAAAATGCACAAACTGAGATTACAAAAAAATAATGGTTCTCTTGGTAAGATTAAAAACAAACAAATAAAATACTCTCAGTTAAAAAAAAAATTCAGTCGTAGGGAACTATCGCAATTCATTCATTAATTCCCATTTTCCTGGGGTATAAAAGTGCTTTAAGACTCTTAACCCCATTTGTTCATTATCACCACAGGGAAAAGCAACAAAACTGTTTGAACAAAAATAATTATTTAATAATATAATTCTTTACTAAAGTTTACAATGACTGGAAAATTGGTCGACTTGGTTGAGGAGAAAAACCCAAAAGAAGTGGGCACTACAGTTGGGTACCAGTTAGATTAAACACCAGAGACGTTACTGGGAACATAAGTGCTCTGGGGACTGGGTCCTACAGTCTGGTGAAGGAACATCTCCCAAAATGACTGACATCTCCAGCAGCATGTTCATCCTAAATAAATAGGGTATATTAGGGACATATTAACCCTAGCATGACTAGCTAATGTTACTGACCTGGCAAGGGGACTGAAACATATTAGGGATGTGGATAGAGTCTCTGTGGTTTTCTAAAATCTTTAACAACTTACACATGAACTGTCATTCTTGGAAAGTCAGGTATTGCAATTTACTAAAAGCAGGGGTGCCAGTTTTCGTGAGTGTTACTTGTGAAACGTTTTTTTTTTGCCCACCTTCACCACAGGGGAACACACATAAAAAGTTAATGTGCATAACCAAAACCGTAACATTATCTGTGCAACAGTAAATCAAGCCGTTTAAGTGATGTCGATCCCATCCCAGTGGGACGGCTGGGACAGGGCAGAGTGACTGTACCCGAGAGGGGCTGGGATGACGCTCCATCATGCCAGCCAGGCCGAGAGCGGCCAGAGCAGAATGGGGGGTGTGTGCCCGGCGCTGTCTGACACCAAAACATCGTGTACTCCTGCCACAGTCGTGCCATGTGTGAGACCTGGCTGTGCAGTGGGGGATTCACGTTGTTGGCACAAGCCGGCGGGTGGGAATCTGAAGGGACTGAAATGAAACGCAAAGGAGGGCAGCTTGCAGAGTGTTCGGTCCCCGGTTCCAGGCCCTGGCTCCTCTTGGGTCCAAGGAGAGGCCAAATGTCACCCAAGGAACAGGCCTAACATGTGGCGGTGGGTGGGGACAAGCCCATTATGCGGGCGTAGGTTGGGCTGGGAGGGGGCACAGACTGGCCAGTCATGCGGGAGTGGCTGTGTCCAGGGGGCAGGGCAGAATCAGGCGCTCTGGTAGCCACGGGGGGTGGGGGGTCAGGGAGGGCGTGGGCGTTTGGGCCGCTCAGAGATGACCGCGCCCCTGATCGGGGCCAAGGGATTTGTTATGACCACGGAGCAGATGGGCTGCGGCATTTTACGCCCCGTCTGGTGGCCAGTGGGGGCTGCTGGGAGATGGGGGCGCCCTTGGCGCTGCTCGCTCTCCAGATACCGCAGACGAGCTAAACAAATAAACAAATCCCAGGAACGCTCCCCGTGACAACACGCACGGCCATATGGGTACTTTGAGATGAAGGTCCGGGCCAAAGACAGGGCAGAAACCCTCCCTGGGCCGGATGGGGGCAGGGTCTAGCACGGCCACCAGCTCGCCATTAAAGCTGTGCTTTGCTGTATATTCAAATGAGGTCCTCATTTCGAGGGCTGTCCACTGAGCACCAGCCTACGGGAGACTTAAATATTTCACACAAGGGGGGGAATAATATTGCGAGACAAGACAAACGCAACCACTGATTAGAGGTTTCAGTAAGATGGGACACATGAGCCCGACGCACGTTAAAGTGCTGTGTGAGCCCGATAGGGCATGAAGGCTATGACTCATGATAGCGCTTTATCGAAAGAACAGCACCGAGGTGCCGGTCGCCAGCCCCGCATATACCCACCCAAGTGTCCCAGTCTCGTCACCACTTCCCAAAAGGAGAACCTGACATGGACTCGGGGCCAATGCTGTCTCACGGATGCCCACCACAGCTTGAGAATGTGGCGGTCCTGGCAAGGTGGAAAAATTTTAATGGATGGGTGGATGAGGGGTTTTGAAACAGGAATCAATCAATCAAAATTAATTAATCACTAAAAAAAAAAACAAAAAAAAAACCTTTTTTAATAATTTTTCCTTTAATGGCTCTGTATGCCCTGGGTTTCGACATACCAGGAGCTTGGGGGCTCTGGGCTGTTTCCCTTCATACAGGTGGGAGGAGCTTAGGGAGCACATTTGTCAAATAACAGAGCAAATGCTCTTTGCCTTGAAGTCCTGCACATCCTTTGTGCTGCCGAGGGCAGTGGGGAGAGCGGGACCTGTTGATCCTGTTGCCACGGCAGCGGGCGGCACAGTGTGTGGGGGGGGGCAGGTGCGGGGCCCGAGTGGCTGCGGCAGAGCTGCCCATGGACCTCTCTCCATCTCTAAAGAACCTGGAGAGACGGGCGTCTGTTTCACTCGTCATTATAATTCCATCACTGGAGGACTACAGCCAGACACTAAGACCAGTAAAGAGGATGCCTCCATATCCCATTTTAATGGCCCTGTTCTTGTGTACATGCCTTAAGAATTTAATAAAGAGTGCCGTGTACCACAATACGATTCCCCACTGTAGCCAACAGAATCACATTGCACGAGTTGGCCCTAAGAGGAACCCCTATTTCACTATATTAACTAACAGCATGGTGTGCAATATAGCGTGATGTACTATATTACAATATTAGCCAATAGCATGGTGTGCAAGTAATGTATATATCATTGAAATATACATACAACAGGCTACAATCTCATATTGACCTGTTTTATCAGCTATAAGGCTCAGAACTTTCCTTACTAACCAAAAGACGACCAAACCATAAGAGTATACACAAAAATGGGGACTACACATGAAATGGGCCCTATAACAACCACCAAGGATGAGTTAAAATCTCGTCTTAGGATACAGCAACTAGTTTTTAATTTTCCTGTAACTTTTGCTCACGAAAAGCAACAGTTAGGGGCCTAAAATAAATAAACGAGCAAAGGGAATCCCGCCATTTCTGAGGTGAACGAGTCAAACCCATTCCAGCGAGAAGTTGACATCCTAATTGCCAGAAGAGCAGCCACATTCTGCCATGCAAAGGAGCCTGGTTTAACCCACAATAACGGGGGCTGTTCTACAGAGCGGTAATTAAATATTAAAGGGGAGGGCGAAGGCTCTAAAATTTTAATGACGCTTGTGGTATGTGCGTAGGAATGACCGCGACGCGTTAACACTGGACGGGCCCGTTCGCTCGCTCCCCCACCTCACGATGCTTCCGTTTTGTTTCTTAAACCTTAAAATTCCCCGGTTGTGTTCAGGGAGACGCGCGTCTCCTAAATGGTACCTGGGGACATTTCCTGGGTTCTGTGAAATCCGAAGCATTTAGCGGCTACGCTAATGAAGCAGTGGTTTAAAAAATATATAAAGAAAATGAGGTTTTGCAGCCTAGGGGAGGAGTGCGCATTCTACTTCTTCCAGTCCCGTGTAGCCGCTGCGTTCGGCCTGACGGAAACGCAAACCCGGGAAGATCATCAAAAGTCCTTTTTTGACTAAAGCAAGTGTCTGCAAAAAGAAACTGCTATAATCCTTTATCATCTTCTGCTAGCTGTCTGCCGCAGATCGACGTGGGCGGGTCTTATGACAGAACATGACACTGCTGCCGGCACAGACAGATGGGACCAGAGGTCGCCGCCACCCGCTGCGCTGTGATGTCATGCTGGTGGCGGCCCGCCCATGACTGCCACCTCCTGGAATACCGGAGCAAAGCTCAGAGGAGCGGGGGGGGGTTCTTTTCTCCTCCTTTTTTCCAAACCCACGCTTTGCACCCCCCCCCTCCTACACACACCCCTCTCTAAAGCTAAAGACAAAGCTGCAGTTACACTACCCCTACCTGGAATGATTAGGAATGGTGGGGTGGCAAGAAAGAAAAATGGGGGGGAGGGGTACATGGGGAGACAAAAAAAAAAAGAAACCAAAAAAAACTGGGAAGAAAGAAAATGAAGTTCTGTTCTGGCACAAGCTTTTCTAATCCCAGCCCCAAGCCATGGTGTGCAGTCAAGCGAGCTATTACATGGCAACAATTAGGGTCCAGGGCCCAGCACCTGGTCCGTCCCATTTGGGGCCATCAGTGGCAGCTGACTGTACAATCCCCTTGCCAGGTGGTGCTACTTCAATAACATTAGCTAGTCATTCTAGGGTTAATAAAGAGCCGGGCTGCCCCCAGCCTGCCCGTGTGGAGCCCATTCAGCTCGCTGCAGACAGTATGTCTTTTATGGGCCCGGAGACAATGTAGTTTAAAACTCGTTAAAATTAAGATCTCTGAAGAGCCAGATAATTAAACTACGGGCCAGGCTCCTTGGAATCCGAGCTAGTGCCCAGAGTCCGCCCATTTCGGGGGCTACATGGAGAGCGTCGGATTAGAATGGGGCTTTTAGAGAGGGGACGCAAAACAGATGGAAGAGAAAGGTGGGGCAGGGCGGGGCCGTGGAGAGCGCCCGCGACATCAGGGAAAACAGGGCCCCTCTGAGCCGCAGGGGCGTGGAAACAGGTGGGGTGTGGCCCATGGTAGAATATGGGTGTGGGACCACTGCTGGGGAATTTCAGGGGAGTTTCTGATAGAGAAAAATGCAAGATTTACACAAAGGGTTGTGTAAAAACAAAGTGTCTAACTTTTGCTGAAAATGCCCGAGTTTGATCTTCTCGTAACATCCCACATGGGCGTGGCCTACACAGCTGTGAGGGCCCGCCCACGTTTAACAGACAGCCCTTTGCTTGGCCCAAACAATGCATGGCACTTCAGGATGTACAGAGAGAAAAATCAGCATTAACACATCAAAGGGGGCTGTGAGGAAGGGAAGTGGGGGCTGGCCTGCGAGCACAACGCACACTTTAATCTTCCCATTCCCATGTTTGTGCATAGGCGGTGCAGAATTCTATTTTGTGCAATACAAGAGCATCCTTTACACCTGAACAAAACCCATAAACCGTGTGTGTGTGGCTATTATGATGGACATTACTCTTTTAATCTTATTGTTTGCTGTGTTTGCAAGGTACAGTAATTCCCCTTTCCAGTTCAA
>JAAGVU020000025.1:23202661-23218148 GCA_011763525.2 Mormyrus iriodes
CCACCCGCCCCCTGGTTTCCATGGGCAGAGTGGACTGCCAATTTCTGTCCCGCCTCCAGCTACCAGAGGGGTCTGGAAGGATGGAGGTGCAATTACAGGGCTCAGAGTCAAATGAATTGAGCGGAGCCCGCAGCACACACAGCCGAGGCCGGGCGGAACCTCCGGCGCTTCAGACGGGCGGCTGGAAATCGAATCGAGCGAGAGCTAACTAATTTCCGTGGCCGCCAAGCAGAGGTTCAGTGTGGGGTCGGATTTTTCTTTCCCTTTTTTTCAGGGGGTGGGGGATGGGGGATGAATTTCCTCTCTCGATGGGGCACGGCATGATAACATTGGCGGAGCAGAGCCCGATCGTGGCCACCCGCTTCCCGGCACTAACGGCTACGCGGGCGCGGGCTGGGAAACACGCTGGCGCAGCTATCGATCTCCCCCGCGGGCTCGGCGAGAGGCAGATAAAAGGGTGCCGCCGGAGGCTGCTTAGCGCCTGCCCCTGGCAGGGAGAGATAATGGCTGAATCTGGGCCCCGGTCACACAGAGCCAGAGAGGGTGGGCAGGAGCTCGATGAGCACGAATCACTCCCATTACTCAACTGTCACATGCCTCTTCTCAGGCGCCCAGCCCCCCCGCCCCCCCCAGCAGGGCAGAGGAGCCGCCGCCCTTCTGCCGCTGTCGCTTATCGCACGAGATGGAGGAGCCACGGTTGCAGTGGGATTTCAGAATGTGAGTTTTGGGGGACGCGAGGGTTAAACGCACACGTACCTTCTTGGTTAGGGAGTCGCTTGAGTCAGATGGCATACGCGTGGAGACGTGGAAGATGACCTCGGCCGTGGAGGTGGCGTAGTATGGCGCCGTGTGGCCCGTGCTCCCGTTCCGCGGCAGGCCTCCCATGAAGCCGCAATGCGTAGCCAAATCCACCTGTGGGGGTCAGCAGAAAGTCACGTTACGGGTGGGCATGTTTGTCAGGGTCATGCTGGTGAAGAACACAGGTTAAAAAGGAGCATCGAACCCGAGGACGAGCACTACGCCTGCGTCTCCAGTGGCCACAGTGACTGTCATGTTACGCACTCTGACGCACGCGAGCAAGGCCGTACCTCCCAGCCCAGGCCGGACACAAAGTCCTCGTAGGCCTGGCTGCCCTCTGTGTTGGACAGGATGGAGCACTTGTCCTCCTGGCCTTCAGCGATGTAGAACACGGCAATCTTGTGCGTCTCTCGGCTGCAAAGAAAAGCGACATGGCAGGTGGCCTCTCGTCCGGGAGCAAACCCCCCCCCCAAAAAAAGACAGCCATGTCACTCTGCCACATACAAAAACACTAACACTCTGTTTACACAGCAGCAGATAATTATTCATACCAACAGCCTGATCATTTACAGTCGCCCAAAAGCACTGTGCACTGTGATGCTGGTACATAATTTATTAATGGAGAAAAAGGCATTTTAATTCTGCATCACATCTTTCTCTATGGAAAAAAGCACCATCTATACCCTCTGACTCACTGGCTGTTTGGCAAGTAGCAGGTACAAGCAGAGCTGATCCAGTCCTCTGGGTATTTCTTTAACAAGCTTCAGTAATTAGCGAGTCCAAGTGCCTATTGATTGCTGTGCAGAGTGGTGCTAATCTGTGATCAGCAGAGGATGTTCTGATTTGGGGGGGGGGGGGGGGGGGGCTTTTTCAAGTATAAGCCGAACTCCACAGCGGCAACATTATTTCCTGCATTTCACCTGGGGGGGAAAATAACAATGTTGGAAAAGGAGGACTCACCACTGCCTGGAATCCAGATTCTTGAGTTCCCGCAAGAGCTTCGAGTTCTTCTTCAAAATATGAAAGCTTTTTCTGAAGGGAACAAACGAGAGCCATTCGCCTTTCACCCACAGCAAACCAGGCTTTTACAAGAACAAACAAACAAAAAGAACACAGAAAAAAAACCCAAAAAGCTCTGAAATGATTAACTGTCAAACACAGGCGGAGGCTGGAAACAGAAATGACGTCTTGTAATATCCCAGAAAGCCACAATGCAGCGACAACGCAGTCTGAAGCTGTCAGCTCCAGAAAAATGAGGGATGCGGGAGGCGGCAGAAATCGCTGGATTTTTTTTGGCACCTAATGCTGTTTGCTGGCTCCGCTGAAACTTTCGCACCTCTTCGGCATCTGTGCCTTGCTGCTACACCTGGAGGCGGATGGCCTGCCGGCCGGCCTCGGAGGCGCCTATCGCCTCCATTAAAGGTGAGGGCCTCTAATTTGAGCGGGAATTAAAAAAGGCGGGATACGCCAAAGAGGACCTGACTGAAAACAGCAGGGGCGGGGGCTCAGAGATTAATTCTCCGCAGGCCAGCTGCCTTATAGGAGAGAGGGGAGCTCAAACTGAATAAAAGCTTCCATTTATGCTCCCAGAGATTCAGAGGGAGAGGATGGGATGGGAGCAGCACACAAGCGAGGGCGCCCAGAGCACAGGAGCAGCAGACTGGCCCAAACATCCCAAATTCTGCTTTCTTCCCAAATGTCCCCTTTATGCACCAAACAAATATTTCTGTGATACAGAGCCCTCCCCTTACTGTATTCACCTTGCATCCTCCTTGTATGATTTACTGATCAGAGAATCGGAACAGCGGGGGAAACCATCGTCCCCTGGGCTTAATTTGTTTATTGATCAGACACACAGAGAATAACAGGAGGAAACATGAGACTCCCAAGGCTGGAACTCCACCCCCCCACTGTACCTAGCCACCCAAACTCCCATCAGGAAAAATCAAACAAACAAAAACAGGATCTTTCTTTTAGGTTGATGGGTGGTGGGGTAAGCGGGGCGGCGGTGCCGGCGGGGGGTGGGTGGGGGCGGCGGGCAGATCACCTGCGGTCCCAGGAGTTCATGCCCAGGTCATTGAGTAACAGCCTGCAGAAGTAAAACGGGGCCTTGGGCTCCTGGTGCGAGGGCTCCGTCTGACAGGGGGCACCGGCGCCCTCGATGTCGCTGCATCGCCGCACGTGCTCCTTCTCCTGCTCCGCCTGCCGGTAGATGGCCTCCAATATGGCGCGCTCCTGTGTGGCAGTCATCCCGAAGGGGGATGGGCCAGGCTGGTTGAGCCCGAAGCGTGGCTGGGGCAGGCACTCGGGGCTGCTTTGGCCCAAGCTCTCCAGCAGCTCGTCCAGGACGTCCTCGCCATCCTCCGCATCGCCAGCCTCTAGGGGGCCCCACTGGTCGGCCGGCGGCAGCAGCGTTTTAGATGGCGCTGAAGGCTGTGACACCGGACCATCCAGGGGTCTGTGTAGGACCTCGCCGTCCCATGAGTACTTGCCAGAAATGTCCCGTACGATGATCCGTACCCCGGGGGAGCCGGAGCAAGGCTTGCCTGCCGCAGGCTCCCCTGGCGGGAGCTGCAGGTACGAGACCAGGGCGCTGTCGTTGAAGACGAAGAGCTGCAGGTTGGGGCTCTTGAAGACTTCCGAGGACAGCTCTGACGACTCCACGTACGGATTGTCGTGGTTCTCGCTGACCAGGCTGTGCAAGAGGGCGGGGCCTCCGCTGAGCGGATGGTGGCCCAGGTGGTTCACGAGGTGTGTCATTACCATGCGGGCGGTCAGAGGGATCAGCTCCATGTTCCGCCTCTTCTTCTCTGAGACATGAAATGGGGGATGCAGGGGGGGGATAATTAAGTGAAAACTGGCAACCCATACATTTCCCCAGATGAAAGTAGCCCACTGCCAATTACACACGTATTACCAGGCCTGCGGGCCTGGCAGAGGAGCAGAAAGCTGGCTATCATCTCTGCTGGGGAACACGCCTCGTCCAGTCCCCTCTAACAAGCCTAACGGAAGCTAATGGCCGTGTGCTACACCTCACACATGCATTAGCTGCTGCATAAGTACAGCCACAGGCACAAATAAGCCTGCGGGCCCAATTGTCTTTCCCTCCGCCCACTTATCCCGCCGTCCGTCTGCCCTTTTATTTAAGCCCACTTTTTCTTTTTCCCTTTTCTTTTAATAAAGAGTAAAAGTTGTGCTCTCTGCAAAGTTTGGCGAGGCTCCTTTGTTCCACACAGATGAAAGTGTCATTTACGGGCTAACGCTAACATTTGCGCTGTGCTGGGCCTCCGGACCTATGCGGACGCGCATTCTGCTATTTCCTCCCTTCCTTTCATACCGCTGAACAAAAATAGTATTCAGTCATCACATACAAGAGGGTATTTTTTTCTCCATTTTCCCCCCCTTAATAGTTTGGCCCACTCGCACTTTGTATGTGGCTCCTAATCATTGATGACACCTTTGAAAAGGGCATTCAGTTCTTACAATGGTGAAAAGATCCCCAGTGCTCAGTAAATGACTGCCAGATCTTTGTGATATGATGAATAGATCTACTTACCTTGATACTGAATTAGAATTATGTAAATGCTCATGACTACTCAAACTGAAAGGGATACATTTTTATTCCTTATTAAGCCGGAAAAAATAAGAAATGGGCGCATTGTGACAGTGCTATCAATACAAGCATGCGCCATCAAAGACGGGCGCGCGGGCAGTGCACGGATGCCCACATTAGCCAGCGGCCCTTTGAAGTCACCTAATCGATATGAAGCACAGGAAGGCTGTCGTTAATCATTAGCTGCTTTTTTACGCCCCCGAGTTCGGCAACTTCTTGCGACGTCAGATCAGCCCCATTAGGCGATTTCAATCAGGAGGCCCGCGCACGAGGGGGCCGCAGTGGGAGTGAAACGATACCACGGCGACCAGTAGGTGCATGAGGCCTGCTTCCGGCGGGGGAGAGTCAGCTGGGATCGTAGAGACCTACACAGTGGCAACATCTTTTATAGTTTAAGACCCATATTTTGGGGGGATGTGTGGCTCAGCAGGTTAGGATGCAGAGCCTGTGATCAGAAGGTTACTGGTTCAAATCCCAGGTTCAGTACACTGACTGCACCGATGGGCCTCTGACAAAGGTCCTTAACCACCCCCCTGCCCCCAACTGCTCCAGGCCCTGTCTGACCCTGCTCTCTGAATTGTACATCGCTTTGGATTAAAGAGTCTGCTAAAAATCTGAAATATAAATATTTCGCCATTACACCAGAAAGCTAAAGGGCAGTGCAGTATGTTGGGTCACACTTTTTTGGCTCCGTCAGCTGAGTCTGAGGTGATGGGAAAGGGAGCTGCAGGACCCCACAGGCCAAAGCAACGTGGTAAAGCAGGAGCAGTCAGGATGTTTGGCCAGCGAATGTGTGGTATCATATGACGCACAAGACAATTCAAAACAATTTACAAGTATGTACACATCTAACAACAGACTGTGTACCTACAGTGTTTCTTGTAAATTGTCTGAAGTTGTCTTGTGTCTTAGAAATTGTACCGACACTAGGAATGTGTCTTAGGTGGTGTGCATGTTAAACATCGCTGAACAATAAAGATCTGTCCGATTCTGATTCTGATTCTGGTCAAAAGGGGAAATTTGGTTTGCTCATTAAGCTTCCAAACCTGCTGATCACAAGCAGGCTGAAAACACATTAAGTCAGGGACAGGGCAGACATGTTTACGGAAGGGGCAAGCCCCTCCCACGGCGTCGTGCCCGCGAATGACGGCTGGGGTGTGGGGTGGAGCGCAGACAGGCAGCTGGAGCTTACCCTCGGCTACAGTGAGCAGGTTGCCGAAGTCCGAGGCAGCTTGCGGGGCCAGCGGCTCTGAGTTGCGCACGGCGCCCAGGGACAGGAAGGGGTCATAGTCAGTGTATGAGAGGTCCGCTAGGCTGAGGAGGTAGTGACTCTGCTGAGGGTACAGGTGGGAGCCAGAGACACAGCAGTGTAGCACCTGCGACAGGAGAGACCCGGATCAGCATCCCGTGCGGATCAGCGCAGTTACCAGGATACAATTTGACATCTCATTACCGGCCCTGACCAAACCCAAAAATACCTCCAAGTAGCCCTGTGCAGTTACAGACTGAATCACTGCATAATCAGGATTACATTCTAACTCGGCTGTGTTTATGGAAGCGTGAAACACGGCCAAATGCACCCTTATTCTCCCTTTTTAATGAACGTTTTTCCAATGAATAGATCCCCCATTAAACATTTATCTACCACTGAGAGGGAGAACGGTCCCATGACATGATACCGCTAAGCACACGGGAAGTGGATTAAAAACATCTTTACAAAGCAAAAGACAAAAGACAAACCTGCCAAAACATTTCCTGCGCAATAAATATTAAGGAGCCCATTAAAAACTGAATAGGGACTTTTCGAGAGTAACTGGTGTTTACTGGGAAGCTCGACTGTACACTTAGTTCCGTTAATGGTGGCTGTAAGAAAACTAGATGCTTTTTGTTCGGTCAAGTGACCACAGCTAAGCTGGCATTTAATCATCTCGAAATGACCGTGCTTTCAGTTCACAACCACAAGCAGAAATGTTCCCTTTAAGTGACTCTTAAGCCAAGACACTGTAGACATGCATAGGTGCTGCTCTCCTTAACAGAAGCAGCCATTAACACAGCAACCCACATTTAACAGTTTCATTTATATTTAATGACTCCAGCTCCGGTTCATTCCGGTTCATTCCCGCACATGGTTCAAAGCGGTCTTCTGCTATGTAGGGCTTGAGCAGCAGTAGGCTCCATCCCTGCTGAAGATGTGGGCTTGTAAACCGAAGGCTGTCTGCTTTGATCCTCCAAGGGGCCCTGCTGTCATACCCTTAAGCGTGGGGCTGACGCTGAAATAGCTCCGGTGAAAGACCTGCTTGCAGGAAACGGTGAAGTGGCGTGCCGATCCGGATGAAAGCAGGGGCCACACGCGGCCGCGACGCTCCTGCCTGCGCCTCCTCCTGGACTTCATTAGCCTCTGCTGCGGTGGATCGGCAAGCCCCGGCTTAGCGCGGCAGCCAGTAATTAGCCATCCCGGGAGGCACAGGGCGAGCAGCTGAGCTGTGTAAAGTTCATCCCTCGGCAAACAGCGCGAGCAGGGATGATCCACTGGCTTCTGTGCGGCTTACCGAGGCATCTGTGCCGGCGACCCCCCCCATCCTCACCACGCTCTGCAGGGGCGGCCGGATGGAGCCCCTCACTGTCAAACACGGGGGCAAAAACGTGCGGTTTCAGGCTCGACTGGGCGGACGCCAGCACGCAGTCCACACGGCCGTAACGGGTGTCCTTAAACTCCCGCCATCTGACAGTCATGGTGGCCAGGTGGGGGCGGGGCAGTACTCATCACCCGGTTTTGCCCCTTCGACACTGTAACTTTGAGTGCCATCATATCGTGGTTGCCAGGCAACCGCATCCGAAATGCCGGAAATCAGATGAGTTATGGTGGAAACAGTTCTACATGAAAAATCGGCTTACGACGTACATGAGCACCCCATCGTCTTTGGGGGGAAAGGAAGTTCAAGATGAAAGGCAGCCGGTCGGTGCCCACGGGCCGCCGCTCCTGAAGCGACCGTCGGCTGCTTGGCAACCGGGCAGCTTTGACTGCTCATAGTAACAGTCCTGGGGGCAGACGGTCACGTGAGCGGCCAGGATGGATGGGTCTTCGAATGTCAGCTGGCATTGTGTGCCTTAAAGCGAGAACCGATTCAATCCAATGGCTTTTAAATATACCATTCTGAGTCTGAGGTAAAAAAAAAATATATATATAGTATTTTCTTATTGAAGCTGAATATAATTCCCCCCCCAATGCAAACACAAATCATTTAACATTCATGCCAGCCCACTGCAAAGAATAAGTGTTCTATGGATGTTATGCTGAGATGTCTCCCAGGGCCTGAATGAAGGTTTCCACCTGACACGTGATGCCTTGCGTGTTGAGCTACATTTACTGCCAAGGTAACATGCAGCAGGTGAGCCAGTGCTTGGCATGTCCGTGTGCATGGGTTGCATCGCATAGCTGCCCCTAAATCATCATTTGCCGGTTGGCTTAACCCCAAATCAGAACGTTCTCTCTTCAGCTTCAACCTTCAAGGCCAAAGTTACGAGCAACTAAATCGGAATCTATTAATCACTGCAACGACGTTTCCTGCGCTGCCTTGTTTACTCTCTTTGCTTAACAAGATCAAATAAATTACGCAGGTAATTACAGCCAGGCCTCTGCCGCCCGGGGCTCTACCTTCTTGACCGCTGACAATTTGGCACAAGTGCCTCTAAAACTGGCCAAGTCCGTTTCTCCTGAGGGAACAAAGCTCCCATGTGAAGGTAAAGAGCGGCTTGAAGGAGCTGCACGCCTGGTTAAGCGCGCTGAGAGGGGCTCTTGGGCCGTCTGGCGTGATGTGCAGAGCTGCTGCCCGTCCCACAAGCCCTCATTCACAATCATTTAACATCGACGTGTCGAAATGCTCTGCTAGATAGACACAGACGGCTCGCGCCATCATGGCGGAAACGGCTTGCGTGGAAATCGCTAGTACCGGACGGCACGCGCACATACGCGGCTTGCTGGGTGGAACCGCACTCAGCGCCCGGAGCCCGGCGACACCCACCCTGTAGATGTAGTCGAGCAGCGGTGTGCTCTGCGAGGACGGGTCATCCAGGAGCGGCATGGTAATGGGCTCCAGCAGTGTGCTCAGGGGGAGTGCCATGCACCAGTCCAACAGGCAGAGGAGCAGGGACACCATTAGCTGGGGAAGGAAGAGTGGGGAGAGGGGGAAGAGCCCGTCCATTAGCCGTGCCACGCTGCGGCACGCGGCCGCCCTTCACCACAACAAGCCTGGCAAAAATAGCCAGCAGGCAGCAGTGGGAGAGGGGACGGTGGGGCCCGCCACTGAATTCCACTACAAATGCACTCGGCAAATGAGGGAAGCAATGCTATAAAATAACCCTGTCATTTTGCGGTTCGCTGTGCCGCGCTATTTATTTATTTATTTGTTTACCTTTTTATCAGCCTCCACTGTTGAGTGCTCCGCGCTCGGCAAAAGGAACGCTATCGTGGCCACGAAAATCTGAAAAGGGGGATACTGGAGCTGAGGCATGCTGGGAAAAAAAAAAAAAAAAAAAGACAGCAGTGGGCCTTCCTGGGACGAGGGCCTGCGTGCGTACCTCTGTGATCCTCTTGGGGAGGGAGTGCTCGTACTGCTGGAGCTGCCTCCAGTGGTAGATGAGTAGCTGAAACAGGTCACACGCCAGGTGGGCCACAACCTTATTCCCGTACTTGGGGAGGGGGGGGGATAGAGGACAAGGAAAATAAAACACAGTCAGTGTGGGGTTAATGCACACACAGGCTGCCTGTCTCTTATTTGGTTGGCTCTTCCCATTCCCATGCAGGCAACATCACATTTTATTATTTAGAAGGTGCTTTTGATCTAAAGTGATGTATGTTTTGAGAAGGCAGGGGGAGCTGGACAATTGGGGGCCTTGCTCAAGGGCCCTCGGGGGAATCATTCTGCTGATCCTGGGATTTGAACCAGCGACCTTCCAATCACCCTAATCTGTTAAACTAGCTGTGGGATCCTGCACCAATTTAAAACCTACACCAGAGCTGGAACAGAAAAAAAGGCCATCCATGAGTCCAGGGCTCTGTAGAGAACTGACCTTCTGCAGCTTCCCAGGACTGGAGGGAACAGACCCACCAGCAGCCTACAGGTGCCACAGCGAAAATGGTCGCAAATGGATTGGAAACAACGTTGAATACTCCATGATGTCAGCCAGCTAACAGCTACATCTATTCAACGTTTAGTGAAATTATATTTATTTATCAGATGCTTTTATCTAAAGTGACTTACAAGTGGGTCAGCCAGTGCCTGGACAAACCAAGGGTTAAGGGTCTTACTCCAGGAAATCACTCCAGGTCCTTGGGATTTGAACCAGTAACCTTCTGTCCACAGGTGCAGAGTCCGAACCCCCTAAGCCACATGCCCTGTCCCTTGCCAGCCCCCAGGTCTCACCTTCAAGGACACTCCGAGGATGTTAATGGCCTCCTTAACTTGCGGGTGGTTGGTTTGCTTTAGCAGCTCCTCGCAGATCCAGATTCCCAGACTGCAGATGGCGATGCATCTGAAGGAGAGGTTGGTGTGTCAGTGTTAGGTTAGGGCGATGGTGTGGCAAGACGAGAGCCCGTCAGGGTGAGGGCGGGACAGTGGTGTGGTGGGAGCCCATCAGGGTGAGGGCGGGACGGCGGTGTGGCGGGAGCTCGTCAGGGTTAGATTGGGACCGCGGCGTGCCGGAAGCCTGTCAGGGTTAGAATGGTACGGGAGTTGGCAGGAGCCCGTCAGGGTGAGGATAGTACGGAGGCGTGGCAGGAGCCCGTCAGGGTGAGGATAGTATGGAGGCATGGCAGGAGCCCGTCAGGGTGAGGATAGTATGGAGGCGTGGCAGGAGCCCGTCAGGGTTAGGATGGTACGGAGACGTGGCAGGAGCCCGTCAGGGTTAGGATGGTACGGAGGCGTGGCAGGAACCCGTCAGGGTGAGGATGGTACAGAGGCGTGGCAGGAGCCCGTCAGGGTTAGGATGGTACGGAGGTGTGGCAGGAGCCCGTCAGGGTTAGGATGGTACGGAGGTGTGGCAGGAACCCGTCAGGGTGAGGATGGGAAGGTGGCGTGGTGGGAGCCCGCAACGCACCTGGCTCCTTCACACTGCTCCATCTGCGCCGTCTTCAGCAGGTTGAAAACCAGGTGATCCTTTGAAGACAAGAAGGATGACGGATGTCAGTGAAACACAGACCTCTAACTTACAGCATAGGCATCACCATGGCTACAGACGCTCACTTTACCTTTATATCCTTGTTTATGGTGCCCTCGTTTTCCTGGGGGGTCTGCAGGAAGGGCATGTGCAGGTACAGGTTGGGGAAGCATACCAGAGAGCCAAGGACCGTCTGAGCTTCTACCCGGGGGGCCTAGAGAAAGAGAGGGGGTGGCCGGCAACAGCCCCACGTGCATTTTATATGTGTATACAGCTGAAGAAGGGAATGCCACATGACAGCGGTGAGACCCGAAACCGCGGCCTTTGGCGCCACCCGCCATACTCACCTCCAGCGAGTCTGAGTCAAGGACTCTGGCGGCGGCCGTGATGAAGTCTCCCACCAGCAGGGTGAAGCCCGGAAGGCCCAAGGAGAAGAAGCGAGGGGAACAGTGCCGGATCAGCGTGTGTAGGACATCCTGCGGGGAGGCAGCCATGACACCTGCTTCAGAAACACTCACTAAGGCGACTTTACCAAGCTGTGTCGACAGCTTAGGGTACAACAACAAGACAGATGAGGGACGGGAGGATAATGAACCTCCTCTCACTGTTTGGCACGCTAACCCTGGTGCCACAGCAGAAGGGGGGGGGGGCACACACTGTTAACAGACCTGGACCTAAAGAAGCAGGTCCACAGGTGGTGACGTTTTTGAGAGAGGTACCCGTCTTGGCCAACACCCAGGTGAACGTGTCCCATGCATGGCCCGAATGCTGACCTTCCTCGCCCTCTCTAAACCACTGAGAACTCGCTCATCATCCATCCATCCACTCATGTATCCATCCTCTGACCCCATATCCTAGTCAGGGTCAGGGGGTCATGTCTTTCCAAAGGAGGGCAGTGCCAGCACAGCAGATAGCAGGGGAATGATTCTGTAATACACGTAAACGGCTTGTTAACCAGGGCATAGCACGGGGGGGTGGGGTGTTATTCTCCTTATCAGACTGTTTCTTGTGTGAACAGCCAGGCCAGGCCAACAGCCCAAACATCTGCCCCGTTTCTAAGGGACTGTATCAAAAAAAAGGTCGTTTAAACATCAGCCTGCGCCTCCACGGTCATGCAGCCCTATAGTAAATACCAGCAGCATTCAGCTGCTCGCTACCTGGTGAATCAATCATGTTAATTGAATGCTTTGTAAATAGAGGGCAGGAAAGTGTGGGGGGGGTGCAGGAACAGGAAAAAAAAACACAACAAGCAATAAAGGGAACACGCTGTGGCAGAAATAGAAAATTGGTTTAAGCGTTTGCGCAGATTCACATTTTTCCTCATTCTGCTGTAATTGACCTTTGGAACGCAATGTGTTGAACAGTCAGAGTTAATTAACAGCCACAAACAGTTGGGTGATTGCATGAAATGAGCATTTTAGTGCGACAGACAACTCCCCAAAAACATTTCCATTGTGCCCATAAGTAGGAAAACACAATTTGAAAATTTGTGCGTGGAAATGGGGTGGGGGGGGGGGTGTAGAAGGGGGAGGAAAGGTCTTACATCAGGCCGCTTTGGATGTGTGGTTTTGTTCGCACAACAAAAGGTGCATTAACACAAATCTGAAAGGCTTAACCCCCGCGCGTAGTCATAACTAAAGAATAAAATAAAATAAAACAAGCAGTAACCTGGAACTGTCCCTGCGAAGCTCAGGAGTCATTTCAGCTTCACAGTTACAATAATTGTACTTTTTAAGCCAAAGATGTGTGTCTTTCATTTCAATGAGGAAAATTATGCGCCTTTCTGTCCGGAAAGGAATGTTTTAGTAAAAGGGGAAGAAAATAAATGTGAAAAGGTGAAAGACAAACAGAGCTGCGCTTCTGCTCAGGGTGAAGAGTGGGCTCAGGCCGTGGAGCCCTCAGGACTCACTGAAGGCATGTGGCGTGAGCCCGGATGCAAGAACACAACAGAGAGAGCAGAGGTAGGGAGGCCGGGAGGGTTTGGGATCAAATCCTGCACTTCTGGCCTCGGCTCAGTGCGAGCTTGGAGCTAAGACTTGGAGCTTTGGACATGACTGCTCTTCTTAACCAGGGAGAGAAGGACCTCGGGAAGGCTAAAGGCGCTCCATAGCAGCTGCTACGCCCGTCATGAAGACCACACCGCGGCGGCCCCGTCAGCCACCGTCGAGGGAGTGCAAAGGCGTGGCCTTGACGGTGGGGGGTGGGTGTGCACACACTTGAAGTGTATCTCCCTGGACGTGCTGCTACACTTTACCAGTCAAGAGCGCATCAGAGCGATTTGGAGGGGGCGGGGTTTGGCGGTTCCTGAGCAGAGGCAGGCGGGTTTTCCTCAATGCTGTGTGAGCCCTTGCAGAACCCCTGGACCCACATGGATCCTCCCCTCCTCCTTTAGGAAGGCCCGGCGCTGGCTTTATAAGACAGCTAAACCAGCATGGTTAAGCCCATGTGAACATGAACAAGTCACATGACTAGTCCGAGCGCCAGTTAGATCATGCTGCTTTCCTCGAGTCCAAGCTGCTTCGTCAGAGGGCAGCCTCTCGCCCACTGCCCAAGTTCTCTAAATCCCTAAAAAAATATCAATCACGGCTCTTCCCCACAGTAGGCACACTTTAGCTCATATTACCTCATCTACCAACATCTGTCATGCACTTTATAAAATCTCCAGAGACTCAAGGATTATGGGACTGATAATGTGCACAAGAAGTCTTAGGGAAATCAGAACCCATGTGCAGGTGCCCCAGGCTGTTCTCCTGAGAAGCCTATCTGACCAGGCCTGTGTCAGCTTGGTGTAAACCCTCCTTAACATGCTCAGGTGCATCAATGGCCAGAACTGTGGCGAGGTCACCGTCAGTGACGCCCCACGTGAGCCACAGAGGGGGGCGAGGGAGGTAAAACGTTCCGGCTCCCGCCAAAACACATCCCCGCCGGATGCGCGCAGCAGACGGCCGTTAATTAATCACGTAGACGCGGTGGGGGCTCAAACATTATTTAATGACATGGAAACATTCTAATAAGCTTGTCCTGCTGGCACGTAAACCTGGGCAGAGCACGTGGGGATTCATGTGCAAAACAAAGGAATTTAATCACAAAGATCAGCTATTACCACACTCTTTGTGTTTTTGGGGTGTGGGGGGGTGTACCCCCCCTCCCCAAAAAACGAGTTGTTTGGAATGGCTCCTAGCCAAAACATGTCACCAGTGTTCATATTGGGGGGGGGGGGTTGTTAGGCCTTCTTCAGGGGACGAGGATGACACGTGGTGGCACACGGGGCCGCCAGGAGTCGGAGGAGCCCGAGTGGAGCTGGGAGCCCACAGGAGGCCAGCCCACGCTAACGAGGCGAGAGCTGGTGGGCCACGGCCGCGGCCGACGGGCCTGCTGGCTCCCACGCCTGACCAGAGAGAGACCCCCGATGCCCGCTGGTTCCCTGCTGTTGCTTTCTCCCCCCTCGCTCCTGTATGCGGCGGTGGCCGTGGCTGCCATGCTGGGGTGGCCTTCTGTTCGTCCCATTCTGAGACATGCGCTGCCTTCTCAGCAAGCAACTGAGGCCCCACTTAGCAATAACAGGCAGATGGAAAAGCAAATACCTTCATAACGAGAAGTAAACCAAATTAGCCTCCTCTTACACATTAGAGGTTTTTACTTCTATGATAAGAACTGGGCCATAAATCATTCAGCTGAAGTAACCTGCACGCCGTTAGACTCTCACACTGTTAATGGCGAATAAGCTTAACACAGACAGCATCTGTATTATACCATTTTGCATTTATAACCAGCAGACACGTGGGGTTCTTCTATAACGGCCATGACTGGGATTCTCTCTGTGGCTATTGATCGGAGCGAACAAAAGCTGAGGGGCGCAAAATGCCACGGAAGCGTCAGGGCAACGTTACGGCACTCTCGTCCCGGATATACCTCTACTCAATGCTGATTCTGCAACAAAGGCGCAAGCATTACCCCGGGCTACTAACTGGCAGGGAGCCGCAGGAAAACGGCTGGCCGTGAAACGGGCAGATTACGCCCAATCAATGTCACATTACCGCGTTTTTCTTTATGAGTTAATGGTTTTTTTGATGATTGATGTGCATTTCCCAAAGAGAAGGGGTACATGGCTGGTCGCTTTGTCCAATATACATATAGTTTGTCATGTTCCCTTTCCCTTTGTGTTTAGAACACGAGGAAAGGCTCAGGAGCAGAGAGAAAACTAAAACGAGTGAGCCGGGATTTTCTTTTCTTTTAACTGACGACTTAAAATCAACGGGGAATAACACTAATATTTGAGAGATGAAAATCCTCGCACACAGAGACATACCTGTGAAAGCAGCCCCAGTGCCTGTCACAAAGTTCTATTTGTTTAACCGTTTAAGGCAAGAATATGAAAATACATATTAACTAATAAAAGGACACTTCATATAAAATAAAAACGAATACGCACAACAACAGGTACATCTGTAGAATTACACAGGGATTTACAGCTCAAATGCCTGGACCATAACAAAAGAAAGTGGCAGTTCCTGGTCAGTGGTACCATACCGCCACCTGGTGTTGATTGGGCCGAACTACACCTCCACAATGTTTCACTCAAGCCGGTAATATTATGCCTGTTTTCCCACCTGTTTGGGAATCCTTATTCATACATCTGGGCTTCTTTTGTAGCTCAATGTGTCATTTGCCATAAGCCATGAGTGCTACATCGGAATATCAGATATGAAATACCTTTATCGAAGCGGACGTCACGGGGGACGTCACATGGAGGCATCTGCGGCTTACCTGATCCTCGCTGTTGAAGCCCTGGTGCATGACGTGGTAGAAATGCACCAGGAAGTCGCTGTTAGGCAGGACATCCTGGTGCTTGTTCATCATCTCGCAGATCAGCTTGTATGCCTGCAGTTTGCCACCCTTGTACTCGGGTGGCAGGGTGGT
>JAAGVU020000025.1:23218248-23235003 GCA_011763525.2 Mormyrus iriodes
GGGGTGGGGTGGGGTGGGGGGGACATAAGGCTCTCATTCAGCACAAACGAAATTTGCAGACACCCCCAACCCACTGGAAAAAAAGAGACCCTATGAGGAATCGGTAAAGGCCACAGAAAAAGGAGAGTTTACAGTTAATGTCTCTACAGCACGTCTGTAGACTGAGGGGTCTGACCACGGCGTTACAACAGAAAACGGCTGCTTAGCCAGCACTGACTGACCCTGCAGCTCAGGACGCAGTAAGGAAGGAGAAATAAAAAAAAAAACTAAATAAATACTGTTAAAATGTATGTTAGCAAAATGGAAGGAATAGAAACTCAAGGTGCGAAAAGCTCAGCGCGTGGTAACAAAAGTCACAAAGACGTGTGAAAAACACACAGACTCACAAACAGAGTAGGGGATGTGAAAAATCAGGGGGGTGAAGGCGTGGCGACGAGGGCATGAAAAGCCAGGGGGCGCTGTGCCACACCTGCCAGTGAGCACTCCTCATGGCACAGAGGGGGTTAAAAAGGAGACATAGGGGCCTCTCACCTTGAACAGCCAGGAGGCGAACATCCTGAGGGGCGGGATGAGGACCGGCCGCGGTGGCGAGGACTGATTGTCCACGCTGATCCCCAGGTTATCCCGAATCTGCAATCATAGGTGTCGTCAGCCACACCTTACTGCGCCCACCCACCAGAGCCAGTCCCTCGAGGGCCCTTCTCCACCACACAACAATCAGGACCCTGTCTTTACCCATTTTTCCTGGGTTGATTTGACAGCTAATTCTCCTCAACTACACAAGGTCTCACAGCCTTAACAGACAAGCCCAAGATTTGGTCAGTCTGACTGACTACTGGCACTTTGTTATGTGGAGATTTCCTGGAGAAAATAATCTAAAAAATAGCAGTATATGCATTTAGACTTTCAGACACCAACACAAGTCTCTAAAGTCTATCGAGCGCAAATATAATCGCGGCTTTGATTTTAACAAAATTTTCTGAAACCAAATGACTGAAATACAAAGAAACATAAAGCATTACAGAATATGAAGAGAATGACACCAGGACCCAGCCGGTGTGCGGGGGGAAAGGGGGCGATTACCTTTGCCAGCTTGTGCCAGAGCTCGTGCAAATACAGGAACACCTTGGTATGTATCTGGGGGCTGCGGATGCTGTTGACGTCGCCCAGGATTCCCAGAATCCTCCTCCAGAGCACGGCGGCGGAGTCCGCGTGCCAGCCGGTGAGGCTGCCCCCGGCAATGATGCTGGTGTCGTCGGTCAGACACTCGCTGCTGTCTGTGGGGCCGACGGGGCGGTGGCGTCAGTGTGAGAAAGGATTCATGTGACGGCCCCCTGACCGTGCCCAAGCTACCGATCCACATCGATCACATACCGTCATGCATATGTCTGCACTTTCAAATCAATTACTAAAAAATGGATTACAGGCCACTTTAACTTGTGACCATCAATCAAACAGATGCCCTCATTGTAGATGCTTAGTCACTGCACTTATAAAAGGTCAGGAGGACGTGCACTGTAAACGTTAGCCAATAAGAAGCTTGAAGAGGCGGAACCTTTGTATATTAAATGATCCTCAATATGAAACTGAGAATGTAACACAGGCTCTGTCAATCTATCCTGATAAACACTCCTGCTATTGAGAAGTGCTGCCAGAATTTCACAAATGCGCACAATAAGTAAGAAGCAGAGGGTTCCTTTACCGAGATGCCGAAAAAGAAGCTGACAGGAAGAGAGCTGCCAGTGCTCCACTCCTTAGGCATCAAAATAACTAGAGTGAGAAACACGGGAGGGGAGAAGCGAAGCGAAGACATGCAGAGAATGCGCATTTCGGCATGTGAAGCCGACTGGAGAGCTAAGCTAATCGGCAAAAAGATGGGGCTGAGACGGGACAGCGGTAGGGGGCCCTATCCCTGCGCGGAACGCGGCCCTCTCCCAGCCTCCAGGGCGGACCGGATTGCTAGCACTCTGGCAACCAAGCAGCATGGTACGGGGGAACAAGGACGGGGCGGGAGGGAAGGTACCCAGATCCTCCATGTGCAACACAGACTGGTGGATGGTGTCTTCCAGGAGGGGGGGGCCGTGCTGGGGGCGGGGCAGGGAAGCGGGCTGGGGAGGGAAGGCACATTCAGGACCTGGAACAGGGAGAGACGGCAGTGCCAGACAGGAACAGGTCACAGCACCAACACGATGGCCATAAACTCAAAACAAATGAATGAAGGAATGAATGAGCACACAAATACCACACAACAATTACACGTCTCTGGGACTCCCTGCCGGAAAGCCCACGTCCGGTACAAATTAACTCGATATGTGAGGTCATCGTGCCAGGAACCAAGACTCACAGCTTCAGCATCAACAAATGAGAGCCCCCATAGAGGCAGAAGGAAGCCAGCAACACAAACGTGCCCTAAATTTGATCTACCTATAACCAGGAAGCTACAAGCTGAAGCAGTAGGAGGCACCCTTGAGCAGCCCAGTGGAAGGCACTTAACCCTTAATGGCTCCAGTGAAAGTGGCAGCTGTATGAATGAGCCTTGGGTAACAGGCAGTGGAACCGCTACACGTAAATGTGACCTAAGGCGGCTGCCGAGTGCATCCAGCTGAGTCAACCTCTCAGAGCGAGAAAGCGGCAGCTGAGCAAACCCACGGGCCGTGGGCCTTTCAGCACGGCCCGGCCACAGGTAGGAGGCGCCCAGGCAGATGCTGCACACGTTTACAGACTGGCCCAGCTGCGTACGCGGGATCAGTCCATCACTGGCTAATTTAGTGGCCGGCAAATACCTTTGCCAAACCCCTCCTGAAAGTGTGTGCGTGGGGTGTGTGGGGTGGGGTGAAGCAGATGGGCGGTCGTCCCAGTATTGATTCCAGTAAGGCAGGTGAGGGCTCCAGTCATGAGAAGCTGCATACACACCGCCCACCCCCACCCCCACCCCTTCCTGTGCCTGCTGTTTCCAAGGCAAGAAAAGAAGCCTTTTGAGTACAGCAGCCCAGGAAGGGGGCCAATCGGGGGGGTTCCCAAAGCAGGGAGGGCGGGCTGCTCACACCTCAAGCGGGGTAGGAGAGCACCTAAGGACGGCTCACAGCTGGCAGGGTGCAGCGCCAATCCAAGCTGCCTTTGTGCCTCTTACCTTCCCCTCGCTCTCAGCACCCAAACGCTGACAGACCTCAGGTTACCGTCACATGCCGTCACTTCGGTTCCTATCAGCTGTTTAACATTTGGCCATGAAACATGTCTGTTCAAACACGTTTATGTTCACGATGGCACATCAGTATTCCTCCCTGTCCCTGTACACAGGATTTATGATTCAATGTTTTTCAATCCGGTCCTCGGGAAGCCACACACAGTCCAGAGTTTATATTTTTGCTGGGAGGGAGCAAAAATGTAAACTATCTGGCAGGGAGCTAGGGGGAGCAAAAATGCAGACCGTCTGTGGGTCCCCGAGGATCAGGTTGTGAAACCTGCTCAAAGGTAACCCTGTACAGCACCCTGAAAGACTGCCTGTTCGATTGCTGTACTGCCATCCTGCCAACGTCATCACCACCACCTTGTGCTAACCTGAACGTGTTTACTATGCCGAACGTGCTAGACTCACCCATTAATCTGGAGCTGGGGGGGGAACATGCCAATGTGGGATCCACAGTATCTAGGTTTTGCCCCCCCACTGTCAGTTCCTAGTATCCCCCAAAGGCTCAGCAGTTTCCTGTCACTGAGGTCACACCCCCCACCCCCCACCACTTTACCCAGTGAGAGTCCTTAGTGACTGACCGGAATTTGATATGACCCCCTGCCAGACTCTCAAATGGAACCACCAATAGCCCCAGATTCATACAAGGGCGGGAAGGATGATAATTAAAAAGGTAACGCGAGTTACGGCTTAGGGCGCGTTTAACCCACCAGCTGCGTTCAGTCAATCAGCACAGGAAGGAAAACTTCACGACAGCCAATCAGCTACATATCTACTGACTGCTGGATCCTTCGTTGTGGACGATGGTTCCCGAGGCAACAGCCATTTATAATCTCTATGTTTTCACCACGAGCACTAAAGTTAGCTGCTGATCTTTCATCTGCTTGATTTGCAGTTCCTTCACTCTGTTCTTTAACTTTCCTTAGAAGTGTCTTCAGGACGTCTTCATTTCCCACTTAAAGTGTGCTGTCCTTCGCATACATGAATGAAACCGAATATTAGTTTACACGCTCCTTCAGATTACTGTACTTTAGTCCTGGAATAGAAATGTCTTTCAATCTGTAGTCCATTAAGTTTTTCTCCAAATTTTTTGGCACAATCTTCTCAACACTGATTCTTCATAGCATTGTGTCTGAACCCTTTGGTAATGGTGCTGGAAGGAAGAATGGTGTTCTTCTTCAATGCTTCCAGTTTCCAGGTGCCAAACTCCACCAAATTCCAGGGTGCTGACCTTCTGACTCATGGCACTGTACTCTCGCAGCAGCACTTACAACTGGCACCTTTCATATTTACAACTAAATAAGCCACTGAAAAACATGGCTCGCCTCAAAAAAAATTCTACCGAATAGGCCCCCCCTTTCTAAACCCAAGCTACCATTATCCACGCACAAACGCTCATGGGCCCCGCCTCCAAGTGCCTGGACACCAGAAAGTCTTTCCCTCACAAGACATGTCTGTATCTTATTTGTGCCAAGCAAGTAATAACAGAGTTGCACAAAGCCAGGGGACACTGCAGGTAAAGCAGCATGGCGGGGGGCCCGGGTACCTGCCAGCGCCTCGGTGAGGCTCCTCTGCGGGTCGGCATCGATGCCGACGTCGTGAGGAGACGGGGGCTCCGGTTCCTCTTCAAAGGTCTGCCATGACATCAGGCTGACGTCGGCATCGTTCAAGTAGCCGTTGGACATCTCGCTGCTGATACTTTCGCCTGGATGCAGGGAAGAGACACGGAAGGTCCACGGGACATGCAAAAATGCTGAAATCGGTGAAGTCATCGAAGTAGGGATAGGTGAGGGTGTTTTTGTACTTTTCTCTCGCAGTTTAGCCCGTCCTCCCACTGTGGGCCCGTCTCCTGCGCATTCCAGATCCGCGGGGCTGCTACTCCGCCTGATGAAGATCTGACAGCCCGGGAAGGACATGCCATTAAAGTCATACAGCCAACAAACAGCACTGCGCAAAGAATACAGTGGTATTGCAGCTGCATTAACACCTAATCAACTCCTTGGCGGCCGTATGTTTGGAATATGCCATTTGCCTAACTTACACATTGCTTTGGACAAATGCATGAGCTAGATAAAACAAATGTAAGTGTAAATGGTCCAATGAGACGTCCCACTAAGACTTTCAGTAGTCCATATTCCATATGAAGGCTGAATGAAACTCAGAGCCATGAATATACATAAGGAGCTGAAGAGCTGACTTTGTGAACTGAAGAAATCTCACAGATTCAGGTACTTAACCTGCAGTTCATTAACATGCTACTGTGTGGGCTAAGGGAGAGACACAGGGTCCAGGGCAGTGCTGCAGATCCCCGTTACTCAGCAATCATGTGACAGGAAGTGCGATGGCCGCTCACCGTTGGCAGCTCGCTGCCCCTCCTCCCAGCGACCCCGTCATCGGACGCCACTGCCCGGCAGTCCCCGCTTCCGGCAGTCGGAGAGTATTCCTTCGTCTGACCTGCAATTCGGGGAGGCGTGGAAAGAGGTCAGGCTGAGATAGACCGCGTTCGCCCACTGATCAGAGGAACCATGATAGGAAAGTGCTGTTATTACATGTCCAGTAGAGGGCAGCAAAGCCTCACTGTAACTGTGGGCAATGGCCTCAGCAAAGGCTAAGGAAAGTCAGGTGACCAATTCTTGGTATTCAGCCAACGATTTCACCAGAACTGTGTATGTGGTATGTCTGAGGGTGTGAAGTGCAGTGCTTGCTTCTGGCGTTAAACTGAGTAAGAGTGCTGGCTGAGGTGCAACCCCTGCCGGCACTTACATTGCGTGACATGAAAGCCGTCCCCGGCAGACTGCGTGATGTCAGAGGTACTGCTGCTTCGGGGCAGGGGGCTCTCCCCATCACCAGACTCCCCATCGCCCCCACTTTCTGGCAGCTGGCCCTCCTCCACATCTGTAGGGACAAAGGTGAACTGAGCATCGAGCCCCGGCACCACTGCCTCTGGCCCCGCCCACGCATTCACTTCAGTGTTACACTGCCCCAGGTCCCGCCCACGCACTCACTTCAGTGTTACACTGCCCCTGGCCCCGCCCACGCACTCACTTCAATGTTACACTGCCCCTGGTCCCACCCACGCACTCACTTCAGTGTTACACTGCCCCTGGTCCCGCCCACATATTCCCTACAGTGTTATACTGCCCCAAGTACCGCCCACACATTCACTTCAGTGTTACACTGTGACTGGCCCCACCCACACATTCATTTGTGTGATACTGCCCCTAGCTCCACCCACACACACTACATAGCATCGTACCCTCCTTGACCCCACCTACATATCTATGTGAGTGTCTTGAGATTCAGAAACGAAGACATTATTCAGAAATGAATCACATTTCCGGAATCACACCAAATCACAAACTCATACCCCCTCAGGGTGAGAGTACCTCAGCTGAGAAACCCAACACACACACACAGCACACACACACAGCACACACACACACACACACACACACACAGCGCACACACAATGGCAGTAAAAAGAAAGACAGTAAAAGCTGCGTGTGAGCTTTACCTGAGAGTTTGTGAGAGCAAGAGGTGGAAGAGATACCAGGCAAGAGAGAGCTCACAGTGTGAAGAACAGGCACGCTTTTAGTAGCAGGCAAAGCCTCGTAAAGATGGACACAGTTGCTGATAGACTGGCTTCGCTTAGCTTCCAAGAGAAAGAAGCAAGGGAGGAACACACACAGGAGAAAGAAAAAATTAAAAAATAAAATCAATAACATCACAGACAGGGGAAGCATAAGAAACCATTAATTCTAAAATACGAGGCATAGCCATTCCAGCTCATTTTCATTTAAATTGATTTTTCTAAGGTCACAGACCTGGAATGCAATTATATTGTTGCTCGATATTCGCTGCCCCAATTTTTTTATCCCCCTCCGTAAGAAAGTCCTTTGAGAACAATTATCTGGATTTATAATATGTATCGGCCTCATTTATGCGACAAGTTGGGTTTAATGCATTTGAATAAAGGTTCAATTTATTCTCCATCATGGGTGATACTACAGGACTGAGAACTGGCTCGGTGTCAGAGATAACTTGGCGGCCTGCTACAGGCAAGGCGCAGGCGGGCCTTTCATTACAAATGGCCAAGTTGTTTCAATCAGAGCGCAGCCTATTTTAATTGCACACTCTGCCCTCTATTTGGGATGCGTATCCTACTGCACACTGCACATTTACACAGACAAGCGAAAGGCCTACATTTAAAATATTAAATGTCTTTGAAACCAATTCCTTTTGTTACAGATCACTTTGCATTCAATTTTTATGTGATGATGTATATACTACAGACATTAATATACATGCGTTACAACACAGATGCAGAACACTGCTGAATGCAACGTAACCACAACATCTAGGACAATACAGGACATCATAGAATGAAAAGAGTGCTGTTTTTAAAACCGATTAATTACTGCATGTTTTTGTTTACCTCTGTGTAGCTAGCCAGCCAGGTTTACCTATGAATGCATTTTAATGAGCATTAATTACTTTCTTAATTAAACGATTAAAACAGCCATGTAATTGATGTCTGGGCTTTTTAGATGAAAGAGAATATCGGTGTGTCTGAAGTTTCAAGCGCGAGATGAGGAGAGGGACCCACAGGCAGTGGTGACCGCTGTGACTTCGGAGGGGTGGGGCTTACAGTTGAGCTGCACGTATCCCTACTCAGCAATCTCCTGCCACATAGAAGCTTTGACAAGGGTCATGCTGCGGGGCCTCAGCAAACAATCAAAGGCAGGGACAGGCCAGCGGCACCTGCAGGCGGCTTAGGGGCAACACATTTATCTAATGAAAAAAATTTCAATTGCTAAAAAAAATGCATCGCAGCAAATTAGCTGGGAGCGGTAAGTAAGGTGGTCGGGGACGTCCTGCCCTTGTAGATTAAGGCATTAAGTGCACTAATATACATATCTGCGACCTGTTTTCTGACAGCCTAAAAATATCTAGCTTACAAGGTGACGTGGGAGTTCCTGCCCACAAAACGACAGGGCACATGCTGCGACATGTTTTCCCTGCTCGCGGGTGACGACGGGGGCCAGCTGTTTGAACATCAGGAGCACGCTCACTGCAATAAAGACCCAGACGAACGGCACTGTGTCAGTGGAGCACGCTCACTGTGCCTTGGTGCTCGGGTGGATGCTGTTATCCAAACAGGAATTAATGGTGGATGAAAAGGTGCCGTCCAAATGAGATTTTGGGAAATATTCAGAGATACGAAACATCAAAAGTCTGAGCACCGCAGGACATCAAAGAGGTGACTGACACGCTCAGCACTGGCAAAGGTGCGATAAGTCAGGCTACATGATTTAATATACTTCAATAACGCGGCGATCTGGAAAAATTTTGTAGTATGCCACACAAGTGGTACGTTTGTATAATATACAGCTCAATGTCGGTAAAGGAGAATTGTCATTTTGTTATAGGATGTGCTGTTAAAGTCCTAGTAAACCACCTTTGTAAATCGCTAAAGTTTGCAGGCACATGTTCTCCTGAACACAGTTAACTGTGGATGGCATTATGTTAATACACACGCAGACACTTATTGTGCACATCTGTGTGGCTCAGATGGAGCGGGCGGTGCTGCTCTAGGAGGGCTGACCTGTGGCCTTCTGCCGGACGCTGTCGCGAGCCTTCTCTACCCCGGTAGCCCCGGAGGTGGTGGCACTGCGGAACCTCATGGGCTCCTGCACCCCCGCATCCCCTTGGTTCCTCCAGCTCAGCGAGAACGAACGCCCAACAGCGGTTGTCTTCTGGGAATCCTGTGTTACCCCTGAGATGCCAGCACACACACAAAGAACAGAGACACTGAATTAAGGGGCACATTCCCTGTCGGGTAGAATGGAAAAGACCCAAAAAGCAGCTAGTAAAAGCATATATTAGCAGCGTTACAAGAAGTGATGTAATCAAAGTCCAACATCAACATCCAGAATGTGTGGTTTAACCAGCTTCACTGCAGCCTGGAATGATTTCAGTATGAGTGCGATTCTCTGTTACACACTCTCTCTCTCATACACACACACACACAGATACAGACACACACACACAATTTATATTCATATTTTTGCGGGAACCACCCACTCATTTCTATGGGCAAAACCCTAATCGCAACAATGACGACCTTAACCCCTACCCAGCCCTAACCTTAACCATAAGTAACCAAACAAAATACAAGACATTTGGCTATTTTAGTTTATTTTTTTATTGCATTAACAGATTTTTTAATTTCTCCTCGTGGGGACTGAAAAAAAGGTCCCAACCATGTCAAAATAACAGGTTTTTATTGTTTGTGCACAATGTCTGCACAGTATAATATATACATCACACACGCACACACACACACACACAGCCCTGTCGGGGGGTGGGGGAGCGTACCTCGCCACCTCTGCTTCTTCTCCTTCTGCTCACTGAGCCGGTCCAGCGGCAGGTTGTTCATGTCCAGGCCGTAGACTGTGCGGGCCAGTACCGCCGTCAGCGAGTCCATGATGCTGCCCCACTCGGCCAGCAGCTCCTCGCGGCCCGCGAGCGAGGACAGCACTGCCAGCAGCTCGTCCCACAGCTCCCGGGAAATGTACACGCTCAGGTTGGCCCGCACCCACGCCACGATGATCGTCTGGACGGCATAGGGGACACGCCCACACGGCTCAAAATACAGCACGCCATCCAAACGGCAGCACTTCTCTAGGCTGTGGGGGTGAGGTAAGGAAAACCCGACAACTCCACCTAACTAGTTTGATGTCCGACAGACACGATTCCCAGATATCTGGAGAGCCACTGCCACCCCAATAATTCGAATAATTTAGCCATGATCTGATTCAAATTCATTTATTCGTCAAGCCCATAATTTGCTGAATCGAGGCAGACATGTAACACATGGAACAGCTGAGGTTTAGTTAAACTCCTCTGTTCCAGGTAGAAGACAACAGTCCCAATGGTAATAAATAACTATAATATTAAATGGTCTCCCTGTTTAAATAACCACGTAGGAGAGAGAAACAGCGACCTATAAAGGTACACCACTGTTCCAAAGTCTGGGGTCACTTAGAAAGTTCCTTGTTTCCAAAAGAAAAGCATTTTTTCGTCCATTTAAAATGACACCAAGCTAATCAGAAATACGGTGCAGACACTGTTAATGTTGTAAAGGACTATTGTAGCAGGAAACAGCTGGATTTTAATGCAATATCTACATTGGCGTACAGAGGCCCATTATCAGCAACTATCAGTCCTGTGTTCCAAAGGCACGCTGTGTTTGCTAATCCAAGTTTATCATTTTATAAGGCAAATTTGACCATTAGAAATCCTTTTGAAATTGTCAGCACCACTGAAATCTGGTGTGCTGATTAACTGCCCTTCTTTAGACTAGTTGAGTGTCCGGAACATCAGCAGTTGTGGGTTTGATTGAAGACTCAAAATGGCTAGAAACAAAGAACCTCCTTCTGATACTCATCAGTCTGTTATTCCAAGAAATGAAGGCCATTCCATTGGAATTTTGTAAGTAACCCCAAACTTTTGAACGGTAGTGTGCGTGAGTCTATGTAAGACAGCATCGACCGCCATATTATCAGAGATGCTCCGACTCTCTCCCAGGACGCCAGCAAGCTCATGTCCTTTGCTGACATTGACCCAGCTCGCGACCCTCCAGCACGAACTCACTCGGAAGAGGATCGCCGCCAAGTTCTCGGCGAAGGCATCCTTCTTTTGGCTCTCCGTTGGCTGCCTCATCACCGCCTCTGTTATCCTGAGCAGGACTTGCAGCATCTGTTCCCTGCGGAGAAACATCCCCCCCTCCACGTCTCAGGCGTCTCCCAGCTCGTGTCGTTTCTAAGGCACTTGTAAATTAGCGCCTGAAAATAGCGAGCCACAAACCACAAGACGGGCCGTCTAATAAGGACAGCGACCGCCCGGCTCTGTCACAAACTATTATACTCATACACAGATATCAACGGCTTAGACTTACACAACAGGCAGAAATAAACAACCAACCTTCAGCACAGACTCTGGTTGTGTGATTTATGAAGTGCTTTCCATGCACAAAAAGCGACTAATTCACCCCATGATATTTACTAATTTTTCATTTTTATTTTTACAGAGAAGGACTTTGTGAAGAATTGAAATGAGTGAAGAATCCATTTGGAGTTTTGTTACATTTTTACTGTATAAAAAAGCCATAGATGTTTCCCAGTTACAGATGACAAAAGCTTTCGTTAATAATTATCGTCAAAGGTTCCAAGAGGCACATGAGGGGACAGGGCAGACTCACCAGGTCTTCCTGTTCATGCTGTGCTCCATGATCATACGCCTGTAGATGTTGAGGACGGCCTTACACACCTCCACCTGATCTTCCACCAGCCTTGGCACATCGTGGCAGGGCTCCAGAAGAAACACATTGGCTGAGTTTGTCAAGAACACCTGCAATGACAGACAATGATGCCCAGAACGATGGGGAAAGCCGATCCCACCCAAACATGTCCAGTAGCATCATACATTCAATCACAAATCATTATTCATTAGTCCTCACTAAAGTTTCTCCTGGAACACGATGTTCCTTGATTCATATTTATCTGATCAGTTCACAGAGAAAATCACAAGAAGAGTTTGCTCTACAAGAAGATTCCGGAAGAAATAATTTCCCATTCCTGTGCAAAGCTCTCATGCATCACCTACACAAGGTCTTGAGAGGGACGGACAAGGTCAACCCTGATTAGCACTTCACTGGTAGCGCTGGTTTCAGAACAAGAGCCCACAAGGGAAAATTATTGGGGCACCAGGTCAAATCTGAATTTAAAAAACAGTTATTTACACCAGAGGGCCTGGGGTGTGTGGTGGAGGCACAATCTACAAATTTGTAACTAACGTGTTAAGCACTGGGCCAGCCTATTATGGACAAGGGTGTGACACTGTGGCTGGGTACCTGCAGGGTGGACTGAATGCCAGCTTTCACGTCACTGTTTCCCTCCTGTGTGAGAAGGCCTCGGCTGATGGCATTACTGAAGGAATAAGTGCGCCCCCAGCTGGACGAACGCTTGTGCCCGTGACTCTCCAAAGTCTGGGGAAGAAGATGAAACGCGGTCTCAGATGGTGTGCGCAGATCTGCATGTTACTAATGCTGAGAGTGCAGGTCACAGCCTTGTACACGCTCAGCGTAACGCTACCTGCTCGGGCGGACCGTCTGTCTCTGCAGCCAGCTGCACTGCTTCATCCTCTCCCTCCTCTTCCTGGGTGCCCTTTTCCGGTTCCGTCATGAAAGCTGGCTTCTCCTGCAGGATCCACTTCCTGTACACCTTTATCACCTTCCGGGTCGCCGAAGCTTCACAGGAGGGCAGCAGGAAAGCCTGCAGACGAAGATAGACCATTGTGATACTGTTGCCAGGAACAACAAGGTATTGAAAGCATGATTTGAGTAAAGACCTTAGTAAAAAACATTAATATCACACTATAAACTCATTATAAGGTCTATCCACAAGGGGGCAGCAAAACACAAGTTAAAAACTGCTTGCTATTCTTTTAAACAGTACACACAACAACTGTTTTTAAACATTTGCCTGTGATGCACACTTTTAATACTCCTCAGCCAAGAACTGAATCAGTGGATAATATTTATTATGAATATAAACTTCATACTAAAATTGCATTATGTCACTTCCTATTGTATCCGGATGACTGTTCAAAGGGCTGGCCCCACCTTCTGGACCCCACGTCCTCCCACCTGGTGAAAAACCTCATTGACGAAGTTGACGTAGTCGCGGCTGGAGAGCAGAATGCAGTGCACCATGTCGTAGACATTGCGGTGCTCCTCCTCGATGCTGCACAGGCTGGAGTTGCTGGGCCTCCGGTCCGACAGTGTGCTGCTGTTGGAATGGCTCTTTTCCTGCTCCGTCGGCCCATTGGACTCTGGTTCTGGGGTCCTCTCCTTCTCTTTATCCTGGCTGGTACCGCCCGCGGAAACAGTCTGCCCACACGACAGGGGAATGAGCCAGGGTGCGTGATGGACATACAGAAGATGCAGACAGACGGAAAAACAAGTAGAAACGGCCGCACAGACACGCACACACAAAGATGGAAGTCAACCAAGCTAGCGGCCCAACATCAATCAGGTCGGAGCACATTACAGAAAGTCATGTTCGCGATAAGAGAGCGCCGATGACGGAGGTGACCTTCTGCTCACAGCACGGGACAGGTGCTTATCAGAGTCTTGTGACTAAACATTAAAGTGTGATAACTTTAAAAGAATTTGTTCAGATTTGTTTTCCAGGACAAACCATTTCTTAATTCCAGAGGAACAAAAAAAAGAACAGTTTTAGACTTAGTAAGGAACAAACCATGTGTTGTGTTGCTAAATTATAAATGATTATACACATACCAATATTTAATTATACCAGCAGAATACTTGTCATGTATAAGGATTTTTAGGAAAGACTTAGGGGAAAAAAGTACATTATAATATGGCTCCTGAATGACAAGTACTAATTTTGACCAACCGCAGCAGCGTGGATCAGTTAGACCAGGCTACTCACCTGGATGAACTTGGGAAGGACCTCCCCTCCATTCCTAGTGCTGGACACAGCTGTGCTGATGTACTTCTTCTCCAGGAAGAAGGTGACCAGCCAGGTGATGAAGGCCACACGGGGGGCCAGGTACTGGTCCCGGGTGCAGAAAGTGCTCTCATTGTTGCGGGTCACGGGAACATAAAGGGGCTTCGGTCTGAGGGGAGGGAGGTCTGGGATGGGGGGGGGGCAAGAGAGGGAATGAAATTTCATGATGAAAAATGGCATTAATAATAGGTTAATGCTTCATGGCCTAAGGGAGAGAGAGCAACTCATTTCATTTCTTAAATGACTAATAAATCCCTGTGTATTAGACATGTGTCTTAGACGTGCCTTTCTTGTAGCATTTATGTTATGCGAATTATTGTGCACAGTGTTGCAACGGTTAGGCAACACAAACCTCTGCCAAATCAGACAATGACCCTGGGGGTGATCCCATCTGCCACAAATTAAGTTGAAATGTTGAGATTTTATCAAATATCTTCTCTATTTAACACATCAAAACCATACGAACAAAACCTGTCTGCTTCCTAAATCAGCACATTGAAGGCTGTAACTATAACTGCTGATAAAAGGCTGCTCTTCTCAACAAACTGTTGGATTCTCACCTAACAGAGGTTTGTAAAGGTTGGTGAACTTCGTGAAAGACGGGAACAGGTGTGGAAGGTAGTATTTCCTGAACAAGCTGAAGAGGAACCGGAATCCAGAGTCTTGGTTCTCCTTGTTTTTCCATTCCAGGCTCGACGCCTTACGGACCCGAAAGAACAGGGAGGGGTAAATTTAAACGGACAGCTGAAAACACAGAATGGGGGACCTGCCCTCCAAAGAAGCTTGATAAGGGAGCTGGATGCTCTGCCTCGCTCTCACCTGCAGGACCATGAACTTGAGGAGTGTCTGGAGGATGTAGCAGGTCTGGTCCTCGGCCACCTTCTCTCCAGCTACTGCTGGCACGAGGGGAGTGATCTCCTCAGGGACCACCTTGGCTACACAAGGAGTTTAAAGTGACCATCTGGTTATTGTCTCAAATCCCAACTCTGTGTCTGACAATACAGCCAGGCATAAATAACTAAACCATTCCCATTTTCACATGATCCAAGACAACAGAGTCATTCACATCACAGATCTCCACTCAGCACACAAAACCTGCTACTGATTTCTTCCTCTTGTCTTTTGTTTTCTATTGGCAGGTGTTCCTGCACTTTTGATGTCACGAATAGCTGGCAGCTACCAGTTCCCTAGGAGACCACCCCGGCTCAGAGCAGCTCACCCTCGGGTGGGTTGGAATAGGGGCTGTAAATGATGGAGTCCAGAGTGCAGGGTCCACGCGATGAGGACACGGCGGGGAAGCCTGGCACTAGACAGGCGAAGATGAGGTACTGCTCCTCAGAGCAGTTATTCTGCAGGGCCTGCAGCCACAGGAGGAAAAGGCGGATGCCCTCGCATCGGACCTGCGGCACAGAGCAGACGCGGTCTTCAGCCGTTTAGACCCGCATCTCGTTTCAACAGACTGCATCCCACCGAGACCAAGCCTGGAGGACTTATCAGATAAGCAAAGGTATTCGCAGACAGGCTTCCACTAAAACAATGTACAGAAAAGCTTGTTTTTTTGCCGATAACACTATAACTGATCGGCACCTGCTGGAAAACTGAGCACCTGCGTCGGCCGCTCGCGAACTGCACAGAAACGCTAGTGTATGCAGCGCAGCGCCGTGATCATTTACCTTGAAAGAGTTGCCAGTGTGCAAAAGCTTCTTCAAATTAGAACCTGCGAGTAAGAGACGAAAGCAGATGAGACTTGAACAGGAAGCTGTGTACATGACTGAAGAACAACAGTCTCTGTAAAGGTCAAAAGAGTCAAACATGCTTTTGAGAAACACAAAGCTACGATGAAAAGTGAAATACTCCTTTTGTGCAGTTAAAAGACCTATTAAGTGCAAATAAAAAGGGATGTTTAACTGCCCTGCAGGCTGGGAAAATGCCCTTTTCTAGGGTGAATTAATAGGTTTCTGATGTGGAAACAGCATGGAGATACAAGTGGGAGGAGAGAGAAGTGACACAGAGAAGGAGCATAATAGCAGCGGTTAGTGGGGTCCTGAGCCAAAACTGATGCCAGTCTCTAATCACTGCCTCTTCCCCACAGACCAGCACACATGGATCTCTGGTTCATGGGCCACCTCACAATTTAGTATTACAGGTACGGCCGCCTTTGCATGGAGCAAAGATAAACCGAAGCACCTGGTCACAGGTTACTAAGCAGAAGATATCAGACTGGTAAACCGCTCTCTCCTCCATGCTCCCTCCACATCTACTGACCCACTCCCACATTTTGATACAAACTGTTTTTCGGTAAGCAGCACGACCACGAGGACTGTGTTTGTGAGCAGACGAGGGGGATAAGATGAGACAATGAACCCCACTGCCTAAATTAGTTTGGGGGGGGGGGCTGACAAATAGAAGATTATAATTGAGGTTCTCACTACCTCCAAGGTTTTTACCACTCAGGATCCTGAAACGGAGCACCGCATAATTTAATTAGCAATTTGCATTTCAAATTAGACTGTCATTTGCGTTTTCATTTGCCTTTTTCCTCTGAAACTAATTATTTTCGTTGGAGAAGAACTCTAAGCCTAGTTATCATGGTTTAAAGCAAAAAAAATCATCTGACTGAAATTTTCATTTTTTATTTTTTATTTTTTAAACCAAATGCTCCGTGTCGCGGGCCCGTACCACCAATGCATCAATTTTTCAACGCTGTGTTGTCCATTAACAGCAAGGAAACGCCAAAACTGCTGTTATTTATTTATTTTTTTAATGGAACATAAGCTCTCGCAGCAATTGCGACAGTGGAGCCACTGTCCTGAATCCTGAGCTTCACAGTTTTGGCTTTCTTTAATAATTGCTTTATTTATTAAAGCAATGGGTTTTCTCCACTGTTTTCTGACCTTTTTTTAGCTACTATTAGCGAATGAGACACTTCATGACACACCACTGACTTCCAATCATAAATACGTTCTATTCCGA
>JAAGVU020000025.1:23235103-23275104 GCA_011763525.2 Mormyrus iriodes
GGAATTATTTTCTCCTTACTATGAAGTTTGGCATCTTAAACAAGCGTCGGGAAATAGCTTGCAGCCTGTAGGCTACTGTTAGCCTCACCCCCCGCCCCCATTTTTTTTCTTTCGGGTCTGCATCAGTCTCATTATTAACCTTTAGTGCACTCAGTTGACAGAAATCCGTCATAGCGACGGAAAACTTAAATCCATGAGTTATGCAGATAATCGACCGCTGCGGGGGGGACAGGGAGCGCACCTCTGACCAAGTGTGAGGAAACAGCGACCACGCGGAGGAGCTACGTCAGTGGGACAGGCCCACAGCTTCGCATTCCCTCCCGAATGATGTGGCACTATGGCTCCCGCTGCTGGTGAACCAGGAGCTGACAGTGAACGTTATCTGCCTGCTAGATACAGCCGGTAGCACACTCTTCAGTGACACGGGCACCAAACCTACAGGGTACAGGGTCACATTTCAAGAGGGGTTCGGGTTTTGGACCCAAGTCAGGCTCAAAGTGCCGGAGGACCGAACCTCAAGTCGACACCTGAATCTGGGTTTCTGCCACGCAATGGGGCTTGGCAGGGGGAAGAGTGAGAGGGACAGCCCCGCAAAGCCTCATTAAAAAAGGGCCCTCGAGCTCTCATCAGCTAAAGGTCTGAGAAAATGTCACCCGTAACATGAGTAAAGCGAACACCTTAGCGCCGCGCCGAAAGCGCGTTTAGTGCCACTTATTGGTGTCCCTTCAGTGCACAGTAATCCTTGGCAGAGTGATGACAGACTGACTGCTAGACCAATGACAACATCCCTCCTACATCCTCTCAGCCAATGGGATTAAGCTCGGGTCTGCATCTCACGCTGACCCTCACAGACACAGACTACAAATTAATGATCGATAATCAATGATTTCCTGCGTTCAGCCCCCCCCCACACTACCTAACAACTTACCTATACTGTGAAACTGCCATCTACAGTTAATTTTCTCTGGCAGAAGTTGAAGAATTTTCTGTAAAAGAAAGGAGTGTTACCACATTCATACCATATACATAAGGTCAAAGAGAGTGACAAAATTATTTTTTAGTAAAACATCCCATATATGCATTTTACCAAAAAAAAAAAGGTGAACAACTCTTTTAGACCGTAAAATGCTCATTTTTCTGGCCTGGAGTTAGATGATAAAACCGATGAATGGGAACCACTTTAGGACGGACAGCACTGATAAGGTCTGAGGGACTCTGTGCACACTGGCTGAAGGGACCGGTCATTCAGATTGGCATGAACTTTCCCTGGTGGTTGCAGATGTACCCCAGCAATTGGATGTTCATTGCAGGGGTGGGCCGCCCTTTTAGCGGGGTGTCTTGCTGCATTACCATCATTGGCCTGCCTTCCCAGGCCAAAGGCTGACAGGGGGTTTCAAACTGGATGCTGGGTGGTTGGACAGCTTAAGAGTCTCTCTGAGAGACTCAGCAGGCTTGGCATCGACCGTGATGGATGATGGGCCGTATGAGGGCTCTTTGACCTCCGGGGAACCGCCCGTCTGCCTGACCAACTGGCTGACTGCCACTGCGCATCATCACAGATGTCAATCTGTCGAACCTCTGGGCCCCAGGGATAGGCCAATCACTTTGTGGCACTACTCATTTCAGCCTCCCTCACTCCATAAGAAAATATACATCACCGCCGATGAAGCGAAACGCTCCTCCTTCCAAAACCAGAAATCCACATGCGTTATTTAAGTGGATTGGGGGGGGTGGGGATGGGAATGTTGTCTAAGCCTGTGTAGTGTTTGGGAAAGGGGAAAGTAATGCCTGCCAATTTCAGTACCAGTTGGGCACCAGTGGAATTTATTCACCAGCACAGATAGTTGAATGTACCACCCAAGAGCAACCAGACTTCACAGATGAGAGTTAACCTAATCTAACCTAATCTGCCGCCATACTCCGGGCATAAGAATCAGGTATTATGGCAACTGGGCTATTCGCCGAATGGCCAAATCTGCCGTTTACATGATCTGTGCCTGTGCTTCCAGATACATGCCAATTATGCCTCGGAATGTGTGTTTCTGAAAGGTGCCCGAGAGGGATGCTTAGGGTCTGTTACAGCAGTTTCAAAAAAATCTTATAGCAACTCAATTACTTTTGTCATCCTTCTCTCAGTTCAGCACGCACCCTCCCACCTTCTTCTACTGGGCAACTTCTCCGGACAGAAGTTGCCAGAATCCAAGCGCAGAGCGGCCAAATCGGGAGAATTCCCAGTGGGCCGTTTAGCTGTTGTTGGCCAGGAACAGAATAATTTAACAAGTTTGAAATTGATCTGGTAGGAAACAAAATAATTGTATTTTTAAAATTCCGCTTCAGAATGTTACACAGCGAGTTCTCATATGCACACACACACACCAGACCCAGATTGCTCTGCACAGAGAAATGGGCAAATACGCGGCACGCGTGCCGGTGTGATCACTTGTCATTTAGAGCTGATTGAGCACAGTGCCTGGCTGCAGAGGTGCCACAGCTAATCAATTGCTGGTGCTAATCACTGGAAGTTTCTCTAAGGATGGATGTTAGCAGGAGATCAGGCAGGGCTTCTAGAAATGTCAGTAATAAATTATCCAAGATAAATGATGCCACAGTTCAAGTCTTATCAAAGTTCCCCCAGAACCAAGACAAAACTTGGGGATAAAAGTTTTGGGGTCTTGGGGATAAAACTCCCAGGGCTGAAAACTCCACGCCTGCCTGAATGGTTTAATTTCATCCAACGCACAGGTCGTGTTTCCTCATCTCCTGTCTGAGGCCCACAACTGAGGTCCAAGCCCACTTTGAGGTTGACTCATCAACAAGTTGTTCAAACAGGGTCAGTCTCTTAAATCTGTTGTTTCTGTGCAGGGCGAAGTCAAGGTAGGGGGGGGATGTGATAAGAGTCGTATGAAATTACACTGTGCCTTCATTAGCCGCTTGGCTGCATTTTCCAGTGTTCCGCGGGCCTGAAAGGTGTCGATCATTCGGGTAAATCATAGGGCACCTGCACAAAATGAAATGGGCTGCTGTGTGGCAGACTCGCAGCCGATCACCATCTGCGCTGACTGAGGACACTGACAACAGAACTCAAAGGAAACAACGGGGACTGTACCTCTGAAGGGCTGGCAGGGCACGAGAGCATGACCAAATCTCCCATCGGATGGGGAGAAGGAAGGCAATAGATGCCTATTTTAAAAGTTACAATCCATTTGTTACATTTGCATGTGGGGCAAGCAGAGGCCCCATCTCTATGCAAGAGATTTTGACTGACAGGAGTCAACACCAATGAACTGCAGCCCTGAGGGTTAGCGCAGGTAAACACCACAGCTCTGCCTTTGATAGCCTGTTGTTATTTGCATGCTAAGCTTGATCAATAGTAAAAGGCAAACCTGACTGTAACCCAAACACTGCAGGCAACCTCCCTTTTTGAGACACCATTTCCAATACAAAACAGCCAGTCCCCTGAAGAAGCTCAGAGTACCACACTCACGGCCATGGCTACCATCGGCTACAATAACCAGCATCATCCCCACCATCAAACGACAGAAAGCAGCTCCCATACTGAAACATAAATTCAGGTACACAGCAAAATTCTATCATTTCTACAGCCATGATGCAGAATGGTGCAAGCCCCTCTCACAGCCTACAGCATCCAGCAAAGGAGGCGATGCCAAGCTCAAACGGTGGGCAAGTAACAGGGTCAGAGGCATCCTGCACGCCATCTGTCAGACCACGGGCGCAGAGCTTCAGAGCTCGGCTTTCCAAATCTGGACTTTAGGCCTGAAATACGAGTGAAAGGGAGCTTTAAATATACATTCTGGTTTTATTTCTTCTCAATAGCAGCTAAAAATTTTACTTTTTCAACTCAAAGCAGGTAAAGGCTGGATGAGCAGTTACGCATTAATCCACCTAAGAGTCACAGGCCTGAGTTCGGAGACCTGCACCACAAGCCTTACTGACCCCAGGGCCGTAAACTGACTCCCTGTCATTTCAGCATAGCTTCTTCATATTTCTGGTGATGTCAAGTTTTTAATTATTTGTTAAATCTCTCAACAAAAGTGTATTTCCCTTTGGACGACAGCAGTGATAATTAATGTGCCCTGTGTACATTAACAAGGAATGACAACATTGTGACACTGGGGAAAAACCTCTGCATTTACCTGTGGAACAGTAATTAACAAGCAGCTCCATTACAGTAATATGACAAGGAGACATAACACAGCACATGAAGCTGTTCAACATCTCGTACTCCAATGCACAGCAGCGTGTGTGTGCGTGTGAGAGAGACTGAGAGGCCAGCCATACGAAACCTTATACCTCTGCTGAATAATGAACACTATTTACAGGGCAGTCCTGGCGACTCGATTGGTTCACACCAGCCAATCAGAGCGGATGGACGAGGAAGCCTCGTTAGGTACCATGCAAATCTGTTTATGGCACTGTCGCTTGGGCAGAGGCTGAAACACAAACTGTCCCTCTGTGCCCTGAGAAGGCCGTTGTTAGCTGATGGCCCCTCGGACAAGGAGCCTGTGTCCAGCAAGTGAGGTTTGCTGCACCTACGGGTCCAAAGGACTATTTTGAGGCTGGAGCACAGGGGCTGTTTTCAGCTCTGCCATGAACTAAAGTACACGATGCCCGTCGGCAGTCACATGACCTTCCAGACTTCCCTAAGAGAGCTCTGCACTGACACCCAATCCTCTTTCAGTCAACCACTTTGATGGTCACACATGGTACAGCAATCTGAAGTTTCTTTATAAAGCAATACATCCAAATTGCTACTTTTTTGCATAAATGGCTTCGCATTTTATCACACTCCTGATATCACCGTCTAATGTGTAACTTCACAAAAAAGCCGCTAAGCAATGCAGGCAGCCAAGCCAGTGGGTTACACTGTGCATATGTTTGTGAGACTTTGTAACATTGAGTCTGGAGGCAGAAGGATTCAAGAGGATGTAAATCAAAACTGGTCTTTTCACTCCAGATCCCATATTCTCTGTCAGTTTTTAATTTTTATAAAGATTTAGCACAGGACAACATCAATAATATACTTAAAAGCTGTATGGCACCTTTAACATCGATCCAGCAAAACAACAATGGAACAAAAATCAATTCAGAAGGAAAAACACAACACTTTTCTATGCTAGACCCTGGTGCTATTTTCCATTTGAAAAAAGGGGTATGTAAAGGCATCCTGCACCCCCACCCCCAGAGACCCCCACTCAGTTGCCTGAGACAAAGCCTATGGCTATGACTTCACCAGGACGTCAGGTGGGGGTCTGTTGTAGGATCAGGGGTCTGGATGGGAGCAGACACAAAGACTGCAGTGAGGCGGGTTGGGGGGGGGGCTGAATAAGGGAAGCTGCATACATCCTCGTGTCTCCCTGACACCACCCCGGAGGATGATCCCCATGACAACCTCGACACAGAAACTGGGGGGCTGGGGGCAGAGTCACAAACCGCATTGGTGGTAAGCTGAAAATCCATGTTGAAACAAAGCAGGTCATATGCCAGGCTGAGCAAAGGCCTTTGGAATGTTGGGTTGGGGGGGGGGGGGCGTAGTTGTACGCGTATGGCACCTTATTGCTGTGCTGTTCTCCTCCTTTATTAAATTGGCCTGGCCATCGGGTCTCTCCACAGGGTGGGGGAGCACTTCCAGGATAGCAGCCATCAAGGTAACAGAGAGTAACCAGCAAACTCTGCCTCTAGCTTCAATAAATTAAACAATCGACAAGGCAACACCAACACCAACAATAATAATAATAATAATCATCATCATCATCACCATAACAGCCCTTTTACTCTCTTTTTTTATTAATCTTTATTATTAATATTTTTTTGTTATTCACTGAGATGTGAGGGTAGACTGTTAAACTCCGTTCACCATAAAAACTCTGCAACCACCACCTGGCTGAAACAAAGAAAATGTCTTCCACCACAAAGCGCAAAGAACGAGAGTTAAATACTCATAGCAGCTTCTTTTGTCTTTTTTACTATAAATCTAAGAAGTGCTCAATATTTTAAAAGAAGAAAAAATATATGTACAATAAATTTCATCATCGGTAGTTAAAATTTAATATTTAACTGAAAGAGGCTCTGGTGAAGGAAATTTGAATGCATTTGAATGTGTCCTTTCTGACCCCGAAGCATGAAACGTCAGGAAGCGCAGTTAGCCTGGTGAATGCATGGAGCACAGCAGCTGCACTATCTGTCAGCACACTGGAAAACAATGTGTGGGAGGTAGGCCAGCCGCACGACGCCGCGATAAGCGGCTTTCACCATGACGCTATTCTGAAAGGCTCCCTTCATCAATATTTAAAAAAAACCCAAACTATATTTAGGGTATGAGTGCAGGTACAGTCTCTTGGTCTGGTTGTTTTAATGTGTTTGCAATTTCTGAAAAAGCCAAGATGAAGTCTAGATTAATCCCACAGCCACAGAGAGCGTGCACTTATCGGCAATGCTGGAATTTCAAGTCTTCTGTGATCAATAATTAATACGAGAATGATGTCATTGCACACAGTAAACCCAAAAACACGGATCTCAGGGCCATTTGAGTACCTGAAGACTTTAAACCTCATGTGGACGTGATCAACCCCTACCATACATGTTATTTTAACTGGCTCCTATTCGGTTAAACCAGGTAGGGACAGAAAGAGCACCTTTATACCACCAACGCTAGGGTTTAAAGCCTTGGTGGAATACATTTGCCAAGCAGAGAACATTTCCAAGTTCTGATGTTATCAGTCTTGTAACGAAAGTTGTACGCAGAGACTCCTGTGGAAAAAAAAAACCCAGCGCACATTTTCCTGCTCCCCTCTCACCTTTCCCCTCTCCTAGAAACAAGGACAGCACCTGCAAACTCCACACACACACAGAGCACAGGCCGGCTTCGAACCCCCCACTCCTGGAGGTGTGAAGCCACCAAACAACCTAACCCACAACTATCAGGTTACATGCTGTACTTGACACTTTACAACTCGTGATTAATCTTCTTCCACTCAGGTTATTCGCTTTCCAAAAAAAAAACAGGGCACCTTTAACACCAGGTCAAAAGAACGTACCTCAAAAATGAAGAGAATGGAGTCCAGCTCCTCCCTTTGTGATTTGTTCCCTGAAAGAGCAAATAGTTATGCAGTGTCAGTTTTGAGGGTTCAGGCCAGCAGGATGTCCTTTCCATGACAGCCGGATGAGATGAGCTGAGTGAGCAGTGCTGCACAAGGATGCAGAGCCATGTCAAAGCAGCAGCAGTGGGCAAGAACTTTGACCGCTGCCCTCTGCAGGACATTGGGGATTTAGCAAGCTTGTCAACATCACCAGATGGCCGGAAGCCCACTGTATCACAATACATTTTTGTAGCAAAAACACTTGCACAGCTTTTTTTGACTGGTATAAGGCCAGCCAGCCCAAGGGAATTTGACAGCCCGGTGTCCTTGAATCCATAGGTTTCTCTCTCCCTCTTATAACCACCGTGTTTTCTCTCTTCCAATGACTTTGAGAATGACTTTCAAGACTGTATAACATTAACTGTGCTGATGTTGGTCTGTGAGGACTTTCATAATTTGCAATGCTGCTACTAAACCCTTGTTCCACACCGTAGGGCAGGCATATTGAGGAAGGTACTACATACAAATATGAAGAATTCAACTGGGGAATATGATTCAATGGGCTAAAGGGAATGACTGGGACAAAGGGAAGGAAAAAGTAAGTGATGGGCTGGGTTTTCTGAGGATTGACCTCTGAAGATTGAGATAGGTGGGGAGGGGTTCCCAAGCTTCAAAAGCTAAGACTGATGAGCACAATCATTTTCAAAGACTGCCGAATTCCACCATATTATACGCTGGTCAGTCCCAGTATTGGACCCAGGGCTGCATCTACTGTCAACAGCCTAATTAAAGGCACCCATCAGGGACAAAACGCATGTACCAGACATTTAATCTCGATGCTAAAATGTTAGCCTCATGCCAGTGTGCCGAGCTGGAGCACCAGTTCCAGGCTTTGAAGGGCTGTAATTTCAGCATGCTGGGCTTTACAGAACAAGCTTGGCATGCACAGGGAACATCACACTGTGCTAAATGAACCTTGAAATGGGACTCGTTTGGAATGTCTATACACACGGTGGGCAAAACAGCCTATACAATTATAAACAGCACAAAAAAACTCAAGATGTTCTAAGCACTTGATTTCTCTGTAGTTGTCATGGAGCAACCAATCACATTCACTCCCCATGAAGGCACTTACACCATGTCAAGTATTTACTTAAAAGTCACCAACAAACAGAAATCCTGCACTAAATCAATTTTCACAGCAGCAGGAAAGTCTGCAAATTGTAATGTGAGCGTCAAGGCCACACTGGGAGCCCCGACAAACTAATACTGCTACACTACAATGAGGATTCAGCATCTGATGAATAATGCTGACTTTTTTTTCCCTCCCAGCTAATAATTCCAGCTGACATATCAAGTTTTTGGAATTCTTTCAAAGACTGAAGGCATTGTGCGAATGACAGACTGTGGCCTGTCTTCTATCCGCCTTTGTGTGTCGCCGTGAGCTCCACACCCTTAAACCCAATGGGCCACGCCTCTGACCTTGACGACAAAGAGCTTAGACAGCTCGAACACTGCCTTAAAACGATGCTCTAGGTCTCGCCCATTTTCACACGAGACGGGTAAAGCAGGATCATAGCTGAGGGTTGCGTAAAAAAACCAATAATGATCCAGGACAATTACAGTCAAAAAAAAAAGGAACAAACGTTTAAACCCAGTGGATGTCAACACTGTACATTGAGACATTCTCTACACAACCTGGTGTGGGATGATACACATCGACGACAGACAGACTCACCTCTTTGCTTTAAGTTATTTTCCAGTGTAATGAAATTTTCATAGAAGATAAAATAAATCTGCGAGCAGTTGGTTTCAAAGAATGCCTTCAATTCACTCTTCTCAGTATTGACTTCTGTAAAAAAAAATAGATATATATATATAAATAATAAATACATATTTCAATCACAGGAAAAACAATCCTATTTAGTAGTCAAAGTTTACCAATTAGAAAACATCAATGAGACAGTGATTTACTGTCTTGGCAATGCACTTTATATTACATTTTATTCAAAATGTGTTTCCTGGGCTTGATATATGTGGTTGTTCTATTTAATATGAAGGCACGCTTAATAATGTAAACACGGGTTTAAGTAATAGTCAATCAGGATAATGGATTAAAGAGATCAAATCCTCACCACCTTCTGATCTGAGATCAGATCCTTTACCTCACATTTGGTTATGCCTTCACCTCAGTCGACCCTATATCCATTCATGCAATTTTACTGAATATTTTTCAGGAACAATTGAGGTTACTCTGCTCAAGATTTCTACATCAGCTCCTGGGACTCGAACTAGAAACCTCTAGGGTAAGTAGCCACTACTCTACCTACTGCCCCAATTTTTCCCACTTCCATAAGTGGCCTCAGTTCTCGCACACGAAACGTAAATCTCTTTAATCCCTGGATCCTGTACCCAAACTCACAACCCCACCCCCCACGACTTGAATGTTTCAACCTGCTCACTTCAGAAACATTCCAAGAAAGAGTTCTACTGTGTCACAGAAAAGGAACATTTGAGGGGACAGCATAAAACACCCCGGGGCATAAACAGGACACATTTACGAGCCTCGGCATCAGTTAAAGGCCCTGAGGTGTAATGACCAAGGCAGCACTATGGGCTTTTGTCCTGAGGCTCACAGCATTTCGGCTTCATTGAGTCTGAATACTAGAAAGAACTGGGCCTTTATGGCTCCATGGCATCCCCATCCAGTAGCAGGTCATCACAGAAGCCCGGTTCCCTTACAGGATGGCATGATGATAAGCTGTATAATTAGACTCGGAAGCCTATGGAAAAAGTATTCCACCATGACTGAATATCTTGATGCCTACCTTTCCCGGCAATCTACCCCCACTCCCGCAACAGATCCTGTGACGATAAAAGTTACACGCAAACATGTCATTCACACCCCCCATCATCTGCAAACTCACAGGTAAAAGGTCTTTACTTATGAAACAAATCGGAAAATTTGTGTTGAAAAATCAGTTTGCATTCAGTGGCATCCACATGCAGGCTAATCGGGCACTGTCTCTCACCACAGGTGTGGACACCCCACTGGCTGCAAACACCACTGCAGTAGACACTGCACAAAGCCACAGGCTACACCAGAGGGATAACAGAAAAGGACAATGAACCCTGTGTCATGTTAGGACAGCAGATGAAGAAGCCAGACATCTGGTCTGTACTGTTTCATGGGCAATACCTTGCTCCTCGCTTCTGAGAGTGAATAACAGTCATGTTTAAATCAAAGTATAATGAAACTGCAACACACAGGAGGAGCCAACAAGCAGATGGCAGAGCAAATGCCAACTGGACAGCATGGTCTGGCATGCTCCCACTTGGGCAGACCCACGGGGCAGCAGACAGGTAATGGCCCCTTAAGAGAGACATCGCTATGTTCAACCAGCGCATTTAATGTGAGCCGCTTTCACGACAGCATGAGGTCAACCTAATGCTGGGAACTCAACATGAATCATCACAGCCACAGCCCACAGGTGAGGTTTCCTCAGGTGGCCATTAGGGGGCTCAAGATTAGAGGTGGGAGAGCTCCCTGGGGACTCTCCCTCTTAGTGGGTAAACACACCACAGACCTCTCATAGCCATGGTGCCAACAATAAAACTCATAATTGCCACACCAGTGTGCGAGACAAGAAGCATAGCAGGGTAAGAACAGAGCTCCCTCCGGTGAACTAACATCACCATGCCCGGGGGGGTGGCTGGGTGGGAGGGGGCTCTTATCGGAGCCACTCACATGCTCCGCTCTCAGCGCTCCTCATTGTGTCGGGGGTCTTCCTGCCTCTCAGAAAAACACATTGACTCATCTGAGGCAGTGGCAGCCTAACTAGGAGAGGAGGGGAGTTCAGGGGGCCATATCCTCAGAGGAAACAGGGAAGGGTTAGGGGAGCGGGCAGGGGTGTCACTGATCAGATAACAAGGCCGCCCCTCTCGGCCACTTCCTCCCGGTATTCATGCAATATTGCAGATCATCAGCTGGATTCCAAGGAAAATGGTGGCGAGATAAAGTAAATTTAATCTGGCTTTTAAGAAAACAAACTCATTCACAGGACTAAAAATAAAGAATGATTTGTTCAAGGTAACTTAATTGTAACAAGGGCGGGGAGCCACTCCATGTATAGCAGGGATTTTCTTGATACTTAAACCAGCAACATTCAGTTTACAAAGACACGTCTCTAACAAACATGTTAATGTCTATGCCCTATACTTATCTGTGGCTTGGTCTTTACCTTGAGGAAGGCCCTGCTGAAAATATTAGTCAGTTACTAAAGAAGAGCAGGATATCCATGAACAGAAACACGGGCTACACAGAAACGGACTTAAGCAACAGGAAGGCCACAAAAGATTTGTGGCCCACAGTCCAGTAGATGACAGTGCTCACAGCTCAGGATGTGCCAAGTACCTTTAACGGACGATGAGCGCAATGGGGCCTCAATCAGCGGCACGTGTGCACAAAAGAAGCTTAAGCGAAGATAAAGATAAGCATGACTGGACATCCAGATGAGCTAATAAAAAACAGTTGGCAATGACACCTAAATCATACAGAATTGGGAAGGTTTCTAGAAAGTCCATCGCAACAAAAAGAGGTAGAAAGATAAATTTATTCCAGCTCTTACAGAAGAAGCAGTTTGAAACCAGGGGATAAAAATAATAGTTTGAAAGAAACAGATTTTGTTTCATGCCATATCAGCCAACCGTAACCCTGGTTACTTTGCGCAGTGGGCGAGTTCCCCATACACGCCGTGGTAGGAAGCGGCGTTTGCCTGTTGGGGCCATGCTTGTGTTCACACTGTGCCTTTTACTTAAACAACTCACAGGTGGATACTTTTCAGTTCCCTCTTCACGCAGACCAAACCTTGGGTGGACAAACCTGTTCCACTGCCATTCTGAAATGATATTTTATCTTAAAAAAACCCACACATATAACACCTACTACCCACAATTTACACCCCCCACCACTGCTGCATGCCAACACACCTCTGCTCCGAAACAGGAGGAGAATTTATCACAAGAGGCTACAATTTAAAGCTGAAATGGGGACTAGCGGAACACAGCAAGCTTTGTGCTACATTTTGGGGGCTTTTTTCCCAAAGGTTCTGGAAGAGGTTTATGTCCCCCCCCCATGGAGGACAGCAGTAGGAGTAGGAGGTACTCCACCAAGCCAGGTCTGTTTTCAGAAGCCAGTGCCAAACTGCGGCCATCTCCCCATAATAGCTGCTCTTTTCAGGGGAGGGGAAGAAAAAGACTGAGCCAAGTTCAACAGCACAGCACAGACCTGAGGGTCAATTACTTTTTCCAATTCCTTATTTGTAATTCCACTCAGTTAATCTATAATCCACTCTCAGACAACAGCTGAGGAAAGGGAAAATGTCGTAATGATGTCATGTGACCAACGTCATATTAATCTGACGTGGGGGCAGCCGTGCGCAGTTCGCTGCAGAGTAAATTTGACATGAAAGCTGCAAGTCTTGTTTTCTGTTCGATCGCAGAACTGGACCACACAAAGCCCGTGAAAGGTATGACTGCCGGAAGGGAGGAACAAAGAGAACAAGACAGTAGTGAGGCTTAAGCATGTATGTGCCATTTAGGCAAAGAGCAACACACTGTCTTTGTACTGCTCCTGTGTTTATGGTTATGACCATACATCCAGCATGACGATTTAAAGCTTATTTCTGATCACTGTTTTTAAATGGGCTCTTAGAATAGAATGATGGTGAAAATAAACGTCAAGAAAAACTAAATAAACAAAAAAAAGGTAAGTAAATGGAAATTATTACTACTCCCACAATCAATAGCATGTGCTGATACACAATGACGACCTTCCGTAGTGGAAATAGTCCATAAGTAGCTCTGGAATTTTATATCACTTTAGTGCTGCCATATTTGACTGTCAATTTGATGTAGGGCAAAAAAAAGCCAAGGTGCAAGATGATCATTAGGGAGGGACCTGGAAATGCTAAAGGCGGCTGGGGGGTGGGGGTGCCTTCCTGGGATACCACAGGATCAATTTCTCCGCCTGGTACATTCTATTCAGAGCAGGCCACCTGTTTGCGGGACAACGACACCAATGCAGAGGCTCAGGATGCTGGGAAACCCCCGTGCTAGTTATTAGTGACGTGACCCATGCTAATCACGCGTCTGTCCAAAAGCAGAGAGAAAAACTTCTCAGCACATTTGGAATACGCAGTCGGCACTGAGAGAGTCAGAGGAGGACTGAGACAGAAAGACAACAGGGAGGCCCATAACACTGCTAATGGTGAGATGTGATGTTTGGCCAAGTAAATAGAGGTGAATGATAAATCAGCAGCAGTCAGCCGCAATCAGACTCCCATTATATAAGGCAATCGGCAAGGAGCGGCCCATCGCTCAGCGCCCGCGGGACGGACAGCTGCTGCCACTGGCAGGCCGCCACCATGCCTCACAGCTCGCGCCAAACGTCGATCACGCTCCATCACTCTCTCAGGCGTGTTTATTACAGGGTCGGCAGGGAAGCTTCCAACAGGAAGCCACAAATCAGAGGTGACGCACAGACAACAAAGCCACCTGGTATGCAAATCACGTTTGGGCCTCAGCAAGGGCGTTACGCATGCGCCAACTGACGGGCTTTGACGGCAATACCAGAACTCGCAAGCTGAGTCACAATGTGGGTCACCTGGATTATTTTGAACACTGACGAATGGCGATCCGAAAGCCAACCATCTAAGGACAGAGGCAGAGAATTAGCAGCAGCGTGAGATAAATCCTAGACTTAACATGCAAACCAGCATCAAGCTTACAGGGCCTTTAAAACTGAATTGTGCAATCATGCAGTTACGTGTATTCAGAACCTGGCGCTGCATTATGCAGACATTATACAGAAGGCTGGCTTCGGTTAAGAGCCTGAAGAACATTAGTCTGAATACCCAAATTCCACAGTACACCAGCATCCATTACGGACACAGCAGGCTTGGGAATGCGATGCCCAGCCATCTCTCGCTCGTGTCAGACAGATCGCACAGTTAATCTACTCATCTTACAGGCCAGAGAGATGCAAACTAGACAGCCAGTGTCTATCAGCAACAGCAGCACAGCAGAAACGCTTCCCCCAATTAACCTGTCGTGTCAGGCTGCGTGCAGCACACCCCACCTCCCCCCATTGCAGCACAGACCTCCTGCTCAGACTTGATTAACTAGCAGGGCAGCGTTGCCACCGCATCCCAAGCACCAACAATCGGGGGCATGGTTTTTAATCATCAGGGGTGTAGGAAGCAAATCAAGCGAGGTTCCGGCTGATCCATTACAGCTTTCAGAAGAACTGGTTACTTATTCAGATGAATCCAGCCTCCCAGCTGCTGGAACAGGTGGCTTCTGGCTTAAAAAAAATCCTCTTTCAATAAGCTTTTTATTCAAAAATATTTACTGATAAACATAGCAGTTGCCTAGACTTAAAATTACAAAGCTAGAAAAAAAAGCATCAATCTTATGCCACTTCAATTCGGCATGACATACAGCAATAGTGTACTATCCAGCACAACCAGACAGACTGGTTGTATTAACCTCTTTACAAATCATACCATAAACAGAGGGAAGGAAAGAATGAGATCCTCCCGTGTTTAAGTATGGCCCTGACCAAACAAAAGCCATTCAAAACTTACACCTGGAATAAAACAGCATAAAGACATTTTCATGCGGCAATATATCATAACCAAGCATCAACATTTCACTACTATTCAGTGGTTCTTAAAGAAGGTTTAAGATTAGCTTATTTTTCATATTAAAACACAAAATCCCAGATCCCTACAGCGCAGGAGCAGGAGATGGATCCAAACATTAGCGTTTCCAACTAAAAGCACTTAAAATGGCACAGCTAAGATAGAAAAGGGAGACATTTGTGACTCTGCGGCTTGCTTGGGGGATTGAGGTGCTAAGCCACAATCCTTATGTAAAATGATAACTTCCCCTTGAAGTGTACATGGAAAAGCAGCCCTGACAGCGCGACGGTAGGTCAAGCCGACAGGTGTGTCAGGCCATCAGAGATGAGGCCTACAGCCCTTAACGTACAGAGCAGAGCTATCCACTGCAGCACTGCCGACAGGCCACAGCTTTGTCTCTCGGTCTCTCTGCTCACAAAACCCATCATTCTAACCGCTTATGAATTATTCTAAGTCATAGAACAGAGGTTCAATGAGGAAAAAAGCACTTAAGAAGCAACCTATGCCTTCACAGTTAACGAACGGATGCCAACAAAAGTTAATCAAGTTCAACAGTAAATCCACAGTGGTACTGGGTTAAGTGTACCAATTAAAGCCAAGTACCAATCACGCCCACCTGTGTACATTACCATAAATGCTATTTCACCAAAAGTGACTTGCTGGCAGTCATCCTGAATACACATAAAACAGCAGTCCTTAAAAACAGACAGAAACCATCTTCACAGATGTTCTCTAAGGTTCATACACTTACACATCTATGAACTAGTAAAATTTGTGTACTGACCAACCTTATTCCCCCTCTTCCAGAAAAGCAGGAAAGGGTTTAAAAAAAAAAACTCATGGTAATTGCAGTAATTGCTATACTTTGTAATGTTTGTTTTGCATTTACTGCAAAACATTACATAAAATCTGCTTTATTGGTGCTTAGAAAGCGTGCCATGCAGCTGTTCATATCCCAGATTCCCAGTTGTCTCCCGGAAACACCTCTTTTTTTGGTTGTCCCAGATTCCCTGCCAATCCATCTTTTTATGCATTGCCTCATCCGGTATGCCTGCATTCCCAACAGTCAAATCTCTGGGGCCGAAGACGTTTCTCCATCATCGATCTGTGCTTTTCATAAAAAGCAGTAGAAACAGCCCCCTATCCACAGCCTGTCTAGTTTCTCAGGCTTGATAACAGATTCCTGGAGTCTGACAACCTCAATGAGAATAGGTGGAGATAGCTCTGTCAATTACAGAAAAAAAAACAGGAAAATTGATTGACAGGAAGTGCTACATATTAAGACCTCAAGTCACACACTTCAACGGCAAGCAACATGTTAATAACCATGACACTGCACAAATGAAAAATTTTGTTACAGTTTCCTTTGTATTCGGGCAAGACAGTGTAGAGCAGGACCTCTTCATTGTTTTACCCACTCAGGTTTACATTGGGCATAAATGTCTATTGCACTAAATAGCTCTAATTTCAGAATAATCTTCGAAAGCAATTCAAATGCTGTCAATGATTTCCTATGACTTGCAGCAATGACCCCTCTACATCCCTGCAGACTGCAGTCTACATACCTTGCTGACAAGCCATGAGCAAGACCAAAATGGACAGCCGGAAACGTCACTTGATCCACCAGATGTCACTATCTTGCTGTATGTGCCTCCTAAATAGGTCACTACCAATTAAGAGACCGAGCCTAATTAAATGAAACAATTTGTCCTAAAAGTAAATCATCTTTCAGCTATATTTTGCACATCATAAATGGCCTACCGAGAAGCAGACAGCAGTGTTCTGGGAAAGTGGGGGGTGAATTTAACCGACCTGGAGACTAATTTTACATACTATCTTTCACTTCATACAGTCATGCTTATTGCTTTGGGATTGTAGATGTGATGGGTGGCACAAGAGGATCAAAACTCTCCTCCCACCCCCGCTGCCAGCATGAATTGTGAGTAACCGACTTTGAGTTACCCAGAGTGGGGGCTGGTAAGTTAGGCTACTACAGATTAGTAATTTTTAGCAATACTGAACAAACAGAGGTGACGCAACGCAGCGTGTGGTGTATGGAAATCATCTCACCATGACTAGGAAGGATTACACACAGGAGCTTTAACCATTTTCTGCAGCAAAAAAATGGTTCAGAACTGTTGAGTTGGAACTGTCTCCCATCCTCCAATACACACAGACACACACACAGACACATGGCTAGTACTTACATTTTTCTGCACATTTAGTAAACAATAAACATGCAATGTAAACGTTTAATGCTGAGCAGTGATCCAAATGTAAGAATTAGTCTGACCTAATGTTCTATTACAGTGGAATGTCAAGTCAATTTGAAATAAAAACGCCGCAAAACCAAATGTTACTAAAAACACTCGCTATGCTCTTCTTTTTTATTTTTAAGATAAAGACTATATGCGCCTGACAAACATCAGAGTATAAAATCATTTAATTCCAAAAGCGAAAAATAATAAAAGCGTGATTTATTTTAAGCACCCGCTGTCTGTTAGCCCTAATGGTTTAACTGGTATATTGGTCAGACCTCAGATTAAATGTACTACTAGTCCTGTTTGCTTTCCTTACAAAGGAATGAGATGTTTGGTCTGACTTCTGTCCCAAGTTGGTAAGCAGAGCCAACACTGATGCTGTGCTGCGACACTGCACACACGCAATCATCACTTCCTGCGTTCGATACAAAACAGAAGGACATCGCTCCAAGTCGGCAGGGGCAGCAACTGCCATTTACTGGCTGAGCCACCGAGCAAATACCCACTATGACAACATTTGATACTAGACTCGGAGAGTGGGTGGACTGATGCATCAGGCCGCAGTAATAAGAGACTGCAACAAAAACTGCATGTCAATGAGCAGTTTCAGTCGTTCTCCTTTCTACCAGGTAATGTCAAAAAAGCTAACTATTGATAAAATGCTTTCAACACTTGCTGAAATTTATTGTGACATTAAGAAAGGGCTTAAAGGTGAATGTGATCGGTTTTGTGAGCATATACATACATTTTATATATATATAAAAAAACAAGCCATTGCATCACAGGCAATTTTAGCATATGGACTGAAGGCAGGCTTTTTTGTACAGGAAGCCACGCTCATCCTAGAATCTCCAATCATACCCTCAGGTTTGCACAACATGGGTGTAACAGAGAAAAAGAGTCCAGTGAGATCAGCAGCCTACCTTAAGGCTGAGCAATGCCATCCTGCACGTGAGACCCAAAAACAGAAAGACGACTCTGCCATCTTTTGAGAAACACGAGACAACCCATGCCTAATCATTTTCAAATGTCACCCAACCTGTCCATCCCTCATCCGCGCCCAGCCACGCTCACAATGACTTTGACGTTATCGCCCTCGGCGCTGGCACAGACATAACTTGGCTCCAGTGACAGACGCGGCTGGAAACGCTACTGGATAGGCACTTTTTGGAATGCATTAGTTTCCGGAGGCGATAACTGTGTACTGCAGGTTTATCATTTATCATTTTTGTGGTACCCCGTTATCTACAAGCAAATAAAAGACACACAGCAACTTTACAAAGGAATGCAAATCAGACACAATTTAACACAACTACATATACATATATGTACATACAAATCAACCTCAATACCAAAATGAAGAACTTAAGGTCAACATAAAGTGATTTAGTCTTTTAGTCGAAACACAGACATACTATATTATATTTCGAAAACCAATCACCATAAACAAAGCCATAAGTTATCAATATTGTCACCGTATAAGTTTTTATTTATATTACAGCTATATATCTGTTACAATCATTTGAAGAACAAACCATGCTGGGGTATTCATCAGAAATATTTTCTGCTAAATAAATAGCCACTGAGCTGCACACTCACACAAATCATGGTTAATAAGACAGGTAGAGCAATTACTGTGTGATTCATGGTTGGATGATTTCAGAGACTGCTTAGTGGTTTGAAGAGATTTGGGGTCAAAGCCATAGCAGTGCAGACAAAGTAATGCTTAGACAAGTAATTCACTCCACTTGGCACAATCAAACACAGCCACAATCAAAATGGAAGTATTACAAAAGATACAAGATTCAGCTGATGGTGCCAGAACAGTGTTTTGATGACAAATGCTAGTCATTAACTTAAAACAAAGAAAAGGGGCAACATGAAGGAGATGGGGGGGGGTAACTCCACCAAAGCCCATCCAGGCTAAACAGCGACAGGAATTCAGCGTGGAGTTAAGCGAATGATTAAAAGACACAGACAATTCATTGCAGCAGCTGGATTCCCCTCCTGAGATACAATGCAAACAGTACTTGTAATTATTTTTGTAATCTATAGTCCTGACTTCACAATAACAGCCCATCAACCAAATTTGAAGAGAATCAACAGTCATCTCTCAATGTGTACATGTAGTGCCAAATTACATTTCAGAATGGTAGCATTCTGAATATTCCTAACATGCATACAGTGCCAAACCGTAACATACAAAGACTACTGTCCTAATCACATAAAAAAAAAAATCGGTTTCCCACTGAAAACCACTCAAAAACCAGTCAAAAGAGCACCACTACCCTTTATGAATAATTGCTATTGTTGGGGAGAGTGTGAAATATGCATAACTTCAACAGTGTTCTTGAAAAAGGACTAAGTAAGAGCCAAGAGGTCCAAGCAAAGCTTCAGAAAACGTCATTCTTCAGTTCACAAAGGCCATGGCTGGGTCTTTATGTTCCTACCCAGTGCTGCATAATCTCCACTTAAAAAGGCCAGCTATTCTGGTGACCCTCATCTTCCTGCCTTCATTCATTCCAACAGTGAAGAGGTACAACAGCCTCTACACAATACACACAACTCATCATCACCAGCACAACATAAGTGCACATTTACCTACAATAGCCTCTCACTATTTTCTTTGCTTTCTGGCTCAGGTGAGTTGTTTGAACTCAATTCAAAGAACTGGCCAGTCTATGAATGCACACCTATTGTTCTGTGTAGGCATTTAGCAGAGATAACCTATGGAGGCTACACAGCAGGGCATTTTAAGGGCAGGGAGCAGTTTCTCAAATTGTGGGCAGCACATGAGTCATGTGGCATATCCAAGAGGCAGCGCCTGACTACCAGGACCACGCTACGACCAGAGCACATAAACACACTTGTTGTGGCCGACATCACTAATATATAACTAATCTGACTTTCAGTTCAGCCTAGCGTAAAGATTACCATGGGGTTTGCTGGTTCGGCAAATTCCAATTTTTTTTCCCCAAGGTGGCTTACCTTGTATTTGAGGAAGAGGACATTGTGCAGCCTAGGAAATGGGCTGGACTTGCTATGTTGGGCATGAGACAGTCAAAAAGGACCATCTGACAAGTCCTTGTACAGCACACTAACTATGAAAACTATCGCGGAACCTAAAGGCAAAAAATTTTGCAATAACCTGGAGGGCATGCAAAGAATTACTGGACCTGAAATGAAACGTCAGCATTTTGAATCCAAGCATTGTATGGGACCTGAATACATTTTAAAGAGTAACTTTGACCAAGTGACCAATTGGTCTCGGACTCATTATTAGCAAGCAAACCAGTTGTGGCACCTTCGGGTCAATAAATTACCAAAATAAAAACAACCTGCTGTGGAGATTCCAGCTAAGCCTTTAAATTGCATTTCAAGTTTTTACTACGTCCCAGGAAGGAACAGTGGTTATATACATGGTAACATGGTAACCTCAAGATTGCCAGTTCAAGACTCAATAAGGACCTTGACATACATAACTCAAATAAAACGTCAAGCTGAATAAACTGACAAGATTATTAATCACTGAACAGCAAAGCTACCGAACTATATTCTTAATGTAATTTATTATTAGATAGTTTAGATAAACTTTACTGATCCCAGTAGGAAATTCCTGTTCCTTGAAATTCCTATAACAACAAGGTACTTCAAACTCAGATTCAGATACCAGTGAAAAAATGCCTGTGCTTCATCCACATGTCCACACTCACCTATTAGAGCTGGACAGTGCTATAATGTAGACTGAAATAGTATGCATCTGTGCCCAGGTGCAAGGACAGGACACTGTTCTGGTACAATGATCAAATACCTTAGTCAGGCAGAACATCCACTGCCAAAGTTTAGTTTTCCAACAGGAAACAGGAAGATGTCTAAAGACAGGCAAAATATTTTCTGTCCCCAAAGCACACAGTTATCAATACTTCCTCATCAAGCCATAGCTGATACTGAAAAGACGACTCTCTCAACCAACAAGCCTTGGCACCTCTGATTCTCATTTCAGCTGAATGTAATTTTATATTACTGGGATTCAAATCTGTTTGATTTTAATTTTTGCCCTGAATAGCATGTGTGTGTTAGACACTGACCCATCACCCACAGCAGTACACTGACAATATGGCAGGCTAGTTGGCAGACAAGGAACACAGAAAGGTCCGTTTGCTAACCGCTCCCCATCACTCACCCCGAGTTTCAGTTCCTGCAGGAACCAGCTGGAGAGAGGAAATCCTCCATCTGGCAAAAACACAGTGCCACAGAGCCAGCAGTATATAAAATTACTTACGCTATGATACACATGCAGGGAAAAGTCCCAGAAAAATAAAGTGGGCCACAGTGCTGGTGAGGATCTTTGTCGATGCTGTAGCAGGTAACGTCATGTAATTCTTGCTTCCAGAGGCAAAGGAATCATTGTACAGCCTGCACATAAACTTTACCTCATATTTTGAACCAGGAGCTAAATCAAGCTGTGTGGCATAAATGCCACTTTGTGGATGAAGGCCACAGGACTTAGCAGGCACGTCCCACAGAGAGCTTAATGGACCACCGTGACCTCAGGTGACACCTTCACACTTGCTCCATCGTCCCAAGCCAACTGACTGGGAACCAGGCCCAGTTTAGCCTGGTAAGACATGGTTCAGCCACAGAAGCAAGAATGCCTCATTTCTCAGCCGTGGCACTCAATCCCTGCAACGAGATGACAGTTTAAAGCATGCAACCCGCACCAACTCCTCAGAGGGCACACATTCCAGTGACATGCAATACTGACCAAGGGGTTAAAAAAACACCCATGCAAAAAATAATGGTCTTGGGTATCACCCATAGAGATGAGGGATTCATATGGCCCATATGAGGGTCAGTTCAACCACAGCATAAGAAGAGACTCGGACAAACGGAGGTAGTTCGAGGTTTGACAGCTCATCTAAACACGTTTTTCCAAATGCTAATAATCCAAGTGGATAATCAGCAATCAAATAATTTACTCTGAACGCAAGTACGCCTGAAATCAGCCCCTCAGACAGTCATCTCCATTTCCACAATAAAGAACGTATTCAGTTCGCCCACTGTGTATCCGTAAACCTCGCAAAGACAGTACACAAACACAAAGGCGCCAAGCATAGCCTTCGCTCTGCATCAGCACGGTTTTAATATTATGTCATTTATTTCTCATTTTCTTTCCAGTCTCTTGCATAAACATGCAAACAAGTTCTAAGTACTGTACCCCAGATCAGACAACGCAACTCAAGCCAATACATCACATCACAACACAACCCCCCCCCCCCCCCCCGTCACGGAGCATTTCTTAGCTGACCATCCAGTTAAAACCCTAGACGTAGCAGCCTAGGCGTTGCTGTCTATTGTGCTCTCCCTTTGTTATCAGGCCGAAACGGTTTTACGCCAAGAAAAGCCGTAGACTATTTGCAACACGATTCAGCACCTCCCAGACCAGGGGCGCAACATACCCCACACTGAATGGCCGCGTCTGGCTCGAGGGGCTCGGTGTCCATGTGCGGGGGGGGGGTATTGAGAGATGGAGCTGAAAGGCAAAGCTGTTGTCCCTCCGTTTTAATCTAAGCGAAATAATTCACTTTGGAAGAGCAATACCGCTTTCTTTTGTGTGCCGTGCTCTCATCTTGGAGGCCAAAGCTCCGCGTGAACGGAGCGGGTAGCCATCCAGGCAGACGGCAGGCGGCTTGGCAGCCCTCAGTGGGTCCCTGCTTGCTACCCCAGGGGAGCCGGTCTTCAAACAGTACGGATTTCAACCCGGGGAGAAGCCTCTGGGGGCCGCGACAGGCGCGCAGCCTCGGGGCAAGTGTGCTATCGCCCCCCCTGGATCGACCAGAACCGACGAATGACAAGCAGCGGGTGCCTCAGTCGGAACCGAGCCGTCATGTCGGGTCCTGTGTTTAGCATCCCGCAGATTAGCTGGCTAGTAACGGCGGTATGACTTGCTGCCCCTGTCGTTACTCGTCAGCCATACCTGGATGCGCGACTTGACGTCGCCTACCTGCTAGCTAAGCTAAGCGACCCTCGACGTTACGCGCGTGCTGAGCCCGAGCGCTACGTCGCGCGACACCGTTCGGCACGCGTCGCCTCTCTCTATCCCTGCCCGGTACCCGTCCGGACCGGTGGTATCACTTCACTCACCCAGTAGTGACCGTAGGTGCTTAAGACGGGTCAGAACATCCTTCTTTGGGTCCAGAACTTTCTGTGTAGATTTCTTGACATCTCCATGACTCCTTCGAGAAAACATTCCGCTGTATAAGGCGATTGTTAAAGGTGGGCTCTCGTCCTTTTCACCATGCAGTCCTCCGTATGTCACTTTTTTTTCTTCTTCTCTTTCTTTACCCCAGCACTCCGTCCCTCGCTCGGTTTAACGTCCGCCGCTCGCGCTCGCTGTCTCCTCCCCCTTTTCGTGGGCGTGTAAACACGGAAGTGCCGACGCGACGTGATCGACGTGCTTACGCTACCCGTACGTCGGCGAAGGCTGATTACCCGCGGCGTGGTCAGGCCGTTTTGTTGTTGTTTCATTTTTAATGGCCACTAAAAAAAAACAGGTGGTTATTTATTAAATCATTTACGATGCTTGTCAAATTTCATTGTACTGCAACTGTCTGAAAATTTAATAGCCAAGGGTTTTGCAATTTGTAGACATGTTTTAACTGTAATCACAGTAACTATTTGTATTAATTTTTCCTTAGTGGTTATCCAGTGAAGAGTTTACAGAGAATCAGAAGCGTGTTGCAGGACGAATGGAGCAGAGGACACCCTAGACAGGATCCCAGTTCATCACAAGCTATACACTCAAAACAGGCAGTCCACCAAACTCACACATCTTTGGACTGTGAGAGGACACTAGGCTACCCAGACAATAACTCCACACATAGTAGGAGAAGGAATCAAACCCACAACTCTAGAGGTGTGAAGCTATAATGCTTCCCACTAAGCAATTTTAAAATGAAGTGCTGTGTCACAGAAAATATTTATTACTGCCCTGCTATCATCTTTTAAATTTTAGGATTTCATTCCAAAATGTCAAATCCCATAGAATTAGCAGAAAAAAATTACACCAAAAATATTTTATTGTGTCATACATCAGTTAAATATTTGACTCTGGCCTTGAACAGATGAATTTAAGAAGTACTCATCAAAATTAGTCACATTTCAGAAACACTATTATTCATAATGATAGTGCATCAAATATCAGTCTTCATTCAATCTATTGGTCACCAGGTTTTGTAATTAATACTACATCCAATAGCAATCGTTTTGCAAAATCTAATAATCTCACTGACCAAATCTCATAAGGAAATATCCATAAATAAAGTGCATTCTTCTGTGCCTGAGCATCAGCATGGCCAAGTCCTGCTGTCAGGCAATGAGTTATAAAGCGATTTGGGAGATTGCCCAGTGTATAAGGATGGTGTGGTGTATGCGTGTGCAGGAGACTTGATGGATTCAAGGATTCATGTATTCAAAGTTTTATTGTCATATGTACAGAGTACAGTGTACAGAGTACAATGAAATTCTTACTTGAATGCCTTCTTCAAAGACTGGACAATTAACAAAGCAGAGACTTTGGGACTTCCTGGTTTAAGGATAAATACAAATTAAACAGTATTGCTAGTCAGCATGTAATTCACTTTGCGAAGTAGAGAGTGATTCCAAGGTTTAGGAAATGAAAAATACAGCTAGCTGTCTTCACATTTCATTACTTAAGTGTACTTTTTCAGCTGTACTGGCATATCAATCACAGTATTGTAATACCACTTTATGATAACACCATGATATGTCTCATCATTTTTATCATTTTATCTTATTTATACAGATTTCATGTGCATACTTACTTTCTTTTTTGACAGTGTAGTGACACGTCACAACAGTAACAGACATACTTTACAGAGGATTAAGGGTTGGTCTTGGAATTTCCTCCAAATATTAATATTAATAATAATAATAATAATAATTGATACTTCATTTATCCCTGTGTGGAAATTCCCTTTATGCCTCCCTCGATTTGCTCTCTATAGTTGAGAGCAAGCTGGCCATTAAGGGCAGCCACCCATAGCAGTGCCCAGGCATCTGGGGGTTAAGGGCCTTGTGCAAGGACCCGCAAATGTGCTGGAACCAGCAACCTTCCGATCACAGGCACAGAGGCTGAGCCACACACTGCCCCCCAAAGTTTTAATAAAAATATACAATTTTTAACCACTTGCAATTTGACAGCGTTGGTCTCGCCTTGCTGTATTCTTCTCATTGTGTTTTTTTCTACCCAATCCAGCTAATCTCTGCAGCAGGTCTGTACATAGTAGGGGAGTTTAAACTACTAAGAATACCTTGAGAGAGCTGGATCCATGCATCCATCCATCCATCCATCTTCTAACCACTTATCCTGGTTGGCATTACAGAATGTCTGTAGCCTGTCCTAGTCAGTATAGGGCACAACACTGGAGGCAACGAATTGATGTCACTTAAAATATAGCAGGTGCCACACCTGACAGATTGACAACCTACTGGAAAGACTAGAGACTAGAAGAACATCACATATTATTTACATTTGTTTGACGAATGGGGTGGACTGAAGACAACGTTACGGTGTGGATTAAATTATACTCCAAACTGCCATCTAGTGGTCAGTTTTCTGAACCGCATGTGATCTTATCCGTTCTCAAAATGTTTTGATTTAGTATTATGGTTAAATAACGTACATGTATTGGGAACCTTTAAGGACATGGATTTTATTTATAATGTAAAAGTATAAAAGTATATTACAGAAAGTAAATTTATCTGTAATTCAGAAATCAGCTCTGCACACTTCTTTTTACATGATGATAAATCCTTTATTTGCCATTTGCAGAAGCTGGACTACAGGTACACTGGAATTCTTCTCTTCACCTAACCCATTTTGCTCTCCAAAGCTTGGGGGTCACAGTGCAGGGTCCGCCAACATGCGGTGCCCCTTGAGCTGGGGGTTAAGGGCCATGCTCAACGGCCCACAGACATGTGACTGTTTTGCTGAGGCTGGGGCTCAAACCGGCGATCTTCTAATCATGGGTACAGAGACTGAGTCTGCTGAGCCTCTCACTGCCCCAACCTCATTATATTGAAGGTACTAGTAGTCTGAAGTGTTTAGAAATAAGTATTTTTAGAGATGTATAAATTTACCGAGGCAAATGTGTAGGTCCGAATTTCACTTGCCATCTCTGAACACCTTTCATTTAATCTTCCAATATAGAAAATATAGAAAAAGGTGAAAATGACAGGTGTGTCCCAGTCGAGCGGGGAAACCGCTGCCAAATAGCAAATTGCTCAATCGACTCTCCAGAAGATGGGGGGCAGTGCAGCCAGCTATGGAGAACTGGAAGTGCTGGTTTTTCTTTTTTTTAACAAAGTGATGGACTTTTTGGCACGGGGCTGCTGGAAACGTTTTGGTAACAGTTGTACTCAACTTGTGTATCTGTCAGTGCCCTGCTGGAGTGACATGGACGGAGGGCAGAGGGTCACATGCTGCTTTGTTCTGAGCCCCCCCCCCCCCCAGATGCTTTTACTGGGCAACATAGAAATCTCATTTTATGGGCCTCCTGTGGTTTAAGTGAACTCAAGGTTCGGCCGCATTCAGAAGAGTTCAGCTTCCTGTTGATTTTAATTGATTTTTCAGATAATTAGCATGCGGCCAAATTAACTTGAGAAAATCCCAGGGAAATTAATTTCTGGAGCCAAACAAGAAAAGTTAATGTCTAGATGCAGATCTGGTTGAAAAAAAAATTAGATGGATTAATTAAGTGAAATATTCTGAACTAGAAAGTGAAGTTTTCGTTATTGTTGAACTACTTGGTACTTAGATAAAGTGCATATTCTCCTTTCCATTAAGTCTTTAATTATGCAAGGCAATATTGTATTTGCTGTCAGTCTGAATACTTCGTCAGATGAAACAACAAACCAGGTTGCATACAGTTGGTATTCAGTGGTAGAGCTGGAATAGTACAAAGCAATGGGGCCTGGTGGAAAAAGCATTACATCGCATGATTTTGAACTCAAGACACCATGGATTTATTTGAAGTATCACAAGCAGTGCATATGCCTATAAAGCCTAGTGATCTCTTATAGACCCTGCTACAGAAACATTTACTGCCCTGTTCCCAGACCCACTGCTCCAGCTAAAGTGAAGAAGCGTGGAGGTCACGAGCTCCACATACATATGTCACCTGACAGACGCTGCACCCACAAGCCTCCTCTCATTGGTCAGGCGTCGCCCGTGCTGTGGGAAAGTGACCCAAATGTGATCCCACCTGGGGGATGCCTTTCAAGGACCACCGGGCGGCCAAGGCTCTGGAGATTGTGGGCGAGGAGAAAAAAGAAGGAAAGAAAGAGAACTGAAAAGAAAAAATTACTGTAATTGGGAGTTTTCCCTGCAGGGGTTCAGCGTTACACTGGGAAAACATCTTTAATATTATACTTTTTAAACATGGGGTTCAAAGAGCAAAACTCTTCCTTGAGGACATTAAAGTCACATGCATTTGCTTCTTGTGACTGTCTATAGATGCATTACATTTTATGTAGCTCTTGACTTGCAGAAATGCAAACCCAAACTCGCAGTGCACTACATGGAATATTTAACTGTAACAGAAGATGCATTATTATATAGCGATGCATGTCACATGCGGTCACACGCTGAATTTTGCTACATAGGAAAGGGAAGGGTTTGGGCTCCTTTTACTGAGCTCTGTCACCCCGAGCTTAGTATACCCGCTGGGCTCTAATTTCCCTCTCTTCACGTTCCTGCAAACAGACATGGAAGAGCCAGGCAATCCAATTACACTCTCCACAATGCATTCAGCCTTGCCAAAGTGCAGTGAAGGTAAAGTACCGCACACGGTCATAACAGACGCAGTTCGCGCCGCAGGACTCACCTCGAGCCATGTGTCGGATCCTATTTGAAATACTGAACCGCCATTGGCTGGACGCCCCATGCTCTCCTGTCTTACTACACCTGTTCCAGTAGCCTCGTCTTTCCCCAGCAAATGTTGCATGTAAGACTGTGTGTCTGCATTCTTATACGAGTAATGAGATAACTATATAAACTGCAGGTCTGCTATACTGTTGAGATTTGTTCCATTAAGTTGCTAGTCATCTGATACAGGATAATTTCCCCTCATGCGAATGAATAAATGGATTCTGTTTTTCTTAAGTGGTGTTTTTTTACATGACCGAAAGCAGTCGTTCCTGTAAGCGTACAAAAAGCCGGAAACGTTTGGTCAGCAGGTGGCGACATTTCCCCAAACGCTGTTTTCCAGATTAAACGGTTTTGTGTTTTTTTTCCTAAGAAGTATAACAATTATTTTAAAGACATTGACTAATTATAGCAAAGTAAGATCAAGCCATTATAATATTCCTAACAGGAAAGCCAACATTATATTTACACAGTTCAGTCTACATAAAAGGCAATGAATTATATTATGTTTTTGCCAAATATTGCACTTTGATTTGCAATGAAAGACCAGGAAAAAGGAACAAAGACATAGGTACCAGCAGAAGGTGTCACTGACAGTGTCGGAAATGTGCTTTGGAAAGTATGAAAAAGTCAGTTATGTCATGCAGCACGATGCAGGCACATAACTAGACAGCCTATAGAATGAAATTGACAGAAGACACGTAGAACAGGCTACAGACATGGGGTCAGGGCATTTTGTCCGATACCTTTCTGAGCATACCGATGTGGGTGTCTGGAGCTTACGTAAACACCCATTTTCCCAAAGGCTTTTATCGGCCGTCAGTCCCGCGGCCTGCATCGAACAATAAAATGTGTATTTTTATTGTTTCACAAAGGTGGAGGTAGAGTTCTGAGCATCATCTGGAGTGCAGGATTCTGCACTGGGGTCGCTGTGCACAAGGGCCACTGCCTCTTGGGAGAGGCAACAGGCTTTTACAGACTCTCTGTTTTGTCTCTCAAGGTTTCCGTGATGTATGTCATGAATAGATGCTGATAAACTGAAAGCAGAGGAGGTCAACCTGAGACAGAGGAAAACTGGCTTTTGGCTCGGTTACCATTGAGACATCTCAACGGTCTGCTGCTGCTCTGGATGAAGTGGACTCTCCCCTCAGATGCTGGAAAAACGAGGGGCCTTCATGTTTGCAGGGATTACACAATTGTTTTATTATTCTGTAAGTGCATAAATAGCTCAGTCACACTGCTGCTGTTCATAGGCATGTCACCGTTGGCCTGCCCAATTAACCATTATAACTCTCCTGCCTTTACTAGAAGTGTGGATTATTGCTTGTCATCTAGCATAAAGGATTGCATCTATCATATCTTGACAACAAGGTCACAAAGATCTGATTTTATCTCTGTAGGTTGCTAGTTTGTTTATTCTGTTGCTGAAATTGGTCTAAGAATTAAATCTCTTTTTGTGAATGGCTCACTTGTTAGCAACTGTACATTTTTAAGATCGATGCTGTCAACAATTAACTTCCAATATATGTCATTTTCCTATATTCCTATATTTTCTCTTACAACAAAATGGATCTAGTGGTTTTTTCACATTATATATCTTACTATGTAATATATATATAAAGATATATATATGTAAATCATAAACAATATTTCATTGATATAATATTATTTATCTAATATTAATAATATAACATTATTATAATGCATAGTGTGGTATAATGTAGTGTATAATGTATAGTGTAGTGCAAAATAAAACCTTGGCTTCCTTCAAATCAGAGCTAGATAAAATTTTAACAACTCTGAGCTATTAGTTAAGCTCTCCCCAAGTGAACTTAATGGGCCAAATGGCCTCCTCTCGTTTGTAGATGTTATGTTCTATCTTATGTTCTTATATATATATAAAGAATATGTGAAAAAGGATTAAAGAGGAAATACACATAGCAAAGAAATATGCTGCATATATACAGTAATGATTATATGTTTTTTTATTTAAATGATCATATGTTTTGTCTAGGCACACCTCACACCCCTAGCTGTGTTTGTATGCAGTTTGTGTACTCACCTTATGCTGCCTGGGGTTCCCCCTGCTGTGCAAAGACATGCAGTTAGGCGAAGTCGGGTTTCTAAATTACCCAAAGTGAGTGTATTTGCACTGTGATAGACTGGCATTCCATTTGAGGAGCACCCCAGCCTTGTGCCCTGCGCTGCCTGGGATGGACTCCAGGTTCCTCGTGACCCTGACCAGAATAAACGTTAAGAAGACGGATGAATGCTTTGTCTATTAAAGTTAAAAAGAAAATTCTTAAACCGGTTGCTATGCATATGTCAGACAGCAGGTGGCACTGTGACCCAACAAATGGGTACCCCTGCTAGACAAAACTTGACTGAATTCATTCCAAGGTTTGAAAAGCACTTGTGCGCCCTAAATTGTTCTTATAAAGAGCTTCGAAATACTTGACTTCGCTTCTTGTATGGTTATGGCTTTCCGTTTGTACATATAAGTGCCATTACAGCTAATGTAGCCTATTAAACCCTATTAAAACCCATGAAACAAATTAAATGAACAGTCAACCTATATTGCTTTTTTATTTTGTACAACAATATATTGTGGACTTACATAACGTGTTTACAGTATAATACTTAATCGTTTCGGAATCAGGTAAACCTTTTCAGGAAAATTAAGCCACAGCTAATTTGATGGCACCTCCGGCCGTATTTAATGGATTCAAACTTATATTTTATGCAGTTTTCTCAAGCCTGTTGAGTAGCCTAGATTTAAGAGTGGCCGCGTTTAATTTTGGCTGGATATAAGTTTGTGTTTTAGGAATACAATAATTGCTACAAACAGTAGATCAAATACGTGGACTGTGTATTTTCGTTATAATTAATTTCATTCAGTAAAATTGCGAGTAAACGACATTACATATCTACATATAATTTAAAACACAAATAATGATAATTTCACCTGTGTACAGTAATCAGTATGCAACAAGCGTAATTCAATTCTCAAGGACTCTGTATAAGAAAATAATTTATAATCGCATTCAAATAAATTCAAGCACGACAGAGACAACAATATGCAGTTTCTTATATTACGACATAACAGGAAAAAGAAGTAATTCGTTTTGGTACATTTTAAAGAACCAAATAACGAGACATGTGCTTGTGGTCGGGGGAACCTGGTCCATGAAGCGCTCGTGTACGTGTGCGTGCGTGTGTGTGTTGATGTATATATGCACATACATAACACACACACACATACTGTATCTCAAAAATGAAAGATGGTCTTGGTCTGGTTGCTTAACACGTTGCCATGGAGTAAAGCGGAGTCAGAGAAACTCTTATGATAAAAATAGGGTGGGTGTATGGAGCAGCTGACTGATCACTTTAAACTAGATGTTGCAAACATCGCGGGCAAGAAGTCACGCATTTTTGCCCATATGCTTAACCAAGGACGGGGGCTGTATTCCTTTCTTCCAGAGCAATGCTGTTCTATACAACATATAAGTCTAACAGCGAGAAAAGCTGGTATGCTCGGTCCCTCCGTCTCCCTCTGAACGGACGGTGACGTTAAACCCACCAGGCGTCGTCCTGTTAATTTCATTTTACTGGCAGTGTAAGCTATACACTGCGCGAAGGTCTGGAATCGAGTAAGAATAATGTTGTTACATTTTATATTTACAATTTTAGACTCTGTGTATCTATAGCAAGTTGTCTTTTAAAACTATAAAATGGTTTATAAATGGTTCAAGTAACTGTATTTAAAATATTAAAATTAAAATTCCATATTTAATACTTATCCTGAATTTATACTAAACCTATTTCAGGAGGATATATTATGGGGAGTAGAAGAACATACCATACCAACTAAAATTCCCGATGGCTTTTTTTAAATGTCAATTTTGAAAATAACATGTTGACGCGAATCAGCTGTGTTGACAATTATATGAGCAATTAAAAAACTGAGACGCGAGCCTTATACAGATTGACTCCAGGAAAAGCAGCGAGTACTTCATTGAAAGTACGCCACAAAAACAGCGCATATCTTCGCAGATTATCTGCAGTGGAATTAATGAGCGGTGGAGAATAAACCCATTAACGCGAGAAGGAGGAAGCTATTGGAGGCTGTATGAATAGCAGTGGTCTGTATCTTAAACTCACGTTACATGGTAATACTATATATAGGTCTTCAGTGTTCTTTACATCATAATCTGATTCCAATTTAACTTGTCAACTGACACTTTAGCTGTGAGCAGGGAGATGCTTAATTGAAATTCCTTTGCTTTGATTAAACTCATTTAGATTGAAAATTACCTTCTGAACGTCTGGATCTTGCATGTTTTAAACTCCGCCATGAAATGGTTTCCACATCATTTAAATCCTTAAATAAAAAATGTATTCAGAGAGCACATATTCATTAGTATTGGGCACCAAAGGAAGATTCTCAAATGGGCATTCGTGTTATCCAATCTCTGACCTTGCATTTCAGATGGGCATTTATCCAACAGATTGATTGTGATACTTAGATGGAAAGACGTACTTAAAAGTGCTTCTCTGAGGACTGACAGACCGACAGCTGGATGTGCAGGGTTCAGGTCCTTGTTATTTCTGGATTTCTGGTACAGTGTTTCTCCTCAGAAGCAAAAGTCTGTCAGTTTATTGGGTCATGAAAGGGGTCACCATTTTTTGGTGTATTCGTAGCTGGACTGGAGGGAAAAAAGTGTCTTCCAAATGGGGGGCCTGGCAAACGTGATTATGGACCAGAAGAAGGCTTCTGAAGCAATGCTTCTAGGACACTTGTGTAGAATGTCATGCATAGTGGAGTGATAATGACGAAATTGTAGAAGTAGGTGTATCTCCCAACCTCGAAATATGTAAGTCTGAGGGCTTTACTTGGCTTGTAAGTAGGAGGGTGTGTGCCATCCCCCCCCCAAAACTCCACCAAGTTGGAGAAGCTCCTTCTCCATATGAGCCCTCCTCCCACCCCAGAGAATCTTCACCCTGGCAGAAAGGTCTGCTTGCCTTACCTCCCAAAATCAGCAAGCTGAGAGCATTTGTCTCTGGCGGTCCCTTGCAGTCGTTCAGCCAGGGTCTGGGGGGGTCCAGCTGGCTCCCGCCTACTCCAGAATGTCTGTGGGCCTGGGAGAGGAGGGCAGGTGAGGGGTGATTGGGCACCACAGTAGAAGATGTACCAGGAATAATGGCCAGGAACCACATCTCTGCATAAATCAACACAATGTATGCAATTCCCTGCAGTGAAAACCTTCACTTTGTTTGTTAAAGCTTATGGTATAAAATACAACATTCACTTAATTTACAATCATGATTTGCCGATTGTCAGTGCGATACAGATGCTAGGGTTGCGGTATGTTATCACAGATTACTACAGACGGATGATAATTTAGCTAATCTTCAGTAGAACCGCTTGCAGATAAAACAACCATTGAAAAATAAGACTAGTTCGCCTGATAGATCAGAAGCTGCCATTGTGGATGCCAAGGTGGGGGATCATTATCGAAGGCTCTGCAAAGTCCCCCCCCCAGCACGCCTCACCACAGAATTACCATGTTCTAACTTCCCCCCGAGACGAAAGCCACAGGGGTGTGAAATAACAAGGACCGGTGGGGGTCCGTGCGGGCTCGCTGTCTGCTCTGCTCTGCTCTCCTCCTCAACTTTGTGAGGAAGACCCACCTTCTATCAGTTGCCACTAATTTAGTGTCGTCTATCGCTGTTGACTTTCCCATTCTGGTGGCGTTTCTGTCCTTGTGCCTGCACACATACAGGAATGGATTAGACATCATTAACGTAGCCCTGCTCTCGCCTCCCCACGGGCCTGTGATTTCTAACCCCCTTAGACGACTCAGGCTCACATCAGTCATTAGTTTGGCTTGTTTTTTAACTGTTATTCTCTCCTCGGTGTGTGTAGCTGGCCTGTTTTTCCTTGCTCGTTATTAATGGTTTCCAATGTTAGCCTCGCAAAGATAAACAGTGGCGACTTTCTCGAGCCTGATGTTCTGACAGAGAATCGATAGTCAGTTTCCCATGGGTGGCTAATTAACACGGTACTCGTTTTGTCTGGGTACACGGTGGGGGGGGGGAAGGCACAATAAACACAATGAGTGACACCACCACGGCGGTGGCAGGGGTAGTGTCCCAACAGACATGCTGTCAAGCAGCATTCCCTAATGCTAGAAATTAGCACCCCCCCCACCCAAAAAAAAAAACACACGACAGCTGCAAGGAGGGATGGTGGTGAAGGTGCTGGGGTAAGTAATTCACTCATGCTTTTCATAAAGGTGATCATTTAATTAGCATTTCTGACTAGGCGGGGCCCTTAGCTCAGGCCATTCAGCTGCACGATTGTGCTCTTTGCTGAGTGTGAACAGAGACGGGAACAGAGGGGCCTTGTGGGACATCGCATGACTCGTGTAATAGCCAGCACAAAGTATTATCACATCTAGGGGGTTATAGGATTTTTAGGCAAACGCAGATTGTGAGAATGTCATTAAAAGGGAGAAAAAGATCTCTTTGAGAACCAATTAAATACCAAATTAATAACAGCCACATTTGACTTTTGCTTAAATTACTTTATGCCTATATCTGTGGTTTGGAGTTAGATGTAAATATGGTGTTTCATGCAATTACAGCCCATCCTGAGGTCACGGAAAGCGGCACTCTGCTGGTTTAAGTTCGGGAGACTCTTTGTGGGCCTCTGTTCGAGCTTGAAGCGTAGCTAATTCTGCACAAAAAATCAATTACATTTAAGGTTACATGCCAAGCACCTGGGATGGTGCGTTTGCAGAAATGTAAAGTATTAGTAATGAATGTACGAGCTCTGCCAGCAGACTGAGCACAACCTGCACCGTTTCACTTTTACACACTGCACCTGCAAACCTGCTGCAGTTAAGACTACACTGGCCCATTCTTAATGGCTACTTTTTTGCCTCACACAAGACGTTCTGCAAATTTCTCGGACTTACCGTGTTCAACTTCTCACTTAAAGCATTAATAATGTTCAGTACTTCAGTCAAGTCCTTAGATTTAAACTCCATGAAGAGTTTGAAAGATCTCATTTTGCCACCCAAAGTTTGGCCCGGTGTGGAGCTACCGGCAGTTTTTCATTCCTGCCTCAGCATTTTCCCACATCACTCCTGCGAAACATGCTTTCTACAATTAACACTGCCCGGTCCCGTACCGCAGATATTGCGAAATCCCAAATTTTTCCATGTCCCGTCCCCACCGCGGATAAACCTCTGAGAATGACATTTGCGAATTTCCACTCTGGGCAAGGCGGCAGTACAAAAATTGATAGGCGAGGGCGAATAAAAGAGCTCCTCGTGACAAACTTTCAAGAAATGTCAGCTTTTCAAGGTGTCGAGAAGGCCCATTTCATATCTATTACAGCAGGCATTCTGCTGGCTGATATTTCAGGGTGTTTTGTCCTGCCCGCCACCACAAATCCTCTGCCAATCTTCCCCTTCAGAATCCGTACCAGTTCTGCCACATTATTCCCCTTTACCTACACTTCCGTGTTTGATGTGACATAACAAACCACGACCTATTAGGATTAGGCCTTTGAAAAGATCTTTGAAGCTGTGCGCCGTTTTCTTTAAACGGGGCGCTGACAATGTGAGCTGTGTGGCAGCTGACTCTGAATGGTGTGATTGGTAGATCTCAGCGGGGTCTGCAGTCATGTCGTGCCCCCCGCACCCCCTCCTCTTCTCTCCCTTGCTGCCTGCTGTATATAAACGACACAAATGTCTGCTTATTTGTTGCTCTCTTTTTCTTGGGCTGTCGTTAAAGGCGGCTCCTCACAGACTACTTGGCAACAGGCTTTCCCGGCCGCCAAAACCGCAGCCCCTCCACACCACCCGCACCCACAAAGACAAATCAGAGCAATGACCTTTTTTTAATATTATTATTATTTTTTTTAGACCAAATATGCAAGGCTTTGGTATATGAAGGGACAGGCTGTGTGACTCTCAGACAGAAGTGGCTGTTGAAATGTCTTTTCTGGGGGGTGGGGGGGTGGAGGTGGTTGTGGCTCCTTTATTGGGGGGTGATTATCTCCTTAAAACATAATGGCACATCGCTGTCCGCCACGCCGACAACCGGCTGGCTTCAATGTCGCTCAGACTTTGTTTCGAAGCTTCAGACATGTTACTGTTCCGATGTGGGGGACGTGGATCACAGCTTCATTTGGAAAAGTCAGCGAAGGCCAGGATGAATGGGGTATGAACGGGGTTAGGGATTGCAAAAGATACAACCAGACAGCTAGATGCACAAGGCGACAAATCACTTCCAGGCTCAATGGCCGATATTATTGTGAACCCATATTTCATTTTTTGCTTGTGAATAAATGATAATTATTATTATTGTTATTATTAGTAATAGCTTTAGTAGTATAATAATGATACTAATTAACATTAGTATTATTACTCTTATTACTAGTATTAGTATTATTATTAAAACATCACTCTCAAATGATAGTATAGTACTTGTTTTGGTGTCACTGAAAGCCCAAACAAAGTCTGCAGTGGTTCCACCACAGCCCCCTCCTACTCCCGGCGCATTTTAATTCATCACGCTACCCGCTTCATGAAACCTCAGAATGTCGATTACGGCTCTGCCCCACTATCACCCTTCCACTGGTGCGGGGTGAGGCCATATCCAATAAAAAAAAGTAGTAAATTTATGTGAGGTTTTATAGTCCGTGTCGATAACATCCCAATGCTCGCCCCCACCACTGGCCCCCGGCTCTTGTCTCCTGCACGCGTGCTAAATAGCCGTTTAGCATGCTGGCAGAAGGCAGAGCGGATGGCGACCGGGCCGCTGGGACGGGCAAGTGCCTGCTTCACTACGATACTCGCTGAAAAGCCGGGGCCCCGGAACCTGCCACAACTGGGCAGATATTGATCTTCCGCTCCATCTTATCTGAAAAAGTCCAGATTAGACTGCTCAACACTGCACTTGCTCTTTTTTTTCCCAGGCCAAAAACATACATGGTAGTTATAGCCCCTAGTAAATGATTTTTAATCCTTCATGGGTTTGAGTACGTCAGCTTTTCTCAGTGCTGTTGAGGCTGCATTATGCAATTACTTAAAGTGATGGAAAAGGGGGCTTTAGCTGTTGGGTTGATAAACAACTTCATGCTCTTCAGAATATCATTCCCCTCGGATTTAAAGACGTTTATTCGCTAAAACAATTCCTATTAAATTATTTACTGATCAAAAGATAATGCTGTCGAGCTAAGTGTTGGATTTTTCTCAAATATATGCACCATGCTGGTCTTTTTTTTCCCCACTGCCATTGACGTCATAATCCACCCAACTGCCTGTAGTCATTATATCTGTCTTTAGTTGGAAACGGCTTAGAATCATTCCCCAAAATCTAATTCCATTTTCAAAGTCAAAAGAGAACTATCACTCTGACTCCTGTGTTTGTTTTCTGCACCCTGGTGGGCGGGGCTCGTTTTTTCAAAGAGGCCTAATGATGCATGTAACTGGTCCAGCACATGTTTTCAGGCCTCCCCTTTGTTGCTGGTCCCAGAACTGTTGGCCTCACAGAGAAAGGTGATATGAAGATAGAATTAAACCATAACATCACATGCGTGACCTTGTGAAAGGCAGAGCAGCCTCGATAAAACATGCCCTCCTATAATAATTTCTTAGTACGTCATGATAAGATATCCACTTTTCATTTCTTATCACTTCATCATAAATTGAAAAAAAAACTGAGCGAAGAGGTAATGGGAACCAATTTAGAGTGTTTTCCATTATCGTATCGCCTTGAAAAGAAAACGCTAATTTGTTATTATCTGTCTCAAATCCTGTTTTAATTGGATTGCTATCAGCACAACAGTGAAAGTATCGTGGGGGTGCAAGGCGGCACTGAACACCAATAGGCACTGGAGATGATTAGGACCTGCAGCAAAATATAGAAGTGTGAATTCCTAAATGATTAAATTACCACATTTTGGTAAAATGTAGCATATACACTATTGGCCAAAACTGTGGAAACGCCCAGCATTTTTGGCATTCTGCTTTAAAAATTACCACACGAATATTGCCGGTAATGTGCATGAACAATCAAAGAAACATTACAAATATCATACATTGAACGATTAAAAAAGTAACTAGAGAAACAGTTGAATAAAGTTCTGCAAAAAATCTGAAGTGTTTTTACAATTTCGGCCACTAGTGTATAAGAATACATCCACCCTGGAGAGGCTGCCAGTCCCTCACATGCAAGCATACAATCACACACTATGGAGACACAAACACACCTAATCCACATATCTTTGCACTGTGGAAGGACCCGGAAACACACAAACCCCTGGAGGACATTGGGAGCATATGACCAGAATGGGACCCTTTCGAAACCAAGGAGAGCCCCTGTTGCCGTTGAGAAAAGTTGTCATCCTGAACTTGGTGAAAATATCCTCCTGTATTGAACATCACTTCTGAGCGCCGTGAAAATAACATTTTGTGCGTTTGCGTCTCATGAATGTATTTGTTGCTCGTGGGAGTTTTACTTACACAAACATGTTCTGAGGGCAGAAGGAACAATGATTGATTCAGAGTGATAACCAATCAAATTATAGAGGAGGTGGGTCAAAGCAACTAGCGGAGGCGGGACCAAGACATCTGATTTGTTGGTCCCACCTCCTCTATTCGCTTGGACCCACCTCCTCTACAATATGATTGGTTATCACTCTGAACCAGTCATTGTCCCTTCTGCCCTCAGAACCTGTTTGTGTAAGTAAAACTCCCATGAGCATATTGCTTGTGTTATATTTGCCTTGGATATTTGAACTGTAGAACTGGGTAGGTATTGTGCAGCTGCGTAGCCTCCCGATTGGTGTCTGGACGCCCTCTGTGATGCGTTGTTTTTGTGAGAATGAACTGAAATGCAATTTATAGCAGGGGGCTGGGCCTTCATCCTGCTTGGTGCTCAGGGCGGGATGCTCCCTTATTGACATCTGCTGGACGGACTAGAGGTATAGGAAGCATGGGGAGGGGGCTTAACTGGATTTTAGCTGTGATTGGTTATTTTGGGATGGTCAAAAACATCCCCAGAACCCATAATGCAAGCATGAGTAAATACGTCAAGACTTAGTAAACCCATTTCTGAAGTGCCGGCACGTCTTCAGCAAATGGCTTTTGTGGTGTAAGCAATTTATTTACAGTATTTCAACACCTCGAATTTACGTTATTTTAATTTTATATTGTTAAGTGGTGTGTGAAACTAAATCTAAAATTATACCAGCACTAGCATAGTTGTATAATGGCATAATGATTTATTAATGACTAAAGGGAAATGATTATGAACAAGAACTCTCTAAATGTGGAGGGGAAACAGCAGACAGACAAAACGGTGTCCCTGGGCAGCGAGACCAACCCAGCGGGCAGGAATTCACACCAGCGCTCTGCTCTCAGGGAGCGTCCGACTTCCCACCAGAGGAGTGGGTAATTCTGCGGCGCGGCGTGCGGCTGTCAGATCGCCGGGGCCTCAGACGGCAGTGTTCTTTGCAGACCCTCGACGGAAAATATGTAGTAATGATATTGTCTCCAGCTGGGTAATAACACACAATTCAGCCTGCCACACTGCGAGCCGTACGTAGGCAGTCGCACAAAAACGGAGAAAAAAATTACTCTGAAGTACCACAGAAAAATGACAGTGAAATTCTTTGAACCCTAAAGTGCCGCACTGGAAAATTCAGTGCGGCAATAATGTTTATGTATTTATGTGAGTGTGAGTTTGTTTGTATACAAACCTCAGCTAGTTCTTTACGCTGAACCAGATAACATTTAACAGGCCAGGCTGAGGAAATCGACCTTGACCTTCTGTTCTTTGTACAGGCCATGTTGCTCAATGGCAGGCCCTGGTTTGTACTTCCCCCCCCCCCCCCCCCCCCCCCCCCCCCCCCCCCCCCCCCCCACCCCCCCCCCCCCCCGCCCCCCCGTGCCGCCTCAACACAAGTGGCGCGCGG